>CM056391.1:4576183-4646183 GCA_029718625.1 Synaphobranchus kaupii
AGATTGCAGAGACGTTTACTCCACACGACACTGAGCGCATCGCTAACGTGCTAACATGACCAAGTTTTATTTCTTTATTTTTTTTAAAAGCCACTCCTGAGGGCTTAAAAGGGAGAGGAAGATGCGCAGCCGAATCAAATGAAACCAACTGAAGCAAAATCAGAAATTTACCTGTCACGCTTGCACACCTGAAGCACCACTGCGATTGCTTTTTCTCATTTCTTTTCTAAGAAAAAGAGATAAGAAAAAAGCCGAGCCTAATCTAAACCAAAAAGAAGCTTTCACAACAAAACAAAAAAAAACCTGTTTTTTTGTTACACTGCGACTACAAACAACTTATATAGGTAAAAACTAAAAAATACATAGGTAAAAATATAACTTACCACTACCAACACATGCAAAATATTGCACCATTACACAAAATATTTTGTGATATAGTATCATAATGATTATTGTTATTTTATGGTTATTAATGTTACTTATAGATTCAAACCAATTGAGTTACTATTCCAGCCTGTACATTAATGAGGTTAAAGCTTATACACAGAAAGGTACTGTAAATGGGAAGGGAGCAGCAGTAATGGTAGAGTGAAGGTAATCACAACTCCGCTGCATACTGGCAATGTGCAATGTGTGTACATAAAGAACGCCGATGCCACGCCTACATTTCTCTGATTAATGCTCTTAGATTTTCTTCTTTCCTCCTGGCCTTGGTATCCGGTGTCACGCGCGATTAACCCCTACATACTGCACTGTGTCTGCGTTCTTCAGCCCAGTCGCATTCAATCACACCCAGGCTTGAAATATCATCATCCTTGTTTGGTTTAGTCTCTCTCTCTCTTTCTCGCTCTCCCTCTCTCTCGCTTTCCCTTCTTCCGGACAGAAACGCCATATTCATAATAAACATGACGGAATGCGCTGCGATTGAGTGGGGATAAGCAAGTGTGGATAAATTGAATATTCGCTCCAACTTGCAGTGAAACGGGTAAACAGATAAAACACTTTAACAGTTCAGCAAATTCTGCCTTTCGCGCTAAAAATGAAAAAACTGTTTGTGAGGAATCTTTTCCAGATCATGAAATGAAGTCTATAAATGTAGTCTAAATGTACTTACTGATTTCCTTAGATGAGTCATCAAATAGCAGTGCGGTCAGTTTCAATTTAAATTCGATCAATTTAAATACAATCAGTCTCCAGTCCCAAAGCCACTGTTTTTTTTTTGTTTAGTTTTGTTTTGTAAAGTTATTTTAGGGTTTTTTTCAGCCTAATTGGACTGCACAATGTAGAGAGACAGGAAGGGAGGGGGTCCAAGAGAGAGTGGGACCCTGCTGAACATTACATGTTAAACCAGCCTAAGCTGGACAAACTGGTTTAAAAAAAAGTTCAGTTTCTGACACCTCTAGCTGGTTTTAGCTGATCGACCAGCTGTTCACCAGCTGGCCAGCCTATAGTCAGCTAGTCCACCAATTTGGCCACCAGCTTACTCTATCAGCTTAACCAGCTTTGTCCAGCCACAGACCAGCTGTGACCAGCTAGAAAGTGCTATAAATACAGTTTATAATCCCAGCTGGTCTTTGCTGGAATTTCCACCAGGGGAAAGAGATGCGTGACAAAGGTCGTGCGGCCATGAGCATGTGGACGGTGCCCTTACAGTCCCTGCAAAGCCGCCGTTAACGGTAAAGGGGAAGAGTGTAGCGGAGCGGTACCTGCTCGTCGCTCCTGTGGTAATCCTCGTCTTCCTCACGCTTCGCCTCCACCGCTTCCTTGTGGGCCGTCTCCTCAGATTTAACGTCCCCTGGGGTTGTCAATAGAGACGGAAAGGTCAAAGGTCATCAACTGGTAATAAAAATACAAAAATCATTCCCTGACCGGTCCGGTGATCGCCGATGCAGTGTTCTCGCGGGACGGCTGTATCTGATTGGCTTAGAAATGCCATTTCGTATTTGGCGGCGCTGCACAGCCTTCAGACCAAAAAATAAATAATGAATAAGGAATAAGGAACGAGTTACAGCACGTCACTACCCATTTGTTTTTCACTTCTTTCCTGTCACCATTTAGATCCCTTAATTTGGGGACTAATGTACTGCCATGATTCTCTGCTTCTGTGTCCATGACTCCGTGGTAACTGTTTCGCAGTTACACTTCCTTTTATGCCCATTTGTGATGAATATTTCTCAGGTTATCAACAAAAAAAAAAAAAATATATATATATATCTGGAAAGTAATATAAAAAAACAAGAAAACGGGGAAATGGTTTGGTGGAAAACTGCAAAATCATGACAGCTACAATCGTCCTGCAATTTTTGCCACAGTCTACACATCAAACGAAGGGTAACACTCATCGCAGCCACAATCTGCATGTCAAACGAAGGGTAACAATCACAGCTACACAGTCTACAAATTAAATTAAGAACAACATTAACCACAGATACACAGTCGACAAATCAAATTAAAGACAACATTAACCACAGATACACAGTCTACAAATTAAATTAAGAACAACATTAACCACAGATACACAGTCTACAAATCAAATTAAAGACAACATTAACCACAGCTACACAGTCTACAAATCAAATTAAGGACGACATTAACCACAGCTACACAGTCTACAAATCAAATTAAGAACGACATCAATCACAGCTACACAGTCTACAAATCAAATTAAGGACGACATCAATCACAGCTATACAGTCTACAAATCAAATTAAGGACAAAATCAATCACAGCTACACAGTCTACAAATCTAATTAAGGACGACATTGATCACAGCTACACAGTCTACAAATCAAATTAAGGACAATAATCACAGCTACACGGTCTACAAATCAAATTAAAGACAACATCAATCACAGCTACACAGTCTACAAATCAAATTAAGGACGACATCAATCACAGCTACACAGTCTACAAATCAAATTAAGGACGACATCAATCACAGCCACACAGTCTACATTCCATTTTCATTCTGGAAATTTCCCATTTTCAGCAATCAGCTTTGAAGATTATGCTTATAATGGTTTGTTTTTAAATTATAAAGCAGATGATCAGGTACAGAAATTATTGTTTCACACCATGAAAAAAGCAAGACCTGAGGAGAAAAATGTGCGCGTCCAGAAGTGAAAGAAAGAGAGGGAGAGAGAGAAACGGAGAGAGACAGAGAGAGTGCAAGAGTAAGAGAAAGGGCGACAGAGAGAGCGAGGCAGAGTATTTTCTGCAAAGTAAACCTCTTGTCGGCCTGCTGAGAGGCTGAGGTGTTAAAAGCCTCGATGGAGAAGAGCGAACGAGTCTTCAGGACAGCGTGAGCCTTTTAGAAGCCGTTTACTCTCTGGAGCTGAGAGGCCAAGAGGGAGCCCCATTTCACACTGGCAGAAATCCTCATTCTGGGACAGGCCGAGCTCTCTCAAGCACAGCCCCATTCTCCACATTATAACAGCTAAGAGCACACGTTCACCCATACCCCCAAAGCCACTGAGTATCACCTCCACTTTTAATCAAAACCCCCTTTTTTTAAATCACCACTAATCCCATCTCAGGAAATGTTCGTTTGAAGCAGGACGACCAGCAATTCTTGTGCCTCTCATCCTTCAGAAATCGTACAAATGAAAAAAAAAAAAATCAATTATCTGTCATTATTGAGCGCATGCTATGAGTTCACAGTTAAAGGGCTGCAGTGTTTGGTATGTAGTCAGGGCTTCAGACTCCCACCAGAGGCATTAGCTAGTTCATTGATTTCATTTGCTGCTTGAAAGAAATGAACAAAAATCATCAAAGCTCTTCAGAAGCTACAAATAAAAGAAAGTAAATATAATTATAAATTTGCCTCAGAACCCGCCAGGTACCAGGCAGGCAGAGAGCGTCTGGGCTCAGGGATGAGGGGAGGGGGGGTGGGGGGGGTTAACGGACAGACTGACAGGCGAGCGAGCGAATGGGAAGGCTACCGTTGTGGTGAAAGCCCAGATGGGCCCTGGCGCCACACAGCTCAGCTTTTACATCCCCCGGCACCTCCATCCCCAGCTTCTGATAAAAGTCTCTCTGCTTCTTCATTTCCGCTACAGGGGGGAGAAACAAAACAGGTTTGGCGTTTTATTCGCGGGAGAGGCAGAGGGAGAGGCGCCAACCTGGCGGATTGAGGTGAAATCAAACAAGAGAAAACAACCTGCGCATATAAACACCCCTGTATCCAGCAAACCTGGGTTCAATAGTATTTGTTTTAGGATTCAAATAGTTTTCTGTGATCTATCGATCTTGCCTGGTGCATTTGAGCCTGCTAGGAGGAGCAGGTGGGGCGGGGTTTACACTTTCTGGATTATTTCATTTGTTCCAATACACCAGGCAAGCTTAGTCAAATGCAGAAAAGTATTTGAATCCAAAACAGATACTATTTGACCCAGGTCTGGTATCCAGCTATCTACATTGTTTTTTGCTTTGAACAGGGCTGATTAATGTTTTTTTTTTGTTTTTTGCTTTTCAACAGGGCCTGATTAATGACAAATCTATACCATTATAAAAGAGGACAATAAGTTACAGACGATGTAAATTAGTACACATATTACTACAGGTGAAACAACACCGATAACATGTTTTACCGAGCTGGCAATTTTAATGGCGCACAGAATATGGAAAGAAACGGATTAATGCTTCATACAGAAATGTATTCATAGCCAGCAGATCGATTCTGTTGTATGAGTTAGCAAGCACAATTCAGAGGCATAGACTGACCGTCTTGAAGACCGGGCACCAGTTTGTAGACGATGTCTTGCATTGTTCGGTCATGGCTACAAACAGAAAAGAGAGAAAATGGTAATGACCAAAAGATGGCGGAAAATACAGAAATACAAATTACATTACATTACATTACAGGCATTTAGCAGGCGCTCTTATTCAGAGCGACTTACACAACTTTTTTTAGCACTTATTACATATTATCCATTTATACAGCTGGATATATACTGAAGCGATTCAGGTTAAGTACCTTGCTCAAGGGTACAACGGCAGTGTCCTACCTGGGAATCGAACCTGCAACCTTTTGGTTACAAGGGCCAGTTCCTTAACCATTATACTACACTGCCGCCCCAAATCACAAATCACAGTCATATTAACCACAGCAGTAAGAGGCTTTATGGATATGAATCATGAAACATGTGAAAAATGCTTAACGATGTTGAACACCATTAAATCACTTGATCACACAAAGAATACCTGAGCCCAAGTATAAAACTGAAAGTTAGTTATAAGCAGAAAATGAAAGTTCTGCCATATGTTTCTTCCACCCATGAACTCAGCCAGCTGATTTCACTAATGAGCTCTACCTCCCGGCTGAAGAATTGTGCTAATTAGCAAATCCAGGTGATTAGAACAAATCTTTCTGAGCCTGGATTTTACACCTCTGGTTATAAGTGACTGTGTCAATGGGAATGAAATAAAGTGCTTGTGATTAAAATCACCTGTGGTGGGGGGGGGGGGGGGGGGGGGGGGGGTTAGGACGATTTCAGGGGCCCTGTGCTGTAATTGTGCAGGGATGGGGTGACCTGGGGTGGTCCCCCAATGTGAGATCTTTTCATGGGTCCGCTGACCCCGTACACAACAATACCACCAGTATATTGTTTTACATTTCCAGAACAACTGACAGAGAGATAAACCAGAGATCTAAGAAGACTACGTACACAGGTATCAAACACGAGAGGATGTATCTCTCTTTTTTAATTTAAGTCAAAATAAAACACAATTACCGTTTACACCGTTTATTTCTGTCATTTGTCTCATTAGCAAACAGATGAAATAGCTGTGACACTGAGAACGCCTCCAGTCTAACCATGTCAGCTGCTTATTTTAATCAGTGACATAAAACTATTCACTTCTTCTGTGCATTCTGAGGAGTTCACCCCGTTGGTTAACTGTGTGGGACCGATTCAGAAGTAATGGCACTACAGACACGTCTCCCCAAAACATAGCGCCCCCCTTGCCGCCCTTGTTTGGGCCCAGTGCTTAAATCCATGGTTCCTGACCGTAAATCCAAATGAACAGCAGTAGTCATGGCGACATCCCATTTCCAAGGTGCTGAGCAGGGGACAGTAATACATATAAATGATAAGGCTGAGGGGGAAATAAACAGACACCCTGCACACTGTGTTAAACGCTCTCAAACACGTTTAATGGCACACACAATGTTTAAACCTGCAGAAGGCTTCAACACGCTGACCAAACATCCACGACAGCTATACGTCCAGCACCTTTCCGGGTCAAAATGTTGTTGCACCATTTAACTCGTTCAGCTGCATTTAATAGAGTGCGTGGACTTGTTTTCCCATCACTAGACTAGTCTAGTCTGTACCGCCAGAATACAAGGTACACTGGCATACATTCTAAGGCACAAGAGAATTAAATGATCCGATCCATCATCATCATCATCATCATCATCTGCTCATGCCCAGGTCACTGACTTGGAAAAAATGTTTCTAGGTTGGATGAAAACATTTATAAAAAAGAAAGAAAAAAAAGGTGGCTAGAAATTCCTTCCTTTTGTGCCACAACACAAAGGCAGAATTAAACACAGGAGGTAAATTAGCCTGTAGGCCTCACCTGCATGTCACGGGTCATCCCACTCGGGTCATCCCACTCGGGTCATCCCACTTTACCAAACTAACCCCTGGGACCATTTCCCGAACCATTATGCCACACTGCCCCCGGTGGCAGTGAAGTGAATGGCAACCGAAAGGAGCGCCTGAAATGCACTTCACTCTGACGCAAGTGGTCAGGGCAGTCAGACCTGGGCCTGTGGAACATGCTCACACCATCCAGTGACATTGGCACTGGTGCCATTCTATGACTCACTATGACTCACTATGACTCACTATGACTCATTATGACTCACTATGACAAGGGCTCTCAGCAGTTCCATGCAGAGGTCAGAGGAAGATCTCTGGACTAGACAAAAAAAAATTCAGCAATGCGAACCTAGCATTATAATACACTCCAGGCATGTAGCAGATTCTCTATATCAACTTACATAGCTTTAGCATTTTTAAATAGTATCCATTTATACAGCTGGATCTGTACTGAAGCATTTCAGATTAAGCACCTCAGCTTACAACAGCAGTGTCCTACCTGGGAATCGAACCCGCAACCTTTCCGTGCCTTAGCACTGAGCCAGTCATGGACATTCCAGGTAAAAATTTATTTGAAACAGGCCAAACAATAAAACCTGCAGTTCAGTGCCTGAATTTGAATGGGTCACGTGACTCACATCATCCTTTAAAGCTTCAAATACGACAGAAGGGGGGGGGTGTAGCAGCACGTAGCGCAGCATCAAATTACTTTTAGGCCTTAAAAGCACAATAAAGCATCTTGATGCCATTTTCAGTCACGATGTTCAAGGGGCTTGATTGCATGCACTTAAGAGCATCAGACAGGAGCCGAGAGAAAAAGGTTTTTAAGCAAGAAAGAGGCAGAATGTCACAGATTAACGTGCCGGGGAACGTGGGTAAAAATAGAGGGCAGCCGCACAATCGGTTTGATCACGATGATGAGTTACACTTTTATAACGGGGCCTTTCACCTGTTCGTTCTTGCAAAAAAAAACAAAAAAAAACTAACTCCACATTTACAGATCGAAACGGCACCAAACATTTTGGAAGTATGCAGAATCCTCAACATGGTTATGAGAATTTAAAAAAAACCTTCTTTAGCATATTAGTATAATTGCAAATTTAGGAATAAGACGCATGAAATAGTTTATGAAAAAATATATTTAAAAAAACATTTGCCCGTGTTGGCCTGGCTTATTGTTTCTGTAGACCTTGGTTGTTCCATAATGTGCTGGTTCCACACATTTGCGGTGGAAGTTACTGCAGAAGGCAGACAGTGACCTCTGCAGGCAGGAGGCCGAAGTGGAGAACTGGAGCACTTGCATCTTTAAGGTTTGATTCCCATTCTGTGACATGCTCAGTGATGAGGCATGTCTGTTTGGAACAGCTGCCCATGAGATCCAAATGGCTTCTGCTGGGGGAGGGATTGTTCAGGGTGAGATATGAGATTTCATAAACCTCAAAATGGGCTACAATCGGCTGTCAATCACAGACTTGTTTGTTTGAACCACTCAAAATGTTTTTCCACTCCACAGCAGACAATAGACTGGGCCCCTAATCTGTGCCCCTAATCTGTGCCTCAGCCATTAGGTTTGATGAGCTCCATTCATTCTACGTGACACAAATGAGTGATTTGGAGCTGAAATGCGCACTTAAGGGGATCTTTCAAATGGCTTCTCCCACAGCTGAACGCTTTCTTTAAATCCTGTAACATAGCAGCTGCACATCACCCGCTTCCTCACAATCTCTCTCCAGTCAGGAGGAGAATAATGCGGAAATGAGAAAAATCCTTTTTTTCTGTTTCTTTAATATTCCATAGGCGGAGAGAGAGAGAGAGACGCCTCGCTGTTCCTCCTGGTTGTCAGCGTTTGTTCCCACTTTCCCCGCAGCCTCTAAACGGTTTGATAAATCACTGCAATCACACTTAATGTGGAAAACATTTCAATGGGCCGTGCAGAGAGAGAATGGTCAAATTAATTGGCTTTGTGCTCAAAGGAACAGCTGGACAAAGAGCCCAGTCTGTTTGGCTTTTGTGTGAGTGTCTGTGAGTGAATCGAGGTATTTTATAACTGTATTTTATAACCCCCCCACCTCCTCCTCCTCCTGCTCTCTCTACTGCACTGAACGAAGAGACAAGCAAGGCCTTCGTTATTATAACCTTATTCACTTATCCATTATGGGCTAAAAGCTAAAACTGGATGGGGGGGGGGGGGGGGTCAGTTAAAAAAGGCGCAGTGCAGGATGTGTGTGTTGGGGGGTGAGGGGGGCTTTAAAAAAAAGTTCCCATTACCCAGAGGTCAGAGGGGCCTGGCCAAAAGAGTTGGCCACTGCAGACACGGCTCAGTGTAAAGGCCAATTCATAGTCGCCAAAAAAAAAAAAAAAAAAGTATGCCTATGGACGTCCAAGCGGATGAAAACGACATCATAGCAGACCCAAAACGGACCCTGAGCGGCCGTCCGCCTAGGCAGTCCGCGCAGCAGTAGTTTTTTGTGTCGTTTGACTTACAAGCGTACCTTCTGCGTACCGTAATCTTCTTCCATGAAGGACGCCATTGTTCTGTGCAATTTGCATGCAAGAATGATGGGAAATGTAGTCTACAAAGGGGGGTTGGGATGCTCAACGATGAAAGGCAAAAGTGCACTGACAATCCAGCTTCCTGTTTTAAACACTCTGAAGAGGGCTGATCTAGGATGAGTTTCCCCTTGTTCACATCCTAACATTATCCACTGAGATAAAAAAGCAAAACTGATCCTGGATCAGTATCCTCACTCTGAGACGCTTTATGAATACATACAAGCACTGATATAGGATCAGTTCAGCCCTTTTTGGCAATAAGGATGAGGTTATGACAATAACAGGGAAGAACTGACCCTAGATCAGCAGGCCCGGCAGCGCATGGCACTCAGGATGGCTTAACCAATCAAAGCTCACGCACAGCGGGCAGCTCCAGGCCACGCCCACCCGCTCCCAACCCGCCACTCACTCACTCACTCTATGTACTGCAGCGGATGGCAGCTCCAGGCCACGCCCACTCACTCACTCACTCACTCACTCACTCACTCACTCACTCACTCACTCACTCACTCACTCACTCACTCACTCACTCACTCACTCACTCACTCACTCACTCACTCACTCACTCACTCACTCACTCACTCACTCACTCACTCACCCGATGTACTGTAGCGGGTGGCTCTGGTGGATGACGATACGGCAGGCGGGGCAGGTGTTGTTCTCCTCCAGGTACTTCACCAAGCAGCTCCGGCAGACTGGCGTGGGGGACAGAGAGACGTCAGCAAGGGGCTGCTACACACTCATTCACCCTTTCCATAGAGTTCAATGGGAAAATGAGTCAGGAGAAGCAACACTTAAAGTGATCCATCCATATCTACTGCATATCTGGCAGCAGAGTGATGGTTTGAGGCTCGTTTGATACCTCAGACCCTTGATGACTTACAGCCATTTAGCCAACCATGGGTTCCTTACTATACCAGTGTAATTTACATCTTAATCTAGACCCCCCAATTTCCATAGAGATCCATTCAAATGCAGAGGTTATAGTATTGCTTGTAAGAGTATCAGAAAATAACTTATCAAGAGTTATTTCAAGTTCAATATCAAGACTTTTGATGTCCTTTCATACCCAGTCATGATAGCATCACCTGTTTACCTGTGGAACGTTCCAAACAGGTGTTTTTTTTTTGTTTTTTTTTTAAACTTCCCAGTCATTTTCTTGCCCCAGTCCCAACTTTTTTGGAACGTGTTGCAGGCATCAAATTTGAATTAGCATACATTTACAAAAATCAATAAAGTTGATAAGGTAAAACATTAAATATCTTTTCTTTGTGCTGTTTTCAATTAATTATATGTAAAATAGAATTTACAAATCACGCTTTCTGCTTTTATGTGCATTTTACATACTGTCCACCTTTTTAGGAACTGGGGTTTGGAGCCCCAAAAAAACCAGATGAGGCCAGTTAACTGTGGAATCAACTTTTTTAACCAATGACTGAAGTACTGAGTAATAAACAAAAGCAGTATACTCTGTGGCTGTCCAGGACCAGGGTTCAAACTCCCAGATTGAGAGAGTACCCAGCACTGTGTCATGCCTGGCCTTCAATAACATGGCCTGGCAAGTTGTTCCACACTCTCTGCCTGAACAAAATATATCATACTGAATTAATAAATAAAACGTTAAAGTTTACAACTACAACTGTGATAGCTGGATGTCTGGCGATGAGTACTCTACCACGATGATACTAGTAAATAAATGGATTCAGAATTTGCTGACGATCTTACCAGCCTCACAATTTACTAGTAAAGGTCTCCCTCTAGTGGAGAACATTGGTATCAACATTGGTATCAATCATTATGAAATGTTTCCAGCACCTTTTTAGTTGTGCTATTGAAGAAAAATGTTCAAACTGTTTATTAAAAGGTCCACCACCTAGAATCAGTGTGACTTTAAAATCCTCTAAACATCCCTAATTGCACATCCAGGCTTTTCAAAGATTTTTTCCTCCACTAAATAGCAAATATGGAAACAATGCAGGAAAGTTATGCTTCCAGCAGCACTTTGCAAAATAACAGCATTAGTTAACAAATAACGTCATTACTGCGGTCAAGAACACTTTTGAGCATAATCTACTTTCTGAGCGTCCAGTTTTTGACCCAATTAATTGAGTGTTAATCTGGAGAGTCTGCACAAATATTAAACTGCAGGCCTTTGGGTTTACGCAGCCAGTCTTTAGCTGTATAAGATCCATTAAAAAATGGACAGTGTCAGTGTTAATCTATACAGGTGGCGTTTGCACTACTTATTTTATTTATCCGTCATTTAGCCAAGAAGTTCAGCAGCTAATTAATTAAACGGAAGCCCTGACTCACTGTGGTCATTAAAAGATCCCACAGCACTTTCCCAAAGAATAGGTCTGCTTTGCCCTGTGTGTCCCGGTCATTCCGAGGAGCAGTGTGATGGATTCATTAATATCAGTGGGAACACTACAGTCATTTAGACCTTGTGCACTCATATCCACACTCATATCCATTGTAGCTGACGAATCATATTGCTGTATATCTGACGTACACGGTCGGCCCTCAATACGCATGTGAATTATAATGCGCCGTACGTCCAAAGCCATGAGTTTTGACCCGGATCAGATTTCTCTTACCCGCTGAGTCCAGCGTTTCACCCGACCAAACGTCCAGCTCAGCACTGGGGTGTCACACACTCAAAGATTCTTATTATCAGATGCAATTCATCAGTTAGAGCGGGCCAATCACTATACAATATACTGAACGCTACACAATAAACTACTGCTCTTTCAAAATACATTCTGGGGGTTGAGGAACTGTTCCAGTGTGTGGATGGGCCCCATGGTCTGGTATCTGTTAAGACACCGTTCCAGTGTGTGGATGGGCCCCACAGCCTGGTATCTGTTAAGGCTCTGTTCCAGCGTGTGGATGGGCCCCACAGTCTGGTATCTGTTAAGGTACTGTTCCAGTGTGTGGATGGGCCCCACAGTCTGGTATCTGTTAAGGCTCTGTTCCAGTGTGTGGATGGGCCCCATGGTCTGGTATCTGTTAAGGCTCTGTTCCAGTGTGCGGATGGGCCCCATGGTCTAGTATCTGTTAAGGCTCTGTTCCAGTGTGTGGATGGGACCCATGGTCTGGTATCTGTTAAGGCTCTGTTCCAGTGTGTGGATGGGCCCCACGGTCTGGTATCTGTTAAGGCACTGTTCCAGTGTGTGGATGGGCCCCATGGTCTGGTATCTGTTAAGGCTCTGTTCCAGTGTGTGGATGGGCCCCATGGTCTGGTATCTGTTAAGGCTCTGTTCCAGTGTGTGGATGGGACCCATGGTCTGGTATCTGTTAAGGCTCTGTTCCAGTGTGTGGATGGGCCCCACGGTCTGGTATCTGTTAAGGCACTGTTCCAGTGTGTGGATGGGCCCCATGGTCTGGTATCTGTTAAGGCTCTGTTCCAGTGTGTGGATGGGCCCCATGGTCTGGTATCTGTTAAGGCTCTGTTCCAGTGTGTGGATGGGCCCCATGGTCTGGTATCTGTTAAGGCTCTGTTCCAGTGTGTGGATGGGCCCCACAGTCTGGTATCTGTTAAGGCTCTGTTCCAGTGTGTGGATGGGCCCCACAGTCTGGTATCTGTTAAGGCTCTGTTCCAGTGTGCGGATGGGCCCCATGGTCTAGTATCTGTTAAGGCTCTGTTCCAGTGTGCGGATGGGCCCCACGGTCTGGTATCTGTTAAGGCACTGTTCCAGTGTGTGGATGGGCCCCACAGTCTGGTATCTGTTAAGGCTCTGTTCCAGTGTGCGGATGGGACCCATGGTCTGGTATCTGTTAAGGCTCTGTTCCACTGTGTGGATGGGCCCCACAGTCTGGTATCTGTTAAGGCTCTGTTCCAGTGTGTGGATGGGCCCCACAGTCTGGTATCTGTTAAGGCTCTGTTCCAGTGTGTGGATGGGCCCCACAGTCTGGTATCTGTTAAGGCTCTGTTCCACTGTGTGGATGGGCCCCACAGTCTGGTATCTGTTAAGGCTCTGTTCCAGTGTGTGGATGGGCCCCACAGTCTGGTATCTGTTAAGGCTCTGTTCCAGTGTGTGGATGGGCCCCACAGTCTGGTATCTGTTAAGGCTCTGTTCCAGTGTGTGGATGGGCCCCACAGTCTGGTATCTGTTAAGGTACTGTTCCAGTGTGCGGATGGGACCCATGGTCTGGTATCTGTTAAGGTACTGTTCCAGTGTGTGGATGGGCCCCACAGTCTGGTATCTGTTAAGACTCTGACATATCAACTGACACATCACCCTGCAATGGTCTTACACACAGCCTGAAATCTTTAGTCAAATTTTGCCTCTTCTAGTTTTTTTTTTCCTTCAGACCATAGGTTTTAATGCAAAGTGAAACTGCCGATTATATCAAACATTCGCTATGTTTCACTTCTTCCATTTGATCTAATTTGGTTTCAAAATGTAGAACTCTCGCAGGCAAATAACATTTTGTTCCCTTCAGAAAAATATGCTCTTGGCTTCAGGTAACACCAGAGTGCCAAATCTTATCATCACACACAAGGATGCTTGTGTTCGGTTTCAATTTTGCACAAGTAATCAAATGAAAACATAATAGCAGGGCGACTACAGCTGCACGGATACATTTTCAGTAGTTAACCTCCCAAAAAAAAGGTAATTATTTACAACTACAGGAATTGCTAGTTTTCAGTGTCAGCTTCAATCAAATAACAGCTCATAGAATTGAAAGAAAACAGGATGTCATTTTAATATACAGCCACACGGTGGCACCACAGAGCAGCCCAGGCTTTGCTGCTCACCTCGGTTGAACTTAGTCTCCACGGACACGCTACGTGCACAAGCACAGACACAACATTATTCTCAGTGTTGCAGTCCGTGGAGAGAGACGACACAAAATATCGTGTTTTCCTGGAGAACACTGCAAAGTACAGCTAAGTCTCAGTAACAAATGACAAACACAAGTTTCTTTGGGAAGGGGTTGGCTTCGTGTGGTTCTCCCTTGGATAGGATTCCATGCCAATTAAATCATTTGAATTTTATTTTATTTTATATTTTTTAGCATTTTCTCCTGTGTACACATTGCACTAACCAGTGCATTCCCACTCAAATAATTCCTGTTGCTCAAACCTGGCTTTTATTTATTTTATTTTTTTTACACAAACCATAATCCATAACCCTGGTTTCTGCGGTATCAGTGTAACAGTGCACAGGTTTTAAACACGGGGTCATCTGAGGTCAAAGCTGTTCAGTTCATCTGGAATGGGGACAGCTTTGACTGCCAGTGTTGCCAGATCCCTCCCTGTCATTAAATCCCCCCTTTTCTGTTGACTTTCCCCACCACCACTTTTCCCTCGCTCTGACTCCGATGGATTTTTACTCCGAATTTTTCAATGCTTCTTCTTCTCTCTTCTTTTCTGCGCACTTCTTATTCTGGGAACCTATTGCCATTAAATACCTAAAAATCCTTTTAGATTTTGTGTACAAGTGGCTTTTGGGAATGAGCTGCGAAGCAGTCAGAAACCAACACAATCAATTCATAGTTTCTCCCGCGGCGTAGGAACTTTCCGTACTATACATTTTCCCCTTTTTCTTTTTTTTCAAAATATTCTACATTTGAGGGGGGAGTTACTCCAATCTGGCAGCCCTGCGTGCGGGAGACAGGCACTCACAGGTGTGCAGGCACTCGGTAACCGTGGTAGCGTCGATCAGGTACCCCTCGCACAGTCTGCAGGTGATGTGGGCGTTGATGTCCCACAGTTTGATCTTCCTGGTCAGCATCTCGGAGTTCTGCTCGAAAGCGGGGTAGAGATCACTGTATTAATGAAGTCATTTAGCCCACGCTATAATCAGGAGCTACTTACAGTCAATGCATTCAGTTAAAGTGGAAGGGACATGTTAACAGCAAGCAACATATCAGGCTGTCTCAGGCTGTGACTGTACTTATATACTGCTGGAAGAACAAATGCAGAAATTAAACACTGAGAGTGACAGTGGCGTGGCGGAGCAGGTGAAGGATTCTGGGAAAATAAACAGAGTGACAGTGGCGTGGCAGAGCAGGTGAAGGATTCTGGGAGAATAAACACGTAGAGTGACAGTGGTGTGGCGGAGCAGATGAAGGATTCTGGGAGAATAAATGCAGTGACAGTGGTGTGGCACAGTGACTGAAGGATTCTGGGTAAATAACACAGACAGCGATAGAGCAGCTTACCCCCAGTGCCGCCATATGTTAATGGTGGACGGTGTGGAAGCCACCTCTACTCCAGCAGCTGTGTGGTGGCGTTAGCTGTGCATCATGGGTCTGCCCTCATGTGGCTACAAGGAAAAAGCAAAGGGCTCAATAAAAGAAAAGGATCTTTCTTTATCCTCCTTAATATTGCTCATAGCAACAGAGTCAGGGTCAATTCCATTTCAACTCAGTCAAATTCAGGAAATTCAAAGAAAATCTCCAAAGAACATCATGGTAACTTTTCAAATCATGAATTGTTTTTCATTTAATATCCTTAATTGACTCCAGCACTGGTGGTCGTGATAGTGGTATTAGTACTAGAAATGAATAGTCAACGTCAACATCAACATCAACATCAACAACAACTACCACCACCGCCCCTTGCTGCCCGTAGCCATGGTGACACTGAACGCTTGTAGGTTTAACATGATTCATTCCTACAGCAACCCTGTTCCCACCCACCAATCAAACTCACTTCCCTAAAACCTGCTCACCACAAACCAGGGCCGAGCCGCCAACTCTCACTCTCTCTCTCTTTCTATCCATCTCTCGCTATGTCTCTCTCTCTCTCTCTCTCTTTTTCTCTATCTCTGAAGATATTAATAATTCATCACATTTGTAAGTGACAACTGCCCTTCGGCATCTAGTGTCCATGTCTTGACCCCCCCAAAAAACCCTTTTGATGTCCAAAAACACAAAGCATATTCTGTCCTTGAAATCACCTTCTCCAGAAGTGCTGACTGTACTCCGCATTACTTCTGTCCATGCATATATTTGAACAGAGAAATTACATTTTTTCCTGCTCATGGAGAGGTAGGTATTAATTTGTTTTGTTCATCTCCAGAGAAACAATAATCACTATTCGGAATTCAAAAGCACTGCCCGCATTAGGGATACATCGGAGCTTTATAGTAGGTCCTAAAATGAACGCGAGTCACTTAAATACGGGGTTGCACAGGGTTTAAGGGTTTAAGGCATTCCAGGAAACCCAAACTTTCACCTGGTTAACATTATTAACATGCGTCCGTTTCCATGGCAACAACCCACCATCGGAAACCCACGCACGCATAATAATACTAACAATAACAATATTAATAATAACAATCGTTATTTGAGAAGAACTGAAACCAAGGACAGACTGAACACCAATACACCAATTAGCCTAGAATGCACACGGCTATTTTATTGCTATTATTATACAGTGTAGTCTTAGTTGACAATTTTGAAGGTGTGTACAATGGGGGTTATCCGTCAGCCGGTTAATAAGAAGTTACAAGGGGCTAGGCATGCCTGAATGCCATCTCTCAACCTCGTTAAAGGACCAACAGCAGATCTACGGGGACAGAAAGAGAAGCAGTTATCATTTATCATACAAGGCCTATCATACAAAGTTCCTTCTCTCTGGAGGTCCTGAGTTGTGCCCGAGTAAAAATAGATGCTGTCGTATCCCTTGGCGACTCCTACATTCCTACCCTGTAGAGGAGAAACATTAATCAATAGTCCTGGACCAGCCCACAGACTCGCTCCAAAAGCACTCTCACTGTGGCTCTGCGGGGTGACCCATTGGGGCTATGTGCAGGGGGATCATTATGACCATTTGTTCCGCTTTGTTCTCAACTATGTTTTTGGGGGGTTTTTTGAGGCGGTGTTATCTGCAGCTTTTCCACAAGGGTAGATTACAAGAGCCAAAATCCTGTTAGTGGGCGAAGGGGGGGCCCAAGTAGCCGACGGGCATTGAGTTAGTCACCTAAAGCCCGGTCGACCCACCGCAGGCCCCCTCTGAGAATCCTGGGGTGCGTCCCAACACTCCTTTCCTCCACTACCACCTCCTCTCTTCCGTGCCCCGGAAACTGATCTTTGTGTCCTAATCTAATGTAGCTGATTTCATATTAATTACATATTAATTGTTAAATATGAATTAATGTCTCAACGGGAACCGCAATGTCAGGTTCATTGTATACTGTACATGCAACTACTTGAAAACACAGTCAGTGAGCAGTCATACCGATGTGTAGAGCACAGGCAGTGAGCACAGCCATACCGATGCCCACTTCCCGCTGAAAGCCTGTGTGTGTGCACAGCCTCACAGAGAAACAGAGACATACACTCTCTCTGGACTTCCGCCGCAGCTCCAGGCAAAGCCAACGGGACATTTGAAAATCATTTCCATATGAAAAACAATAAGTTCCCTTAAAAAAGTTTTCCCCCCTTCAAGCAGCATTGCTCAGACAGAATATGAAAACTACTTGTATTATAGTACAAATAATTTTTTATGACATACGGCACTGAGTTCTTATGGTATTTTAGAAGGGATAGTCTGAATTTGAGGTGTTGAGCACAGAATCCAAATGCTGGTAAATATTTTATTGTGGCTGCTTTTTTATTGTTTTCTACTCTAGCAGCCACCAGGTTGTGTAATACTGTAAAAGGTAAAGTGGCTGGCTAAATGTTGAAAATGGCTGGTGAATTTTACAATCTACAAGCCACTGTGGGTGAAGAAGGACCTGAGGACCCGGGACCTGAGGTTAGCATCCGTGTATATGCCCAGTGGGAGGAAAGATCTGCACAGAATAACGTCCCCTTCCTGCCTACCCAGGGTTCTAATTAAAACAGCCCCAAGCGCTGGCCAGCTCAACACATCAAATATCCTTATGCTTCAGTGAGCATCCTGTCCAAACAGCACATCCTGGCAGAACCAAAGACGTGCGCAACACTGACCAGTGTCCACTCATAGAACCAAAGACGTGCGTAACACTGACCAGTGTCCACTCGCTGGCTGCTTTAGGACCCTGGATCAGAGAGAGAGAGAGAGAGAGAGAGAGAGAGAAAGAGACAATTCCTCGACCCTAGACAGATTAACTCAGGGACGGACGCAGGTTAAAAGAAAATCAATCGACATCGACCGTTGAAGCCAGAGTGCCCCAAACAGCCCTGCCTGGAAAAAAAAAAGTGCAGTTCTGAATCAACGCGGTCGTACGGACCGTTTAGATATCTGCTGTCAATGCGCTTTTCCCTCTTAAAACGTGTAGCCGACCTGCTGACTCACACAGTATTACTGGATACACCACAAGGGCCTTTCTGACCTCCAGCACTGAGAGTCAATGGGGGGGGGGGCACCATTAACCGGGTTTCCACAGCAACGCAAATGCTGAGCGAGCTAGTGTATGTGCCATGACTCTACCACAGTCACTTCTGGGTTTCTATGGTGCTTTCCTTCACGCCTTCCAAGCGGCCCCTCTTTTCCCCCTTAGTCCTCATTGGGCCTGCTAGTGTGAAGGGGGTGTGGTCATCGCCAAAGGCAAGTAGCTCGTTATCAAAATAAGGAATTATGCCAAACCCAGGACGTGCTATATGGGAGGGGTGTTGGCGTCTACGAGGCCCGGCGGTGGAAGAGCGAGCAGGTAGTCCGATGTCCTGACTCACTGCGGCTATTCAAAGATCCCGGCGCACTTTAATAAAGAGCACGGGTGGTAGCCCCCGTGTTCCGCTCAAGTTCTCAGTCAACCTACCTGGCAAAGTGTAAAAAATTAATAACCTGCGCTTTGCCTGCATGAGCTGGCACTACACGCATGTGCATGTCTCTACATGACGGAGTCATCAGAATAGAATACCTCCCTATGAAATAATTAACCCATAGGCCAGTGGAGGATGGGCATCCCCCCAATAGCCGGGTTCCCCTCGAGATTTCTTCCCATCGGGGAGTTTTTTCTCGCCACAGTATGAGGGTTTTCTCTCCTACTAGAGTTTTTACCTCTGCTATCTGGGGGCTTAGAGCTGGCATTTCCCATTTCCCCTTTCCTCCCCTTTCTGTTCAGTAAAGCGTCTTTGTGACAGTCATCTGTGAAAAGCGCTATATAAATAAAATTGAATTGAATTGAATTGAATACACGCATGAGCAGGCACTACACGCATGAGCTGGCACTACACGCATGAGCAGGCACTACACGCATGAGCAGGCACTACACGCATGTGCTGGCACTACACGCATGAGCAGGCACTACACGCATGAGCTGGCACTACACGCATGAGCAGGCACTACACGCATGAGCAGGCACTACACGCATGAGCAGGCACTACACGCATGAGCTGGCACTACACGCATGAGCAGGCACTACACGCATGAGCAGGCACTACACGCATGAGCAGGCACTACACGCATGTGCTGGCACTACACGCATGAGCAGGCACTACACGCATGAGCAGGCACTACACGCATGAGCTGGCACTACACGCATGAGCAGGCACTACACGCATGAGCAGGCACTACACGCATGAGCAGGCACTACACGCATGAGCTGGCACTACACGCATGAGCAGGCACTACACGCATGAGCAGGCACTACACGCATGAGCAGGCACTACACGCATGAGCAGGCACTACACGCATGAGCTGGCACTACACGCATGAGCAGGCACTACACGCATGAGCAGGCACTACACGCATGAGCAGGCACTACACGCATGAGCAGGCACTACAGGCACTGCAGACCCCCAGGGCAATGCAGCACAGACCCATGAAAAGCTGTTTCTTGGGAGAAAAAAAAAACTTGTTCCTGTGTTTTCATAGGGAGGCTAAAAAATAGTTAAACTTACACTAGCGTGCCCATTTCCATTCTGAGTGGGTCAAATTCAAATTCAAATTCAAACCCTTCACTCGGGGCGCGTCTCAACCTCGTTCCACCATTCCAAATCGCCAAGCCATCTCGAGCCACCCTGCCAGGCCCACGGCAAATCGAAGAACAAACACAAAAATTTCCAAGGGAAAAAAAATGTAATGTGATGCACCTCCACGGAGATCTCCGTCACTAGGATGATGTTGTTGACTTTACGAAATTCATCCGCTAATACTGGCACACCAGCATACAGGCACACCGCTCAGAAGCACAAGCAGTGAGGCGGTGTGTCCTACGCCATAAACCGCGCCCAGCTTTCCCCGTGATTAAGCGACCCACAAAGCCAGTGTGTAGGCCTTGCTCTGTCGTATCACAGCCTGTTTAGGCATTCAGCACCACGAGCAGGAGGGGCTGTCGGGTCTAAACCCAGCCGGACGGGCCTGACAGAACAGCAGTTTAACAGCAGGCTGGATTTCCCAGCGGAATGCTAACGGCGTGTTCTCCGCGTCAAAGCGTTAGCGTCCCGGCCGGCCAGGGCTTGTATTCATGAAGCGTTTCAGAGGAGCGGGACGGGGTGGGGGGGGGGGCGGGGCGGGGTGAGGCGGGGCGGGGGAGCGGGACGGGGTGAGGGGGGGCGGGGCGGGGTGAGGGTGGGCGGGGCGGGGTGAGGGGGGGGCGGGGCGGGGAGCGGGACGGGGTGAGGGGGGGCGGGGCGGGGAGCGGGACGGGGTGAGGGGGGGACGGGGCGGGGTGAGGCGGGGCGGGGTGACGGGGGGTTGTTGGAACAAGCCCCGAAGCCAGGGAAGCTCTATCCCAGTCACACAGGGCTTCTTATCCAGCGAGGAAACCAAACAATCACGGTCTAGAGATCTTTAAAGCAATTGGTGGTTTAAAAAAAAAAGTTGGACAATACCTTAATTCAATTACAATTACTCTAC
The DNA here is from genome assembly GCA_029718625.1 of Synaphobranchus kaupii. NCBI lineage: Eukaryota > Metazoa > Chordata > Actinopteri > Anguilliformes > Synaphobranchidae > Synaphobranchus > Synaphobranchus kaupii. The sequence goes on from CM056391.1 coordinate 4,597,085, forward strand.
TAATAATTCTACTCTCACTCTAGCACTTACACAACTTCAGCATTTTGTTTAACAAAGTGTCCACTTATACAGATAGATATATACTGAAGCAATTTAGGTTAAGTACCTTTAGCTCAAGGCTACAACAGCGGTGTCCCGGGAATCTGGCCTGAGCTGTGACCTCAATATCTACAGAATGAGCCAATCAACAGAGAGGAGGCAAAAAGTGATTACCAAAGTCACTGGTCTGTTGGAATCATCTGGAAAAGGTCTTTCTGTGGCTGTGTCCGAATCAGAGCCCCATCTACTGTGTCCTGTGTACTGCATACTGTTTAGTAAGCAACATGCAGTATGCAAAAAATGTCCTGCACACTATTATCCGTGAACACCCAGAAATAAGTACATCTGGGATTTTAAGTACACTCCATTTAGAGAGCATTTTACCTACTTAACTTTCTCATCCAGTGTACTCAACAAGCATACTAAGTAGTAGGGCGGTAATTCGGACACAGCCTGTGATTAAATACCTCTGAGACTGTGCACAGGAAGTGTGTGCACCCACTGTAGTGTGTACTAACTGCAATGCTCTTAAGCGGAGCTCGAGTCGGCTTGCGAGGGATTATTCTCAGAACCCGGGTGCATGAAACACCCGTCTTCATCAGCAGCTGTGTGAGTCAGAGTGAGTGAGATTCTTCACACAAAGCCAGAGGCGTGCGCTGGAGGGTTTGGCCGCGAGTCAATTTTCGGTCACGTGCCAACTGGGGAATTTCTTCCACGAACACTGGGGTTGAGAGAACGAGTGCTGATGTCCCTAAAAGCTGAAAGCCCGTCCCGTCCCGTCCCGTCCCGTCCCGTCCCGGCACAGAGCCAGAGGAGCACGCCGTTTATTTGAGATGTTTTTTATGTCAGTTGGCAGTAATTCTGCTTGAAGGGATGTTTATGGCGGTATGGCAGGCTTTTTAGAGGTGAAGGCGGTGGGAGGAGGGGGGGCGGGGGGGGCAGTGTTAAGTTCTTTTTATAGCTGGGTGCTCCCCTGTCATCCATCTGCTAAATGACACCCCCCCTCCCCCTCAAGAAGACAGAACTCCAGCTGTGGAGGGACAGGTGGCTTGCTCGTTGAGTCAAACAGCCCCGCGCAATCAATCACTAGGACAGCGTAAACTGCAGTTTTAATTCACACTGACACACAGTTTAATTTACACGATCTGCAAAAGCTGAATGGGGGAAATCCCCAGAGGCCGGAGCACTCGACCGGGAACGGTTTCACGAGACAAGGAAGTGACATCACGCGTCACATGACCGAATTCTGACACAGCTGGATTTTTCCCTACACTCTGAAAGCAAAGCGTACTAATTTGCTCACCTCTGGAAGGGCTCTAGAACAGTATGCCCTGTGAGTCCGAATCAGAGCGCCATCTACTGCGTCCCGTCCCTGTGTACTGTGTACTGGTAAATGTGTGCTGTTTAATGTGTACAGTTTAGAACGCGATGTGCAGTATGCAAAAAAAATATCCTCCATACTACTTTCTAACCGTACTGTGGAAGTGTCGTAAGACGTCCCACCCTTGTCACGTGTTGTTTTTGCTGTTATTGAAGGAAGCGAAGCTGCGCCTCATTTTAATATTTATGCGACCAAAATGTTTCCTGAAGATATTCAGTGCAACCCCGGAAGTAAGTACATCATACAGGGGTTTTAAGTATACTACATTTAGAGAAATTTTTAAAAACTTTCTCATCCCCGTCTACGCAACAAGCGTACTCAATGGTATGGAAGGGTGCTTATTCGGACGCAGCCCTAGTGGCCCTTGAGGGTATTGCAGGAGAGCCACCCAACCCGTCCCAGAAGAGCGGAGGCCTCAGTCTGGCTACATTTTAATGACGGGTCACAGAAAGGTTCACACATTAAATCCTAAAATTGGACTTTAACGAGGCAGTGAGTTCAACAGAGTAAGGAGCCGTAGAAGTAAAGAACAGAGAAATACGAGACGTCCCATTTCTGCATGTATCGACAGGACAAGATCTTCCAGCAACACGCCCTGCATTAGCAACACGCCCTGCATTAGTAACACGCCCTGCATTAGCAACACGCCCTGCATTAGCAACACGCCCTGCATTAGCAACACGCCCTGCATTAGCAACACGCCCTGCATTTGCGCAATTAAAAACCAAAGCACTTCGTTTTGAAACACTTCGTTTTTTTTCCCGTTTTTTTTGGCACGGCAACCTAATTTTCGATGTGAAGGATTAGGCTAAGGAAAACAGGGGGTTATAGAAAACTCTGAAGAAACCCACAAATTTATCGCTTGGATGAAACAATGGAACAACGGCTGAGCGCAAATGATTAGTCAGACTGGAGGATCCGCAAACCCGCGATGTTGAAAGAAACAATCACCAGCAGGAGAGTGAGGGGATAATTAGGCTGACTGCTTGTTGTTGTGTAAGCCACAATAATCGCTTTAGAGAGATTACATAAAGGGACAGACACAGTCTTCTAATTATGTTCGTCCAAATGAGCCAGCTCAACATTAGGCCTAACAGCATGAAAAATTGTTCTGACTTTGTAAAATCCATTGCATATGCACTCCAAATTATGCTTGAGTATCTCTGCTTGAGGAACAATGCCAAAGTTTGTTGCCAGGGTTACAGCCGTCTGGCGCCGATACCGTTTTGCACTCAAACCCGTAAAATGCAGTAACCGCCTTATATCTCTGCTTGAATAACACGTGAAAACCATGGCCGTTCCTCAGAACGAAAGTCTGACCGTAAAATTCAATCAATTCAAATGCTAGTCGCTTACAATATGAAAATGTTCAGAGCCAATCAAAGGGCGATGGGTTTTTAAATTTTTAAATACCTGCACATTTGTTTAGGCTCTTCTGGTGAAGGTGTACAAAACGCACTGGTTTATACTACAAGCTGTGACCTCTTTTTAAAGTCGTTCTGCCTGAAAACTAAAGCTTTGCTTCATAATGGCCTTAAGGGGAGTCTTAGCTTAAATCAAGGGTCTCAAACTCCTGGAGGGCCGCAGCATAATGCAGGCTTTTATGGTTTCCTTTCAATCAGCTGCCAATGTAGGCCTGGGAAACGAGCTAATCGATAGCTGCTAGCTGCCTTTCCACACTCGAGCGCATGCTTGGTGAGCCAGCGTTCCCGGTTTTCCCCCCACACAGCGAATTCCGGCCTTCGGCAGTGTTTCTGTCAGGCCTTTGGGCCGTTTTGGGTAAAGGGGCTTGGTTATGTTCACGGGAGGGGGTTATGTTAGTGGTTATTTACATTTTTAAATGGCGGTATGACATTTACATTAAGACGGAATCATGTGGGAGGGATTAAGAGGGATGCTGGCACAGACAGGGGAGAAATCAGGTAGAGTCACCTGCTCCTACCTGTGTCTACCTGTTCCTACCTGTGTCTACCTGTGTCTACCTGTTCCTACCTGTGTCTACCTGTGTCTACCTGTTCCTACCTGTGTCTACCTGTGTCTACCTGTTCCTACCTGTGTCTACCTGTTCCTACCTGTGTCTAGCTGTGTCTACCTGTGTCTACCTGTTCCTACCTGTGTCTACCTGCTCCTACCTGTGTCTACCTGTGTCTACCTGTTCCTACCTGTGTCTACCTGTGTCTACCTGTTCCTACCTGTGTCTACCTGTTCCTACCTGTGTCTAGCTGTGTCTAGCTGTTCCTACCTGTGTCTACCTGTTCCTACCTGTGTCTACCTGTGTCTACTTGTTCCTACCTGTGTCTACCTGTTCCTACCTGTTCCTACATGTTTCTACCAGTATTATGAGGTTCTGAGCCCTATGGTGTCATCCTGTTACAAATGGTCAGATCTGACTCTCAGGACAGTGGCTTTGGAATGAGGTCTTAAGCACAAACTCGCTCAAGCTTTTTGGTTTGACCTGGTTGGCCTGACTGGAAATTAAGCCCCATTTACTCAAATTAAGCACTTGATTTTTTTTAAATTAAGTGCTTAAACACACCGGAACACCATCAGACACTGCAGCCCAGCAGGACTGGAGTTTGAGACGCAAGCCTTAAAGCTTGTCCAGCCAATGACGTAGACTTCCAAAGGCCAACGGCTACGGCAGATGCGTGGCCTGCCTGATCTGTCCCACCCAGATCTGAGCTCGTCATTACAAGCATAGCGTGACCTCGCCACTAACAGAAGAAGCCATTAGCGGTCTGCGAGAAGCTAATATTCCATCACACAATCTGTCGCTCAATGCATTATCCTGCCCGTGTTAATCCAAAGACATTAAGCCAGGCTCATTAGACCAGGTTTCCATTGGTGGCAAGCCAGACGCAGATCAGTCACGTAGAGTGATCACAGACTGTCCTAACCCTTTAAAATTCCGTAACCACAGACTACGTTGGTACTAACAACCAATAAATAAAGGCCACAGTGATATACATGCAGGCGCCCTGTGGAAAATCAGAAAGCAGTATCCACCAATCACTGTTGCCGTTATTCTATTGGCTCTTACCAATGTACTCTACGATTGGTTTGAGCTCCACTGCTTTCTACCAGTAAGGTAATGTCACAACTAACTTATCCAGATATGTGCATGAAAACTAACATGTACATTTTTGGGATGTCCTTTATCTTCACAGAATTGGTCATATATCAAAAAGTATGCTCTTTACATTTGTTGTAATATCTATATATTATACTGTGATATTGCTTATCTTTAATGTGTTCTGCAAAAACAATAATGGCAAATAAGATTAACAATGAACACCAGAGCTGGTCTCAGAAACAGTTTCAAAAGCAAAATAGGGTTACTGGTAACTAGCAGCTTACTAACTGCAAAGTAAAACCTTTCAATCAAAACACAGAGCATCCTCATTGGCAAACAGCCAGAGTGAAATTCACCCAATCAAAACCTAGACCATCCTTATTAGTAAACCATCCAATCAGAACCTAGACCATCCTTATTAGTAAACCACCCAAGTGAAATCCATCCAATCAAAACCTAGACCATCCTTATTAGTAAACCATCCAATCAGAACCTAGACCATCCTTATTAGTAAACCACCCAAGTGAAATCCATCCAATCAAAACCTAGACCATCCTTATTAATAAACCAGCCAAGTGAAATCCATCCAATCAAAAGCTAGACCCATCCATATTAGTAAACCAGCTGAGAGTAATCCATCCAATCGATGAGCAGATTAATTCCCTTAGTCCGAAGCACAAAAGAGTTAAGAACCAGTTCCTAAATCTCAGCAGAGGTTTGGCCGACTCTGCTACTCTGTTTTACAACCAACACTTTTTCGTATACAGCTAATTTTAGCAAGAGAGTCAACTTTTATGTTTTTTTTTTTCCAGGCACGGCTGCAAAATCTCTCTGAAATACAGTTCAACCTTTTCTTTAAATTGAGCGGTGCATAACATATTGGACACAGATCCCATACATCTGATACCTGTGGAGAGATGGAACTCAGGGGAAGAACAAAAAAAAAATAAGAATGAAGCGTTTATCCAAAACTAAAAATGTGTTTTATATTATTCCTTATTTGGTACAGATGTTGGCATTTCTCATATTTTTCTCAACCCACCAAAACAACCTTCAGCTTCAATTCACACCGGTATCTGCATGTGGTTCCCATTTTTCTTTTAAAAGTAAGGCAGGATAAAATCTTCAGCGAAAGTAAGACCCAAACCTCTGGTCACTTACGTTCTGGGCAACCATTTCTACCACAAAATTCTCCATTAGTGGAGACTTCAAGGCAATGAACAGTAGGCTAGATTACACACAGGCAGGTAGCCAATTCATTAATCTTCTGGTTTCATAAACTAGGGTTAAATATAGGATTTCTGAATGAATCATGCTACTTAAATCAACGGCATTGTGTTACCGAGAACAGTAAGAGCAATATTAGCTTGTGAGTCACAGGCCTTACACATCCAACCGCATCAGACAGCTCCGCCTGCTTCCCTAAAAACCCACCCACAGGGAATGATGCACAGCTCACCATGTCCAGAGAGAATATGAGCATGGAACTGGAGGGGCCAGCCAGCACATCGCTTTCATTTGAATCATGAATCAGGCAGAGATGATGCATGTCAATGAGTAAATTCAAACGCTAACATTAACAGAGCTTCCCCTCCCCTCCCCTCCTTCCTCCTCCTCCTCCTCCTCATTTGAGTTTTCATTGCTTTTATGGGAGGTTTATACCAGCAATTCAAAGACAGAAAAGATTGTCAAGCCTATAATCAATCTGAAAACAACAGGCATTTTGGTATTGTCTAAACGAAGCACGCTCAAATAAGTTAAAAAAAAAATACCGAAGGAAATATCGCATTTTTTATATTTGAGCTCTACGCACACAGCAGGTACGTGGTTCTGGTTACACGTTCGGTTTAATGGTTTAAAATAATTTGCAACCATTTTAACCCAAAATGTAAAAAATATTCGGTTTAAAAGTGTGACGAGCAGGACTGGATTCGGCAACAGGGCTCCGATTATTTTCTCTCTCACTTGCACCTTCATCTAGATACAGCCTTTCAAACACAGGACTGAATTTGGCAACAAAACTTGGATCTTTCCCCCTCACACTCTTTTACAGCGTTTCCAAAGCAGGGCACGCTCCGCATGTCACATCTTTGACCAGTTAAACAAGGCTTTCTATGGTCCTGTACTAGCCGGGACATCCCATATATCACCCATAAAGGGATTGTCCCATATGGGATATCCATTGTCCCATTTACAGCTCTTTTGTGAATAACCCATCCAATTATGGTTAATATATGGTTACTGTGTGCCACACATTCATTCAATAAATGTAATAATTTAGTGTTAATCTAATAAATAACCAGCATTAAATAAATTACAATATCACATGTCATCAGTACCCAATGAAGGATATTTAGGCCTGTATATTTACAGATGTTACATGTGGACCTGTGAAAATATCAGGTATTGGAGTTGGATCAATATTAAAAACGCTTTATGATGAATAAACAATAAACAAAAAAGACAGACATATTCCGTTTTCATCAATATTCACAAAGATCAGCCAAGGCGCCCCCTCTATATAAGAGAACATAATTGATATTCCATTTTCATGTGTGAAGACAGGAGGGAAAGAGAGGCTCCTTTTCACATGGAAAAAAAACTGAATTTCAGAGGCTGATGAAAAAAGAAGATGAGATTGAATTATTCAAAAGGGATTAGAATGGAATAGCGCGTGTAGATATGGACCAGATACCAACTAGATGTGCACCAAAGAGCTAGGAGATCCACAGCACATAGTCACAGACCCGTGTTAGTACGGCTACATACAGCTCTCATAGACTACACTACAGTGGTGTCACACCATACTGGATTTAAAAAGAACTTTGCTCTCCGCAAAATCAAAGGCAGTTTACCAACACGCGGCCTATACCTCATGAATTAAGGCCATTTCCAGGACTAACAGGAAGTTGAAAATTGGCCCCAGGAGAGCAATTATCAATCCCAGGATAAGAGTTACGTGGCTGATTTACAAAAGCTGGGAGAGGCCAACCAAACCCCAGCCCCCCCTCCACACCCCTCCCTCCCCCTCCCCCTCCCCCGGTACCGTATTACTGATTCATTCGCCATCTTCAAAGCTCTGGGATGTAATGATTATAATAATAGCAATAATTTGGTCATTATACCCTGATCGTCCAACCCCCTTCCCCCTCACCTCCCCAAAAGTGTTTCCATCAACCAGGATCTTATCAAGCTCGTGTAATTAAGCTACATTAAAAAAATGAATGGTCCCCAACGTTGTAATTAAGCGCAGTATCCTTGTGGATGTTTAACAGCGTAATAACATGAGCTTTCTTAGCCCGCCTCATGCTGGGAGATAACTGGATTAGCAGGACGGAAAGGGCTCATCTTTCACCAACTCTGGCGCAATGCATATACGCTGGTAGGAAACACGATCCAGGCCATAATTGCGCTTCATCTATTTACGACACACTAAAGGTTTTTATCTCACCCAACCCACCCTGTCTCTCAAGCTGTCCCAGGGTAAGTTTCATCTGAGTCATTATATAGATAGAATTTTTTAAATATCGTCATAAATATCATTATCGCAAACATATTTGAAATGTTGTGATATTATGCTGTATCGCCCACCCTCACACAAGGAACAGAGTCTGAATATTTATATAGTTTGGGATTCAGCCATGGCTGTGCACGAATCAGCACCCTTTCATACTATTGAGTATTCTTATTGAGTAGACAGGATGCAAAAGTAGTTAAGTAAGCAAATTTTCTCTAAATGCAGTATACTTAAACCCCCCGGATGATATACTTACTTCCGGGGTTCCGCTGAGTATATTTGGGAGCATACTTTTTTCAAGGAGTACGCAAACATTTTGGTCGCATAAATATGACACGCAGCTCGTTTTAAAAAAATGAGGAGCAGCTTCGCTGACGCTTTCCTTCAATAGCAACAAAAAGAACACGTGAGCCACCCAAGGGTAGGACATCTTAGGACACTTCCACAGTATGGTTGGAAAATAGTATGGAGGATATTTATTAGCATACTGCACATCATAATAAAGAGTTCACAGTAAACAGTACACAGTACACAGCAAGTACATGGTCTTTGTGCTCGGGACCAGGAAACAGGAAACAGGAAGGAGGAAGCATGTGCTCCTCTCATGAATCTCACAGTAATTGCATTCAGATCGCTGGGCTAATTTCAGCATTGTTGGCAAATCTACCTACACGAAGAGGTGAACATTTACGATTTGATCATGGAATTGAATCACGTGCCGTTTCAATAGGCCAAGCACAGCAGATGAATGCACCTGTAGGATTCCAGGAATTATATTACGTAGCTACATTATAATGGGATTTTATATTATATATAAATTATATGGGATTTTCAAGAATGCCACAAGCAAACATTGAGTATCGGCTAGATCAGTGATTCTCTCTAATTTGGACTTCAGATGAACTGATTTCAGTTGTAGGTCTGTCAACAAATAAATCTAAAATGTTGGCCAACTTCTTTAAAGAGGGATTGATTACGGAAAATTAGTTAGTATTAGCAGTCTGAGAAATTATCTGACCAATTAAAAGTTCTTAAATTGGTGTGGAATATTAATTTCTTGCAGCATGACAGTCTGATTCAGACATAATGTGGCATTAAGAGGCAACTCATCATTCATTAGACATCAAACGTGTCTAATTAAAAACAATTATCAGCCTGTTATATTGCAATGACTGCAATTAAGGCTGGAATGAAAAACCAGCATACACAAACAGTAGGCCTAATCCAGGGCCCGGATTGAGAGCCCCTGGGGCAGGGATGGGTAACTCCAGGCCTCGCGGGCCGGTGTGTGTCCAGGTTTTTGCTGCCACCAGCTAATTGGTCATATACACCCACTCACTGAAGTAAAAAAGGGCTGTTCCGGGTTTTACTCAGTGCAGTTATCCAGCTAACTCAGTGATCCAGGGCCCTGTTTCACAAAGCAGAATTAAAACCTGTGACATGGCCGCGCAAGGGTGGGATTACGAAACTTCCACAGTACGGTTGGAAAATAGCATGGAGGATACGGCTCTTTTTACTTCAGTCCATGTTCCAGATTTGGGAGGGTTCCGGGTTTTACTCAGTGCAGTTATCTAGCTAACTCAGTAATCCTGCTTTGTCGTATACCCCCCTGGGCTAGATGGAGGTATTTTCTTTCACAGGCTCGCCACTCACTCTTAAAGAGATAGTTTACCTCAAACTGAGATGCTCAGCATTTGCCTTCTCACCTCGCGAGCGCTCATTAGACTCGCCAGAGGCAGACTTTCAGTAAATTCGATTGCACATTCGAGGCCCGTGGTCTGCAGGGCCGAGATCCCAAAACCAATGAGAGTTAATGAATAGAGCCTAGTAGCGAGCCCCTATAGCAGGGATATTAAAATATGACCCAGGAGACCAGCAGTGCTGCTGGTTTTCACTTTCCCTCTCTAATCAGGGACTGATTTAGACCTGGGACGCCAGGGGAACCCAATCTCTGACCAGTCAGTCACATCAATCAGTTAACTATCAGGTAGAAAGGACAACCAGCACTACGGGCCCCCAGGCTCAGATTTGAGTATCCCTGCGCGATATTTTTAAACGCCAGCGCGTTAGCCTGCTTCTTTTACAACATCGGTACCCGCGGTTTAGTTGTGTCTGCAAATTGTTGCATAAACATACGTAAATGAAAAGCTATTAAAAAAAAAAATGTTATTCTGCTCCATCTTCTTACCCAAATGCAAACGCTGCAGTAAAGAGTTATAAATCACAGACTTCTCAGACTGCAGAGGGAACGAGCGAATCCCAGATCGCATTGGTTATTTCCCCGTTAAGGAAAATAGATCATTCCCCTGAAGGTTGACACTAAAGCAGCGTCGGTTGTTGAGGAGCACGCTACCGTTTCGTTTCTGCCGTACTTTTTCGGCCTGCCGTACAAGCTACAACACTACACCGTTTTTAAACAGTGTAGCAGCGCACTGGGTCAGTGTGAAAAATACAGGCCTACTGCACGGAAATGGCAACACTTGGTAATGTGTCTGAGTGCTGCCGTTTCTTAATTTGCTATGCAAGTCAAAGAGCTTTTACTTGTGATTGATTAACATCCGTTACAAGACAGGGAGCCAGGAGCCAGGAGCCAGGATTGTAACCAGGAGGTTGAATGTTCAAATCCCAAAGGGGGCGTTTGTGTTGTACCTAAACGCAGGGATTTTTTTTACCTCAACTGTTGCATCCATTTACATTTATTTATATTGGGGCGTTTAGCAGACACTGTTATCCAAAGCAACTTACAAAAACACGTACACAAAGGTTTAGGTAATGAGCAAAGATGGTGCCAAGTCATCAATGATACGAGTTCATCGGATATAATTTCAATCCAGGACTACGATGAAATGATTATTCATGAAAAAGTAGGCAAAGCTATTAAACTTGTTCTGCATTAGAGAAAATAAATATTGTACCATTTTATTTCAACCTTGGACTGTAGAGCAAAAATGGGCTGCACTTAAGGAAAGAGTAGGCTAATCCGTTTAATTCATAATTATGTTCACAGAGCAGATGTCTTAATACAGACTGTGTTTCCTGCACATATCTAAAGGGCATTTACAAAGTACCTATTAACATCATTAACATATGACAGGTGAACGTAATGCATCACATATAGCCTAGGCAGTACAAAGTACCTATTAACATCATTAACATATGACAGGTGAACGTAATGCATCACATATAGCCTAGGCAGTACAAAGTACCTATTAACATCATTAACATATGACAGGTGAACGTAATGCATCACATATAGCCTAGGCAGTACAAAGGTGTAAACAAGCTTGCATGAATTGCCACTGGCATAAGAAATATGCCTACATTACAACTTTATATAACTGGAAAGCTCCAATCCTTAGTTGTAAGTTATAAAACTGGTTTTACTCATACGCCATATGAATACCACGCATGCGTTTTCATAACAGTATTTAAAGAGTGTTTCATAATACCTGAACAGGTACAAAACATACAGACAACTACATAAATCTTAATTTTGCTTGTGAGCTGGCTATTGATAACCTTGAGTTATTGCAAAAAAAGTTCTCTCTCTGTGTTACGACCCCCCCTTTGGGTAGACCAGAGGGCGAACAGGGTTGCAGTCACAAAACCAGCCGTTGTTTTAAAGCTAGCCTCCGTATTCTTCCTGAATGGAGGACTTGTGTCTTTCGTTTCACTTCCCACGTTTTACTTCCTTTGTTTCATTTCCTCTACAAGCCCACTTCCTCTCACAAGGATCTGGCCAGATCCTCTACCCCGTGCTCAGGTTAATGTGAGCACCTACGATTGACTCTAGCCGGTCAACTGCAACAATCCGTAGGAGGGGGAGTAAACCATGAGACCGCTGTTAAGTTGGAACAACTATCGCGATTTGTTGTCTTGTGCAGGCTACTGCATTTGGCCCCAGACATACACTGAGCACCATAATGCATTGGACAGTGACACATTTTTTGTTATTTTGGTTCTGTACTCTAGCACTTTGAGTTTGAAAGGATACAATGACAATGAGGTTGAAGTGCAGAAAGCTGTCAGAAAGCTGAAATTAAAGCTGTCAGCTTTAATTTCACTCTGCTGCCAGATATGAAGTAGATATGGATGGATCAATTTAAGGGTTGTTTCTCCTGACAAATTTTCCTATTGAATATAAGTATAAGTTAGGAGAAGAAACAAGTTATCCATCCACATCTACTGCATATCTGGCAGCAGAGTGATGGTTATAGGCTAGTTTGATACATCAGACCAAACAGCCAACCATGTGTTCCATACTGTTCCAGTGTAATTCACAGCTAAATCTAGTCCCACCCCCTAATTCCCATAGAGATCCATTGAAATGCAGAGAGGTTATAGTGTCGCTTGTAGGAGTACCAGAAAATAAGATATCAAGATATTGTTGGGTCACAGACATCGGTCACAGACAACAGATGAAAATATCCTCAAATTAAAGCTCACAGTCTGCACTTTAATATCATTGTCATTGTAACCTTTCAAACTCAACATGCTAGAGTACAGAACCAAAATAACAAAAAATGCGTCACTGTCCAATTAATTATGGTGCTCACTGTATGAAATGATGAGGAAGTCTGGCTGTTGAAAACAAGAAACCACATAGCCTACTGTAAAGTTACACCAGTAAGCATCCTGTATCTAGCACAAACGTGTATCGTCGAATGTCTCAGTCAGAAAGAGATCTCCCCATGTTTGTGCAAAAGGGCGCAATCTACTTCTTCAAAGTGCTCTCTGCGAGGTGCACAAACGTCAAAAGTCAGAACTGTCATCTGCAGGAGGATGGTGACAAATGCGAGCCGCCAGCACAGAGGCGTTTTTTGAGTTTACAATATTATCTTTCTGAAGTGAGGCAATTCCAAGCGTGTTCGCACATCACAGAGAAGTAGCCCTACCTCAAATGTACACTGAAACAAACAGCGGACTGTGGTATTTACAGAGGACGCGTTAGAATTTCAATAATCGCACGTTGTTATGCGAGGCGCATGTAAGGTGAACTATTTTTCGATGAGGATCTACCTGCATTGATGATTTTTAAACCCGTTGGATGACTTGCCAGAGGCTAAGGCTACCCCAGGTTGTCTGCAGTTACCCCGCTCTGCTCTCATTCACAGGCGTTCGTGTAATCACTACAAACAAGCCGTCTTCTCTGTGTTAACGTTTTCTACAGTAATCCATCTGACAGTTTTGTGCTAATAACTGTGGTCATAAGAAATTAACTTCAATGGTTTAATAAAGACAAAGTATACATGCACCCAGGAATGCTGCCATTTTCGAATAGCCTATTTGAAATCGTGACAAAAATGCATATCGCTATAAGCTATAGCCTACCATAAAGCTAACTGCATTGAATGCCCTGAGACAGTTGAAATGTCTGGCTGTCGCTACACGTAGGCTAGGTTCTCCACATTGTGCCATCTGTCCAGTCAAACCTGCCTGTCATTCATAATATTGCCAATCTCAATTAAATTATATCTGTAAATTTTAACGTTAGCGCTTTTGACAGAGAACTGTCACAAAGGCGCTTTAATTGCAGAGAAACATAATCTCACCCAATCTCATATTGTTTTAAAATAACGTTAAGATACACATCTGCACTGGTTATACCCTATGGTTATACCACGACAACGCACGTTTTTAGCAATGGCACGTGCTGGTAGCTAGATCTTTGATTCCCCCAGGGTCAGGGAAGGGAACCCCTCGGATTTGTAGACCTGTAGCGCATAGACTGTAGACTGTGCCATAGCCTAGTCGCTTTCGCCATGATCTATCTATCCGCATCTTCCGTCTAAAAACTTTCCATTTTCCGATTAATGTGTCACATAGCCTCGGCCACACTCCACACGTAGACTACGTTACCCAAACTTTCAAAGCTGGAAGGGGTTAATGGTGGACCTTCGATGGGGCGAACATTCCGAGCTAATAAAATATTGGGGTTCGTCGCGTACGAACAGTAACCAGCTACAAATAAAGAAGACATTCGGCTAGCTTTGCTCAAACTATAGGCTACTGTACAGCCATGCGTAGCCTACAACCCCGCGATTATCAACACGTCCCCTCGCCGACATGATCCCCACTTACAAACACTTTTGTGTGAAAAAGATGACCCCAGTGTGTAATTGTCGGGCCCGGCGTCGCCATACACTCAGTACCACATACCACATACCACACACGAACAGCATGTAGCTACGTTACGACCAAGAGAACGAGCTACAATCCAAAAATTACAAAACGCAATTGTGGTTCCCGGCTGCAACACACTAGCAGCGGTTTTTACGGACCGCATCTGTTCCGTTTCTCTTAAGTTAAAGCGACTGACTGACCTGTTTGAGAGCAGAACACCCCGCTGGATGTTGGGCTGAATCCGAGTTAAATCCACTTTCAGTAAAACAAAGAGGCGAAAATATCCGGGCATTCCCGAAAGCAGCCGAGCAGACAGCTCCGTGGGAACTGTTGCGCATGCGCTCTAGAGGCTGAGGGAAGGAGGCGGAGCAAGTTAGCATTGTATGGAATGAGTGACACTGGCGTGCAGTTCATCCGAAATGTGACAACCTGTGGCCCTGCCTCGACCCTTTCACAATTTACCTGGTCATGCTCGAGACCCAGACGCTATACTGTATTAGCTGCTTTTGTAATTGAGTTACATGTTTTCTGTCTGTAAGAGCATTGCCTATCTCTTCGAGAGAAAAGAAGTGTCAAATGTTGGCCTTCAAAAATAATTTTGGAAAGAGTAGGAGACCTCCAGTTTCCCTGAGAGAGAGAGAGAGAGAGGGGGGGGGGGTTTCTATTCTATTCTATTATAATGCAGAGTTACATCACATGGAGCATGCTTAGCCTATGTGAGTGACCTGTTATGTGACTTATATATTTCTTTTGTTCATCCCTAAGGTTCTAACTTGTGAAATGTCATTCATTTAGCATTTATTGACATTCTTTGATCATTCAAAAAAACTCAATTGCAAATTGTATAACAGCAATAATCTTATTGTGACAAAAACAACATGCTACACAATTCCCACATGCAAAGTGTGCCACTGTCCCAGATACGATACGGTAGGAGTAACACAGACACGGGCTGTGTTGGGATCTGACATTTATCCTTTCTTCCTGTCGTTCCCTTCCCTTGAAGCAAGGGGGCCATCCCTTGAAGCAAGTGAAGGGATCGACAGAAAGGAAGAATAAAATTTGGATCCGAACGCAGACCTGATGTCACTGCCCTGTAAGGATCTGAGAAGTATCGACCAATCACCATCAGTGTTGTTCTCTTTGTCGTTAATACAAACATACCTTATGATTGGTGCAGTTCCTTTCTTGGTGACAACACCAGCATCCAATCCCTATTGAATCATGCTATCTCTGTTCTAGGAGGCAAGAGCAATGGCAATAGGGCCTAAGTGAGGAAGTGAGGAAAAAAACACTACAGAATAAACAAACAAAATAGCTTCCATTCATTAAAAAACACTACGGGGTAAATAACCAAAATGGGTTCCATTAATAATAAACAAAAAAGCCCCAGTAATATGTGTCAGGTCATGTTTTGTGACAAAATATATTTTAAAAAGTCTTGCATTTTTTTTACATGCTAAAAAATGCTTGTATGCATTGCATGTAAAAAGTAATATATTTTATGTTTTATCTCAAGGTAGGATCTGAAATCAGAAAACATGTTGTCATTTCTCATGTTATGAATCTCATGTGCTTTCCCACTCAAGCACTCAGCGTACACGTTTACGTCCCATACGCCTTCCTGAAATGCTGACTCGGGAAAACGATAACATCCTCCGATCAGATACACATCGATATCATTTAAGCCTTAAATTAAGGCACCCTTGCGCAGTAGACAGGGTTTATAGCGCCCCATTCCCCCCTCCCCCGGTGGTCTCTCTCTCTCTCTCTCTCTCCCCCCCTCTCAGTAATGATGCTGCCATTAGCTCAGAGTCCATTTGGCTGCGCAGCCACATGTCTCGGGAATCTCCCGCCCGGTCCCTGAGGGCTGAGAACGCCTAATAGGTTTTCTGTAGACCATCAGCAGTGCCTCCGATGCTACGTCTGCTGTGGGAAGGACACGCAGCGAAAATGCCGGTGTAAAATCTAACACTGCCGGTGTACATTGAACACCCTAGGGCAGCAATGCAGCGAGGAACGCTTATGAGGCATCCATGCTTCCGATTCACCTTTACATGTAGAGCACACACAAAATGGAATTCCAGGTCCATTCCCATTCAAATTCCCATTCCCAATCTCATTCCCATTCCCAATCACATTCCCATGGTGTTAGGTCTACTGAAGTGATAGGGAAGAACAGGAAGTGCAGTCATGTAATGGTACAGGGCCCCGTTTGCCAAAAGGATCTTAGATAAAGATCATCTTAGGCTATTTTGTTTTCATTGTTTGTTTGTTTTTTTGTAATTTGTTTTTTGTCGTTCTCCCTCTATTTTTATTAAATGTTTTATGTAATATCAGTAAATTTCAATAATTTTAATCATAAAATTCATAAAGCACAAACACAAAACATTCTAAAATGATCTTGACTCTTAAATTGGGAAACAGGGCCCAGAATATTTCCCATCAAAATCCTGGGGTTGTTCAGTTTTCATTTGCCCACCATTCATTTTAATTTTGAAATGTATTGATTCACACAGAAATTGGATTGGTGAACTCTGATATAATTTCAGCTTGTAAATTTTTATCATCTTTTATATCTTTAACATATTCATTTATTCAGTACTTTTTGTGACTGGTATTGTACATCTGTCACCTCGATTACCCATTCTGAAAAAATCTAATTCTTGTTTTCTCTGTCTCTTTGTTATGAGAACATATTTATAACTACATAGATATTTATTTATTTAAGAATACTAGTAGATTAAGAGCATTTTAAAAATGGCTTTTTATTCAGTATTACTGTGTATGCGTGATCCAGTTTGATTCATACAACTCAATCGTGCTAGAGCCAAATCAATGCAGCCTTGGATACAGTATATGCAAATGTCTGTATTTAGTAATCATGTATCTCCAAAGGTTCTTTTTGTGTAAGAAAATTATGAATTTGTAACTATAAGCTCAGCAGCAGAAGATTAGCTGTAAGAAGAGCACTGTGGAACTCTGAAGCTGAATTTGATTATTATTTCCAATGAATTAATCAGCACCTTCCACACGTCCACTTTCCCCCGTTACATTTTGAATGAAGGTAGAAGGTGGATCCCAGTTGGATTGACGGATGCCTCTCTGCGTGTACATTTCGTGCAGGAATTCTCAATACTGAGAGTCGTTGTTGTTGCGATTCGTCTTGATCCGTGAAGACACAACGGCTACAAGTTAAGTACATGTCAAAATGAATCCAAAGTGCAGTTCAGGAATATTCATTAAGATATTCGGGGAGATATTTACGTGGATGTAATATCTGTATGTTTTGTGTGGATGTATCAGTCTTGTATGTTTGTAACTGTGAAACTGTGCCACTTTATGCAAGATAAATGTCTGTGTAATCAGACAATATCATTTTATCGCATTGCAAGAGTGTAATCTTAGAACAACCGCACTGGGGTGTGCATTCTTGCACTCTCCAAGGCAATGTCACACACTCAGAAATAAAGATACAGTGGATGTACATTTTTGTTCTTTAAGGAACAAATTTCCTAAATGTACCCTGACAGTACAGTAATGTTCTATTTGAGTACTAATAAGTACCTTTTCAAGCAAAAAAGGTACAATTTAATCTATTCTATCTATTGCTGGCTAGCGGTACAGTTTTATGTACCTATAGGGTACCACTCCAGTGACACGTGTATCTTTTTATGTACTTTTCGTACCCTCTTCCTGAGAGTGCATGTCACGGTGGCAGACTTGTCTGAGAGAGTGACAGTATTGGGCTTTGGTTAAAGCTTGAGGTAGGCCTAACGACTCAGCAGCAGGCGATTATGCATGTGGTGTGTCTAACGGGTTTCCCATTATGGGTAAATTAGCCTGCGCTGGGAGGCAGGTGAGCCATTTGCATTGGTAATCGGCTCCTCTTCCCAGAGATCCTCACCGCTGTTGAAAGGGAGAAGCTGGATTGCTCTGTGCTAACCTTACCTACCCTCTCAGCACCATACCTGCCTCGTCAGGAACATCGCATACGTACACCTGTATGAACACTAAACCCGGGCACTCATTGTACAGGTGACTCTCCCACCCTCTGTCATTGTACAGCTGACACCAGTGATTACACACAGCTGGTACAAATAGGCTAGACCTTTACACCTGGGGGGTATACTACGAAGCAGGATTACTGAGTTAGCTGGATAGCTGCACTGAGTAAGAGAAGCAGGATTACTGAGTTAGCTGGATAACTGCACTGAGTAAGAGAAGCAGGATTACTGAGTTAGCTGGATAACTGTACTGAGTAAGAGAAGCAGGATTACTGAGTTAGCTGGATAACTGCACTGAGTAAGAGAAGCAGGATTACTGAGTTAGCTGGATAACTGTACTGTAAAACCCAGTACAGCTCTTTTTACTTTTTACAGTCCGTGTTCCAGATGTGGGAGGGTTCCGGGTTTTACTCAGTGCAGTTATCCAGCTTCTCTTACTCAGTGCAGTTATCCAGCTAACATAATAATCCTTCTTTGTAGTATATCCCCCTGGGCTGCATTCAAGATGATTAGTACATTGTACACGGTTTTATAAACTATAACGGTGTTGCATCAGTCGTCCACTGTTGCTATGACTACTGATAGGGGGCTTGTTTATGGTGTGACACCAATCCTTAAATATATACAGTAAAATGTTCAGTGTTAATTTAACTGTAACATAGTATAGTTGAGTCCAAGAGGGATCATATATACCAGCGGTCCCCAACCCTGTTCCTGAAAATCATTTGGCACACCTGATTCTACTAATTAGCAGCTCAATCAGATCTCTAGCTGTTGAATGAGGTGTGCTTTGTTAAGTTTAGAGTGAAAACCTACAGGACGGTAGATCTCCAGGAACAGGGACCACTAACATATACTATATCAGAGTACAATGTACTTGATCAGATTTGACATTTTACAGACATTTTACAGTGTACTTCTGGTTATCACCTTCATTCGCACGTCCTTAAAATGGCTGCAAGCACATATCCAAAATTGCTTAGAGTGAATTTGTCGTACAGGGTGAACCATAGTAAAACATTTTGCCTCTTAAATGCACCTGAGATCCCACATTGAAAGTCAGAGCTACCTCACACCTCTCTTACTGATCCCCATACTGAAGATGATGAGAGAGCCGGGCTCAGTATGCAGTATGCAGTATGCATGACACCCCACAGGCTTCAAGCACAAAGCAGTGTGATACTAAGAGGGCCAGTGTGAGCCTTTGGGAGGATTGTACTGTAAAGAGCCGTTGATACAAAGCCTGCATTACTGCCTGCGCTAGCACCAGTGTATGTGATCTGCAACTAGCGATGGGAAAGTCACTCTTCATGAAACTAACAATGTTTATCAGTGACTCACTGATTTCGACCAATCAGCGCGCCTTGCTGCAGAAAGCGAAATGGTTCAAACGTGCCAGTGATTGATAGCTTTCTGTAGTCCGACCAATTTTGAGGTTTACATAACTTCACCCGCCCATCACTGCCTGCAGCTGTGGCTCATATAACAGACATTTTTAAATGTCTTATTGTGGTTTTCATTTTTTTTACTCTTTCATAACTGAAATGAACATGCCAAACCCAATTAAATCCATGTCTAGTTGATCTGGTTACTGAGTACTCTGGCACGCTAAAACCACGACCATGTTTCTATCATTTGAATCTAAGCAAATGTCAGTTTAAAGTACCATAATGAGCTATAACAGATACAATGTTTGGCTGTTTCAACCACAGTATTGAACTGAAATAAAATATGTGGTTTTGATGAAGAGGCAATATCATGGACATCATATAATCAGTGCCACTGAAGAAACCACAGAACTCAGTTGTTTGACATAAGCCTTCATAATAGCCTTACTTTTTTGCGGTCTTTGTAGGTTAAAGGGAAACCTCTTTCACTGTTGCCCGTACACAATGCGTCCAGCCAGCTTTTTGTAACTTTTTTTTTCTTGGGTGGGGGGGGGGGGGGGGGATTTGGAATTTCATCTCTGAAAATAATCTGTAAATGTTTACAATTATATTTTAGACATTTAGTAGACACCTATGCAGACTGACTTACTAATATTCTTTACATACAATCAATTTATGTAGCTGCATGTGCATTAACTGAAGAAATTCAGGTGGTCGAGTACCTTGCTCAAGGGCATATGGCAATGGCCAGCCAAGAGGTTGAATCTAAAATCTCAAAATTGCAAGCCTGGTCCTCTAACGACTACGCTTCACTGCTGCTCGCTGTTGTTCCAGTTTGATTTGGCTCTTACTCACTTTAAGTTGGTCTGGTGCCCCAAATGTTGAATGACACTGATTCTGCTTCTGTTCTAACACCAGCTACTAAAAATAGCCTATCTGTTAGCACATCTGCGGAGGAGAGATTGCATGTACCTACCTTCAAGCGAGGGAAACCTGCACTCACTATTTTCACTTCTACATCGCTAGGTAAACACAACAGTAATCTGAGACACAGTGCAGTTGTGCTTATTTGTTGGTGGTCGTGGAGGGGGAGGGGGGGCTTTTGTCTTCAGAGAGGCGGGAAATAGAGAAACCTTTATGGTGGGCTAAATGGCTGATAATCTGGGCACCGTTCCCATTCCATCCCAGTATTGATCTGTGGCCGGACCTCGCATCCCCACAGACGCCGGGTAGGTTACTGTCTGCTCCGCATCAAAGCAGACTGAGGCGCCAGTGCCTGTGTTATGGCTGCACAGACTCCCATGATGGAGGTGGTGGTGTTGCTGTTGTAACATGTACCAAACATCTTATCCATGCATATATAAATAGTAAACAAAAAAAGAATTAAAAAAATGTAAAAAAAAGAAATAAAAATATGATATATATACACTACTCACAAAAAGTTAGGGATATTTGGCTTTCGGGTGAAATTTATGGAAAATGTAAGTTCACGCTACAGTGATATTATACGTATCATGAAAGTAGGGCATTTAAGTAGAAGCATGAAATGGTGATTTCCTCATCTCAAACAATTTATTGAAACAAAAGCCAACAACAGTGGTGGGTATACCACAACAAAAATGTCAATGTCTCAATAACTTGTCATGTGCCCTTGAGCATCAATTACAGCTTGACAACGACGTCTCATGCTGTTCACAAGTCGACTTATTGTCTGCTGAGGCATGGCATCCCACTCTTCTTGAAGGGCGGCCCTCAGGTCATTGAGGTTCTGGGGTACAGAGTTACGAGCCTCTACACGGTGAGTCAGCTGATCCCATAGGTTTTCTATGGGATTCAGGTCTGGAGAAAGTGCAGGCCACTCCATTTGAGGTACCCCAGTCTCCAGCAGCCTTTCCCTAATGATGCGACCTCGATGAGCTGGAGCATTGTCGACCATGAAGATGAAATTAGGCCTGTGTTGTTCATGCAGGGGCACAATGACTGGATTAATGATGTTATTCAGGTAGTATGGGCTTGTCAATGTACCATTCACAAAGTGTAGGGCAGTTCTGTATTGACTAGACACACCTGCCCACACTGTAACACCGCCACCACCAAAGGGTCGTCTGGTGACAACAGTGGCTGATGCATAGCGCTCTCCTTGACGTCTCCAACATCGTTGGCGGCCATCATTTCTGCTCAACGTGAATCAACTTTCATCAGAGAATAGCACTGAGGCCCACTGGTCCCTCGTCCAGCGTAAATGCTCCCTGGCCCATGCAAGACGATGACGCCTGTGCCTGGTGGTATGGTCAGGTACCCTTGCAGGTCGTCTAGCACGCAGACCACGCTGATGTAAACGGTTTCGAATGGTCTGACGTGACACTTGGGTGCCTCTCACCTCCCTTAAATGTGCCTGGAGTTGAGTGGCATTCATCATCCGGTTCCACAGGGCACTGTTCACAATGAAGCGGTCATCAGTGTGGGATGTGGCCAAAGGAAGTCCACTTCTATGCCTTTCTGTGACTCTTCCAGTCTCTCTGTATCTCTGTTGCAACCTGCTGATGACACTCTGTGACACTCTAAGCTCAGTGGCCACTTCCCTCTGAGAACATCCTGTTTGAAGCCTCGCAATGGCGAGGTACTGTTGATCAATTGTTAGGTGTCGTCTTGGTCTCATGATGTCAAAATGTGAACAGCATGATGAAGAGGACTGTTTAAATACCAATTCTAATTGAACCAGGAAATTTATTGGTCGATTCATGGATCAAACACCTGTTGTGAATTTTGCCGTTCAGCTCCTTGTTAGAGAACAGCAAGTTGTGCAAAAAGTACTGAAACATTGAATAGTTGGACATGTGCATTCAAAAGTTTAGAGAAGGTCAAATTAATTTCACCTGTAAAGGTTATAGTGCATTTTAGGTTAATCCTGAAATTTCACCCGAAAGCCGAATATCCCTAACTTTTTGTGAGTAGTGTATATATATATATATATATATAATTTTCATAAGGTTTGTCCAGAGTTAATTGGTCACCTGTCAGTCTGAGACAAGTATACCTATGGACTAACTCATTATTATGACTCATTTGTTTATAGATGTGATACCTGTTAAATGTGTGGCTATACACTGTCCACACAGGTAAGTGGTATTTAGAACTGCTTCCGATTTTGTTCAGGCATTCTGAAAGTTGGGTGGAGAAATTAAAGGATTGGGACACAGCCACAGAGTCTAACAAAATTGTGTAAATACAGCTGGCTGGAAGGATAAGGACTTAGGATGAAACAACGGAAAGGTAGCTACACTGAAATAACAGAAGCCAGTTGCATTTTTTCTTCAAGAAAACAACAACAATCAAGAGTTCGTGAATTCACTTTTCTATTGGACAAAAAACTGTTAACTTCTTTGTTGAGATTTGGTGTAGGATATTCTGTCACATGAACGCAGTTTAGCAAATTTGCATTTATGTATGTAATTTAACCATTACGATCATATGTCATAGAAAATATTTTTTTTGTTTTCGAAATAAACAGTTGCATAATTGTAGTCGATCTGTGATGAAATTACGTCATCAACATGCGCTGCAAGTTCGTCGCCAAAACAAAGAGCTGCCGGTTTATGTGAGTAAAGGGTCCATAGATTGTTTCAGTGTGCAAATTATACTCAGATTTATTTCAATACATAACGATCTAATTGCCCAGGAACTGCCTTGTAAAACGATCCTGGGCAATGTGAGCGTTATGCTCGTCCTAGCGAACAATTTCCAATTGTGTGAGATATCTGTTGGGTAATTTGGCTGCTAGCTAACGTTAGCAAGCGTCAGTTTGCCTCGCTAGATTAGAAGCACTCTGCATAATTAGTCTTTTAATCTAATTTTAAAAGCGAACACAAGGCTTGCTACTCCGCAAACTTGCTCATGCCGACTTGCTTTTGCTCTCGATAACTTACAGCGTCTCGCTTAGGTTGATGGGACCCTGCATGTTGTGTGTGCTGTCAACACACCGGCGTTTGCCAAGCTGTCAGTTCACCTGATAACGTCCTGGTAGTTTGCAAGAAGTTAAGGTTCATGCGTTACTGTTAATGTACACGAGTATATTCCGTTCGTCTCCTTATTGCATCTGTCTTAACTGTATAGACGTCTGTCTAAATACAGGACGTCGTTGGGGGCAGTTTTGGCGTAGACATGGAGTCGTTGAACGGTAAAGAGGATGCAGCTGCTGTTGTAGACAAACCAACGGCACTCGAGGAGAACGATCGCGGTGCCAAGACATGTGAGCCTCTTTCAGCTGCTATGCGGGCAAAGATCGAGCGCAATAGGCAGCGAGCGCTTCTGCTGCGACAAGCCAGGCTCGCCAACAGACCGTACTCTGAAGGTAAGCCTGGTTCCTCAAACAATACAACAGCAATCACATGCATACTTGCACTAAAACAAGAATTTCTTATTCATAGTTTCATTCATTTTTGATTAGGTCTATATTGTTGCATTGCTATAATACAAAGGCTTGAGAAATCCTTTCCACGTTTCCTTTCTCAGGAGGAACCTGTGCCAAGGTTGCTAAAACGATAGACTCGGGTGCTGGGTTTTTCATTGAGGAAGAGGAGGAAGCAGCGCAAATGGTAAAGAAAGTGGTCCACAAGCCAGGTATGTCAAAGCCCATGGCTACGTTTTAGACTGCTTGGGTTTTTTTTTGTTTTTTTTTAAATTGATGGGAGATGTACAGTATTCACCATGGGTCACCTGTGTTGTCTTAGCCCCGGTAATGGAGCCAGACTACCTGATTTGTGACGACTGTAACAAGCCTTTCATGGACTCTTACCTCAGCAACAGCTTTGACCTCTCTGTGTGTGACAAGTGCAGGTAAAGTTTTTTTTTGTTTGTTTTATCAGTGTATTTTCAAGGGCATTAAATGGAAGAAGAGGGACTATAGTCAGCACTCGAGTTGAGGGGGGATGAGGGGGGATGGCATCCCCCCTGAAATAAAAACGGTCAAAATCATCCCCCCTTTCCATCCCTTATGTCATTTTATCAATGAACGTGGTATTACTGCTATTTCAACATTAATTTTGCGCATATTGAGTAAAATACTGTGGGCGAGGGAGCACGCACACATGCAATGACATTTTTACCAAGTCACTGACGCTATGCGAGTGCCCTAGAGAGCGCCAGAGCGCCGTGATGCGCTTGTTTGATTGATGCTAGAAGCCGCATAGCAGCACGAGCGCAGGTAACGGTCATCACAATGGCCAAGCGACCAGGAGGACAGCGCTCTCTGAGGGACTTCATATTTAAAAAGACAAAAAATAACATTACAGGTAAGTCAAGAGTCAGTAATCTTAGTCATTACTCATTACTTTAGTCACCAAAGGTGGAATCTCTGGACATAAGCAATAACAACGTTAGTTTGGAGCTTAGCTATGTTTTTCTCTCTTGTTAGCTAGCTAGCTAACTAATGCTAGCTAGCTAGCTAGCTAAAAGATGAGGACAGCCATTGACAAAATTGGTCCTATTTTGTATTATCTGTATAATTTTTAATATATTTTCATATTTTGTAAACAGTTTCAATTTGCACTTAATGCCCTGTTAAAAAAAGTAACATTGGGAATGTTAACATAAAAGATTTGTATTTGAACTGCATGCAATAAAATGATGATAGATCAATATTTTTCTAATTGTTTTCCTCCATTTTTTCATGAAGGGGTTCTTGTTTAATTTACATAATGATTTAATTAATCACGATTAAAAATGAACCCTTTAGATACCAGTTTTGATCATATACCAGTAACTGCTTTTTTGAAAAATACACTATAATTCAATATTCTAAAAACAAATTTGACTTTATTATTAGTATCATCAGCTGATCCATCTGAATAATAAATGAGAAGATTGATTTTGGTGCATTGTTACTTTTTGTATAATGTCAGATTGAACAAAAAGGTACGTTGGGACTGTTAACCTACAAGATTTGTACCATAGACTTCCATTATAACCACATTTTTTGACCCCCCCCCCCCCCTTTAAATTAAAGTGAAAAAATGATTTTGCACTAATTGTCCTCTGCATTTGACCCTAACTCAAATGTAAGTGGTGCCATGGCAGCCCGGGAAACGACTCCAATTCTGAGGTGCCTTGGTCAAGAGCAATGACAGGAGTATCTGACACCTAACATCCATAACATGCATGTTGTTTTAGGAGTATAATCATTATCTTTATGCTTTAACAATAATCAAAAGGGTACAGAGTTGGTCTCCCACCCTCTGCGCCGTTATCAGCACAAATTATGTCCCCATATGATAAAATCCACCATCCCCCCTGATTTTTTTTTACAACTTCAGTACTGACTATAGTGTATTACCACACCCATAGGGGTGGGGTTCTCTTTTTTTCATAATAGGTTTATGATGGAAATGGTTTATTATTGACATGACTGCAGTGAAACAAAACCACTGGAGCAAAGGCAGTTTGCTCCATACCGAAGTTTTAATTGGCCTTCATTTGCTGTAATGTATAATTCTTCACAGAAGAATTCTTCACATGCTGTCAGTCAACCACATTCACAGTATAATTGGCATGTTTACCCAAAGATAAGATGAGCCGTATGGAAACTGAGCTGTTTATTCTGTGTAAGATAAGACTGTGAGAAAGTAATGATGAGTTTAATGCCATCAAGGGTTATCGCTTAGTTTCATTGTCCCAGAAAACTTCAGCTTATAGAGCTCAAACCTCTTTAGATCCTGTTCGAAACAACAAATGCTATAGGTAGTGAGGGTCATGTGCCATTCCCTGATTGGCTGATGTGGATGTCACTCAATTATTTTAATAGAGACAACGAGGAAAAACACAAGCTGATATCGCGGACGGAGGCCAAGAGGGAGTTCCTGTTGAAAGACTGTGACCTAGACAAGAGGGAGCCGATGCTGAAGTTCGTTCTGAGGAAGAATCCGCACAACCCCCGCTGGGGAGATATGAAGCTCTACCTGAGGGTGCAGGTGAGCGCTACGTCCAGGAAGCAATGTCAGTCCCGCCCGCCTCTGTCAAAACAGTCCCGCCCACCTCTGTGTCAAAACATTCCCGCCCACCTCTGTGTCAAAACAGTACGCTGTGTGAGAACATTTCTGTGGCCTTTGTAAATATTTCCTATTAAAGTTTGTGCTTTATATTCAAACAGAGAGCATGTTGTATAAACTCTGAATAACACATTTAAATCAGATTCTTCTTGCATAACACTCAAGTCTGGAAGCTACTAATAATGAACATTACAGTACATTTAGTCATTTGGCAGAGGCTCCTATCTGTAGCAGCTTCTAAAGTGCATTCAAACAAAAATAAATTGTTTAAAAAAAAACACAATAGCCAACTCTTGCATAACAGAGTCAGTCAAGGTGAAGAGCTGTGCTTTTTGTGTTTAGATTGAATGGGCTCATTTTTGCTGGTTTTGTGTTGGCTCTCCAGGTGGTGAGGCGCTCCATGGAGGTGTGGGGGAGTGAGGAGGCGCTGGAGGAGGCCAAGGAGTCCAGAGAAGATAACCGGGAGATTCAGAAACAGAAGCGTTTCAATAAGAAGGTGAAAGGTGGGTTCCCAACTTAGCCACACACGCACGCACACACACACGCACGCCACACGCACGCATGCACGCCGCACGCACACACACACTCATTACACACGTACACGTTTCATATAGGCACTCGGAAACGATCCTTAGCTTGCTTAGTACTTACCTACACTGTGAGGTTAGACCACAGTAAAACGTTTCATATCGACACTCGGAAACGATCCTTAGCTTGTTTAGTCCTTACCTACACTGTGAGGTTAGACCACAGTAAAACGTTTCATATCGACACTCGGAAACGATCCTTAGCTTGTTTAGTCCTTACCTACACTGTGAGGTTAGACCACAGTAAAATGTTTCATATCGACACTCGGAAACGATCCTTAGCTTGTTTAGTCCTTACCTACACTGTGAGGTTAGACCACAGTAAAAGGTTTCATATACACTCGGAAACGATCCTTAGCTTGTTTAGTCCTTACCTACACTGTGAGGTTAGACCACAGTAAAACGTTTCATATCGACACTCTGAAACGATCCTTAGCTGTCATCTGTAAGCTTATAAAAAAGATGGGATAAACAATTAGGCTGGTTAAATAATTAAGAATGGAAGGGGTCATGAACTCTACATGGGGATATGACCCACAGATATTTGCCTGACGCTGCTGTTTGAGCTTCTTTAGAAACCAAAGCCACAGTGACTGAGTTTCACAACAGCTGTCTGTTTAAGGAAGTGAAAGTAGCTGAGATTTGCAGTGAATATACTATACGCACCAAAACACCAGGCAGTTACATCACATGCTGCAGCTGGGTGACTCCGCCCATATCACGGTTTCCATGGCACCGAGTTAAGAATCAATCCCCTGAGCACTTGATCAACTAAAACAGCTGATTACAGTTACTTCGCCTGTTATTGATTAGAAGATGAAAATAAAAACCAGCAGACCCTGCGGCTCTCCAGGACCAGGGTTGGGGACCCCAGCAGACCCTGCGGCTCTCCAGGGCCAGGCTTGGGGACCCCAGCAGGCAGAAACAGGCAGCCATCCTCCGCTCCATTAAATACTTTGTGTTTTTTTGTCTTTCTGTCAGAGCTGCGCCGTGCCGTCCGGAGCAGCGTTTGGCGGAAGGACACCAGCGCCCACCAGCATGACTACGGCCCCGAGGAGCTGGTGGATGAGGAAGAGGACACCTACAGGAAGGTGTGCTCCACCTGTGGCCACCAGCTCACCTATGAGAAGATGTAGCTCCACCTGTGGCCACCAGCTCACCTGTGAGAAGATGTAGCTCCACCTGTGACCACCAGCATTCAGAGGTCAAAACCATGTCACATGTTCCATTTCCCCGCCCCCGTGACGCTGTCTCCATGCCCCCGAGCGTCCTCTGTGAGCCGTCCCAACATATGAACTGAAAACACGGGTATAAAAGTGTAACGCAACAGAGGGAGCCGTCAAACGCACACGCTAGTGCATCTCTCAAGAGCGAACGAGAGATCGTTTCGCGAGATTTCTACCGTACTGGGCACAGGAATCTTGTCAGCATTCCCATGGAACAACCTGCTATTCTGTTTCTGGAACAACAAGATCGTCACGCGCAACGCCAAATGACCAGCGGATTTCAGCGTTGGTTTTAATGTTCAACCCCCTTCCAAAAAAAAGGCGTCAAATCTACCCAAATGACATACGGGACATGGAAATCCGCAGTATAACTCTTCCATCCTCTGTCGCTGTCGGGCTTCGGCCTTCGGGGCCATTCATGGAAATGCCGTAAACTGCAAAGTTGATCCGGGTCCAAGAATTCCACTGGAGTTGAGTCTCGCCGTCCGAGAGGCTGCGCTCACAGATGGTTCTTAGTATAAGCTATAAGTACTGTCTTTATTGTGATTACAGAGGTCAGTCTTGTCATTTACTGCTCAAGTTATCCACAATAAGGCGCTGTGCTCCATTGCTACACAGTTGTTTGTGAGTAAATCCTCCCTCAAGGTGGGCTGCCATGGAAATGGTGACTCATTTCCACGGATTTTCAAACAAAAATGAACTCAGGTGCAGTGTGTTGTGCTGAAGGCCTTTGGCCCAGTGGAAATGATAGCAGGTCGTTCGTATAAACTAAGCACCGCCAGTTCCCGAAAACCAAACCAGAATGAGCTTTAATATTGTGTAC
The DNA here is from genome assembly GCA_029718625.1 of Synaphobranchus kaupii. Taxonomy (NCBI): domain Eukaryota; kingdom Metazoa; phylum Chordata; class Actinopteri; order Anguilliformes; family Synaphobranchidae; genus Synaphobranchus; species Synaphobranchus kaupii. The sequence goes on from CM056391.1 coordinate 4,626,292, forward strand.
TTTTGTACGTCAAATAAAACAAATGAATGCAGCATTTATTGGTCTACACTTGCGGTTTGTTTTTCTGAAGTTTGCCGTTTAACCAGTCATTCGCTCTTCTGGAATGATCCCACCTCTCTCTCTCGACAGACATTCCCATGTGTGACTCCATTAGTGGTTTAGCACGGCTTATAACCACGAGGAGTGGAGACGGTGATTATAACCACGAGGAGTGGAGACGGTGATTATAACCACGAGGAGTGGAGACGGTGATTTCTCACTGTAGTTCTTATTACATGCATGTTTAAGCACTTTTATTCTTTGTGCGTCTCATTTTACCTTTATTTAACCACTTAAATCAACTGAGAGCTCTTTTTGCAGTGATGCTGGGTAGGGCTTGCATGGGTGATTAGTGAGCAGTTTTAGTGGGAAACACACAGTGCATCAGCGCCTCAGTCTCATTGAAAGAAGGGGGCCTTCTATCCAAAATGTCCGGCCTCCACACTAGCGGACTCGGCCCACCCTTGTGCAGTGACGTTGACTGAAGCGCTCTGCATCATTAGGTCACAGGGTGACAAGGGCTGAAAATATGCATATATTTGGCCTATATGAATTGTGTATTACTTACATTGGAAGACTTGAGTCATTTTCCTACCATGATTGTATTTTCTTTTTTGACAGTACTTCCTTGACATCTTTTATATTGGGGGGCGTCCCAATATAATTTGCTGCCCACTACCACTCCTCTCCTACCCGGAAGTATGCAAAACTGCCTGAACGTTTTGAATACAAGTATTTGCATGTACAGTATACAATGTACCTGGCACTGTGGTTTGCGTCGAGACAATTAACATGTAACCATTAATACGTAATTAAAATGTAATCAGCAACATTAGATTAAAACACAAAGATCTGTTTCCGGGGCACGGAGGAGAGGCGGTGGTAGTGGAGGAAAGGAGGGTGCATTTTTCCAGTATTGGGACGCACCCACTGTCACATTCTTATTACTATGAATTGTGGGTAATCCCACTGGAAGTCTGGATGAAGTCCGCACGAGTCCCCTTGCAGACTTGATGGAATTGTAGAATTTGCCAGCCCTAGCCGCCCCGGACTTCACGGTCGGGAACGTGCCCGTTAAGTCCGCCAGTCTCTGAGGGGGGGAAGACCAGACATTTGGATTCAGCCTTAGAGTACCCCTATCACTGTGTTGGGGCATTGCATTTATATTTGATCCAGAAGGAACAGTGCCCCCTAGAGGCCCATCAACGCCTCTTCCAACAGCAGGTCTCCTGTTCAGGCCCTAACCAAGCCCACAGCTGCCTATCTTTAGCACTCTGAAGCGGACGGCATAACTTCATCAGACATGGTAGACAAACGACATCCACAGACACCTCCAACCATTTACTCCAAAAGAGAAACAGGTTAGAACTTGTGATATTTAGACCAATTGCAAACAGGGGCGGGTCAATGAACAACGAACTTCGTCTGAGAAAGTTCGCCTCGGCAGCCTGCATTGAAGACGTCTTACGAAGGCATAAAAAAAAAAAAGTCCTCGTTCTATTCGACGTCTGCAGATTACAGCGTCTGACGAAGTTTGCCGTTCGCTTGATGCAAAGGGTACAATGTGCTCGGGCTGCTGGAATTGGTTTTTGATGGAATTCATGTCTGGGGCTGCATTAGGATCCAAAATTTATCCTTTCTTCCTGTAGTTCCCTTTCCTCGCTTCAAAGGATAAATCTCGGATCCAAACGCAGTCTGGGTTTGGTTCCTGGCTGTCACTTTCTGTACTGCGATCCCTCCATCTGTACCCCTCTCTGCTTTCCCCGTCTGTACCCCCTCTCCGCTTTCTCGTTTGATTAAAGTGGGGAAAATACAAAAGGGTGGCAAACAGTCTGCTGTTCTTTTTAGAAACGGGGAGGAGAGGGGAAGAAAAAAAAAAAAAGAAGCTAATTTTGTAAAGGTGCTGTTGCACATTTATAGAGGAAACACGCTGTAACAGAACAAATCTTCAGCAAGCTTCAGCTGCCCCGCTAACATTAAAAACAGACCTGTTATAGAACTGTTAGATATAACTGTTATAACTGTCACTATGTCATTGTCACACCTGCTGTGGAGTGTGATTAAATATCAATCAATACCCCCGACACCGTCTCATCCTCCCAGCCTTACATTATCAGGAAAGTGTGTGAAAAGTGGAGGGAAAACTTGATAAATTAACAGGGAGGGGAGTGTGTGTGTGTGTGTGTCTGTCTGAGTGTCTGTGCGTGTGTGTGTGTGGGTCTGAGAATAGGTTTGTCTGTGCGCGTGGGCGTGTGTGTGTAGGTGAGTGTGAGTGAGAGAGAGAGTATAAGAGAGGTATTAAAAAACAACAGGAACACCTTTCAGGGCATTTTCACCAGGTTTTCATGCGGTTTGAGTAACCGTGGAAACACTGCCCCCCACAGGGCTCTGTAGGAAGAACAGGCCCAAGCACACCATGAAGCACTGAAATGACTTATCCCAATTTAATCCACATAAAAATATTTAAAACAAAAGGATGGTTTTTGGGTCCTTCCCTCCCCCGGGCGCAGCTAAAATGGGGGAAGCTCCAGCTTCGTGTGCATTCCTTATACAAACTCCTTTTTAAAGTCCGCTGCTCACTGGACGACAACACACAGAGGAGAAAAGGGAGAGGTTAAAAAAGAAATCTTCACAGGAAAAGGAAGTTCGGTCCTTTTCTTCGTCGACTTGAGAAGCGGAGAACTTGTCAACAAAAAGCACCGATTTGAAATGAGACCTCTAAGCTTGGCTTTGCCGTTGTACCCCCCCCCCCCCCCCCTCCTCCCTCCCTCCCTCCCTCCCCCCCCCTGCACGCAAGACTGAATGCCAAAGAAAATTTATAAAAAATAAAAACAAATGACTATACTGCTTAGATGGGAAAAGAAAGAAGGGAAAAAAAAAACATCTTGATGCAAGAAATTGTGGAGTCCTCTTTGCACAGGTCATGGGCGAGTGTGGGCCGGCTCTCTCCTGCCCTCTGGTGGTGGTAGGACGCGTTCACAGCTGCAGGGCGCAGAACTGTTGGTACACTGCCAGGATGTGGTGGTCCAGCTCGGCCGTGAAGAGCAGGTTCTCCAGGGTGCCCATGTACTGCTGAATGGTCACATGATGCTGTGGGGGAGAGACACGCCCATCTGTCAATCACTGCTTTATTCTTCTTGCACTTCAAAGCCCCTGCTGTTCCGAATGCGACCCCTTAACCCCTTTGAGGGCACATATTTGAGTCAACTCCGTCAAAAAGCTTTTGAGTGGGCGACTTTTACTCACAAACGGGGGCACTTAAAATCCCAGGATTAAACCCTTATTTCCTGGGTTTTGTTGAGGGGATTCAGGAGCACACTCATCCACAGATGTGCACTCATCCGACAATTTCAGGAAGTAAACCGGAAGTAAAAACTACAACGTGTAATACAAGACAGAGTGTATATGCACGTCTATGGTACAAGAGCTGGACATATTACGAACTTCTCACTAGTTTGGAAGGAGTTTTGCAGGATTTCTTTTGAACACTACAAAGTGAGGGGACAGGGCACATAGTAGACAGGGGTCTGAATGGACAGGGGACAGTGGGCAGGGCACATAGTAGACAGGGGTCTGAGTGGGCAGGGGACAGTAGGCAGGGCACATAGTAGACAGGGGTCTGAATGGACAGGGGACAGTGGGCAGGGCACATAGTAGACAGGGAGGGGTCTGAGTGGACAGGGGACAGTGGACAGGGCACATAGTAGACAGGGGTCTGAGTGGACAGGGGACAGTGGGCAGGGCACATAGTAGACAGGGAGGGGTCTGAGTGGACAGGGGACAGTGGGCAGGGCACATAGTAGACAGGGAGGGGTCTGAGTGGACAGGGGACAGGGCACATAGTAGACAGGGGTCTGAGTGGACAGGGGACAGTGGGCAGGGCACATAGTAGACAGGGGTCTGAGTGGGCAGGGGACAGTGGGCAGGGCACATAGTAGACAGGGGTCTGAGTGGGCAGGGGACAGTGAACAGGGCACATAGTAGACAGGGGTCTGAGTGGGCAGGGGACAGTGGACAGGGCACATAGTAGATAGAGGTCTGAGTGGGCAGGGGACAGTGGACAGGGCACATAGTAGACAGGGGTCTGAGTGGGCAGGGGACAGTGGACAGGGCACATAGTAGACAGGGGTCTGAGTGGGCAGGGGACAGTGGACAGGGCACATAGTAGACAGGGGTCTGAGTGGGCAGGGGACAGTGGGCAGGGCACATAGTAGACAGGGGTCTGAGTGGGCAGGGGACAGTGGACAGGGCACATAGTAGACAGGGGTCTGAGTGGACAGGGGACAGTGGGCAGGGCACATAGTAGACAGGGAGGGGTCTGAGTGGACAGGGGACAGTGGACAGGGCACATAGTAGACAGGGGTCTGAGTGGGCAGGGGACAGGGGGCAGGGCACATAGTAGACAGGGGTCTGAGTGAACAGGGGACAGGGGGCAGGGCACATAGTAGACAGGGGTCTGAGTGGGCAGGGGACAGTGGACAGGGCACATAGTAGACAGGGGTCTGAGTGGACAGGGGACAGTGGGCAGGGCACATAGTAGACAGGGGTCTGAGTGGGCAGGGGACAGTGGACAGGGCACATAGTAGACAGGGGTCTGAGTGGACAGGGGACAGTGGACAGGGCACATAGTAGATAGGGGTCTGAGTGGGCAGGGGACAGTGGACAGGGCACATAGTAGACAGGGGTCTGAGTGGGCAGGGGACAGTGGACAGGGCACATAGTAGACAGGGGTCTGAGTGGGCAGGGGACAGTGGACAGGGCACATAGTAGACAGGGGTCTGAGTGGGCAGGGGACAGTAGGCAGGGAACAGGGATCATATTCGGTGACAGCCCTGGTCCATCCTGCAAACACTGTCTGTCTTCCTTCCACAACTGAAGTTTGAGTTCCCTCTTCTACACTCCCTCAACTCGACCCTGTCCAGTGATTCAGGATGGAAAGTAGCCATGTAGACCAGGGATCTCAAACTCGAATCCTGGAGGGCCGCTGTGTCTCCTGGTTTTCGATATGTTCCGGCATTTAAGTGCTGAATTTAAGTCATTTGGTTGGCTAAAGAGTCCTGCACACCTTGTTTTTCAATTGGCTAATGGCTGAAAGGAAATCACAAAAATCAGCAGAGACTGCGGCCCTCCGGGACTGGAATTTGAGACCCCCGATGTAGACCAAAAGAATGACACACACAATAGAAACGGCAGCTATGCTACGGCCAGGAGGGGGAAATGTAGGTCACAATGGTTAAATGCTGAACATTTATTACATTTCCTCAGCTTAGACATAGACATTATTTTCTGGATAACCACCACCCTTGTATCTAATGAGCAGGCCACTGGTATTCCTAAAAGGCAGGGAAAATTAGCTGGAAAATAGTTACTCAAAGCAGGTTGTTCACTGATCAGCACGTTTTTAACGAGAGTGAGAGATTCATTCTATGGTGGCACCAGCGAGCACGGTTTTACGGATGAGGATGAGGGTGAGGAGTACCATGAGGAAGATCTGCTGTAGCCGCTCGATGCAGTTCTTGTACCAGGGCGTGTTGAAGTCCACGCTGCTGGTCTCGCATCGCACCAGGTGTTCCGTCAGCATCATGATGAACCGCTGGCGAGGGAGGGCAAACGCACACAGGACATCGTTTATTCGTTTACCGCCATTGCTTTTCCATTACAAGATCACCATCTTTTCCCACGTTTTTAAACTGACTTTCAAAGGCAAGACATGGAATAGCCTCTGATTATATTAGAGCTTTTAACACCATACAGAGCGAAACAACCTTTACAGATATAAAAACAAAGCCATTATGACTGTTGCGGAGTCTAAGCTAAAATCCAAAGGAGATCATGGAGATTTCACAAAGCAGGATTACCGAGTTAGCTGGATAACTGCACAGAGCAATATCCGCAACAGCTCTTTTTACTTCAGTCCATGTTGCAGATTTGGGAGGGTTCTGGGTTTTGCTCAGTGCAGTTATCCAGCTAACTCACTAATCCAGCTTTGTGAAACAGGCCCCAGTTATGTTCACTGAAGGCTCCCAGGCCCTGGAATGGTCTTCCTGCTGAGACTGGGGCAACACGATGGATATGCTCTTAATCAGACTGAGGCTTTGTGAACACAGGCCCTGATGCATCAACTTTGTGTTTTAGCTCATATTGGATTGGGTTTAAACATAAACAGGGGAAGCTGATCCTAGATCAGCACTCTTACTCTGAGACTTGTATGAATTCACGTCCTGAATCGGGATCAGTTTCGCCCTTTTAGCCGATAATGGATAAGGTTAGTACATAAACAGGGGAAGCTGATCTTAGATCACCACCGTGTCGCTTTATGAATATAGGCCCTGATCTGGGACCAGTTTGACCCTTTTAGCTGATAATAAGGTTAGGATATGGGCAGGGAAAGCTGATCTGAGATCATCCCTCTCTCCCCGCAAGTTTCCATGGAGACGGAGCGCTGACCTGGAAGATGACCAGGAAGAGGTTCTTCTGCTCGCTCTGGGCCGACTCCACCTTCTCCTGCAGCCTCTCGATCTGCTCCTCCAGCTGCCCGTCCTCCTCATCGCTGTTCTTCTCCATGTCCTCCTCATCGCCGCTGTCCTTCTGCAGGACACGCGCGCACGCACACACGCACACACACGCACACACAGTTAATGGCTACAGCACATAGTACACATTATTCAGAGAGTCCTGCATATTACGTGTTGTAGCCCCTGTGGTACAAGTTCTGATTTTCTCTCGCTCTCTCACCCTCTTGAGTTGCTGTTTCTCCAGCTTCTCTTTGGAGTCCTCCAGCTCCTTGTTGATCTTTTGCACGTGCTTGTTCATCTTGCGGATGGTGGAGTAGAGAATCTCCCACACGTACAACCTGCCCAGCACAGCAGCACGTCTTAGACACCCATCACAAACGCTGAGCCTTACCAGCCCACATCCCAAACCACCACGCCCGTCGCACTGTCACACACCTGGTGAAATCATGGGCCATGTCTGGGGAGAAGATCCAGTTGGCCACAGCGGCACAGTCCACAATCTGTGTCCGAATCATCTTGTCCACCAACACAGCGATCATCTGGTTAAATAGGGAATATGTAATCCATGAGAAATATAGCATTGGGAATGGGGCTCTATAGGGTCTGTTGTACAATCAGGCAATTAATGACTACATAGCTGTTAAAAGCCTCGGACCAAAACATTTTCCTGTTGTAGTCCTATGCTAGATGTAATAATTGTGCAAAAAAAAAGAAAAAATCAATTAATCCAAAATTTAGTTGAATACATCAATGGAAAAAAAATGTTCTAATGAACATTAAGACATGAAATTGGACAATAACTATACTATATACTATACTAATAACTATATCCCATCTGAATAACAAAACCAATAAAGCTGTGGCAGAGGGACCTTGGGTCTACCCAACTGGGGTGAAGGGCCCCGCCCGCACCTTGCCCTTTGGCAACGCCCTCACCCTACTCTTGGCCCCGCCCTCACCTGTGGGTGGTTACGCCAGGCTTCGTACACCACTCGTAGGATGTGCAGCTTGCCCTCGTCGCTCTCCGTCAGGATCTTCAGCACCTCATGAAACCTGCAGAAACCAGCGCACTGAATTAGACCAGGCTTAAGGACACCAGCGCACTGAATTAGACCAGGCTTAAGGATACCAGTGCACTGAATTAGATCAGGTTTAAGGATACCAGCTCACTGAATTAAACCAGGCTTAAGGACACCAGCGCACTGAATTAAACCAGGCTTAAGGATACCAGTGCACTGAATTAGACCAGGTTTAAGGATACCAGTGCACTGAATTAAACCAGGTTTAAGGATACCAGCTCACTGAAATAAACCAGGCTTAAGGATACCAGTGCACTGAATTAAACAAGGTTTAAGGATACCAGTGCACTGAATTAAACCAGGCTTGAGGATACCAGCGCACTGAATTAAACCAGGTTCAAGGATACCAGCGCACTGAATTAGACCAGGCTTAAGTATACCAGCGCACTGAATTAAACCAGGTTTAAGGATACCAGCTCACTGAATCAGACCAGGAATGTTCACTTCTGCAAAAAATTGCAGGGACACCAATGCGCTAAATTAGACCCGGCTTAAGGCATCGACAGCAGAGATGAGCACCGATATAAATACGATTGGACATCGCAAATATGGGAGAAAGGCGGTAAAAATCATAGAAATAAAGTAGCAGCACGGCTGGGCATGACTCACTTGGCCAGGGCACTGAAGGAGTGGCTGAAGGATTTGGCCGCCAGATGGAGCAGAGTCTGCAGGAACACGTCGATCTTCAGCGGGTTGAAGCTGTCTCCTCCATCTGGGGGTCAGAGGAGGGTTTTTTTTTTTGGGAAAGAGCGGGTGAACGACTCCAGCAACGCTCCCAGTCCCTGCAGAACCACGCCCACGTCTCTCTTCACCAAACATTTTAAATGGGGGGAGCTTAACTCTCTGTAAGGACGGTAATCCCGCGCTGCCAGCGATCTGCTCAGCGGCAAGGCAGAGGGGCACTCACCATCGTCTTCCTCCTGATTTGGGTTGGGCACGTCCTTCAGTATGGTGAGGAGCTCCTCATTGGAGGCGCGGTTCTTGATAGCGTTGCTCACCGCTACGGCGACCGGGTAACCCGGAAGCGAACCTGTGTGGTCAAGCATTCAACCACGATGAACACGACACATCCCAATATCCCGCTACGCACATGCAGTTTAAAAATGTGCAGCCAGACATATTATGCACTGTGGAACGTTTACATAAAAAAATACAATTACTTAATTTTGTCTTAAAGGGTTATAATATCAATTCTCTAGAGCAGTGGCCTCAAATTTCAGTCCTGGAAGGCCACAATGTCTGCTGGGTATTTGTGGTTTCCTTCAATTGCCAGCCAATTTGGGCTTTGAGCACAAGTTGTGAGGATTCTTTAACCAAACACTGACTCGAATGAATAACTGGTGCTGAAACACACTGAACACCAGAGGGCGCTGTAGGCTTACGGGACTGGATTCCGACATACTCCTGAGCAAAAGAACACTTACTGCCAGTGCCTTCCTCGTCGTATTTGTATACGTAGATGGGATTGGCTGGGACTAGTGCGGAAAAAGTGGACGGGACAAGGTCCACGATCCGCTGGTGATAGGACAGTCTGAGAGGAGGAAGAAACACAGGGGTCAGACAGGAAGCAAGCGTCGATCAGACAGGAAGCTAGCATCGGTCAGACAGGAAGCAAGCGTCGGTCAGACAAGAAATCAAAGGAACGACTGGAGCCAAGAAGCAGAATTTTGAGTCTAGTTCGAGACCAAGAATGTACAGAAGAAACTGGTCAAGGTACCTCATGCATTTTTCCAGAACCTCTTTGACAAATTTTGGCTTGGGCGTATCCGCCTCCGGAGTCAAACAGTCAGCCCTAGGAAAAAAAAGACGATGACAGTAAGTGACATGGAAATTTTTGCTGTATAATACAGGATCTTGTTCACCACAAAGGACCCATTCTTTATGGCAACATTCAAGGATAGGTAGATTCCAGTTATTTAAGTTAAAATTAAGTAATAAACGTAAAATCTTTAATTCTGACAGAAAGCCAGTTCAGATTAAGACTATAGATTAAAATACTAAAAGAAAACGTAAATATAAGACCTCACTCACCAGTCATCCCAGCTCCATCTGAATTGAAAGTTGCTCAAATGGTGCGAAAACCAATTGATAAGTCTTTAAAAAATAAAATAAAATTTAAGAAATGAATTGCAGTACTGCAGCCACTTAATTCACATGGACATTAAGATAGAAAGATGTTTCTGAAAAACATAATTGAGGCGTAAGCGGGATATAAAAAACCAGAGCACCAATCGTAGCGCATTAGCCTCATCAGAGGTGGTCAGGCTTTCAGAAGCAAAGGATTATGGGTATTACCGGTCTATACAGGTTGTGTTCATGGTGTCCAGACGCATGTACATCATTTCCGTAGCTTGAGCAAGCTGGGGGCGGGGCCAGCGTTAAGGGTAACCATGGAAATGCAAGCAAAGGAGGAAACAAACACCCTGCCGGACAGCGGATGTGATTCTGCACAAAGCTTCTTCATTAGCCACAATGTGTGTGGTTTTACTGGCTGTGATTAAGAGCACATATGCTGAAGACACACACACTGCCTGCTTCTGTTCACATAGTTCATCAATTTCATTGTGATATCGCTCTCATATTACTTTTGGGGCATTGTTGAGGATAATTACCAACCACTTTGATAGGGTTTAGTTTTTTTCCCCCCCCCTGGTTAAAAAAGCCGGATGCTGGAAGAACATTTGTTTGGAGGCCATTTTAGGCAAAAACCAGTCTGTAAACCATGAAACCCCCTCTCTGTGAGGATGAGAATTTCCAGTTAGCAGCTGCTCCGAAACGGTTATGATAAACATGCTGGAGCCACTCGGGGTCTCTGGGGCGACTCTCGGGGTGACTCCGGTCTCGGGGTACCCCACACGCGTTTAAGGATACGACCTGCGGCAGGGAGCCAGGCTGCAGCTTGCATAGCTCGATCAGCAGGGTGGTGTACGTGACGTCGATCTGAGGAGGGGCGGGCAGCTGGAAGAGCTCTCCGAAGATCACCTGACAAAAAACGGAACAAAGAAAGCCAGCGAACGTTAGGCTGAAGTTCAGCTATTCAGCCCAGAGCGTAACACACAATCCATTTACACAGCTGGATATTTACGGAGGCCATTGGCTCACCTCCACTATGTGATAGTTGAGCGGGATCTTGTTCTTCCCTGGGTAGCTTAGCAGCTGGGCAGCGCTAGGTTTACAAGCACAGAAAACACACAAGGCTTTATCACACCATGAGAACAGAAATTCAGTTCACGTAATACACACCGGCTCTTTAACCCCAAGCAACAAGGGAAGCATTGAATAATCTGTGTCACAGTACACAACTGCCCCGTCAGCAGGCACGGTAACGGTGCTCAGCAACTGGACATTCAATACACATGCATCTGCTCCAAATACAGACAAATCTCTCCTTTCAATGGCCTTTCCACTCTAAGGGGACGTGGTGTTTTAGTCAACGCGTGGCCTGCTGGTGAGCTCCGCAGCCAATAGGATCCTCACAGAGGCTCAGTGCAGCAACAGTTTGAGCCGGCGGCTGACTCCCATTGGTCAACCCGTCAACCAATTGCAGAAGCGAAGCTGCCCTCACCAGGTTTTCCTCTCTCTCCAGTGGGACTTTATGATGCAGTGCAGGTTCTCCTCAATCACGAAGCGCTCCGCAGAGTGGCTGCCTGGCATCACGGGGCCCTGGGAGGGACAAACAGTGCCACTGTATTTTCAGTACTTCTTCCATTAATTAATTAGGAAATAATGATTTTTAGACACCAGATCTCTGGAGCACTTTCTCTTGAAATCAGCAGGTAGAGAATGTAAAAGGTACTTGTACTGGCTGAATCATTTGAAAATCAGTATTCCTTGATCACCCATCATCTTCAGGAAATGGAGTATACTGAAATGTATTGCAAACTTGGACTTTTTGCCAAAATGTAGGTTCTGTGAATGATTTTTTTTTGGACCCATCAATCAAAAACAAAAAAACAAAAAAACAAAAAAAATCAGGAAAAATGTACAATCACCACATCCCTAATGAAAGAGAATGTGGGTGTGGCCACAGTGGGGGAGGAGCCTACCTCAGGGGCGTCGGTGTAGTCGAACATGCGGAAGACGACGCGGGGCATGGGGTAGACGGCGTCGTCCATGTGCGCCGGAGGGGTGAACGGGGGCAGGTTGTGCTGCAGGGCCTCGCAGAGGACGCTGTCGAAGGCGATGTACGGACGCAGGATGTGCCGTTCCTGCCAGCGATCCTTCTTGAGCTTCTGTACCTGAGCCCACAGACAGTCCAGGTACTGAGGGAGGGAGAGAGAGAGGGAGGGCAGGGAGAGACAGTGAAAGGGAGAGAAATACAGCGGGAGGGAGGAGAGAGAGAGAGATGGAGAGAGAGATGGAGGGAAGAGAGAGAGAGATAATGCCTCTGTTTTACACTTTCCCACAGGTTGTCACTTATGTGCAGAGCATGATGAAAATACATCCAATCAAAACTCACCTCTTCTTGTGGGTGGGGCTTGTCAGCGGTCCAGACCTGCAGCATGGAGAGATGCGTCTTCTGCCGTCTCCTGAAAAGGCAGCACAGTAGAGACCACGGTGATCACAGACAAGAGGTCTCGACTGAGAAACTGGTACAAGAGCACCTAAAATTCATGTTTCTGCCCTCTACTGGTAAAACAAGGGTACTGTCATTACTTAGGGGGAGCCATTCACTGTGAATGTGACCATTTCCATTCCAATATCTGCATACAGGCACACCAACACAAATGCACCTCACCTCAGCCTTTAACTTCAAGCCTTTTTTCTATTTCAACTGAATGGTCTCTACCCGGTACCCAGTAACAGAGCCACACAGAATGTGCATAATGGAGGCTGGATAACAACCTCAGACCTGCAGCCCCAAGGCCAGGGGGCGAGGAACTTACTTCAGGTATCCGTCGATCTGATTGAGCAACCGGTCCATCTCCACGTCCTTTTTCTCATAGAGCTCCTTCCCGACCCAGGGAAGGCAGGAGAGCACTGTGTACACGTACCAGTCACAGCGCACCTGCGGCCCAGGTAAGAGTCCGTCACACAGGTGCATTCTCTCGCCGACAGGTTAGCGAGTTGCGTTTTAACAGACTCCGGGTTAAGGAACATGAGCGAGAGATTGAAACGGAGGCCTGCTCACATACGAGACTGGAACAGCTCTGATAATCCTTCCTGACTACAGCAGCTTACAGCCCACACACGGCCAATGTCAGTTTGAGCTGCTGCTCGGTGTGTATATGTGCAGGAGTTCTTATAATAACCTCAATTTGGCTCAAAGTGCAGTGCATTAAAGCACAAATAAACCTGGTAAATTAATTCATGAGAAATGAAAGGACCTTTCTTTTTTATAAAAGAATAAACTGTACAAAGACATCAGAAAATAAAATGCCAATGAGTGCCACAGCCAAATTAAATGCACAATTTAGACACAAGCTCATAAAAGCAAACTTATAAAAGACACACTAAGGTTGGAGCACCTGTGGAACGTCTTCTTCTTGTATCACGCTGACAAAATTCTCAAACATGGCCACCATGGAAGGCGCAGCGATCACGTGACAGTTCACCAGGTCACAGAGGAAACGCACCTGGGAAAAAAAAAACAAGGCAGTCAAAACTCCGCTAAATTGTGTTCTGAACATCCTTAAAGCACACAGCTTACCTCCTACAAGTACCATCTTACTGGAACATGGCATCTGGAAAATCCCAGAGTCAAACTCTCATTTTGTTAACATTTAGACACAAAGCAAGTCAGGTTAAGAACAATTCTCTAGTGTACGACGGCAATGCCTCAAATGGGAATCAAACCTGCAACCTCTGCGTTAGAAGCCTAGGTTTTAAACCATTGTACTGCACTGGTTATGCCCAAGGAGGCACAAGTCAGAATACTTTTTTTTGTGATAATTTTTTTTTATTTGTACATGCTTTTCAAACATCAAAACATAGTACAACAACAATATGTCAATCATCACCCCCCCCCCCCCCCCGGGAGCATTGCTTTCTAAATTTACTCAAGTAAACTTGCAGCCTTACCAGGTACACAGCTTCAGTGTACAGGTTTGACTTGAGCGTCTCTTTGAGCTGTCGTATCATGGCCTCCACAAACTCGCCTCCGAAGTTGTAGTTCCTGGCGTTGAGCAGACCCACGAGAGTGGTGTACACGGTCAGCTTCTCGGGAAGCAGTCGAGCTCTGCGTGAATGGGGAAAGGACATTTAGACGGGGCAAGCTTTCAGGCCCATTCAGCGACGCCATTTTCTCATTGGGAAAGGACATTTAGACGGGGAAAGGACATTTAGACGGGGCAAGCTTTCAGGCCCATTCAGCGACGCCATTTTCTCATGGGGAAAGGACATTTAGACGGGGCAAGCTTTCAGGCCCATTCAGCGACGCCATTTTCTCATGGGGAAAGGACATTTAGACGGGGCAAGCTTTCAGGCCCATTCAGCGACCCCATTTTCTCATGGGGAAAGGACATTTAAACGGGGCAAGCTTTCAGGCCCATTCAGCGACGCAATTTTCTCATGGGGAAAGGACATTTAGACCGGGCAAGCTTTCAGGCCCATTCAGCGACACCATTTTCTCATGGGGAAAGGACATTTAGATGGGGCAAGCTTTCAGGCCCATTCAGCGACGCCATTTTCTCATGGGGAAAGGACATTTAGACTGGGCAAGCTTTCAGGCCCATTCAGCGACACCATTTTCTCATGGGGAAAGGACATTTAGACTGGGCAAGCTTTCAGGCCCATTCAGCGACGCCATTTTCTCATGGGGAAAGGACATTTAGACTGGGCAAGCTTTCAGGCCCATTCAGCGACGCCATTTTCTCATGGGGAAAGGACATTTAGACGGGGCAAGCTTTCAGGCCCATTCAGCGACACCATTTTCTCATGACTCATCAGGAAATACTTGTTTTTTCAGACCCAAACATCTCTTTGGTTATTCAGCTTCATTACTGAACATTCTCTCCGGCTATCAGCTGCCAGTGTATATAAAAGCTCTAGATGTGTGCATAATACAAACCCAAGTCCCTCTGCTGACAGTTGAGACATTTAGAATCAGTGTTATTTGATTAGTCAAGTAAAAATCACACCAGTGACTTTCAGTTTTGATGATTTCATTCTGACCATCCACACAAACTGCTTGCAAACCATGTGCTGTAAACCAAAAGACACTATTTGCCGTCCAAACTTCAGTCAAGCGCCAGACACAGTTCCCTAATCCGAGCATCTCAGACTATTTTTCTTTCTCCTGTATTTATTCTGAAAAGGACACTGAGTGTCAGGTATGAAAAGCACTTAAAATAAATGTATTCTTGCATTGCACAATGCATGCGCTTCCCTGCTGGTGCACAGCCGTTGTACCCTCAAGCGAGGAACTTAACCTGCACTGCTTCGTAAACATCCAGATGTATAAAGGAATTATGTAAATAATGTGCAAGTTCTAAATGCCAAAATGTAAGGCAGTGGTTCCCAAAACCTTTTTGGTAATAGAAAATTATTTTAAGTGCCCCTCACCGCCCCACACATCATGAGTCGTGCCTTTTGGCTTCAACCCCCCCCCCCCCCCCCCTCTCCACTTTGGAAACTGCTGATGTAGGGTATGTACATACATTGTGCATGTGTCTTGTATGTACAGTGATACTTACACAGCACACAGGATGCGTAGGATCTTACTCTTGTAGTTCGGAAGGTCTGCCTCAAGCACACCTGCTAGGCCTTCCAAGTTACTTTCCAGGGAAGACGTACTCTGCAAAAAAAAGAAATTATAATAAAAAATAAAGCGAGTGAATCGCGCACTTTAAATATACTACACATATAGTGGTATTACAAATGCCCGTATCTAAAATATGAAACATGGCCTCTTCTCCATGTATACTAGTTTATGTCTGTGCATCAGAGGCATCTTCCATTTTTATTGTAAACTGCTGATATAAAATAACACCCAAAAAATGCCTTTTTGCAAAAAGACAATTTTAGTGTAATTTCCTCATATCTGTATATAGATAAACACACTGACATTTTTTATGTATTTATATTCTACACAAACACAGAACATAAGACTGTATTGGGAGATGTAATAGTTCGCAGGTTAGCTTTACTCTGTATCAATAGTTTGCAGGTTAGCTTTACTCTGTATCAATAGTTTGCAGGTTAGCTTTACTCTGTATCAATAGTTAGCAGGTTAGCTTTACCTTTTCTCCCACGCGGCAGATGAGAGATTCCAGGCGATCCTCTATTTCAATGGGCTCCGACGTCCTCCGTCTTTTATGAGACTGCCCGCCTATGAAAGATCATATCACCGTGATACTCATGTTAATATTACACAAATAAAGAAACAGACAATCTTGACGACTGAAACTTTTTTTATTGTTATTTATTTTGTTATGTTAACTGAGAATGTAATATCTACAAAAAGCTAGTCACACATTACTAACAACGTTATTATTAGTAAGACAGACAAGCAGCCTGTAAGGTCAGAGTAACGTTAGGATAATAGTTAAGTTAATTTTAGCTACCGAGTATAACGTTAGTTCTCGTGGTAGTACCAAGAGGTTCTACCCAATTTAACTTTACTAGTTAGTTAACTTAACCCTCTAGCTAACCCGACATATACCGTTCATACAAATTAGACAAAATCACCCTAGCTTTAAAACCCCGCCAGGGATCAAACTTGTCAAAGTAACCAGTGCAATGCATAAATAATGCTCTTCTCAGCTGCTGCCAAATCCAAGTAATCTAACATTAAGTAAGTTAAGAAATATAGCAGCTTGCCAATGCTTTTTGCACAAGCGATTTCTTTAAAAAAAAGAAAAGAAAATCCTTTTCAAAATTTCACCTTTTTCAGTAGATTTACATTGGATTACATAGAAAGTTTGAAGAGGGATTATTTGAAAATGCTACAGTAATATTTCACCCAACTCGGGTCAGGTGTAGTGGAGGACCTCTTCTCTCATACACACGTCAAAGGTTTGTGGCGTTCCAAAATTGGCAAGAAAATCCTATTCAAAATGTCACCTTTTTCAGTAGATTTACATTGGTGGACATAGAAAGTTTGAAGAGGGATTATTTGAAAATGCTACAGTAATATTTCACCCAACTCGAGTCAGATCTAGTGGAGGACCTCTTCTCTCATACCCACATGTCAAAAGTTTGAGACGTTCTAAAATTGGCAAGAAATTCCTATTCAAAATGTCACCTTTTTCAGTAGATTTACATTGGTGGACATAGAAAGTTTGAAGAGGGATTATTTGAAAATGCTACAGTAATATTTCACCCAACTCGAGTGAGATCTAGTGGAGGACCTCTTCTCTCATACCCACATGTCAAAAGTTTGAGACGTTCTAAAATTGGCAAGAAATTCCTATTCACAATTTCACCTTTTTCAGTAGATTAGTGGACATAGAAAGTTTGGAGTGAGATTACTTGAAAACGCTACAGTAATATTTCACCAAACTGGAGTCAGAGGTACTGTCATACCCAAGTGTCAAAGGTTTCATACATTTTAATTTTGGAGATTTATTCATTTTTTGTAATATGCCAATATCATTGTATTGTTTCACAACGTTTGGAGTGCGATTATTTAAAAACGGTGCAATATCTAAATAATTTCAGATGTATAACAGTACCTGGTATTTCATATAACTAGGCTATCAGAATGTTGAGCCAATTAGATTTAGCGGAGAAAAAAGCGGAAGGATGACCGTGAAAGCATACAATCGCTTTTCGCGACCGATTTAAGGTGGACCGGCAATTTCGAATCGGGAGCCAACTTCAGCGTCGTGGTTAACGTTACACTAGAGCAACTTAAACCAAACGTAGCGTAGCTACATAAGAGAACTTGTGCGGTATTAAATCATTTGTGCGATGCACAGTTATGCAGGACAGCTAGCGACCCAACGCCACTGCTGCACCAATGCAAACAGCACTATTAACATTAGCTAGCCGGGTAGCTAACTCTAGCTATTATGCCGCTAAATTAGCTCACCCAAGTGTGTCTTCTATCTAGCGTCTAGCGCTGGCTAGTTTATCTAGCTATCAACACATTACTAGCTAAGGCTAGGTCATGGACAGTAACGTTAGCTAACTAACAAATGTGCGATGTAGCTGGCTAATATTAGCAAGCAAATATAAACGGTTTTAAAAAAGAGAACAGTTGATTAACATTAGCATCTAGCCAGAAACCGTTAGCTAGCTAGTTTCTGCACACTTACCGTCATTTTCATCGCTATGCCGTCTCCTTGACATTTTTAAAAATTCTGAGCAAACGATAGATCTTGCAAAAATAAAATATTCCTATGAAAAGTTTATTTAGCTGTGTTTATTTGTCAACGGTACAAGAGTGTGTCCGTAAAGACAACAGCATTCATGAACCCACACTAGAAACGCCGCAATATGGCGGTGCGAGAAATTCAATTCAAGCTCTTCCGGAGGAACGGTGCAAAACCCGGAAACATTACCGTACCCAACCAAAGATTTTAGATAGTTCTGTGAGCCTACCCCACAGCGGCCTACCCATAGATATCTATGGGCCTACCATCTTTGACCCAACTACACCATTAGTTGGGAGTGCAGGATCTGGAGGACGAAATAGGACAGAGGAGAGAGTTATAACAAGATTAAGGAATGATCATACGGGTCTAAACAGTTCTCTCTATTTGATTGGAAAGCATAATAAAGGAAAGTGTGAATATTGTGGAGAGGATGAAACAGTGGACCATGTTTTATTGTATTGCCAGAAGTATGTTTCAAGGAGAGAAGTTTTATAGAATGCAATAAGAAAGAGTGGAGAGCAAAATGTCTGTAATATTCTGAAAAAATTCTCAGGTGACAAGTGTTGGAAACCCCTTCTAAAGTATTTAAGATCAACAAGATTAATGAATAGAATCTGAGAAATATTAGTATTAGTTATCTTTTTATTTTTGTTTTCATTTGGTTCCTTTTTATTTAATTATGTCTAATTTGTTTAGTGTTTTGATTGTAAATTATTTGGTAGAATTATTAAGAGAGAGGATAGATCTTTAGTCCACACTCCAGATCATTGGGTGGCGGTAATGCACCCGAAAGCTGTTTGACAACCGCCAATAAAACCAAAAGAAGAAGAAGACCCAACTACAGCTCACACAGAACTGTATAAGAACTACAGCTACCAGATTTTTTTTCTTCTCAATGAGCTTTGCTTTGACAGCTATTTTCTTTACAGTCTATGCTACAGACGCGACAATTCTGTGCTACAGATTCAGACCAACAGTTTTGTATTATTCTGAGCTAATGACTGAATACGTAGTTATTATTTTTATTAACCTTTTCAAACCTTTTTTGAAACTTTCCAGAAATTTTACATATTAAGCCTTGACTGCAATCTTAACAAAATGTCAAAATTTTAGAACAAAATTTCCATTGCTTTCCGAACGGTACCAGGTGGCACTTGGATTTGAAATGAAGAGGTATTAATCAGTGTCTGTTACTCGGAAGCGTTGAACATCTTAATCTGTATATTGCACATTGTGCTATAGCGTTAGTGAAATAAATGAAAGACCATATTCTTCATTATCACAGAGTGGTGCTACGCTGTTATATTCTTGAACTTTCAGTCGCTTCTGTATACTTTCAGCAAATTGTTTTCATGCACATTAATTTCACGTAACCTGTAGCACTGTGAAAGTAAGGGAAAGTACCTACACATGAAACAGATATTTAATTAAATTCAAAGTGATGTATTTTTCCCCTCATCTTATTCAGTTATACACAACATAAGTCAATTTCAGTCAATAAGGGCATTTAGCGAGACTGTTTATGGTGCTTTTCACTCGGCCAGAGAGCTGAACAGTAGAACAGTCCTACCACTAGATGGCGCAGGCGTTCTTACACTGAAGTACAGGCACGCACCGTCTCATTGATATGTTTTTATAGTTATGTGGCACCGCCTAACTTGTTTTCGTATTGCGCAGAATCCCGTTTAGACCAAAAATCACAATGTTCCGATTACCCAATTCAGTTGTCAAATGGCATCTTCACGCAATGCAATGCAAAATATGTATCATCCCTTTAACAAATGAGTCACGCAGTTTATTAAATTCCACCATGCATTTCAAGCAAGATAACATACGCCTACGTCTGCAAAATGAAATTGAAGAAAAATAGCCCTACGTTTAATGTTAGTTTACCATCAGATTTAATCAGCACGAGAAAGTAGGCCATTTATGATCCACTGTAATTCATGTTGAATTGTGACACTAAAAGTATAATGGAAGTAATTGTTTTTTTTAGTTCA
>CM056391.1:4651183-4693683 GCA_029718625.1 Synaphobranchus kaupii
TTTGATGACCTTCTGTCAGGAACATACCCATTAATCTACAGACAGAAGAAAGTTAGCTGAGTAAATACTGTATATCATCTTTCCACAAAGGAATGGATACAGTCCGGTGGCTTCGTCTTTCTTTGTTTCTTTCTCTTTAGCCTCATTGAAGGGAGATCATTGTACATTATGTTGAGCAGTGTTGCCAGTTTAGTGATGTTGTTGCTGGATCTAGTGACTTCTAGCAATTATAACAATACCATCTCATACAAACATCTATTGTTTATGTAAATACTTTCCTGGTAGGATCTCCTGAAATTATCCTGCAGGACTGAACAGATCATAATATAGCCTATAATATATAATTTATATATTTTTTCCACAGACCCCTGATGGATGGCATTTACCATTATACAACGCATGCTGTTCAAACCTTGGCCAGAGCTGCTAATGGGGTAGAATGATACTTGTTCAATGGCTTCGATTGATCTTTGTGTGTTTGTCAGGACGATATGGGCCTTCAGGTGGTCTGAGATATGGATCTGGAACAAGATGGTCGACATTATTGGGCATTCATGATGGCAACGTCCCTCACAAAATCACTCCCATCGATCAGACAGGGAAACGGGATGATGGGTGTGTGACGTCGTACGTGACGTCATTGTTTTTCTTTTCCTGGATTTGAAGCATATCCTTCTCATCATTTTTAAAAACTGTTTTCTGACCATAAATATTCTCACTGAGATACAATGAGTACAATGTTTCTATTTGCTTTATATCTGATTACTGACATCACATAAATGTAAATATACAAACATACATTGCTTAATTATATGCAATTATTTTGTAATGTGATTGTGGTATACCCACCTCCCTGCACGTAATGCTATTGGCCAGTGACAGCTGTTACATTTAAAAGCATTTTCTATCATTTGAATTGGATTACCGATTATTAGATTAACGTGCCACACATAGCATGCCTCGACATCTCAGTGTGGAAAATTCGAAGATGAATCGGTCTCATCCATCAGTGTCCAAATAGTTCAGATAGCGCCCGATTACTTGGGAGTCCTTCTGATTTAGTGCGATCATGATGCTCAATTCCTCTTTAAAACTATCCGCTCTGAGACTTGTAAAAAATGTGCAATGTCCGGCACTTCTCACTTCCAATCATTATTGGATTATCATGTAGATCTATGATTGGCTATATATGTCCGGTTGACGAGTTCGTAACTTAGTATGATACTATAGTGAAGATGCTGCTGATGTGTTGTCAGTGGAGCTTTGTCTAACCTGTTCTCGTAGCCTCCAAAGCAGACACTGGTGTCTCGGCACAGTACACGTGCTCAGACACGGTTTTCCAATCCACTTGCACTGACAGAAGGCTAGGCTACCACTTGTCGAATTATCTCACGGTATAGACATTTTTTACATGGTTTTAAGCTTGTTCAACAGGTGAGGCGGCTTCTGTCTGTACGAGCTCGTCAGCCACGCCTTTAAATTCGCCCCGGGACTGTGATTGGGCACCATTCTCGCTCCGTACGTTTATTCGGACACAAAAGCATGCAGGTCAAAGCACTCTCGAATACAATGCGCCTTCTGGAAAGCAGTCCGTTGTGTGCGTTACTCAGCCAATGCATTCAACATGACCGATGCTCTTAATTATGGGAAAGTCAAGCTCTCGAAATGAAATAGAATAGCGACGCCTATGCATGGTTGCATAAGATGTGTGGCCTATTGTATTTCATGAAGTCACCACAAATGAACATCATTGCAAAAAGCACTACACTCTTACAATGTGTGTGTGTGTGTGTGTGTGTGTGTGTGTGTGTGTGTGTGTGTGTGTGTGTGTGTGTGAGAGAGTTGGTTAGTTTTTTGTCTGGCCGTGGTATTTTGCTAATTTTGTTCTAGTAGAATTTTGATTTGCACTAGGGCCTATAACAAAAATAAAATCCAACAATTTTAATTCTGTCTCATAATTTGAATTAAAATCAGTAACTTGCTACAATCCCTTGTCTTTTCGTCGTGGTCAAGTATAGATAGGAGGCATATGAATACAGTAAAATGTTAAGTGTTAGCTAGGCTAACATGTACACATGGTCCCTATTGGAGTTGAATTAAGACTGGACATTTTACTGTGTATTCGGCCAAGCAATCATATTTTGGCGCGAACTCTAACGCACGAGGATCTCAGTCGGGATGACACCCTTCCCCTAATCCCCCCCCCCCCCCCCCCGAAAAGTAGGCTATTTAAAAATCCTGCGCACCGTTTACAAGCAGACTCAAAATTTGTATGTCTGACAGTGGCAGTCGCAAGTGAAGAATTACCTGGTACGTCACACAATATTGTAAATAATTGTTTTCTTTTTCCTCACCCTCCTGTATTATGTTTTTTTTTCTCTCCAAATTGAGTTGGTGTGAGCAGGGATGGGTCTATGAAAACGCTGAGTCGCGAGTTATAGGCTATTCTGTAGCCTATTCATTCGCACGGTGCGCTATCTGAGTAATGTGCGTGCCTTTCCGTGTTCAGCCTGTCTCCAGTAACTTTTGTGAATGTCCTCATTTTGTGTCCTTTCTGTCGTTGATGGTTACTGCAGGACAGGAGCTTTCGTTTGGACCGGAACCAAAGTGTGAATAATTTGGAGTGGCCCACAACAACACGCGAAGATATCTTGAGGCAAACAGAGCGAAATGGCTTCAAATGGGGGAAACGGCGCTTGTATGGAAAGCACGGAACTAGCGGAGGAGCAAATAAGTATTCTGGAGGAGAACTTTAAGAAAGTCAGCAAGCATCCAGATGGGACGACGCTTATGCTAATCGCAGCAGAGTGCGGACTGTCCGAAGCAGACACAGCAGTGAGTATATGCCAGGGAAAAGCATTTTCTGTTACAGTCTAAAAAATGACATTTCTGCTCCGGGCTCCCCGTGTTCAACGATTTTCCAGATTGTGGAAACGCGCGCGTAGCTAGGGGGAAAAAAACTTAATTTTTGATAAGAAACATTTCAAGCAGTCGATGGACAGAGCAAAACGAAAAATAGCCTAATTATAATTATAATTAATACAACTATATTTTAAATAAAATAATAGCCAATAATTAAACGATATTGAAGAGCTGTTTGCTGAGCGAGGTTTTTTTTTAAAATGGATGGAACACACAATAAATAACCAAAAATAGGACGGTTGTCATTGGGAGTTGTTTTGATAAGAGTTGTTTTCATGTCAAGTAAAGCGTCTTGTCTCCCTTATTTTGACAGTTTATTCACGGCTGTCACTGCAGTCTCGCGTGCACCACTCCCTTGAGCCAGAGCCACACAGTTGGTACCGTGCTCTTTAAAACTCTATATAGGCTAGGCTACTGTCCTGAAGTCTGTTGGCTCTTTTAAAGTCAATATTTTCTTTTCAGATTCCACTTTGCCTTCTTGTTCTATAGCATGCGGTTATTGTCGAACAACGTGCAGCCCTTGTGTTGTGCGCCCGGAAGTCCAGTCGAATTCCAAAGTACATTCATTACCAACAACTCATTTTCAACCGCAGCGCAGAAGGGGACAGAGTTTCACTGGTTACGTAATACAGGTCTCACGTGGTAACAATGCTGTGGCAACCGGTCGTGCCGAAATTATTAATGCCTGATTGTCAATCACCACACATACATTCAAGAGAATAACAGATATGAGCGCATGTATCAGACGCAAATAATAATAATAAAAAACAGTAATTTAGCTGTGGATAGACTTTCGATTACGCGAATTTTAGAAAGTCAAGGCACCATTATCACTGAAACACCTCCAATACCCGTTCTGCACAGTTAAATGTGTAAATTCAGTTTTTTTTTCTATTCAAATCTAAACCAGTTTGCGTGACTCTGAGTCAGATTACATTTTATTTGCATGTATACATTTTCCATCAGTATCAAACATATCTTAATCATACATTAATAATATATATTTAGACAAGGTAGCTCTATGTGAATGACAAATACATTTGACATTTCTGTATTAAAAGCATGGTATTTGCCTTTTTGTTGGTTTTGCTCACTAATGCATATAGGACTACAGTATGCAAAACCACCCCATAGCCTTGAGCAAATAGTTTGATGTCACAATATTTGCCTCTGTGGAGGAAGATCAGATATGAATGTACAAATCAAGCCATGGCAGAGTCTTCTCGATCCTTTTCTCATCATCGTTTCTAAAGCTCAAACCAGTTATTCCTGCTCACTTTCTTTAGTCATGCAGTAAAATAGATTTGGTTAATACATTGCAAATGTACAAAATATGGGCATTAACCAGTTTAGGGGACTAGTCAATCCCTTTGTTGAACTTTGAGGAGTTTTTTTGCTTTGAGAAAATTGTGAGTTTGGCTGTCATTGAGAAGAAGAAAAAAGTTTTATTTGACCGATGGAAAAAAAAAAAAAGATATCATCTGCTTTAAAATGTAGCAGCTCTTTCTGGACTGGCTTTGCCCATTGCTGTTAGGTTTTTCACCTTCTATTTCTAAGGCTTATGAGTTGAATAAGATGCAAGTTTAACAGAAATCTCTAATAGCCACACCCACAATCTGTAATAGCAACACCTGCAGCCAGCCCCCACCCTCATGCCACACCCTCTTATCTGCCCTGTCCTAGGGAAGTCACACAAGGTATATTAGTCTCTTTCCGTTGAAATGGGCAATCATCCACCATAAGCCCCATTTGGTGCTATGGGGGTTTGTTACCATGGTTTCCGTGTACAGAAGGCACCTTTCAAATGTACCTCAGAATAATTTAAATCTTACTTTAATGACCAAGATGACAGTCGTGATTATTGATCCTTATTCCGCTCAGTGAAAGTATCCTGGAACTTAAATAAATTCACAGCAAATTTCTTCCCATGCAACAGTGAGCTGACAAATACATTTGTGAAATGATAAATATTGGAAATATTTTATTTGTTTTTATCAGGAGTAATTAATGTTCGTAGGGACTCCAGGCCTTCTTCAAATATGCCTGTGTGGTTTGCAACAGCTTGCAATGTCTGGGGGCAAAGCTGGTAGAGATATTTCTTTTTTTTTTATTGATGTGGTTGCAGAAGATTGTGTGAACTGTGGCATCATTGTAGAATACCCTTAAAAAACAAAACATTAAGCAATTGCTGAAATCTATTGCAGCACTGAATGTTTCATCTCACCATTTTAAACCAGTGGGATGACGTTTTTTTTAAAGCCAAAATACCAGTTGAATTTGTAACTCCAATATTGTGAGTTTTGGGAAGACCTTTCAGAAATAGTCAAACAAAATTTCACCCCATAATCTATTTTGTTTAAACACAGTAAAAATATTTTCCACCATAAAACTGGTTGCATTGTTCCAAATAAGTCTTTAAATTACAATATTTATGCATGGGTATGTATTATTGCATCTACAGTTGAAGTTTAAATACACAAGTCATTAAAACTCATTTTTTACCACTCCACAGATTTCAAGTAATTTTTCCAACAATTGTTTACAGACAGATTATTCAACTTTTAATTCACTATATCACAATTCCAGTGGGTCAGAAGTTTACATACACTAAGTTGATTGTATTTGGTCACATATCCTTTGCATGCCATGACTTCCTGATGTCTGTGACCCAACAACATCAAAAAACTCTTGATATTTTATTTTGTGGTACTCTTACAAGCGATACTATAATGTCTCTGCATTTGAATGGATCTCTATGGGAATTGGGGGGTGGGACTAGATATCAAACAAGCCTCAAACCATCACTCTGCTGCCAGATATGCGGTAGATATGGATGGATCACTTTAAGGGTTGTTTCTCCTGACAAATTTTTCTATTGAACTCTATGGAAAAATAAGTCAGGAGAAGAAATCCTTCAAGTTATCCATCCATATCTACTGTATTTCTTGCAGCAGAGTGATGATTTAAGGCTTGTTTGATATGTCAGACCCTTGATAACTTTTAGCCAACCATGTGTTTCCATACTGTTCCAGTGTAATTTAAAGCTAAATATAATCCCACCCCCCAATTCCCATAGAGATCCATTCAAATGCAGAGACCTTATAGTATCGCTTGTAAGAGTACCAGAAAACAAAATATCAAAAGTCTTTTGATGTTGTTGGGTCACAGACATCAGGAAGTCATGGCATGCTAAGGATTTGCAACCAAATATTAAAAATTTAAAGGCACAGTCAACTTAATGTATGTAAACTTCTGACCCACTGGAATTGTGATAGAGTGAATTAAAAGTGAAATAATCTGTCTGTAAACAATTGTTGGAAAAATGACTTGTGTCATGCACAATGTAGATGGCAAGAATATGCTCAGCAGTTATTACTTTTATTTATTTATTTATTTTTTTGTTAAATAAAAGGTGTTTATTTATTTTTTTTAAATCTCTGATTGCTTGAAAATTATGGATGTACTAAAGCTTTTGATCAGTAGTGTATCATTTAATCAGCTAATTTTTGGAATACGATGGAACATTTCTCTTTGCTGAACAAAATAAAATCTATAATCCATCTGAAATGATCTAAAATCTGCCCAGGTAACAACACGTGCTGCCATCTATGACTAATCCTGGAGATTATTGTATCATTTTTTGAGATTTTTGATTTATGCAGTTTGCGTTTTGTATGCGTATTTCCTTAAAACTCTCAAATAAGCAAAAACATGGAAATATTTAACATCAGATTTTCACCTCAACCACTGTTTGCATGCAATTGCTATGGGTGGAGTGAAGGTAGTTTTATCAAGCTCTGAAGGAGATAAGTGGCGGGTTTTACTGGTTTACCTGCCTTTACTTTTATAGCTGACAACATACTTGTCAAGAGTGCCTTATATTACAAAATTACATGCAATCTATTTATACAGGTGGAGATTTACCTAATACTGATTAGATTCCTTATTCAAAGGAGGTTGTAGGTACAACTCACAACAACAGTGCCCACATGGGAATCGAACCTACAACCTCTGTGTTCCAAGGCTAGTCACCTAACCACTATGCTACATCACTACCCCGTGTGGCCCCTCCCTCTAAATGAAGAGCTTGTGTCTGTGCTTCACCCGCAGAAATGGTTCAGGAAGCGCAATGCGCAGTGGAGGAAGTCCGAGGGCCTGCCGGCTGAGCTGGGATCAGTCATGGACTGAAGGGGTCACCCCATTGGCTGACTGCAGCAGAGGGAGGAGTCAGCCGGCCCCTTTCCCTTCTCTCGTCGTGTTTGGGCAAGATGGCCGCCATCCTCGCTTGAAAAAAGCTAAAAAATTTTTTTTTTAAATGTGTATGATTGTTCCTTACTTTCACAGCACAATATAAAGGTTTTGTTTTCGCTTATGTAAATACCTGTGACATGAGGTGAGGTGTGTGGTTTGGAAGGCACTGGGAAGAACACGCCCCCTACAGGCAGCGATGTTTAGTGCATTACAGTCAGCTTTTCTGACAGGTCCCCCGGCACACATGCATTTCCTGTGCTATGACTGAGGGAGGTCAGGTGACATAGTGACGGCAGAGATGCCCGTGTACCTGCCCTGCCCTACCTGGACCTCATGTCCCTGACCTAAATTATTATCACTCACTTAATGTGAACATGCTGTGATACCTTTATTTTAACCAATGCAGAATAGAATAGGATCTACTTTATTGAACCCCTGTAAAAAAGGGGGTGGGGGGTGTCATTTATAGGGGAAAATGCATTCATTGATGCGAAAATAAAAGGCAGCGGAAGCAGCAGACAAACAGACAGGCACCCTCTGTGTGTGATCAGTGCAGACAGACAGACAAACAGAGAGGAGAAAGGCAGTAATGGGCTTTACAGATGCATGACACCTCTCCTTTTACACACACACACAAACACACACCTGATTAAGCCTATTGGACTGGAATCACCTGTTCTAACGGCTCTTGCGCTACCGTAGGACAGCTGCACAAACTGAGCTGTTGTGAGAGGACAAACAGCCTGGAGGGCACGTAGCGTTTCCTGTCCCATGCTATATGTCTATGCCTAGTACCCGCCTTCTGTCCCCTCACCTCTGCACGTGATTGGCCCTCAGAAACAGGTGTTGCTGACAACACAGCAAGGAACACGCACGGACAAGAACTTTAGAAATGGTGAAGAGGGGTAACCCTTACAATAATGGAATATACCGCAATATACTCTTAACTGTGTGAACTCTGGAAAATACAATGCTAAATATATTTCACTGCAATGTTTTTTGTTAAAAAATATATTGCAATATCTGAGAGCAGTAGTAATTTGCCCATACATCATGACGTGTTGGAAGAATCTTTTCTGATATTGATAATATATTTCATTTCCATATATTGCATCATATATTATTGTTCACCTTTAGGATGCACCATGAACTCCCACTTCCACCATATTTATTGGTCTTGTCTCTTCCAATAGGACTGTACTTTTTCCTGAGTAGGTGTCATTTTTCCAAGACATGTTTTCCTCTGCGGAGAAATTCCTCCTCCTGAAGGAATTGTCGGTAACATTTAAAAATGTTTAATATGTGTGAAATGTGGAACTTCTGTGCTATTCTTTCAATAAAATATTATTTTACCAGCAGGAAAAAAGAACGGTTGTGGTGATTTGACCTTGTTTTCATTCATGTATAAATGTCATTGTACAGGCGGTATGATACAGAGACGTTTAAAGGATAAGTTCGCTATTTTGGACCTTGGACCCTATTTGCGGTCCGTCTTCCATGAACCTGACACATTGAGTCCATATTTTCGCTGATCGGTCCAGTATTGAGCTAGCTACAGATTTCCTGTAGGCTGAAATGTAGGCTATCGCAAACGCAACAGTTCCATTTGAAACAGAACTATTTCTCCGACCGCACTACCTCGCACTGTAAACTTCCACAGTCTAGCTAGTTGTAGAGAGGCCGCTTGAAAAGCAGTTGATCACAAATCCTGACCTCCCGTTGGAGTTTACTAGCTAGTAGCCTACAGCAGAACTATTTGTAACGCAGTGTTTGTAATCATCATTTGTAATAATTTACATTACCTGCGCAACTTCAGCCTCTCTCTCTTCTCTTGCTCTCTTATCATCCATCTCTTGTAGTTCCGTGTCCGTGTATTCTGGCTCAAATCTGTAGCCAGTAACGTCAAAGTCAAAATCGAATTCTTCGTCTTCCTAATCATTATAGTCATCCATCATCCAAGTTTTTTTGTGGAAATTGTAGCCTACGTTGCTGCAGGTAAACAAACGCAGACTGCTCACATAGTTAGTTTCGTAAATGGCCGGCACACCTTCCCGCTCCCCCACCCCCCGACACATAGTACTCCGCAGGAGCAGCGAAAACAAGCAACAGAGAAATGCTTACTTCCAAGCCATGCCAAGCACGTAAAAATGTTCGGATTGAGATACATTTCACAGGAGAGCATACTGAGACCGGTAACAATACACCCTGAGCTTCCCGTCTCATTTATTGTACATGAAAGCACATTTATCGTTGTTTTTCCATAACATTTCTAATTGCCCCCGTTGACTTCTATTGTAGCCCAGTGAGAGCCTACAGGAAATCTGTAGCTAGCTCAATACTGGACCGATCAGCGAAAATATGGACTCAAAGTGTCAGGTTCATGGAAGACAGACCGCAAATAGGGTCCAAGGTCCAAAATAGCGAACTTATCCTTTAAGACAAGGAAACTTTTTTTTCCATGGATTATAGAACAGAATATTTCTCAGAATATTCATATAGAAAAACAATCACCATAATTAACACAACATTACTCTCTTAATTTCACCTAAAATATTTGTCATCTTATGCATATCATACAGTGAGCACCATAATTCATTGGACAGCGACACATTTTTTGTTATTTTGGTTCTGTACTCTAGCACTTTGAGTTTGCAAGGATACAATGACAATGAGGTTGACAATGAGGTTTGAGGGTATTTTCATCCATATCGGATGAACCGATATAGAAATTATAGAATCTTTTGTACATAGTCTCCCCCCCCATTTTCACGCATCAAAAAGTATTGAACAGTTTAGCATAATGTAGAATAAAGTAATCATTTGTAATATTTGGTCGCATATCCTTTGCATGCCACGACTTCCTGATGTCTGACCCAACAATATCAAAAGACTTTTGATATCTTATTTTCTGGTGCTCTTACAATCAATACTAAAACCTCTCGGCATTTGAATGGATCTCTATGGGACTTGGGGGGTAGGACTAGATTCAGCTGTAAATTACACTGGAACAGTATGGAAACACATGGTTGGCTAAATGGCTCTAAGTCATCAAGGGTCTGACGTATCAACCAAGCTTTAAATCATCACTCTGCTGCCAGATATGCAGGATATGGATGGATTACTTCAAGGGTTTCTTCTCCTGACTTATTTTTCCATAGAGTTCAATAGGAAAATTTGTCAGGAGAAAGAACAATTTATAGCACACCGAAATGCTTATGTGGTGTGTTGAATCAAAGCATAGGCCGACTGGTAACTGTCCATGGTGCTGCAATCAGCGCAAGCCTATCACGCATTTAACGCATGCAATCTTTCATTTCAGCATAGAATGTAAAACACAACACCTCATGGAAGA
Source organism: Synaphobranchus kaupii (assembly GCA_029718625.1). NCBI lineage: Eukaryota > Metazoa > Chordata > Actinopteri > Anguilliformes > Synaphobranchidae > Synaphobranchus > Synaphobranchus kaupii. The sequence goes on from CM056391.1 coordinate 4,661,709, forward strand.
TTCCCTAGTAATGACACATTCCACATTGTGACAACACATGTGAGCAGACATTTAGAAAGTTTTAGGGCAGATTGGTAAACACCTGTTATTATATATAACAAAGACCAAGTGAGCTAAAAACCTTTTAAACTTGGATTTTACGTGAATTTGTACAACTGAGATACATAGCGATGGAAACTCACAGCGCAACAACACTGCACTCCGGACTGCGCCGATTAATAAATTCCAATTCTACGAAAACGATGTTCTCACTTCCTGATGCGTCAATCGACTATATAATTAAACAATTCACATGAATATTAACATGAAAAAGCAAACGCTGTCAGTCCTACACTGATTATAAGACAATAAACCATAGTCAAATTAGCGCATGTTTGACAGGAAGATCCTCGCGACATCCTCATCCTACGTATAGAGCCTAGGCACCACCTGGTGGAGGAAGAGGACACTACAGGCTCTTTAAAAAAGTCAATGCAGTGCAATCGCTAAATTAGGAACCTGCTGTTTTTGGACTGGCCCAGGGGTGCTCAGAATCACAAAACATGACAGTAGAACTGAACGGCTGCTTTACTCTTTTAAAAAAATAAATCAGGTCCACCTACATTAGTCTGTTATAAATCCTGAATGTATTAGATACACATTCTACAACATATAGAATTTTACACTTAAAATGTATTTTTTTTATTCTAAAATCTAAATCCAAGGTTGACGGGATAAATATTAATATAAAGGCATCATATTGCCAGATGCTTTTTATACCCAAAGTACTCAATATAATCAATTCTGCAACCACAACAGTTCTGGTGTGCATAACATTTTCTGAAATCACAATGCAGTGAGTTCAAGGTTTCATCCTATTACCAGCCAGGGAGTTTTTTTTTTTCCTTGCCAAGGTCATCCTAGGCGTGCTCTTTGGGGGGTTTCAGGCCCGGATCTCTAAAGCTGCTTTGAGACAATGCCTTTTGTAAAAAGTGCTATACAAATAAAATGTAATTGAGTGTATCTGCCATCCAAGTTCAGAATACAGCTTTCCAGAGGCATGTTCTGTTCAACACTTTTGCCAGATCCAACTGCATATTCTTCTATAACAGCAATGGATGTGGCCTTTGGGCCATTTTTCAAGACAATGATCATCCTATGATGACACAGGGAAAACGGGATTATCTACATCCATCTGTACACTCCCCTGAGATTACTTCCCGACAAATTCAGATTAATCCTGTTCGGGTTTCAGTTAGATACATTTGGAAAATGATTTGTGTAAATTAAAGCACCTTTCTAGAACACAACTTGTGCATTTGCTGAATGTGCTTTGGCGTGATTCCCCATTTGGAAGACAGTTTTAACTTTGCGCGAGCGTATTCTCGTCTTTTCAATTCCACCGTGTTTCCAGAAGGAACAATTTAGTAGTAAGCTGCTTGTTAGTTGATGGCTACTTTGCGGAGTTGTAGGAAATCAGTTGTGTAAGCTATTTTGTGTTTTGTGGAGGGGCCTTCTACTTCTGATTCGTTTGTGTGATACCGAACATGTGTGTAATAAACACGGAGACACCTCTAAAACAGAGATTTTAATAAAAACATTTTGGAAGTTGCCATTTGTGTTTGAAATAGTTTGTGTTGGGGCCCCTTCGAGCCAGGGTCATAACACCCTCTCAAAACAGCATATGCCTACTGTATACTTTACCTGCCGGAAGACGATCATGAACCTGTTGTGGAACAGCGCTGGGGAGTGTCACTGTACCACGTGGTGAACAGACAGGAGAACAGAAAACAGGTTAAATAAAGTAGCTTTTTATTAAGCCTAACTCACAAAAAGCAAACAAAAAAGAGCATCATCAAAACCAAAACCAAGACACTCGCTTCGCCTTGAAAGTTCAAATCAAAAGTGTGTCCTTTTGTCTTCTTCTTCTTCTTCTTTGGGTTTCTATGGCGGGTTGCTACCAACTGTCAGGTGCATACCGCCACCTACTGTTACGGAGTGTGGACAAGCGATAGCAGGGATTCAGACCCTCCCACCTACCCCAATCGAATAAATAAATTTAAGTACAGCTCTGCGAACCTCATATCCCACTGACCCACCCAGGAGCCCAGCCAATGTAAACTGCCCACCCTTATCCCCAATCAGTTTCCTAAGTTTCTCCCTCTCCCTAACATATGCCTGACATTCTAGCAGAATGTGCCTAACTGTTTCTTTATTATTGCATTGAGGACAGTTGCCGGTATTGTGCTTCCCTATCCTAAATAAACTGTCATTCAATGCAGAATGACCCAACCTAAGCCTAGTTAGTATAGTTTCCTCCCTCCTACTCCCGCAAAGAAGAGGCCTCCCAGAGACCCCTGGCCGGACGGCATACAGGTGACGCCCCCTACTTTCTTCATCCCACCTCTGTTGCCAAATCTTTCCGATCATATGTTTAGCCTTAGACTTGACCTCCCCTTTACCATAAGGGACATCCACTGTAATGCCGCCCAGCCTAAGGGCCCTCTTAGCGAGGGCGTCAGCCCCCTCGTTACCCCTCACACCCACATGCGCCGGCACCCAGCAAAAGTTTACCCCAATACCCCTCTTATACAGCCTATATATGCTAGCCATAACCTCCATTACCAGATCCTCCCTGCAGGATGTTGGAGCTGTTAAGCTCTCCAGTGCCGATGCAGAGTCAGTGCATACTACTGCTCTATCTGGTGTTACCTCCTCGACCCACTGCAGTGCCAGGATTATTGCCACCATTTCGGCTGTAAAAACTGATAGGCCATCCTCTAGCCTCTCTGACCTCCTGACTCCAAATAGGGGCACAATCACACCTATCCCCACACGACCCGTCTCCGGATCCTTAGCACCATCTGTAAAGACAGGAAGATGTGTCTGAAATGTTCGATCAATATAGCTCTCAACCCTCCCGCCAACATCAGCCCATCCCTCCCTATCCTGCTCCAACAGCCACCAATCTATATCCGGCTTCAGGAACAACCAGGGCGGGACCGCAGACACTGGAACAGTTGGTGCCATTGCGACATCCATGATACCCAGTTCAGTAGCCCACTTATTAGCCGTCCACCCAAAACCCACACCCGGCCTAGCTGTATATTCCCAGCACTCACGCAGTACCGCAGACGTCAAAAAGGCACTGGAGTGGCCCTTCACTGTGGCCCAATATGCCATCATTAATTTGATCCTCCTCAACTCCAATGGCCATTCCCCCATTTCCACCAACATTGCACACACTGGGGTCGTCTTAAATGCTCCACAGCATAATCGCAATGCCTTTGCCTGGACCACATCTAGACGCTTCAATGTTGACGGCGCAGCTGAGCGGAACACCATACACCCATAGTCTAGGACTGATCTTATGAGAGCATAATATATAGATACAAGGGACGATCTATCCGCCCCCCACTCACAACCTGCCACACACCTCATAAGTTAAGGACCTTCTTACATTTTGTCACTACATGCTCTATATGTATTTTCCAGGTCAAATTAGTATCAAACCACAGGCCCAAATACTTAAAGGAACAAACCCTCTCCACAGGCTGGCCATATAGGCTCAACACTTCCGTATCCGGAATCCGCCTCCTTGTAAAAAACATGCTCTTAGTTTTCTGTATCGAAAACCTAAACCCCCATTTCATGGACCACTCCTCTACCCTAAAAATGGCCTCCTGCACCCTTCTCCTAACGTGGCCTATGTTACGCCCCCGTTTCCATAAAGCACCGTCATCAGCGTACAATGCTACCTCCACATCCCTATCAACCCTAGCAAAAACATCATCAATCATGATGCTAAACAATAGTGGGCTAATTGCACTACCCTGTGGCGTACCAATATTCACTGCACAAGGTTCCGATAGAGCAGACCCCACCCTAACTTGCATAGACCTGTTTAAAAAGAAGGACAGAATCCAATTATAGACCCGTCCAGCCACCCCCAACCCTTCCAATTTTAGCAAAAGGCCTTCTCTCCACATAGAGTCATATGCCTTTTCTATATCAAAAAATACGGTCACCACCACATCCTTTATAGCCTGCGCCTTCTTAATATCTGTTTCCAACCTCACCAGGGCATCAAATGTGGAGCGACCTCTCCTGAAACCACTCTGCACCTGCGATAGCAGACCCCGCCCCTCCAAAAAATGAGTCAACCGCCCCACCACCATGCGTTCCATCAGTTTGCAAAAATTTGATGTCAGTGCTATTGGGCCGGTAGCTAGCAGCACTAGCAGGGTCCTTCCCCGGCTTCACAAATGGCAAAATCACTGCCTTCTTCCACATCCCCGGGTGTCCTTTTGTCTGAGGAACCAGGCCCCTTTTGTAGGGCCAACTTGATTAGCAAATGGGTGACAGGTGGCCTGATTCTCATCAGCTTCAACTGTCACCCTGTCGGCGCGTAGCGCCAGTGCCGACCACCAGGGGCAGCACACCAAATCCCTTCCCGGCACCACACTGTGTAGAAATAACTAAACCAATCTTATGAATGCACATTTCCTACAGTACACATTCTCTGTCCATAGTGCAGCATTACATTGTATACAGTAGTCTGATACTGCTGTTACGGAATCTTGTTATATGCCTAATACACCTAATACACAATTACTGCCCTCTGGATGGGCATTAATGAATCAGGCATTCCCTGTCCATATCCTAACCTTTTTTTTATTATCAGCTAAAAGGGTAAAGCAGATCCTCGATCAGGGCCTATATTCATAAAGCGACACAGTGGTGATCTAAGATCAGCTTCCCCTGTTTATGTGCTAACCTTATCCATTATCGGCTAAAAGGGTGAAACTGATCCCGGTTCAGGAAGTGAATTCATACAAGTCTCAGAGTAGGAGTGCTGATCTAGGATCAGCTTCCCCTGTTTATGTTTAAACCCAATCCAATATGAGCTAAAACACAAAGTTGATGCATCAGGGCCTGTGTTCACAAAGCTTCAGTCTGATTAAGAGCATATCCATCGTGTTGCCCCAGTCTCTGCAGGAAGACCATTCCAGGGCCTGGGAGCCTTCAGTGAACATAACTGGGGCCTGTTTCACAAAGCTGGATTAGTGAGTTAGCTGGATAACTGCACTGAGCAAAACCCAGAACCCTCCCAAATCTGGAACATGGACTGAAGTAAAAAGTGCTCATGCGGATATTGCTCTGTGCAGTTATCCAGCTAACTCAGTAATATCCGCATGAGCACTTTTTACTTCAGTCCATGTTCCAGATTTGGGAGGGTTCTGGGTTTTTCTCAGTGCAGTTATCAAGCTAAAAATTTCTACCAAATTTGCTTTAAGTTCAAATGTCTGCCACCATTTGGCAACTCACATTGCACTGCAATACTAAAAGTATAATTAAATGTCAGAATATATTACATATCAAATATTTAGCATTATTTTGTAGCCCTTGGCAAAATTATTAACCAGTTGGTTGACTGAAAGTAATTTTTGCGGCTGAAAGCACATGACTATAGTACACGTGATTCTCATCTATAGTGCGCATGCGTGTGAGCTGCGCTCCCTGAATAGCATAATCAAAATGGCTTCTTCTATGGGAGGGATGTTCCCCGGTCAGCAGCCGCCCGGTGCTCATCCTGCAGGTGCCCCCGGCGCTCCCGGACAGCCAGGATTACTACCAGTAGCTTCTGGGAGCAGGAGTCAGGGCAATAATACTTTGGTGGATGATCTTGAAGCGTCTTTCGAGGTTGGTAGCTAGCTGCATAACAGGATACCGACGTTCGCTGGCTAGGTAACGGGAAAACATAGCTAATGTTACCCGTATAGCTAACGATCCACACACAATTGCGCGATACACTAGCTAGAGCTCAGACTATTTTGGACAGCTCCTATCGGTTAATTCCGTTTTTATTTATTAATGTGAATATTGATTTCCGAAATTATTTTTAATTAACATTTGTTAGCTAGACACAGTAAACGGAGACGGCGAGCTAATTTAAAGTTAACTTACAATGTTAGCCGAACGTTGTTTAACTAACCTTCAAGACCCGATTATATATTTGAAATATAACCTATGTTTTAGTGTGTTGCAATGTTCTCCTGGTCTAAGCCTACATAATAGTAGCATGCCATACACCAAGGTGGTCCAAATCTCATACTGTTGTCTGTCTCTCCTAGGCGTGTTTTGCATCGCTTGTAAGTCAGGACTATGTGAACGGCACAGATCAAGAAGAAATCCGAACTGGTAAGAAAATGTTAGTGGATTTGCGTTTCTGTTTGAATATTTATTGGGATGTCCCCATGCAAGACTTGTGATTCTGTTTCAGGTGTCGACCAGTGCATCCAGAAGTTCTTAGACGTTGCGAGACAGACTGAATGCTTCTTCCTGCAGAAGAGGTTACAGTTGTCAGTGCAAAAAACCAGAGCAAGTTGTGAAAGAGGTGAGTTCGTGTAAAATGCCTGTCTTGAGTTTCCAGCACAAGTTTGAGATTGTACAAACTCATTATTTTATCATTATTTATGAGCTTGTATCATGTAATAATTTGCCTGATTCTGTTGTGGCATACATTTGTAGTACGCTAATGTTCGACCGGTTCTCTGCTTATTTACTGATTGGTTAAAGATTTCTGCTTTTGGCTGTAATGCTGTTTTACAGTTGGCCTGTAGGCTGTGTCCCAATGAAATTTCATTATAAGGCCTTGTGTGTGAACATGCGTGCTGTGATTTAATAAACGTTTATGTCTTACTGTGTGTTGTGCTTTGTAGTCTGATGTTTTGATTCCTTTCTTCTTCTTTTTTTAGGATGTGTCAGAGTTAAGGAATGAACTCCAGAGAAAAGAACTCTTGATTCAGAAGCACCTCACTAAAATCCACCACTGGCAACAAGTACTAGAGGACATTAATGTTCAGCACAAGAAACCAACAGAACTTCCCCAAGGCCCACTGGCTTTCCTCGAGCAGGCTTCCGCTAACATTCCCGCCCCCATGAAACCAAACTGACCATTGGCATTAAAAATGCTTTTACTTGTGTAAATATCTTCTGCGCTATTTTGTATTGATATTAAACATCTTTTTTTTGTGACTGAAGCCAATATTGTGTGTCATTATACCTACATGGTGAGAACCTGCTACTGTTTTACATTCATGCTTTCAAAGTGTCTAGACCTGGGGAGCTCACTGTGTGCAGGATTTTGTGGTTTCTTGTCCATCAGCAACCAGGTTAGGCCATAGAAATAAGGTGTATGGACTTTTTAGGCAATCAGTGACTTAAATTAAGCACTTAAGTGCTAAAATGGCCCAAACATCAGCAGCTGCCCGTGGCTGTCAAGTGGGGTATTTCACAAAGCGGGATTAAGGAGTTAGCTGAATCATTCATCCTGCTTTGTGAAATGCCCTCCAGGACCATAATTTTAGATCTCTGGAGTAGACTGGGAAAATTAAATGATTACAACAATTCATGAGTACACCAGGCACATATACCAAGAGATGCTTTTTCAGTAGTCATTTGTATGAAGTTCCTTAACGGGAAAATAAAAGTTATTCTATTACACGTCACTTCGTGTCTAGCTATATGTAACGAGTGTGGAAAGAGAAAAGCTTACTCAGAAGCTCAAGGTGAGATTTGAACCCCGCTCCTCTCGTCCAAATATTCCAAAGCGAACGCGTTACCAATCAGCTAAAAGGAAAATTGTCGATTTCTGGGAGCAGGAGTCAGGGCAATAATACTTTGGTGGATGATCTTGAGGCGTCTTTCGACTTGGTAGCGAGCTGCATAACAGGATACCGACGTTCGCTAAGGGCAACGTCGTTATTTTTGAACCTGGGGGTTGCGTCGCCAGAGAGTGTTGTCACGGTAACCTGACTGCTACAGCCTACCGCACCTCACTGTGCTTACTAGCGAACTAGCCGAGCTACACCCGCTATATATAGATGGGTCATCCAGTTACTATCTCTCTCCTGTAAGTGGAACAGTGATCATTGTGATGCTAATGCATTGCCCAAGTAGCTGGGTGTAAGGCCTGGTACATACTCTACGCAAGGAACTCGCGCAACGACGCAAAGAGCAACGCAGGGGGCGTTTCTCGCGTTCTTGTAGCAAAATGTGCAGTCCAAATTTTGTAACGGGACGCAAACGTGGTGCAATTCCACGCGTTTCCGTTATAGTATGTAAGCAAAGACCTCGCGTATGTCCCGAATCTGCGTTGGCGTTCATGTTCCTTGCGTAGAGTATGTACTAGGCCTAAATTTTATGTGCAGCAGAGGTGTAAATCGGGCTTCTGAGAAGACCGTTCTCTTCCCTCAAACCCAGAGCAACATTCACAAGAGCATATAAGGAGGCGCCGCAAATCATGTAGCCAATATTCCATACAGCGAGTTGTCTGTTTCGAACAGGTCCTCAGTCTGTGATATATAAAGTGCAACCAGCTGCTGCAACTTCTATTAGCATGGACTTTGGCTGTTTTGACAATGCTGGTCTTTAAGCCCTAGACCCTGAGCCGACCAGAGGAGGATGGGTTTCCCCCTTGAGTCTGGTTCCTCCTAAGGTTACTTCCTAGTTACACCAGTGAGTTTTTCCTTGCCACTGTTGCCTTTGGTTTGCTCTTGTGGGGGGTTTAGACTGGGTTTTTCTGTGAAGCGCATTCTGACAACTAGTTGTGAAATGCGCTATATAAATATTGATTTGATCATTCCTGCTGGCTGAGTATGAAACTTCCAGAACCAGAGGTGTAGTGGGACATTCAAAGGAAGAGGGTTGCTGGCAGTTTTAAGTAACAACCAAGTTTAATTACAAAGAGATGGGAGCAGAGACGTTCATAGATTCCATCCTTATTATGTACCAGAGAATCAACATATGGTTGGATATGTTGAAACTGATGGTATTGCATCACTTATTACTATTTTACATGTAGCAATTGTATGCCACTCCATCCACTTGCCTTTTTTAATGGATGACATCCCAGTTGTTAGATAGCGGGTGCCTGTATGCTGTGAAATCAGTCCACAACATGTCCCTAAAGAATACAGAAAAGGCGTGACTGTTGAATAAGTGTAACCCTATTCTTAACAAAAGGGCAGTTCTATGTTCTGGGAACGAACATCTGATGAGATGTGATATGCCATATTGGATTTGTAGAGTTGTCTTGTTTGTTTGTTCCAGTCCAGTTCCTTAACCATTATACTACACTGCCGCCCCGGCAGTTTGAAGGCTTCCTGTTTTTTGTTAATTTACTTGTCTTTTGAAGGCAGTGATTGAGTCTTTTCTTGAAACCGAAGGTGTGTTCACTTCATATACCGTAAAAAAAAAAAAAAAAAAAGGTTAATTTACACTATTCGCCAGAACCTTTTGCTCCTTAAAGAAAATAATGATATTATTTATCCTTTTTTTTCTGGAATCCTGTTCTACATACTCCGGTAGGTGGCGGTATGCACCTAAAGTTGGTATTGAAATCCGCCAAAAAACACAAAGAAGAAGAAGAAGAAGAAGAAGAAGAAGAACCTTTTGCTCCAACCAATGAAAGCACTTACCGGAACTTCTTATCTGAGACAGGAAATTACACAATGGTTGTAGTCTTTCTAGTTTAAAATTATTTTTGAGCTGAGCGATGGATACGACCAATCAGAATATGAGAATTTGAACAGAGGGCGCGTCCAGTGACTGTAACGTTTGCACATTCAGAAGAAAGCACTGAGCAACAATCTTTATTCGTAAACAAAGTCGATCTAAATGTCATTATTTAAAATGGTGGCTTAAATAGCATGAAACAAGAACACAGTAGGCTACGTACGGACTGCTTAAAGTAAGTCGAGCACCCCCAAAAAATCAGGCATAAACCTTTTGAAGATGCAAGTTGTGCAAATTAGCCACGCTAACTTGGCTAACTAAAGAGGTGAAGTTAGCTGATGTAATGATAGCTAGCGTATCTGGCGTTAGATCGGCACCTCGCCAACTTAACTTAGTCTAATTATTACATTTTATTTGTATCTTCCTTAGCTGGGTAGCCAGCGTTTTACAACCAGCTTAATTTTTGTATAGTTATCATAGCTAAATATGAACTTGCGCATGCAACTTAGCTGCTCATGGTCATGTGGTTTGAGAAACTAACGTACGGAAGTGAAGCTGGGGTGCTTTACCTACAATGGGGGAAGTGCACTAACTTACTATATGTATGAAATCTACCCTTTTTAGTGTTGTTGACTTATTTGTTTCAGTTTTATGTTGGGTGTGATTTTCCAGGTAACGTTATTCATCCCAGCATTTATTTGAATAACGTCGTGATGAATACATTTGGAAGAAACCAGCCGTTGGTATTGAAAACTTACGGCAAGTACTCAAGGAAGGTGGAAGCTTGGTTTGTCCCCTGATATCAGGAAAATGGCCTTCGCCAGCACCTCTTCGTCTGACCTCTCCATCGGTGAACACAGCAGACTGACCACTTTAAGGAAAAGGTACTAAAAATGTTTATTAATCTGAATACTAATAATCACACAGCTGACTTGCATCAGATGGTACTTGGGTTTTTCTGATTTAAAATAAAAAAACAATATACTCAGCAGACCCCCATGACTGGGGGTAAATATATATAGATTTCATACTTTTTCCAAGTAATCACATGTGATTGGTGTTGATGTTCTTTTCAGAAAAAGGATACTGAGCACCGCGTGTTCAAGGCCAGTGCGAGCAGCGAAGCAGAAGGCCCTGACAGGTTTGAGAGAGACAGACAGTGACGAGGAGAACATCTACAACCCCCTTCCTGAGCCGACCGTTGGACCTGATCGGAAACGGTTTTGTTTAAAATGACATTGAATCTCAATTTTAGGCGTGTGTGGCATTCCGTGTTTAAGCAAGGACAGTCCTTGCACAGAGGCACTACATTAATCACTGACCCTGGTAATTCAGTTGTACCCAAACTGCTGTCTATCAATATGGGTGGCAGGACACTATACATTGTAATATTCCCACAGACGTTGACACCCCATGTTAAAAACTTATGGTCACTGCACTAATTAAGGTTAACCCGGAGTTTTTCAGCTTGACTACATTCTAAATTTGACGCTGTTTCCTGTCCACAGGAGGAGCACCGTGAGCGTGAAGGCGTTGCCGAAAAGGAAAGTGAGGAAGAGGATGGTCTTGGAGAGCAACAGCGAGAGTGAAGAAGAGACGGCAGCGAGAAGCAGAGTGTCGAGCTGTGGTCCAGGAGAAAAGGGTCACGGCTTGAAGTAAGAGACGTGTGGTCTTCACTTTCCCTGCCGTCTATTGCGATACAAACCTGAATTACTTTAGTTCCGTTTATACTCCTCTCTTTCACCCCAAGTGCTGGTTCCATCATATTTTATGAACATAGATCATAGCCGTCTTGATTCAAATTTAAACAGCAGAATTACAATCTAGTCTGTACGTTACATTCCCTTGGCAGATGCTTTTATTCAAAGCGACGTACAATAAGTGCATAACGAAGGTCGGTGAAACGACTACAAACAGGTTCGATAAAGTACAGTTCCATCGTAACATAACGGCCATCCATAGGCATGAACATTTGAGTCCATTTCACATGGTGAGCTATGGCTAAGTCGGTAAGACAAGAAACTACAACATCACAATCAGGACACGAGTGTTACGTGTGTTAAAGATGTAGGGGAGCGGATACAAGAAACAAGTGCTATTGGAAAGTAGTACTACATTGGTGGGTTAAGGGTACACTGTACTCTTAAAAATGGACCGGACCTTTCTGTGCGGTAGTGAAGCAGTGGATGATTGCACCAGTGCATAGCTGGCTGCTAGAAGTATATGAATAAAAATGTCTCTGTGCATGTTTGTTTGTCATCTTATCTAGGGCAGGTAATTCTGTGGAACTGCCGTCATACCGGGGCAGGTTTGTCACGAATCGCAGGAGGGCGGCGCCCGAAAGGCCAAAGGTGTTACAGCCGAGTCGAACGGGGAAAACGCCTCGTGTAAGAAATAAAAGTTTAACTAGGTTTCATATTATCATGGTGAACTGACCTCTGCAATTTGCCTTTAGAACACATCCAAGTAACAGTTTGCAGTTGTCTAAAAAAATAAATAAATAAATAGTGTCTTGTTTTCAGGGTGGCTGATGGCTTCCTGTTTGGGTGATGTATTGCCAGTTATGCCTGTTGTAAAGCAGCATTGGAGATTCCAAATTGGGGAGGTGGGGGGGGGGGGCATTAAAAGCAATAATAATAATGTATAATCTAATATCGGTTCCAGACCTCGTTGCTCCACTGCAATTATTTATACGATTATTTGCAAAAAGAAAGACAAATACGTGAAACAGTTTGAGAGTGGTCACTGCAGCACGAACCAGGCACTGAACACGGTATAAAATGCCCTCTTGCAGGTTTCCGTCGGCCACGGGAGTTGGAATTCGTCGGAGGATTTTGTGAATCCCGAGAGGCTCGCTTCGAGGAAGAGGGCGTCGCCGGTGCAGAAGCAGGAGCTGCGTTCGGAGAACACGAGCTCGGAATTCGTCCGTCCCGTCTCAAACCTCAGCAGGGCCCGGAGCATTTTGAAAGGGGTGTCCCTCAACAGGACTGCTGACAAAACGTTGGAGAGTAGCTACAAAAGGCCCCTGCTATCCAGTACGCCTTCTATGGCCTCCAGGCCTAGTTACAGACACCAGGAGCCTTCCATTAGTGAGATCTCCTGCAGCATGGACGACATGGAAGACGTCTTCAAGTCCTCCATGGAGGCCACAAGGGGCCTGGCGTCTCCTAGGCAACGTGAACTTAAGGTTGTGATGGAGAGTAGCGTGGAAATGGTGGGCAGTCTAAGGGCACGTCCACCTGTGAGTGAAAAGGTTGGGCTTCCTTTTTCAGCCGGTAAAAACTGCGTTGGCGTCCCCCAGCATAGCCGGGAGCTCTTCTCGCACATCGACTGCGAGTTGGAGGTTAGGAATGGGGCCCGGATGGTGGAGAACGTCCCATCTTTAGAGAACCTCTCCGTCCAGTTTGTGTCGGCAGACACCCATTTAGAGTCGTTTGCAGCGTCCCTAAGAGAGAGGGGCACAGCCGTGGTGCTTTTGGAAAAAACTGACCTCTCAAGATACCTGAATGACAAGAGGGACAAACAGGAAGAGGACGCGTACTCTTCCTGCGTGGATTCGGAGTCCGCGTTGAAAAGCAGGTCGTCCGATGGCAAAGTGGGCACTGGCGTCGAGGCACCGCGAGAGATTGAAGGCAGTGTACCTGGCTTCAGTGATGAAAGCCAGGGTGATGACTCGTGGCAAATTCGGGAGAACGATGAGCTCCGTGGTGCTGGGTTCCGGCGGGGAGATTGTGAAAAAAGTGCTTCCGTGCTGTGCATCTCGTCTTCAAGTTCCCCAGGCTCTCTTTGCAAGAGTGGAGGTGGACGTCTCGAAGAAACAAAGCGCGGCTCCTTTGGAAAGGGCGACGTTGTGAGACCGACCGTGAACTTGGGTGCCCGAGTCTCCGTCGCCGAGCAGAGCAAAGTCTTGTTCTCAGAAACGTCTGATGAAATTGAGCGTGAGGAAAGGAGCGGAGAAGCCCTCCCTGCTCCGGCCTCCTGTGAAGAAGTGTTTCCGTCGCCGCCGGAGGCTGCTGTGAGCTCCTGTCCTCTGCCCGCTGGGTCAGCCGAGGCCTGTCTGAAGGAGAGGTGCCTTTCTGTACGGGCCACGGTTACGCTCGAAGCCCTCAACCTGCCCAAATTGACTCAGGGCCGTGGAGATCTGCGGGCGCCGGGATCCGACTCCGCCGAAGAGCTTGAACGCGAGGCCGGGATCTCCGAGGGCGACCGGCAGCGCTCTCCGGTTAGCGGCGAGTCCCGGGTGCAGCTTGGGAGCTCGTCGCCGGAGAGACCCGGAAGTCCCGCAAATCCGGAGCGGGATGGCGGGAAGCCCAGCGACAGACTCCGGAGGAAGCTGTCGACGGCGTTTGCGTCCGACGCAGCCGTTCCGACTTGCGCCTCGTCCAGCTTTGCGCCGTCTCCCGGAGGGAAAAGGGGTCCCGGGAGAGCGAAGAACCAGGGCGGGCCCCCGAAGGACAAGCCAGGGACGGGACGGAAGGCCTGCATCAGCGGGCTTAGCGTCAGCAGGTGGGCCAAAAACGACCCGCACCGTCAGAGGCAGAGGAAGTGCCCCTCCCAGTCGCAGCTGTCCAGGGCTGGAGACTGCTCCCTCTTCGACTTCCAACCCACGCTCAACGCCAAGAAGCGTCCTGTGAGTGCCTTTCCTCAACACTAGGAATTCTAGCACTAGCCTCGCCACACTAGGCTAACTAGCGATGCCTGCTTCAGTTTTAATCTGCTTTTTCTTTTAAAGAATATTGCTTTATTCATGTGCAAAAAACAAACAAAACAAAAACATGCCCCGAGAGCGACTCTTAATGAGGTTCCGCGGTGCCCGTCCGTCAGTTTGGGTTCTCTTCAGATGCCGAATGGGCAGGTGGGGGAATGATAGGTTTTTGGACTAGTGACAGCCAGAGCTTGCGCGCTGCCAGACAGCATGTGTTGTTCCAAACCTCATCTTTGTCTAAGCATATTACCATCTGGAATGGGGACATCTCTGGCATTCAGTGGATCTTTGTGGTTTGTGGTATTTTTTCGGGAGGGAGGGGGGGGGGGTGGTTTATAGGGTGAATGGTGTTTTTATATGGGGAGGGGTGGAATCCAGCTTTAGTCTGTGCTAAAAGTTTATGGCATCGCGAGGCAACCCAGTTCTTGGTGTGCAAATTATATTTCTGTTTTTCCCCCTCCATCTGAGTTTGATCACACTTGAATTATTCAGAGCCTGAATATGCCATCTCTGGCCCTCCAGGACCAGGGTTGCCTCCGCCGCGTGTATGGCATAATTTTTTTTTGTTGTCAAATTTGAGACATATTTGCACAATAAATACATTTACACTCACTGTGTTAACCTGCCAAAATTAAACATTATATTGAAGGATATCGGGAGCAACTTGTTCCAGGGCACCAGCGGACTGTTTCCTGGGACTCCGCTACGCACGGATCCCCTGAGCATATCATCCCTCCTGGCCAACTTCACCCCGGAGAGCCTGACCACTCACAACTGGAGCCGGCTGAAGGCCGCTCTCTCCGTGCACAAGAAGAAGAAGGGTATGCTCGCAGTGTGTCGAGCCGTTGTTAGGGCTGCAGTGTGGAGCCGTTGTTAGGGCTGCAGTGTGTGGAGCCGTTGTTAGGGCTGCAGTGCGTGGAGCTGTTGTTTGGGCTGCAGTGTGGAGTCGTTGTTAGGGCTGCACGATTATGCCAAATTATAATCACGATTATTTTAGTCAGCGTTGAAATCACGATCATTTAACGGGATCGTTCATCGGTTTTCAGAACATAATACTTTCATTATACAATGAACAAGAATAATGCTTATATTTTCTAACCCTAACCCTCTACTGTGAGGGAGGTGAAATGGGAGTGCTTGATTTTGATATAGAACACCAGAGAAAGTCAAGTGAGAGTTTTCATTTGTAAACTCTGTGCAGCCCTAGCCTTTGGGCCGGGCCTGGCCTGGGCTAGGCATTTACAGGCACAAATGGGTCGCTGTGGAAATGTCAGTGAGTGGTTGTGATCATTTCCGTACATTAAGTACTGAATACCGGTGGATTTATTTGTTAATTGGTTAAGCTTGTGGGAGTTTATTTTTCCTCTCACAGTGCCGTTCCACTTAATAATTGAGCATCACTGTGTGATAAGATTAATCTGCTGTTTTTGGTAAATGTCATTTCCCTCCTGCCGAAGCCAGCCTGACCTTTATAGACCTTTATAGACACAACGCTGCAGGTCGGGGTCCTCAAACCCTGGTGCTGGAGAGCCACAGGGTCTACTTGTTTCCATAGTTACTCACCACTTAGTGGATCAATTAAAGCTTTATGTCTGGATGTTTTTTTTTTTGTTTATTTAATTTAATTACATTTTTTTTTTAAAGTTAAACACAAAAACAGATGGGCCCTGCGTCTCCAGGACCAGGGTTGTGGAACCCTGTGTTATATTTAGTTCGAAACGGATAGATTTATATATTTATTAGTAGATTTCAGGTTCTACGGTATGCATCTACTTTTTATGAAATGTATGAATCTCGTCATTGATTCCTATTAATTATTGAGCATCATGGTGGCATAAGGCTCATTTGCTGTTTTAGATGAACGTCATTTGCCCCTCTCTCTCGCTCTCTCTCCCTCTCTCTCTCTCTCTCTCAGCTTTCTTCACCCCAATGAAGCTGAGCATGTCCCACTCTGAGGTCCTGGGCGACGGCTCCCCACGCTGCACTCCCTTCTCCTGCCACCAGAGGGCCAGCCTCCTGCGAAGCACCACAGCGACCCCTCTGGTGAGTGTGTGTAACTGCAGCAGGGAAGGGGAACTGCTGGCTTCTTTCTTTTTGGAGTGCATTTCCACTCCCCAAGATCCTATGCAATCAATCAAAATCCAAAAACATGCAAAACAAATGGCACAATATTACGGCCATTATTCAATTTCTTTTCAATGGGTTTTTCTTTTTATCCTGAAAGCAACAAAGTTCTTACACTGCCCCCTACAGGAGGGTTTTGTAATTGTCTGTTGGAGGCCAACGTTATTGAATCTCTGTATACGGTACGATTGGGTGCTGTAATATGGTAGCTGGGAGAATGTGTTGAAACAAGACGCCACATTGTGGTGATCGTTATTGCGTTCCATAATTATCGTTACGGTATATCGCCCAGCCCTAGCCTGAAGACGTCCTGAACCTAAAGCTGTTTGGTCCCCCCCCCCCCCCCCCCCCCCCACCAGAGTCAAAGTCTTTTAGAGGACATCACAGACGCTGAAAAGCTCTACCACGAGTGCCAGCAGGACGGGCCCATCTTGTTCGAGCAGTGCCTCCCACCCCCCAGAATGAAGCTCTGTAAGAAGGTGGGGGAGGGCACGTTTGGGGAGGTGTTCACAACAACCAACCACAGTAATGAGACTGTGGCACTGAAGGTACCTCCCTGGTCTTTACTGACCGTTACATGACCGTCACTGACCATAACATGACCTTACTGACTGTTACATGACCGTCACTGTTTACGTCTTTACTGACCGTAACATGACCATCACAGTGTACGTCTTTACTGACCGTAACATGAAATGTGACCTTACTGACCGTAATATGACTGTCTCTGTTTACATCTTTACTGACCGTTACATGACCATACAGACCGTTACATGACTCTCTGTTTACGTCTTTACTGACTGTAACATGACCATCACAGTGTTCGTCTTTACTGACCGTAACATGAAATGTGACCTTACTGACCGTAATATGACTGTCTCTGTTTACATCTTTACTGACCGTAACATGACCTTACTGACCATAAAATGACTGGCACTGCTTAAATCCTTACTGACTGTAACAAGATGGTGGCTGTGTATGTTCTTACTGACCGTGTCATCGCCCTTACTGTTTAATTCTGCAGATTGTTCCGATTGAGGGCAGGCAGAAAGTGAATGGAGAAGACCAGAAGACATTTGGTGAAATTCTTCATGAAGTGATCATTTCCAAGTACGTTTACATTTTGAATTGCGTTGTAATATTTAGGCAAATGGAATGTTTTTAATAATCATGACGAGCATAACCTGAATTGAAAGGAAATATTTCCAGCTGTTAATATGTACTTTTTTTTCTTTTCTTTTTTTTTTGTAAAAGAGAGCTTAGCTGCTTGGATGCTAAGGAAATGAACAAAACAAATGGTTTTATTGGATTAAACGAGTAAGTGCATTTCTCCGATTTAAAAAAAAAAGTTTTCTCAAATTGCTGCCACGGTTGTAATTTGAATTGATGCGGGCCGCGTTGCTGCGGAAATGCACATGATTATAAATAATTTCAGCTAAACTAATTTTGGCGCAGCCATCTGCTTCGGCTGCTTTCTAAGCCGGGTGCTTTTTGTTTTGTTTTTTTGTTTTTTTCCCAGCCTGCATTGCGTCCGAGGCTCGTACCCCAAGCCTCTCCTGAGCGCCTGGGACAAATTCGACAAGCAGAGGAGGTCGGAAAACGACCGTCCCGGTAAGAGCGGCTGTCCCAGTCAGGTTCCCAAACTGGAAACGTATGTCTGGGATGTGTGGGTACGGTTAGGTAGGCCAAACACAGCCTGCCTTGTGAAAATCAGGCAAACATAGAATGATTTATAATTCAATCAACATTATGCTTAAGTTTCACTGCATTTTTTTTAGTGTTTAGTGACTAATTTTCTATTTATTAATTTTTTTTGGGGCGGGGGGAATTCTCAAAAATGAACTTGCAAAACTGAATTTGAGAACAAAACTTGTGAAATACAATGATAAATGTATTTCATAGTTTCTTTTCTTTTTTTTTTACTATCTGAAAGTAGCAATAATCTGTTGTGAAGTGGCATGAAAGGGAGCATTTTTTTTCCAGCTCCTGATAATATATTTAAATGTATTGCAATATAGTCCTTTCCCATAAGGGACTGGACCTTCCTGGTAAATTAAGGTTAAGTAAAGAAATGAGAACTAAACACAGGGATTAAGGGAGAACATTCTTAATCAGCCGTTATTTGAAGCGGCTGCCGCTTCAGTCGTCCGTCTTTCATATTATGCACATTTCTTTCTTTGGCGTTGCTTTTTGTGATTGGCTGCGATGAATTAATTTGTTTGGTATTTTAAAGGTGCGTTGTGCCCTCCCCCCTGCAGATTTCTTTGAGGAGGATCAGCTGTTTCTCATTCTGGAGTTTGAGTTTGGAGGTAGCGATCTGGAAGCCATGAACGGAAAGGTAAAGCAACCAGTTCAGTGAGAGAGAGAAATACCCAGGCTGCCTAGAGTAGCATGTACGGGTCAATCTTAGTCTTGCCTTCTCACTCACTGTACCAGACTGTGCAGTGTCCCAACACTCAGTATTCTGTTGAATCATTTTGTACTTATTTATCTTCCATGCCATGAGCTAACCTGAGTACTGGTGTCTATCACATACAAAAATTTAATGATTTTGGTTAATAGTTTATGGTTAAGAAGTTTAGATTACTACCGCATCTGGTATAATTAAAGAAAAAAAGACTAAAAGAAAGGCAATACCCTCCATGGCGGTGACATGGTGCCGTTATTGCATTTGATGATTATCGTTGCGGTATATTGCCCAGCCCTAATAGTTAATACTTGAGCATACTTGTATATTTTATTTTATATTGTAGTCTAAGGGGATTGCTGTTATTTTGTCTTCATATGCAGATTGGTTGTGTTATTCTAGGTTAGCCTTCTCTGGCACAGTATGTGGTGGGTATTGCAGTGTAAGAAGTGGTGCAATTTGTTATGAATGTGTAACGCAAACGTGCTCCGCCTCTCTCTGTGTTCTCTTCCTGTGACTCCGCTGAAGCTCTCCTCATTGGCTGTTGCCAAGAGCATCCTGCACCAGGTGACTGCGGCGCTGGCTGTGGCAGAACAGGCGCTGTGTTTCGAGCACAGGTAAGAGAGGAGCGCTGTGCCGTGCGGTACCACGCGGTACCACGGCATAGGGCAAGGGCAGGGATAGGGCCGCCGTTAGCCGCATTTCCGTAACTGTGTTAACGACGGGCAAGATTGAGCGGTACTTCCGCATTTCCCACAATCCTCTGGGCCTCATGCCCGTGCTTTCAGCCCTTGTAATCTAATCTTGGTCCTCATTGGGCCAGTTGGGGAGAAGGGGAGTGGTTAAAGATCAAGGGCAGGGGTTATGGCAGTTGGTTTGTATGGAAGTTAGCGACCATCTTCTAATGGGTGTAGGTGCTGTATGGGGGGGGGGGTTTATGGGGATCTCAGCCCAACGGCAGTTTGTGGGTCAGTTTAAAGTACAGAGATGTTCAGGGTATGAAATTAACAAATTAACACCCACCACCAGCGAAATACTGGTGAATTTTACTCTAGCACCTACTTTGGCTGGCAACCAACCAGGGCCCCCGTTTCCCAAAAGGATCTTAGATAAAGATCATCTTTGTTTTTTTGTCTTTCTCCCTCTATTTTTTACAATGTAATGTCAGTAAATTGTAATCACAAAATGAATAAAGCACAAACACAAAACACTCTAAGATGATCTTAACTCTAAGATGCTTTTGGGAAACGGTGCCCAGGTTGTGTTATATTGTAAAAGGTAATGTAGCTGGTAAAATGTTGAAAATGGCTGGTGATTTTTACAATCCACAAGCCTTTCTGGCCAGTGGGTGGAAAAAGTGAATTTCATTCCCTGGTGAGGGTGGTGCAAAACTCCATCGTAGTCACATCTCACAGTACCTGCATATATTCACTAAACGGTGCCCCTATATCATGTGTCCATTGTGCTACAGTGGGATATACTGTTCTTTGAGGTATCGTAAGGTATATTGATTTTAAAGGGACTTGCATTGGGGGAACATATTGGTGAAGACCACCAAGGAGAAGGCAGGCACGTACTTACTGAACGGGACCTCGCACTCCTACGAGACCAAGGGGATCCACGTCAACATTATCGATTATTCCCTTTCCAGGCTGGAGATAGGTATGATCCGCTTTTCCCTCCTCTGTTTATGCTTTCATAACTGTTCTCTTTCGAGTTAATATGTGAGATCTTCTTTAGGTTTAGCTTTTAACCATGGCTGCGTTCAGAATGGCTCCTTATACGCTTTACAGTGCTACCATTTAGGGAATCGGCCATTTTGTAGCATGTCCTAATTCAGTGTTCTCCATTGAGAATTTAAAAACCATCAAAATGGACAATCCCCTAAACTGGGCCCTATAAAGCGTATAGGGCAGCCCGTATCTTTCAGTCACAGTGATAATCTGATGAGTATTTTCCTAAGTGACGCGCACTAACGATGTGACCTTTGACTCCGCTCCGCTCAGACGGCCTGACCGTTTCCTGTGATATCTCTGCTGACGAGGAGCTCTTCATGGGGCAAGGGGATTATCAGTTTGACATTTATCGCCAAATGCGCCAAGAAAACAAGTACGTGTTAGCATAACATTACATTCATTTGCCAGACTCTTATCTAAAGCGACGTACAATAAGTGCATACCGAAGGTCATCGAAAACAACTAAACAGGTCAGATTAAGCACATTTCTATCAATGTAGCAGCTATCCATAGACATGAACATTGAGTGTAGTACCCACAGTGGCTAAGTCTTAAGTCATTGAGACACGATAAACTACAACATCACAGTCAAGACACTAGTGTTGCGTGTTAGAGAATCAAGGTACAGGATACAGGTGCTATATGAAAGTGTTACTAGACAGGTGGGTCAGTAAACGTAGAGACTTCACACCTCCGCAGGCAGTGAGTGAGCAGGTCGTAGAGGAATGGGGAGTTTGAGCTAGGGTGGGGAAACTCCACAGTCAGGACGAGCGAGAGCCGTTGACACTGAGGGTAGGAAGTGCTTGTCGCCCTGCTGCAGTGACATAACTTCATGAGATCGCCATTTACCAACCACTAAAGGGTACCTAGTGTTCACCGGTTACCTATAAACTAGATGGCATCAAGCACTATATGAAGTCTTGAAAACCCAATCTCTTAATGTGCAGCGATTGCGGTTGGTTGTAGCTTTTTTTGAAATGTGCACAGGGCCAGCAGAGCAGACCGTTTTAATCCCTTTATTTTGTTTTGTCTTCCGCCGCCCCGCCCCCACCCCGCCCCGCCAACAGCAACAGCTGGAGTGAGTTCAACCCGCGCACGAACGTTCTGTGGATTCATTACCTGGCTGATAAACTGCTACACATGAGCTATAGACAGAGAATACAGTCGAAGCCCATGAAGAATCTGAAGAGGAGCATCAAGGATTTCCACAGGGAGCTCCTGGCCTACAAATCAGCTGCCACTGTTCTAGAATGCTGCAGTCTGTTCCAAGAGGCTTAGCTGACCAATAATACTCCCCCCCTCACTGTACTATACATTCCAGCAAATACTTTTCTTAAATAAATTTAACATTCTAGACCAGGGGTAGGGAACCCTGGTCCTGGAGAGCCGCAGGGTCTGCTGGTTTTAGTTGTTACTCGCCACTTAATTGATCAATTAAAGCAGTTGATTACACAGTTAACTCACCTCACCTGGTTTCTTTGGTCTAAGTAGTTGCTGTATTTAAGGTGAAAACAAAAACCAGCAGACCCTGCGGCTCTCCAGGACCAGGGTTCCCTACTCCTGTTCTAGACGTAATGTAAAAATGTGTAAAAACAAAACGTACTATAAATTATGTCGGTATATACCGGAAAATGCTAAGTGCATGTATGTAATATGAACATGCATTCATTTTTTTACATTAAAAAAAAACTTTTTCCAGTGTAAAGCAGGGGTCCTCAATCTTGTGCAGAAAGGGCACCCCCCCCCCCCCCCACACACACAAAAAATGGACATAGCCAAGACATAATACTGAAAATATTTTATTTGATGCGAGCGTTATGTTGTGGTTGAATATGCACACAGTATGACATGGTCTTAGGAAACATCCAGATGCACGCCCCCATCAGAAAGGCCTCGGCAGGACTGACTGTGGCACGGGACAGTGCGTGTCTTTTTTGCAGGTTGTAGTTTAATACGCGGGAGTTTGGCGATCGGCTGTCAGAAGGAGAAGTACTTGGTGAACCACTCCTGGCGCTGCGGGTCGTGAGGGTCAGGCCTGACTTCCAGGGATCTCTGTTCAGAAGGGGTCCTGAAACATATTTACATTACAGGCGTTTAGCAGACTTTTTCTAGCAACTTGCGGTTTACATTCTTTACATATAGTCCAATTATACAGCTTGGTGTTTACTGCAGTATTTTAGGTTAAGTACCTTTCTCAGGGAGATAACCGCAGTGCCCCACCAAGGAAATAAACTGGCAACCTGAGTTACAAGCCCTGTTCCCCACACAATTCCATACCGTTAAATGCAAGGGTGATCCTTACAAGTTATTTATATACATGAAACTCATACAGGAATACACTCACACAGGAATTTTACAGATGTTGGTTTTATTGCTAGTGACTTACCGCAGTCAACCTCCCAGGTCAGTTAACTGTGGGTTATATAGTGATTAACTGACACAGGTGTGTGGAGTATATAGCGATTAACTGACACAGGTGTGGGGTATATAGCGATTAACTGACGTGGGAGGTTGACTGCAGTAACTGACACGTGTGTGTGGGGTATATAGCGATTAACTGACCTGGGAGGTTGACTGCAGTAACTGACACAGGTGTGGGGTATATAGCGATTAACTGACCTGGGAGGTTGACTGCAGTAACTGACACAGGTGTGGGGTATATAGCGATTAACTGACCTGGGAGGTTGACTGCAGTAACTGACGTGTGTGGGGGGTATATAGGGGTTAACTGACCTGGGAGGTTGACTGCGGTAACTGACACAGGTGTGGGGTATATAGCGATTAACTGACCTGGGAGGTTGACTGCAGTAACTGACACAGGTGTGTGGGGTATATAGGGGTTAACTGACCTGGGAGGTTGACTGCAGTAACTGACAGGTGTGTGGGGTATATAGGGGTTAACTGACCTGGGAGGTTGACTGCAGTAACTGACACAGGTGTGGGGTATATAGCGATTAACTGACCTGGGAGGTTGACTGCAGTAACTGACACAGGTGTGTGGGGTATAACTCACCTGGGCGGCTGGCCGTAGCTGTTGGCGCTCTGGTGGAATTCGTCGGAGGACGAGCCCCGGCTGTACCTCCCTCCCTGTCGGGACTCTGGGATGGGGGGTGGGACTGGGGTGGTGGGCGTGCCCGTTCTGGGGGTGATCCGGCCGTGCTCGAAGCTGGGGGACTTTACGGCGTGCGGGGACCCTGGCCCGGCCGCTGGCCCGGTCCCCACCCCGGCCCCCGGCCCGGCCCCTGCCACTCCCTCGGGCCCCTGGAAGCTCTTCTCGTAGGAGCTGAGGTTCGGGACGCTGGTCACACGGGGCGGTGTGTCCTCCATCTTCTTTTTCTGATACAGTAACCAGCACAGGATACATCTACACATCCACCACATACTCCTTCTGATACAGTAACCAGCACAGGATACATCTACACATCCACCACATACTCCTTCTAATACAGTAACCAGCACAGGATACATCTACACATCCACCACATACTCCTTCTGATACAGTAACCAGCACAGGATACATCTACACATCCACCACATACTCCTTCTGATACAGTAACCAGCACAGGATACATCAACACATCCACCACATACTCCTTCTGATACAGTAACCAGCACAGGATACATCTACACATCCACCACATACTCCTTCTGATACAGTAACCAGCACAGGATACATCAACACATCCACCACATACTCTTTCTGATACAGTAACCAGCACAGGATACATCAACACATCCACCACATACTCCTTCTGATACAGTAACCAGCACAGGATACATCTACACATCCACCACATACTCCTTCTGATACAGTAACCAGCACAGGATACATCTACACATCCACCACATACTCCTTCTGATACAGTAACCAGCACAGGATACATCTACACATCCACCACATACTCCTTCTGATACAGTAACCAGCACAGGATACATCTACACAGCCACCACATACTCCTGACACAGTAACCAGCACAGGATACATCTACACATCCACCACATACTCCTTCTGATACAGTAACCAGCACAGGATACATCTACACAGCCACCACATACTCCTGATACAGTAACCAGCACAGGATACATCTACACAGCCACCACATACTCCTTCTGATACAGTAACCAGCACAGGATACATCTACACATCCACCACATACTCCTTCTGATACAGTAACCAGCACAGGATACATCTACACATCCGCCACATACTCCTTCTGATACAGTAACCAGCACATACTCCTTCTGATACAGTAACCAGCACAGGATATATCTACACATCCACCACATACTCCTTCTGATACAGTAACCAGCACAGGATACATCTACACATCCACCACATACTCCTTCTGATACAGTAACCAGCACATACTCCTTCTGATACAGTAACCAGCACAGGATACATCTACACATCCACCACATACTCCTTCTGATACAGTAACCAGCACAGGATACATCTACACATCCACCACATACTCCTTCTGATACAGTAACCAGCACAGGATACATCAACACATCCACCACATACTCCTTCTGATACAGTAACCAGCACAGGATACATCTACACATCCACCACATACTCCTTCTGATACAGTAACCAGCACAGGATACATCAACACATCCACCACATACTCTTTCTGATACAGTAACCAGCACAGGATACATCAACACATCCACCACATACTCCTTCTGATACAGTAACCAGCACAGGATACATCTACACATCCACCACATACTCCTTCTGATACAGTAACCAGCACAGGATACATCTACACATCCACCACATACTCCTTCTGATACAGTAACCAGGACAGGATACATCTACACATCCACCACATACTCCTTCTGATACAGTAACCAGCACAGGATACATCTACACAGCCACCACATACTCCTGACACAGTAACCAGCACAGGATACATCTACACATCCACCACATACTCCTTCTGATACAGTAACCAGCACAGGATACATCTACACAGCCACCACATACTCCTGATACAGTAACCAGCACAGGATACATCTACACAGCCACCACATACTCCTTCTGATACAGTAACCAGCACAGGATACATCTACACATCCACCACATACTCCTTCTGATACAGTAACCAGCACAGGATATATCTACACATCCACCACATACTCCTTCTGATACAGTAACCAGCACAGGATACATCTACATATCCACCACATACTCCTTCTGATACAGTAACCAGCACATACTCCTTCTGATACAGTAACCAGCACAGGATACATCTACACATCCACCACATACTCCTTCTGATACAGTAACCAGCACAGGATACATCTACACATCCACCACATACTCCTTCTGATACAGTAACCAGCACAGGATACATCTACACATCCACCACATACTCCTTCTGATACAGTAACCAGCACAGGATACATCTACACATCCACCACATACTCCTTCTGATACAGTAACCAGCACATACTCCTTCTGATACAGTACCCAGCACAGGATACATCTACACAGCCACCACATACTCCTTCTGATACAGTAACCAGCACATACTCCTTCTGATACAGTAACCAGCACAGGATACATCTACACATCCACCACATACTCCTTCTGGATACGGTAACCAGCACAGGATACATCTACACATCCACCACATACTCCTGTGCACAGCCGTGTACATTAATACTTTATCACTATATTTGACATCAGTAAAACAGTTTCACTTGGGTTTACAGGTGCAGTCTGCAGCTGTATACAGTTTACAGCCTTGTCATAAAAATGATTAATTAGGCTAAATAATTAAGATCAGAAGTATGAAACCATGAAACAGTTTGGCCTTTGTTGTACACCCCTGTCCTACACCAAGGGTCACAAAAATTGTTGTTTTTTGAAGGAAAGCCATCCTCTCTGAGACTAATGGCTTACCTGCTAGAATCAGCCATGTGGTTGTTTGCTGTTCAATAGAAACCAAGCCAATGGCAAAATGTTTAATTAACCAGAGGATTGCATGTGTCAAAATTGATGTTTTTAAGATTTTGATTGGTGAGTTGATGAGAAAGATGTTTGAGGCTACTGAGAAAGACTGGGATAATCAATCTGAGTGATAGTCTGATTCTCTCAAGATTCTGAATTAGCATCCACTGTTTAGAGAAAATTGTTTGGACTTGGTCTATCATAATTTATCTGATCACAGACAGTTCTTTGGGAGCAGATTTTTGCCAAGTACAGTATTTTGTGCCGGCTTTCCAAAGTACAGATGAAACAAACAAACAAAAAAAAACCGCAAACAACTGCTGCTGCACAAAAGTGTCCAACAAGGTGCTGTGTAAAAGTCAGTCACCCTCATGGCTGGAGTCAGGCTCCCAGGTTGAGCTCTGTTCTTGTACATCTTCAGTGTGGCACTGTCACTGACCACTAGGGGGTGCTGATGCAGATGATGTCTCTCTTCCTGGGGTGAAACAGGTTGTGTGTCTTAGACCAAGGGACGTATGGTCCCCCCCCCCCCCCCCCCCCCCACCTCCTGTTTTATCAACAAGCCTCACTCTCAGAACTCTGGGAAGGCAAGGCTCATCTGTTTGAGCAGGATGATGGGTCATTTTAAAATATGAAAAAAAAAAAAAAGAATAAAATAAAATATCGGGTGCAGGAAAGCGCTGATTCCGCAGCCCCTCTGGCCGCAGAAATGAGAAGCAGAGGCAATAGACGCTTCATCTTTATTATGGCCACGGAACGCCATTTGGTTTCTATTCTAGAACTGACTGCAGAAATGGAACAGTGATGCGTTTCTAAAAGTGGGTTACAGCCTTGCCGGCCCCCGCCCCTGCCCCCGCCCCCCCCACTACTCTCTTCTGCCCGGTGGCTGATGCTAGCAAGGGCTAATTGGGCCGGCGTTTTTAAATGGGAGAACTGGGAAGATCGGAAGGATTCAAAATAAGGAAAACGGTTTCCTAAACTTAAACGGAGCTGTGCTGAGCCAAGGTGCTGTTGACTATGGTGTTGATTGGGTGACACCGAATCTCAAGTACATTGTTAGCTGGATGTGGTCACGCTGATGGTCACACATCACCAAGAGAGAGCAAAATCATCTCAAAGTACGCGGTGTAAAGTTGAGGGTTTGCCTCGAACGCAGCCCTGGTTACTGTTGGGAGTGGGTTTGGTGGACCAATGGGGGGCAGTCTTCCCTCTGGTTGAAGTAGAAAACCAGTGGTCTGGTAGCATGACAGGGACCTCACCTAACATACAAAATGGCTGCTAGTGTGTCGCCAAGCTGAGGGCTTTATATTGGTGGAGGATCTGTTCTCTAAGGAGCTCTAAATAGCTCTGAGCTTCACGAAAGACTGCATAAATGTGACCCGTTATTATTTATTGATGAAGTCTTGAATATAAAAAGATACACGGTGTTGAGGAAACCTCTTACCACAAGCCGTTTGATGACCTGGTCTCTCTCGCTCAGCTTGTCCTGAAGCAGTCCAATCACCTGCAGGTCTTCTATCCGGGATTCCCACCTCTTTGATTTATCTTCTTTTTCTCTCAGTCTTCATTTAACAGAAAAAAATATTAAAATAAATAAAAACCTAAATGTATGCTTATTTTTTTTCTACTGTCATAACAGGAAACCATCTGAGTGCTTAAATCATAGACGAGGAGATCATTTGATACCATCGTGAACTGTGGCACATTATTGCTCCTTTTTTAAAAGTCCCACCTTCTAGTCACGCATTGCCTGGTCCATTTAAAATCATTATTTTCATAAAGAAAATAAATTTGAAAGCTGGTAATTGGAATTCAGGTTTAATTTTATAATAAAAATTAATTTAATGAACTGAGAGCAGAGTTTATAAAGTCCCCTCTAGGAGAGACGCTGCCACTTTCGTTGAAGTGATTTAGGAGATTAGGAGATCCTGTCAGCCGATGGAAGGCATTAGCGACAGAAATAATGCCCTGCTGCACTCACATTTCTGTACTTTGAGATTTAATTAGTGTTGTTCGCTAAGCTGAGTGTATCGCGCTGTCATTTTGGACACCGTGTTACGAGTCGCTCATTAACACGTCACGTTGGCCTTCTTTTAAACGCCTTCCGTGCGTGTCGCCTCCTCATTTTTTATTTTTTTTTACAGCTTTGCCCTTTTTGTGGCGGGATGCAGCCATACGCACTCCGTTTCCAAGGAGACGACGCGCGCTTGCAGGCGCGTCTGGGCGCTGCTGAAGTCGGAGACGATGGTCTGGACCTCCTTCCTGTGCTCCCTTTTCAGGGTCTCCACCTCCAGATGCTGTCTGCTCTTCACTCCCTCCTCCCAGCACCTGAGAGACGGGACAGGGGAGCTACAGGTAGATTAAAGGAGGGGCTGACTGTACCCCCCTCTCGTCTATATCTCATACCATGCACTAAAATAGGGGTGACCCGTACCGCCCTCTCGTCTATATCTCATACCGCGCACTCAAACATCTCTACATGCTCAATCATCCACAAAGCGTCTCTTTCAACAACAATGGCCAGAACCTCAAAACGGTACTTTCCAACTTTTTACTCGACTGTCCACAAAGGATCTTAAGGGTGCCATAACCAGGACCTCAGAACTTTAAAAAAAAAAAAAAATGTAAAAAAATTTTCACCGTTCATTTGACCTTAATGGATTTTTATTCTCCCCAATGCGCATTAGGTTCTGTCAGTTTGGGAGGGAAAGCAGGGATCATACACACCTGTCTGTATGTGTGAGGTCACCTGTCTGCCCCCCCCCCCCCCAGCTAAGCAAACGCACCCTGGAGTGACCTCACCACCCCAAAAAAACATGGGGGAGTCACATTTGAGCAATGATGCAGGGGCGCACCCTGACCATTGGGTGAGGCAAGGCTGTGTCCAACAGGGCGTCGCCCTGGCAACGACTGCCGCTGGCGTGCAAATTGAATTTCCACACTCATCTAATTTCACTACGCGCTATAGATCAAGCTTGGCGTCAAAGCTGCGTAGGAGCATTTTCTCCTCAGAGAAATGACAAAACGTGTTTAATACCAGCGAGCTTCCTGCATGTTTAATCAAATATTTTCTTACATCAATCATCAACTGCACGCGCTACAGTTGCCGGGTTCACGTTCCTGAATGTGAAATTAGACGCGAGGCTGCAGCTGTTCTCAGTGTCGATGGTGCAGGAGATCGACAGGTCCGACGCGCAGGTCCCTACCACTGCATGGGAGCAGGCTGGCAGGCCTGTGGAATGCCAGTTTACAGCTGGGAGGCGTGGTCAGGGTAGGCAAGCCAACCAGAGGGAGTGGCCGTCTGCACTGACCTCAGTCATTTCACCACGTAGGGAATGTGAATTCACGTGTTCCAGCAAGGGGGGTATCCTGTGGGAAATGCTATTGGAAAGAACACTGAACTTCTCCGCCTTTAGGGGGGCGTGTCCTATTCAGTGCCTTCCAAACCCTACACCACACAGAGTGTTACTGATATTTACCTGGCAGATGAAGTATACATTGCAGAACATGTGTGATGAAAATAGAGTTTAGTGAACAGTCATACAGCGATTTAATGATTAGATTTTTTGCTGGATCTTCACAAGGTTGGTGGCGCTTGCTGTGTCAACCCTGACCACACAAACCTTGATTTTCAGTTATACACAAGTCTGTAGTTCCAAGTACAAACTGCACTTTGGGAGCAAGGTTTTGATCATATCGTTGTCATGGATATTTTGCTACCAGTCAGTAACTACAAACTACAGTGCCAAACTAAGCAGCTGTACATTCAGCTGTTAATTCAGTTAATTCAGCAAGGAAGCACCAATCAAACAGTTATCGTCAACTGTTGTGATTTGCAAAAACGGTACAACAGCGGCCACTAGTGGTAGACTGACAGCACTGCCAATAGCGGCCTGCTAGTAGGTCGCTAGATGACTACAGCAGATTATGAGAGCTTCTCTGTAGAGAGGTCAAACTAAATCTACTTTCATGGTGTGAAAGGACTGGATTTGGCAAAGGGGACACAGACACACGCGCGCTGTGACCCGTGGCGGTTCAGCCGAAACCCCGCCCACCTGTGCTGTTTCTCGGTGTCCTGTAGCCGGTACAGCTCCTGGGTCTTGCTCTCCACCTGGGCCTGCAGGGTGGCCAGCTGTTCCCTCAGCTCTCCGTTCTCCCTCCGCAGGCTTGTCACCTCGGCCCGGCTGTCCTCCAGCTGCCTCTCGAAGGCCTGGGCCTGGTTCTGCTGCTTGAAGTCCTGAGGAAGAGGAGGAGGAAGGGTTTGAGCCCCGAGCGAGTGCAGATAAACCGTCAGCTACACGGCTCGTAGTACATATGCTAAGCTAAGGCTCCAGTCCTGTAAAGCTCTGCTGGTATTCTGTGCATTTCAGCACTTCATTTAAGTCACTGAGAGTCAAACGGCTTTTTTCCAGCTTTTTTTTTTTACTGAGGCCTTTCCAGGACTTCAGATAGACATCCCTGATTTAGACAGAAGGGAAATTGCTTCAAATTACATCAAGATTCTCAAGAATCGTCTCACGCTAGCTAGTTTCCCCAGTGTTGAGTCGCAGAATTTCGGCTAAACTGCTCTCCTGCATCAGTGATACTGCGCTGATCTGACTGAATGGCCGGTCCAAGTCCCATCATCCAAAGCTGCCATCGTACTCTCTACGTACCCCTAACAACTAGGGCCAGTAAACGGGTTTTGTAAAGTCATAGTGGGTTTGAGTGAAAGACACATAAAGAGGAAAGGTACTTTAACACATTTTAAAAGGCATTCAGTTCCTATACCTGGAATTCAACGACAAATATTTAATTGCTTGGCTTGAATCTAACATAATTAGATTTTATTGAAATGTAAAAAAGGCCCAATTCCCCATTATGAGGTCATCAAAGTGCGCCTCGCCGACAGGACAGGCCCTTGGCTACACTCCAAAGCTGCTACCGTACTCTCTCTGCCCCTAACAACCAGTCAAGGACCAAGCTTCCCCAGAACTGCTCATAAACTAAACTGATCCGGTGGGACAGAATATTACTACCTATGCTGCACTTTGTAAACACACCCCCCCCGCTTCCCTCTCTCTCCTTCAGCAATACTGATCTCTGATCAGAGAGCGAGGGTGATTGGACGAGGCCAGCGACCGCTCGCTCACGTGATCAGAGATCAGCGCCACCGCGCCTCACCTACGTACTTGCTGCAGAGCCACCAGCTGCGTGTGCGTGCGCAGCTCTGCCTGCAGATCCTCTATCTGCTGCATGTGCCTCTGCGTCAGCTGCCTGCACCAGTCTGCGTGCTGCTGCGTCAGCTCCGCCTTCTGCCTGTCTGCAATGCACATACAAGAGACGCACACGTGCATGCGTGCATGCACACGTACAGACACACACACACACGCATGCACACGTACAGACACACACACGCATGCACACGTACAGACGCACACAGACACATGCAGGCACACACACATACACACACGCGCATGCACACGTACAGACATACACACGTACACGCAAACACACACGCATGCACACGTACAGACGCACACACGCAGGCGCACACAGACACATGC
>CM056391.1:4698683-4806183 GCA_029718625.1 Synaphobranchus kaupii
TTGAGGCTGCTGTTGCCAGATTGGAATAGAGTGGACTGTAAATAGTGGGCAAATGGTTAGCGATTGGTTGGCGGTCGGTTGGCATGGGGTGAGCCCAAGGTCCCGGGTGGAGACGTCAGGAAGCGGACCTGGCAGACGGACTCCCGCAGTTTCCTCTGGAGCTCCTCCCTCTCTCTCTCCACCTCCCGGCGGTCCTCCTCGCTCCTGCATTTCACCTCCTCCACTTGCGTCTGATGATCCTGTGGCGAAACAGACGGCGGAACCAATCAATATCCTCCGTGGTCAGAGCGCCGGAGGCTTGATTACAGTACAGAGGGGCTGCTGAGAGGGGAGGGGGGTGGGCTACGCTTAATCTCCAGCCCTGATGAAGAACAACAACCAAAAAATGAATAGATTCAATTTCAAATATAATTTAGATTCAGACAAAATAAATAAACATTCCTAGTTCTGCCATTAGTCTGGCTGTGAGGAGGAATAAAAGCCTTTTTTTCTCCTCTGTGTTTCTTCATATGGTGCCTGAAGCTGAGGCAGAGGTCCCCTGCGATATTAACTCAGAGCTGCTGCGTGCGACTTTGGCTCTTTTTTAAACAAAAGACTGCTTATTCAATGGTGGCTGAAAAAGCAGCGGGTGCTTCTGAAAATATCTCAAACAGTTCTATATTTACATATAAATCTCACAAGAAGAATCTGGGCCACAGTAAAGGGAAAAAAAAAAGAAACAGCATCTTACTATTTTTATCTATTTTTAGTAATTGGTGAAGCTCCTGAGTATTAACAGCCGCCAGGCGGATTGCGAGGGCAGTGGGGGTGTCTTCAGCCTCAGAACACCGCGGTCAGAGGTCAGAGGTCAGTCACTCCCGCCTCATCGTCCGGAAAAACAACTTTCCCGTCGCAGCAACATTTCAGGGACGAGCAGCTTAGGTGCTGCTCAGACTCTCAGTGGCGCGGTTTGTGGAAGCGTGGCGTATTTGACGGATGTCCGCTGTCACTGTTCAACCGTTTCTCTGTGACTCACAGTTCATATCTGAATCATCGACTTGAATCACTGCCTTCACCTTAGACCTGCCTTCGCTGAGTTGATTGGATTGGTTAGAAAATATCGGTTACATCGCCTAAAGTGGGCAGGTTTATTGCCCTGAGGTCTACAGTTTTTTGGCAGTGGAGACAGGGCTGGTACACGAGGCTGCTGTAGATTTGAAAAACATTCCCTTGCCTCACTCACTCTGGGGACCAGATTCAAATACAGGTTTTTTAAATATTTTTTCCCTTTGCTTACAGATTTTTCTAAATTATGTATATCCCCCCCGTTGAGCAACCTACTTAATAATTTAACAAGTATTAACCCCTTCTCATTTAACCCCTTCTCAAGCACCCGTTTTTTTATTTTTTTTTTAACACAAACCGAAAATGACATACCCAAAATAAAATGGTTACTGTTCTTGAATACAGGCCTAGTCTTGGTCTCCACTGAAAGGTGGCCATTTTACAGTTTGTTTTCCATGCATCAGAATTACTCTCAGTATCACTAAAACAAAGTAACAGAAGCTCTGTTAGCACTTTTTTGGGACTAAAAAATATTATGGAATTTGTTTGCTGGACCCTGGCTCAGAAGCTCAGAACACTTCCAAGCGGAAGTTGTGTGACCAGTGTGATTGAAAATTTGACTGTAAAAAATTCAATGAATGCGAATTTGGGCCGGGTCTAGTGTGACAGGTTAATTCTATTTGTGACCCACTGTAATATAGAACAAATGGTTTTTTGGTTGAGTATGAGAACCGTTGGCAACCCTCGGCTACCGCGCCTTTAATTCTGAAGGTAATTAAGGCCGGTACATGGGACCGCCACAGGGGGCGCTCTCTCACCCTCTGTGCCTTCTTCCGTTCTGTTTCGGCGGAGGCGTGTGCGCCCCTCAGCTCGGCGGCGTGCTTCTTCATCATCTCCTCCAGCCTCTTCCTCAGCTGCTCCTTCAGACGGCTCTTCTCCTCCTCCCCCTGCTGCCGGAGGTGCCAGAGCTCCTCGGTGTGAGCCCTCTGCAGCTCCTGCCTCTGGGCCGACAGGGCCTCCACGTGCTGCGGGACCACAGACACATCAGCACTGACAACTACAGACACACATCAGCACTGACAACTACAGATACACATCAGCACTGACAACTACAGACACACATCAGCACTGACAACTACAGACACATCAGCACTGACAACTACAGACACACATCAGCACTGACAACCACAGATACACATCAGCACTGACAACTACAGACACACAGCAGCACTGACAACTACAGACACACATCAGCACTGACAACTACAGACACACATCAGCACTGACAACTACAGACACACATCAGCACTGACAACTACAGATACACATCAGCTCTGACAACTACAGATACACATCAGCACAGACAACTACAGATACACATCAGCTCTGACAACTACAGATACACATCAGCACTGACAACTACAGACACATCAGCACTGACAACCACAGATACACATCAGCACTGACAACTACAGACACACATCAGCACTGACAACCACAGATACACATCAGCACTGACAACCACAGATACACATCAGCACTGACAACTACAGATACACATCAGCTCTGACAACTACAGATACACATCAGCACAGACAACCACAGATACACATCAGCACAGACAACCACAGACACGTCAGCACTGACAACTACAGACACATCAGCACTGACAACTACAGACACATCAGCACTGACAACTACAGACACATCAGCACTGACAACTACAGACACATCAGCACTGACAACCACAGACACATCAACACTGACAACTACAGATACATCAGCACTGACAACCACAGACACATCAACACTGACAACTACAGATACACATCAGCACTGACAACTACAGACACACATCAGCACTGACAACCACAGATACACATCAGCACTGACAACCACAGATACACATCAGCACTGACAACTACAGATACACATCAGCTCTGACAACTACAGATACACATCAGCACAGACAACCACAGATACACATCAGCACAGACAACCACAGACACGTCAGCACTGACAACTACAGACACATCAGCACTGACAACTACAGACACATCAGCACTGACAACCACAGATACACATCAGCACTGACAACTACAGAAACACATCAGCACTGACAACCACAGATACACATCAGCACTGACAACCACAGATACACATCAGCACTGACAACTACAGATACACATCAGCTCTGACAACTACAGATACACATCAGCACAGACAACCACAGATACACATCAGCACAGACAACCACAGACACGTCAGCACTGACAACTACAGACACGTCAGCACTGACAACTACAGACACATCAGCACTGACAACTACAGACACGTCAGCACTGACAACTACAGACACATCAGCACTGACAACCACAGACACATCAACACTGACAACTACAGACACATCAGCACTGACAACCACAGACACATCAACACTGACAACTACAGACACATCAGCACTGACAACTACAGACACATCAACACAGACAACCACAGACACATCAGCACTGACAACTACAGACACAAAGACACATCAGCCTCCACGTGCTGCAGGACCACAGACGCAGTCAAAATACAAAGTCAATAATTTTTTTCCCCTGAGAACATGTAGTCGCAATCTGTGCTTTTTCTTTGTCCAATGTCTCCCCATGTGCCAATTTGTTAAGTTATTGTCATATGGACAATATTAAAATATTTTGTGGACCAATCGGGGACAGTTTGCGTCACTGCTAGTGTTGTCACGATACCAAAATTTTGACTTCGATACCGATACCAGGTTTAGTATCATGATACTCGATACTGAAACGGTACTTGAAACTGAAACGATACTGATTCGATACTCGGTACCTCTACTGAAATGACCTTAACCCTATTTACTTTGGCCCTTCAGAGGCAATTTCCTCCTCGTTTCTACTAGTTTTATTTAAATGTCAATATCTAAAAAAATATTCCCTGCATATCCATGGTTTTAAGTTCGAACTGAAGAAGAAGCTGTATCATTCAGAAATTTGCTACAGAATACATTTATTTCAGAATTGTCACATACAGTACAGTGTTTCCCCTAGATTTTTTTTCAGGCCGGGTGGTAGGCCCCTCGAAACTACCAGTGTTGTTGCGCGTACACGGTGTCATCAAACGCGCATGCGGGGCCGAGGTAGTATCATCGCGCAGGTCGGGGGTACGGAGAGTAGTCGCACACATGGGGAGGGTGTTGGTAACAAAGTGGTGCATTTCTCCATTCTGAGCTAAAATAACATTTGCTCACAAAGGCGTATGGTAAATAAATATTAGTTATTTATAATATTAATAAACTTAAAACAGAACTTATATACAATAAACCCCCCTTAGCTTCACAAATGATATTCAGAACTATACAACTTAAACCCAGGACAAGGAGTTTGTTTCTACCGGTTTTTAAGGGCTGTTTCTGGATCAGCTATCTTTGCAGCACTGTAGAGCTGCTTTTGAGACTCCTCCATAGTGCTGATCCATAATCAGTCCTTAAAAACAGGCAGAATCAAACTCCTGCCTCTGCAGTATTAGCTTTTACTCTACACTAAAATGTAAGAGTTCTGGTCAGATAGCGAAACGGACGAAAGTGCGCCATTTTGCGTAGAGGCGGAAACTATAATTACACCCTCATAATATCAGCGCTGTCATTGAAAATGTAATGAGGCCTAACGGGAAACCGAAGCTGTTTTGGCAAGGGTTTTTCCAGATGCTATTTTGATCATTCCAACATTCTGCGGTAAGGGAAATATTGCAGCTACATAAAAGAAAAATTAAAAAAAGATTATATTAAAAAAAAAGAATAATATTAATTTTTTTTTTAAAGTACCGAACGTCGGAAAATTCTAATACCGAACCGTTTTTTTTTTTTAAGTATCGAAAAAGTACCGAAGTTTCGGTGTACCGTGCAACACTAGTCACTGCGCGTCACTAAGGGGGGCAATATCTCACACGCTGTGTTGTGGGCGACCCGGACCCGACCCGAACTTAATGACCATATAAGGGTCCCCGTTTTCCCTACTGCACAGTCTCTTGCTCCAACTTGGTGGCACAAAAACTGCACTTCCACAGCTTCAGAGCACCTTTGGCAAGCCCATGGAAAGTCAGTGGGTGGTCACAGCCATTTTGTCCATATTTGTTCCACAGTCTGCGGTGCGGAGGGCATGCCAGGGGCCCCGCCCTGTGTGACGACCTCACCCGTACCTGCTTCACCTGTCGGGCGTGGTCACTGGTCTTCCCGCTGGTCTGCTGCTCCAGCTCTTTCACCTGCTTCTGCAGGTGCGCTACCTGTGCTCGGAGCTCCTCGGCCTCCAGGGACACCTTGCTTTGGGACGAACACTGGCTCAGAAGCTCTTCTGCGTGTCAACAAAAAAACGGAGGTTGTGTCCAAAATGCCTCACTTGTCCCTAATCTAGTGAATGTCCATATCGGGTGCTAAATAATGTACAAAATAGACTGTGAATTTGGACAGCAGATGGATATATATATACACTTTATAGTGTACAAAAAATATCCCACAATGCACCGTAATATAAGCTTTGCGTATAATAAAGTTAAAAAAAAAAAGCTTCGCAAACAGTTCACAAAGCATCATGGTTCAGTTCCACCTTTCTAGTGACCACGGTTGCTTACTAGATATTACGGTGCATTGTGGGATATTTTCAGTGCCCTAAAAAGTATGCAAAATTTGATTTGAGAATTCTAACACTAGACCAAGATGGCTGACGGCCAAAATACTACACTATATAGTAAGTAGGGAGCCATTTCAGACACAGCCAGAAAGAAAAGAGGAAAAACATCACTCTGGGTTTTTCTGGGTGACCTGACAATGGCCTTTAAACCACAGATGTACAGTGAAGGTAGGCACAAATAAAAATGATGTGCCTTGCAGTTATTCAGGCCTATACGTTCGGCTCATCAGTAAACGGAGGGCACTCTATCAGTCTCAGAGGAACGCTGTGTGAAGCCATTACATAACGCTGCAATCCGCTGCCCTGTGCACGGCGAATGGTGACGGGCAGTATCAATCAAAGAGCAGCAGCAATAATGACCCGTCAGAGGCAACCTGAAGCAGGAAGCCAGGTAAATAAATGGCCCGTCACAGCAAAGAGGCCTGAGGATTTTACACAGTTTGTATGTTGGTGTGTTATTCGACTCGAGGTCTCCCAGCCAGGTTCTAACCAATTCTACATTTTCTTAGCTTCAGCAGTTTAACATGAGAAGGGTACAGGGTGGTATGGCTGCTTAGCTTCAGCAGTTAGCCATGAGAAGGGTACAGGGTGGTATGGCTGCTTAGCTTCAGCAGTTAGCCATGAGAAGGGTACAGGGTGGTATGGCTGCTTAGCTTCAGCAGTTTAACATGAGAAGGGTACAGGGTGGTATGGCTGCTTAGCTTCAGCAGTTAGCCACGAGAAGGGTACAGGGTGGTATGGCTGCTTAGCTTCAGCAGTTAGCCATGAGAAGGGTACAGGGTGGTATAGACTCAATGTTTATGGATAGCTGCTACGTTATGATAGAAATGTACTTTGTCTGACCTGTTTGTAGTTGCTTCAATGACCTTCGGTATGCACTTATTGTATATTGCTTTGGATA
Source organism: Synaphobranchus kaupii (assembly GCA_029718625.1). NCBI lineage: Eukaryota > Metazoa > Chordata > Actinopteri > Anguilliformes > Synaphobranchidae > Synaphobranchus > Synaphobranchus kaupii. The sequence goes on from CM056391.1 coordinate 4,705,332, forward strand.
AAAGCGTCTGCCAAATGGATGTAATGTAATGTAATGTATAGCTGCTTAACTTCAGCAGTCATGAGAAAGCTGGTATGGCCGCTTAGCTGGCTAGGTAAATGGCTCTTGGTGAGAATGGCACTAAATGGCTCCATGTAATGTAATATACTCTAAAAGGACAGGATTAACCAGGTCAGGCTTATCCAGGTCAGCCTGTTCCAGGGTCAGCGCTTACCCGACTTGCAGAGTAGCTCATTCTCCTGCAGAAGGAGCCTCTCTTTGGCCACGGTCAGCTCCTCCTCCGCCTTCTGCGCCTCCATCTCCGCTCCCGCCACCCTGTGCCGGGCCTCCTCCAGCTGGCCTTCCAGGTCCTAGCAACACAGGTGCATCCTGGGTAATAATGGGCCTCTCGCTCGCTCCCCCCCGCACGGATAACAAGCTGGGTATATAAACAGACCCCCGTTATCGGTACCTCCTGAAAAGCTAATTAACTGTACATCTCCAAAGAGGACAACTCCACTTTACAGCTCTGGTGAGGGGTGGGGGGCAAAATAACAGAAACAGAAACACATGACTTTGTGTGCTTTAGCGGCAGCATAAAGCAAGGACATTTGAGCAGGGAGGGAGTTACAGACAGGTTGACTACATGATCGCTGGGGGATTTAGAGTTTTTCGGATAATTGTGGAAGATGTTATTTTTAAAACCGCAAATGATGTGGAAGCGGGGGGTGGGGGGTGGGGGAGGTGAGTGCAAGCGAGAGAGAGAGAGCAAGGGAGATAGAGGCTGAGCACAGGCGGTAGAAGGGAAAAATACCCACCCACGCACGCCGCATCCCAAAACGAGGACCTCTCGTTCCCCTTTCATTTTCACCGTGTGGTCTTTTTCTTTTCTTTTTTTAAATCTCCATTTTCCTCCGTCGGTCCCGTTCCCCAGCGGGCGTGCGCGTGCTCAGCACTCGAGGTAAATCTTATCAGCATGCGGAGTGCAAACCTCCGTTACTGACCGATCAATGTTGGAGCGCGGGGGAGGAAGTAGCATCCGCAGCCATTGCACCGAGCTTACTAATATCACCCCTCAGCTATTTACCCGCGAGAAGACGCGACAAATACCGCCATCTGCTCCAGCCGTGCAGCTGTGTTTGTCAGCTAATTGCCACTTATTATAATTGAACCCTGTCATCTTTGCTGTTAACAACGGCAGAGCCGGTGGGAAGTAGCATTTACCTCAGAACAGCAGCACTTGTCTGCCGCACGATAAATTTAAAGAGCGTCAAACGAAAAGACGGAGACGTTTTCAGGATTTGTAAACTTTGGTGACGATCAAGGCAGGCCCAACAGTTCTTTAATTGCAGCAACTGTCAATGAATGGTTGGAGAAGAAACCTCTGACAGGAGCTATTCAACGAGAAAGCCTGGTAAGGAGGCCTATTTTGTAGCGTTCAGTAGAGTGTTTTAACCTTTTTAACTTTAAAGCAACAATGCTCATATACTGCCAACTACAATAAGATTTGGTATTGGCCTTTGGGAGACCATCTTGCTCCACTTAAGTAAAATTTTAACCAATCAGTGGTACATTCGTTACTGGGCAGCCAATCAGAAGTGGACTTGAAGTGAATATCTATTAAAGGAGGGCATGAGTTCTGTGATGTGAGACATATCAAACACACATACATCAAAAAGGAAATGCTATTATTTTCTTACGTATAAATGATACAATTTATAAAGTATGCTGCACATGTGTATCTTGGGGTTAATGAACAGTTTAAACACAGGAATGAAAGTTATTTCACAGGGACCGAGTGTTTAAACAGGACTGTTTGTACCTGAATCCTGTCCTGTACTTTGAGGGAGTGCCTCTTAGACTCTCCCAGCCTCTGTGTAGTGGCCTCCAGGTCCTCCTGCAGCCTGCCTAGCCTCTCCTGCAGCAAAGCATGCTGGGCCTTCTCCTGCTCCTGCTCTCTCTGCTGCCACTGTGCCAGGGCCTCCTGTAGACCCTTCCTCAGCACCTCCTGCTCCTCCCTCTGCGCCTCCTCCAGACGCCCGTTCTCCTCCCGCAGTGCCTCCACCTCCTGCCGCAGGGCCAGCTCGCCTGCCGCGCTCCTGCTCAGCTCGTCGCGCTCCTCCCTTAGCCCCTGCGCCTCCTCCGTGGCTCGCTTCGCCTCCGCCCGGGCCTCCTCCTTCTCCTCCTCCAGCTGCTCCAGCCTGCCCTCCAGGTCCCTCCTCGCGCCCAGCTCCTCCTCGGAGACAGCCCCCGCGGCCCGCTCCTCCTCCACCTCCTCGCGGTAGGCGTCGAACTCCGCCCGCATCTCCGAGTTCAGCTGCCGCTGGTCCTCGAGGGAGCCCTCCAGGACCTGCAGGCGCTTCCTCAGGTCCGCCTCGCCTCCTGCCACCTCCTCCTCCGCCTTCTCGGTGCGACTCCTGCGCTCGGCCTCGTCCATGACCCGCTGCAGCTCCTCCTGGTGCGCCTCCTCCATTGAGAGGAGTTCCGCCTCCTGCTCCTCATTTTTGGTGTTCAGGGAGTAGATCACCTGACAAGGAGAACCACATACAGAAATTATCTTTTTCACCCACTGGCCAGAGTGACTTGTGGATTCAAAAAATCACCAGCCATTTTCAATATTTTACCAGCCACATTACCTCTTACAATATAACACAACCAGGGGCCACATACAGTGCTGAGCAGAAAAATGCCCTCAGAAAGCTGCGTAAGCGAGTTTCCACGCAGAAATTCAGATGTATAAAATAAGAGAATCTGCGTACCTCTGCACACGCTGGACACCATGCGTACGCAGTGTTCGGAGACAGTGTGATATGGCGACACTGTGGTAGAAAGGCAGAGGGAGAAATTCTGAACTTTGCGTAAGCAGATTTCCAACTTTCTCCCTGAGCATTCTTTTACGCATACTTTTACTCAGAGTTTTATACATGTGGTCCCTGGTTGATTACCTGCCAAAGTGGCTGCTAGAGTAAAAATCTTACCAACCGCAATCAAAATTTTACCAGCATTTGGCTGCTGGCTGCTGTTAATTTCACACTCTGCACATAAAACAAACCGGCTCTCAAAGCACAGCTTCATCTGTCCTCTTCTGTAGCCAGACGAGCGCTCTGCCACAGCTTGGCTCATGATACCTTGCTGAACAGCCTGTGGGATCTGCTTTTACCATTAACAGACAACTCAACTGGGTTAGTTAAAGAAATAGGGCAGTCAGTCAAAAAAAAGACAAACATTTAACAAAACAAATTGGCCAAAGAAATAAAAAGAAGCAAAGAAAGAAGAAAAATGAGTGCTTTAGGTGTACCAGTTAAAGGGTTAACTAAAAAAATATATACTGATCCAGATTTCATGTCCATCTTTAAAAAGAGCCACACAGAATATTATTATTACTCTATGCACAGTAACACAGCACCCTGAAATACAGAAATCTAGATACTGAACTAAACAATGGTCATATTCATAAGGGAATAGACTTTTCAGAGTAAGAAAGGATATCTTATGAAAGTAATGGATCTGAATATAGGGTAAAATATGAAAACATAATATAGACCGTATAGGAAATATACAGGAAGCCAAAATTTATGCTTTTATTAATATTAGACATTTTGAACCAAGGTTGAACCATGATTTATCATGTGTGTAATTCATGAGTTTAACGGAACGGTTATTATTATCATATATTTTGCACACAAAAAAACACACAAAATGTGATGGACACATGACCACTTCCTGTTTGTAAAAGTGAGAAAAGAACAGCCCCCCTTTGTCCAAGCTGGTGTGCCCCAATCAGGAGCGACAGGACCCCCAGTTGTCATCTCACACTTTCCCCGCCTCTAACGTCTCTCTTATCCGACCGTGCTCTCATTTGCGACGGCGCCCTGTGGTCTGTGATAGATTACAGGAGCTACTGGGGTCAAGCAGCCCCTTCGTGACTCGCTGTCAGGTTTAAACAGGGGCAAGGCCAGCACTCTAGCCCTGAATGGGCTTACACAACACACAGACATCACATACAGCCGCACTGTCCTTACAGTACGCCATTTCAACTAAAATACATGGAATATTAATAGTGAACTCTGTATATGCGTGTCTGCAGCTGATCTACCCTATGTTGGCAGTGAAGACAAGTCATCAATTACAATGCAATTTTATTTCTCGAGTGTTCAAAGGCAGACCAGTGTCGACCCTCAACACAGGAAGCGACTGATTAAAAGCAAAAGTAAATACATTTTAATTTCTAGAATATTCTAGGGCAGGTGGAAAACAGTACACAGCCATTGGTACATTTGAATATCAGTTATTATGGTGAATTTGGTCTAGGTGCAGTAATTATTTTCTTTAGATTTCATTCAACTGTTAATAGGGGTCACTTCACTGGTGCTTAACTGGGGTCATTTCACAAGTGCTACAACTTCAAAACACTGCATGACAGTTGAGAAAGACAAATTCAACATCCATTTTTGACATGAAAACCATGTGAAATACTATTTACAACAATATAATGTAGAATCATACCATATCAAATATTTATAAAAATATCTAACAAATGATTTCAGTGAATAGTTTGGCCTGAAATACATTACAGCACCCTAATTCCGTGAATGATCAGTTTGAGTGGGCTGTTACCTTAAATAAAACTACAGAGAACAGTGTGTCCTTAACTTTGAGCTAGCTAGCTCCCAAGCATTACTGTATTTTCTGGTGGAAACTGCTTAAATTAAGAAAAAGATTTTGGCTTAAACTTTAAGAACAAAGCGCATGGTTGAAGCAGATGCTTAAAATACATATTTATTGTGCTATCTGAAGGATTAGACTGGGATCAGATTTCACAGGAAAGGGCTTTTAAGTCTCATAACATGGGGCTGCATTCACCAGCGAGCTTGGTGGTGTCACATTAATGGTATTATATATAGAGCAATGCCACCTCCCGTTGCCAGACCTGACACTCCAAATCTAGGCTTTTATTACTGTGCAGTATGAAGTTAGCATATTCCAGTCCTTCCATTAGCCCAACAGCACAACGTGTAGGGAGAGAGAGAAAGAGAGAGGGACGAGAGAGAGAGAGAGAGGGAGAATTTTAATTTAAAACCACCTTTATTGTGACATTCAACAAAATATACAAATTACAATCAAAATATAATGACAGGAAAAGAAAAGAGAGAGTGAGAGAGCTTGTTAATAAAGTCTAGCCTAAGCCTAAATCATTTCAGCTATGTGGTGTGGGGAGCGATAGAGTGGAGAACCTTTGACCTTTGCCCTTTGACTCTGTGAGCATGCCGGCTACCTGCACTAATATCCCACCTCATTTGCATGCGTTTGGCGTCTCCAGTCATGGATATGGGCCAGATGCCTCTGGGTGTCCTCTGCCTGTCTTTTATTTCTGCTGCTCCCTGCTGCTTCGTGCATCGCTAATGAAATCCCTCAGCACAGCGAGGGGGGGCGTTTATCTCTTATAGGACACTGTTCACTAAGACACTGTGACTGGATACGTACAGTAAGGGAGCGTCTAGCTCTTACAGGACACTGTTCACTAAGACACTGTGACTGGATCTGTGCAGTAAGGGGGCGTTTATCTCTTATAGGACACTGTTCACTAAGACACTGTGACTGGATACGTACAGTAAGGGAGCGTCTAGCTCTTACAGGACACTGTTCACTAAGACACTGACTGGATCTGTGCAGTAAGGGAGCGTCTAGCTCTTATAGGACACTGTTCACTAAGACACTGACTGGATCTGTGCAGTAAGGGAGCGTTTATCTCTTACAGGACACTGTTCACTAAGACACTGTGACTGGATACGTACAGTAAAGGAGCGTCTAGCTCTTACAGGACACTGTTCACTAAGACACTTAGACTGGATACGTACAGTAAGGGAGCGTCTAGCTCTTACAGGACACTGTTCACTAAGACACTGACTGGATCTGTGCAGTAAGGGAGCGTCTAGCTCTTATAGGACACTGTTCACTAAGACACTGACTGGATCTGTGCAGTAAGGGAGCATTTATCTCTTACAGGACACTGTTCACTAAGACACTGTGACTGGATACGTACAGTAAAGGAGCGTCTAGCTCTTACAGGACACTGTTCACTAAGACACTTAGACTGGATACGTACAGTAAGGGAGCGTTTATCTCTTACAGGACACTGTTCACTAAGACACTTAGGCCGCATTTACACTGCAGGTCTTGATGCCCAGTTCCGATTTTTAGCCTATATCCGATTTTTTTGACCGCCTGTTTACATCTACTTTTGAAAGTGACCCATATCCGATACCTGTGTTTACACTTGCTTAACACTTGAAACAACCCGCATGCGTACAAGAGGGTTTGGTTACCGAAACGAAAAAACGAAAGTAAACAACCAGCCGGCACTTTCTCGCAATGGACGCAAACGAGACCGAAATAATAATTCAAGCAATTGCTTTCCGAAGCATCTTTAAAGGTCCGCAAAATATATATATATATATAATTTCACTTGCGCCGTTTTTTTTTCCACCGGAGAGTAGTTGTGCACGTGAAAGTAACGTTATACGTCATTAAAATGCAAAAAAGTACAAGATCGTCGCATTTTCAATGACGTGCGAATCACAATGACAGGGAATATCCGATCTGTCCGTTTAGATGGCAGTCGCATTGGCAGATATCCGATTCATATCAGATTTATTTCCACATATGATTGAGGCCTGAAACGGATCTGAGAATATCCGATTCCATGTGCTTTTTTCCTGTTTACACGTTCATAATACATATCCGATCTGTGCCACATTCCGCAAAAAATCGGAATTGGGTCACTTTTACCAGGTAGTGTAAAGGCAGCCTTAGACTGGATCTGTGCAGTAAGGGAGCGTTTAGCTCTTACAGGACACTGTTCACTAAGACACTGAGGGCTCTATTTTCAAACCAGCGCAAGGGGACGGTATAGTCAAACGCAAGCTTGTTGACAGCATCAACGTCTTAAAACTGGCGCTATGGCGTTTCTCAGCAATACCGCTAGGATCAACAAATTCTCAACATAACATCCTTTCGCTTGCGCTGCAGTGGGATGGGTGGCGCTGTCTGGGGCGTGTTCTAAAATACTTTCGGCTCAGTGACAATTTGAACCAACGAAAACCCATTGCGTTATGATCAGCTGGAACCACCTCTTAGCGGAAACGCAATAGACTCTGGCAATTTGGTAACTTATTAGTCATGTAGTTCTATGTAGTGTCTATAGGTGATGCCAACATTACACTTCCATTTAATGAACAAATAGCCTATAATTATTATTAATTAATTTTAATTTAAACTACTAGAATAAAACAGGACAGCTTACAAGAAACTTGCGATCATGTAGGCCAATAGCCTATAATATATAAATTACACATTGACACAGTTGAATCATAAGCCTACCATTTGAATCATAATTATGCCTACATCACCTAATGTAGGCTAATTAATCCATTCGTCACCTCCTCCCGTGCCTTCCGAACTTCTGGGAGACGAGGTGGTGTGGATTGTGATCCATAAATTACTACAGTCCTAGCCTGTACTTCTGTTGCAAGTATGTCTGATTCCTGTGCGGAAAATCGCTCTTGTCGTTGACGGTCCAGTGCGTTTGGGTTGCTCATTATGAAATTGCATGGAGCGATTGCGTTCCAACTGGCTTTTTTTCAAAGCATGAGAACAACAATTTGATTGGCTACCATAGAGACACACCTTGGACATTTAAACCCAGCCTTTTAGCAATACCGCCATAAGGTGCGCCACGATTGCCGTCATTAAATTACCAAATTTCTCGCCGACACGCCCTCAGAGCGATACCGCCAAGCGATTACTCTTGCGTTCACCATTGCGTTTGGTTTATTAAAATAGAGCCCTTAGACTGGATCTGTGCAGTAAGGGAGCGTCTAGCTCTTACAGGACACTGTTCACTAAGACACTGTGACTGGATCTGTGCAGTAAGGGAGCGTTTAGCTCTTACAGGACACTGTTCACTAAGACATTTAGACTGGATCTGTGCAGTAAGGGAGCGTTTAGCTCTTACAGGACACTGTTCACTAAGACACTGTGACTGGATCTGTGCAGTAAGGGAGCGTTTAGCTCTTACAGGACACTATTCACTAAGACACTTAGACTGGATATGTACAGTAAGGTAGCGTTTATCTCTTACAGGACACTATTCACTAAGACACTTAGACTGGATATGTACAGTAAGGTAGCGTTTATCTCTTACAGGACACTGTTCACTAAGACACTGTGACTGGATCTGTGCAGTAAGGGAGCATTTAGCTCTTACAGGACACTGTTCACTAAGACACTTAGACTGGATATGTACAGTAAGGTAGCATTTATCTCTTACAGGACACTGTTCACTAAGACACTGTGACTGGATCTGTGCAGTAAGGGAGCGTTTAGCTCTTACAGGACACTATTCACTATGACACTGACTGGATCTGTGCAGTAGGGGAAGAAATAAGAACTGACTGATGACAGTGATGATTATTATTATTAAAATTATTACTGCTGCCATTACATAATAATAATAATAATAATAATAATAATAATAATAATAATTATTATTATTATTATTGTTATAATTATTAGTAGTAGTAGTACAAACCCCTATTCCAAAAAAGTATGTAAAATGCACATAAAAGCAGAAAGCAGTGATTTGTAACTTCTCTTTTACATGTATTTAATTGGATATGGAATTCATGGATGGATCACTTTAAGGGTTGTTTCTCCTGACTAAGTTTCCAATTGAACTCTAATACTCTATGGAAAAGTAAGTCAGGAGAAGCAACCCTTGAAGTGATCCATCCATATCTACTGCATATCTGGCAGCAGAGTGATGGTTTTAGCCTCGTTTGATACCTCAGACCCTTCATGACTTATAGCCATTTAGCCAACCATGGGTTCCATACTATTGCCATGTAATTTACAGCTTAATTTAGTCCCACCCCCCAATTCTCATAGAGATCCATTCAAATGCAGAGAGGTTATAGTATCGCTTGTAAAAGTACCTGAAAATAAGATATCAAGAGTCTTTTGATATAATTTTATACCCAGTCATGAATGTTCCAACCAGGTGTTTTTTTGAACTTCCCAGTCTTATTTTTGCCCCTTTCCCAACTTTTTGGAACGTGTTACAGGCATCAAATTCGGAATTAGTGTATATTTACCCAAAAATCAATAAAGTTGAGGTAAAACATTAAATATCTTTTCTTTGTACTGTTTTCAATTAAATATATGTAAAAGAGAATTTACAAACCACTGCTTTCTGCTTTTATGTGCATTTTACATACTGTCCCAACTTATTTGGGATTGGGGTTTGTAGTAGTAGTAGCAGTAGTATTTTTACGTGTCGATGCCAGATCAATGTTTATATATCACAAGTTATTTTTCACTTGGGGATTAATACAATATATCCCATGATTAGGGGATTAATACAATATATCCCATGATTAGGGGATTAATACAATATATCCCATGATTAGGGAATTAATACAATATATCCCATGCCATCAAGTCTGAAAAGCAGCTATATAACCAAACTGAACAGATTCCTATAGGTGTCAAATGAGTGATTTCAATTCTGGCAGCATTCAGTCCACCGCCCTCCATGATGACATCATATGTACCTTATGATAAGAATACAATATGAATCATCATGTTTTACACATAAGCCAGCAAAAATATAAGGATAAAAGGCACAGAAAACACAAAATGCTGATGTTCTTTATTTGGGACCTCAATGAAATATAGACACAAAAGGACCGAAAGGGCTATTTTATGGATGTCAGGGCTTTGTATGCTCACAAGCCCAAAATATGCTCAACATTTGCTACGATAAGGACAGCAGTTGTGACGGATGAGGTGCCAACACAATGTGTCAGGGTGTATAGCAGTGCCACTAAAGCTGGCACGTACAAATACAAACACACACACAAATACAAACACAAACACACACACAAACACAGAAATACAAACGCACACACACACACACACACACACACACACACACGAATAACGCAATCGCTACCAACCCCTGGTCCACGATCGCTACCTTCACCCCTCTGCCCCCGCAGATCCACACACACACACGCACACATACACACACAGTGCTACTATTCAAGTAATACCCTTTGCTTATTTTCTGTTTGCTCACAGTACAAGCATCTCACTGCCAAGCCAGAGAGATGAATGATCTTTTTCCTGCAGGCCATCGATAACATTCCGACTTTTATTTTGAATTTAGTGAAAGTCTTGAGTTTTGAAGATTGACCTTCTTTGATCTTCCAGATGGCACACTCGCCCCGCCCACAAATAGTGGCAAGGACTTAATTTAATTTCAGGGTAGGGGAGGGGAAGCATACACTGGGGGGCGGGAGGGGGGCGGTGGGGGGGGTTACAGAAGGTTGAAGAGGTCCTACAGAGTTAAACAGGTAATGGAGGCATTCTGGGTTCTTCTTTTCTATGACACATTTATACATAGCACTTCCACATTCGCTGAACGTTCTAAAATCTATTCTGCGATTTCTCAATTCAAAACGCCCATTTGGCCTGTAACCGCACAGTAACGTTCAGTAAACACATACAGTACATACGGGCCAAGTATTTGAAGGTCTGGTCTGGTGGCACGCAGTGACCCTGGCGTCCAACGACAGCAGATGGGGGTCACAATGGACGGCCACACCCTCAGAATGCTAATTTCTCAAGAGTTCCGGAATCCTTGCCACTGGATTGCAATCGGAGACGTGAGGCTCCTTTATTGTTAAGCAACGTGCAGAATCGCAGTACGGCATCACCATTTTAGAGCGCATAAAACAAGCCACTTTGTATGTTCTGCCTAAATGCACACTTCACAAGTCCTGTATTTAAGTCAGCCTTCTATTGCCAATTAATTTCCTACCCCCTGGGTTCTCTTGCAAATTAAGCACGCTGTGTGCAAATCAATACACCTAACTGTGCAGACTCTGCGCTGTGCATGCTTCCATAAACAATATCCTCGCAACCAGGGGGACCTTCAAATTTATATTTCAATAAAATCAGACCGCATATTGATAAGACTGAACTCAAACCCTGCTTCAGCTCAGGAAGGGCTATCGCAAATATATTATGTTGTTTTAAAATGTCTATAGGAGGTGATAATCGGGTTGTAAATAAACTCGGTGAACGTTTGAGCAACTGAATATTTTCCATAACATGTAACACATCATCATAAAAATACAAGGGCCATCACAGCACACTGAGTCAGTCATTTACAACAATGTCCAATATGTAAAATGAAAGAATATGACAATTTAATGATCCAGTAGATAAAACTAGGTTCCGTAGTGTGAACTGGGGGGTAATCACATACTCACCAATTAAATGAAAAAACGACTATAATTTCACGATCCAACACTACATTGTTGGTATGTGCTCTTGCAATGACAGTCCGATTAATGACCAGTAAAGACCGAGCTCCGAGCTATTCTAGTCCACCAGTGATTAATATCCGTTTGCAGTCATTCTTCGACGTAACTGCCAATTCTGTAAAATCTTGATAACAAATCGCGCTGAGTAACGCGGGAGCGTTTAAGATCTGCGAGGATAATTTGAGCTTGATTTCATAAGCACTCGAGTGACTGCAGCAACCACACGATTTCTCAAAGGACTCACGGGACAATACGTTGATCCTGACACATGAGCCAAACGACTGTGTCCCCAGTCATTAATGCCAAGTGAATCTGACTTGAAGACTGTGTCCCAGTCATTAATACCAAGTGAATCTGACTTGAAGACTGTGTCCCCAGTCATTAATACCAAGTGAATATGACTTGAATCCTGTGATATTCTCGGGATCAAAACAGAAATAGTGGGGGTTCCGGAAGGGGTTAATGGAATGGATTTTCGTGGTACCCCCACCCCCCCCCCCCCCCCCCCCCCGGGACTCTGGAGATTGAGGGGAGTTGTGCTGGATTTGCAGTGTGTAACAAAATTACAACCCAGCCCCACCCCCAACCACCATACTCCCAACCCCTGGCAATGTGCAACATCTTCATACAGATCACCCCCCCCCCCCCAAAATAAAATAATGTATCCACCCATGAGAAGTTTATTCATATGCAAAGTAATCAATACATGTTTCCATGTATATTATTTGCATTTCGCACTTAATTTAAGCTTCTTTAATCCATTCATTCACAAGGCAAGCCAAATTTGCTTACGCAACAATGCAGAATGAAAAACTGCTTGTAATGAAACAGGCAAATTTGCCGGTGAAGATAATGAAAGCATTAATCCTTGAACATGCTCATTCTGAGAGAGAGCTCAACGACTCTCAAAGGACTTCTGCTAACACGACTCTCCCAGTTACTGATTTCAGTACAATGAAAGACTCAGTCACAGGGTTTTATTTTTTTTGCAATATCTTAACATTCAGCCAATACCACCTGACAAATCTCAACCTTATCATAATGAATACGCAGAGCCTAAAACGCAAGTGTCTCTTCTCTTTATTGAGTCGGCTCAATATTTAATGTTAATATCACAAATATAATATTTTAGGCTCAGGAGGTGCACTAGTGGATTTGATGATTTTCGAAACCGCTGTGCTCTTTTCTAATAGTGCAGGACAGATTGAACGAGGATGGTGCAGTGTTTGGAACTGCGCTACATTCTTTAAACGGCACTGAATTTGTGAATGAAGTCACACAGTATGTCAGAAATAACTGTTCTGACAAACCGTACCTAAAGAATGGTGGTTTTTCGGAAAATAAGTCCAACAGTTCACTCTTACATTAACAGCAGTATGATATCTGTTTTATGAAACGATTCCACAGGCACAGCAACCAGGGTGAAACCTAGACAAGTGTAGATTTACGCAAATAATGTGAAAAGTAGGTGGCTGTAGCTTGCTTTATAAAGACTTGGCACATTCAGCAAAAGTTCCTGAAACCTGGGTATCATGTTTCATTAAAGAGAAGAGCCATATCTGTGATATTTGGCATCTTCTAACACCCCAGGTTTGATCGTGCCCATCGTTGACGGGCTTGCAGACGTCGACAGGAATAGTGTCCTTTATCTCTGCACGGCTCTTATCCTGGATTCAACACCCGAGTGACTGACAGTCGCGCAGCCCCGCCCCCTCCCCTCATCACTCCACTCTAGCACAGCTGTCCGTCAACAATCCCGGCCGTTAAAATACGGGGTCGTTTTTAGAAATGTGTGGCGTGCGGTACGGGGGGCCGGGCGTGGCTTGGCGTGGCGCGGGCAAGCGGCGGAAGTCTCCCCGGCGTGGGCGTAGTAACACCCCCCGGATCTAGCGTTTTAAAAAAGGAACTGCTGATGTCAGGGATGCAGAACAGCTGGGGGAGTCTTCTTCCCCCGTAAACATAGCCCCGCTAGTTATCTTTAGCCCCTATATCACCGGCTGCTCTCATTGGCTGCTTATATTTCTGTACTTGACCTCTCTTGTGGTGAGGGGCTACATTCGAAACCGTCGACCTCATCCCCAGGACCGACACCGATCATATATACACTACAGAAAGCAGACGGGGCATGTGAACCACATAATGTGTGTGCATTTAGTATTTTGTTTTTTTTGTGGCCATGGACACAAGACAACATCTAACATCAAGATAACATATAGGCCTAGTAGACCATTTAATAGTTTTGCAAGCGTCAAACAGGTGATGTGCCACTGTATGGAAATGCTAAACGTTTCCACTTGTTTTCACAAATTTGATAAAAAGTGAGGGGAAGGTTGGTGGGTAATGATCTGTGTAATCCTACTTATTGTGCTATTAGATCCTACTTCTCCACGCTTTTTTTTTGTACTTAAGGCAATGTAAGTGCGCTGTGAATTATTTTTAATTAAGCACGTGTAAGTAGAAACGGACACAATCCAGCCTGTTGCAGAAATATAAACAGGTGCTCAACAGCAAAGACAATCTCATCCTAGATGATGTAGAGCAGGGGTCCTCAATCTTATCCAGTAAGGGCCGCTGTGGGTGCAGGCTGTTGTTCCAATTCCAAGCAGTAACACAAGACTCTAGTGGTTTATTAGTCGAATCAGGTGTGCAATGGCTTGGTTGGAACAAATGCCTGCACCCACACTGGCCCTTTCTGGATAAGACTGAGGTCCCACAGCGGTCTTTTCTGGATAAGACTGAGGACCCACAGCGGCCCTTTCTGGATAAGACAGAGGACCCACACTGGCCCTTTCTGGATAAGACTGAGGACCCACAGCGGCCCTTTCTGGATAAGACTGAGGACCCACAGTGGCCCTTTCTGGATAAGACTGAGGACCCACAGCGGCCCTTTCTGGATAAGACTGAGGACCCACAGCGGCCCTTTCTGGATAAGACAGAGGACCCACACTGGCCCTTTCTGGATAAGACTGAGGACCCACAGCGGCCCTTTCTGGATAAGACTGAGGACCCACAGCGGCCCTTTCTGGATAAAACTGAGGACCCACAGCGGCCCTTTCTGGATAAGACTGAGGACCCACAGCGGCCCTTTCTGGATAAGACTGAGGACCCACAGCGGCCCTTTCTGGATAAGACTGAGGACCCACAGCTGTCCTTTCTGGATAAGACTGAGGACCCACAGCGGCCCTTTCTGGATAAGACAGAGGACCCACACTGGCCCTTTCTGGATAAGACTGAGGACCCACAGCGGCCCTTTCTGGATAAGACTGAGGACCCACAGCGGCCCTTTCTGGATAAGACTGAGGACCCACAGCGGCCCTTTCTGGATAAGACTGAGGACCCACAGCGGCCCTTTCTGGATAAGACTGAGGACCCACAGCTGTCCTTTCTGGATAAGATTGAGGACCTCTGATGTAGACGTTTAAATGCCTGTCTGTTCTCATCCATTGTATTTTGGTGTTTGGTTAGCATAGTTAACGTGCATTAGCACTTTAGCGGTAGTGCACATATACAGTACCTCCTGGTCTGGCAGTGTTGTTAGCTAGCTAGCCAGGTCTAGCGCTTTAGCGGTAGTGCACATATACAGTACCTCCTGGTCTGGCAGTGTTGTTAGCTAGCTAGCCAGGTCTAGCGCTTTAGCGGTAGTGCACATATACCTCCTGGTCTGGCAGTGTTGTTAGCTAGCTAGCCAGGTCTAGCGCTTTAGCGGTAGTGCACATATACCTCCTGGTCTGGCAGTGTTGTTAGCTAGCTAGCCAGGTCTAGCGCTTTAGCGGTAGTGCACATATACCTCCTGGTCTGGCAGTGTTGTTAGCTAGCTAGCCAGGTCTAGCGCTGTTGCTCACCTGGCTCAGTTGAACACACTTATGTTCTTTTATATTGTAAGTCACTCTGGATGAGAGTGTGTGGATGAGAGTGTGTGTATGAGAGTGTGTGGATGAGAGTGTGTGTGCTAAATAAATGCAAATGTCCTGCTCATTAAAACGCTGCCGTCAGCTGAAAAAGCAGTGCGTACGCCAGTGGAGTTTGTAGACCACCATCACAGAACAAGCATCACGGTAGAGTTTAGGGACCGTTGCTATGGACACAATGATGTTAGAATGGCTGTTGTTTGAACCTCCATACTGCGATGGCAGGGATGTGGCAGTTGGTCATGCCCCATACATACATATAAAGCAGGCATACTCAAATCTGGCCCTCGAGGCCAATAGTACTGCTGGTTTTATTTTCTACCTCAGAGTTTATTCATCGATTAATGTCACCGATTGGCCAGAGATAAGTCACCTGTTGTCCCAGGTTTAAATCAGAGGGGAAGAATGAAAGCCAGCAGCCATATTTGAGTATCCCTGCTGTAAAACCCTGACTGTATGGTCCTTTTCCGCGGTTCCTACATCCTGTTCAGACGTAACCCTCATGTATCCACTGGCGATACGAGCACATTCTGATTCGTTCGTTAAATATTTTAGGCTCTATTTATTTGCACCATAAAAAAAATAAGACGATACAAAACAAAGGGAATGAGCCAGAGATGTTTGCTTATAAAGAATAGCTCACAGAGAAATATTATTATTATATAATATATACAATGGAATTATGAATGTGTAGTGTGAGTGTGTGCGCACGCATGTGTGCGATTAGGTTACATTACAACGGAGGAGGTTATATATTTGCATTCAGCTGCATCCAACAATGTGGTATCTATACGCTCTACCCTGCAGCTCGGCTGTCAGCTCTGCCTCTACTGTCGAGGGAAGAGTGCGTCCAAACCGACTCACCAGGAATCGATCATCCCCACATTCTCACAGATCTAGTTACAGCAGAGACCTGCCGTATTGTGGTATAACGGCTTGTCTGTCGTAAGGTGGGAGTTGCTCCTCCTTGACGCAAACAAACACTGTTCAATCAGGCTACCCAATACTCCCAGAGAGAATGGGAGCGTGAGAGGGACCAGTGTATTATGACAGAAACCGTCAGAATTATCATTCTCACTTTCCAGTGGCTGCCCGTGTAGCCGGGAGAGGCGCCGTGTGGATAGCATATCGTGTTATCTATCACAGCGCAGCTTTTCGGCTGTGCTGCCGATTTTAACATCCACCTTCGGGGACCGCTGATCCAGCCGGAACCAAAATTGCTGTCTTTCACACGCGGGAACGTGGACAGCGAGACTGAGCATGTCTGCGGCCGATCTGTCGGCGATAATAGCTATGCGTTCTGCGATTTCCCCACTCAGAAGAAGGGGACACGCATTCTGGTGCAGCACACCAAGGACTTCGGCGCTCTCTCCTGTAATTAAGCCACATCGCCATGGTTACACTTCTGCTTTTTAACACACACTTGTTTGGACAGAATTATTTTAACAAAATGGGGGGGATAGTGTTCATTAACAACCAGGCTTTAATGCCAGAGGCAGACGTATCCCTCCCTGTTACTAAGGCTTGCGAAAATGTCAACAATGTCTTCTGTAAAAAAACAGAAGAATAAAATTAAAAGTGTTAAAAAAAAACATTGATTTGCTTGTTCTTTTGGTCAGTTATGAAGAGAAAAGCCATGCCTATAAAACGTAGGCATGGACTGGTCCAAAAGATAACTGATAGGAGGTCCGTTCCCCCGCAATCCATGCAAAGAATGTTTGAAATGTTTCTCTGCAAAGCACTCAGGCATCTTTGGAAATCCTCAAAAATATCAGAAATTCTAGAGATGTTTTCAACATTCCTGTGGAATAGGTGCCCTCCAATCCACACAATGGCCGGTTGCTCACCGCCCTATGGAGCTACCTGCCACAGTCGGCACTGCCATGGATTAGATCCAAGACCGTGGAGCTCATCCAGATGAGCCACCAAGCAGCAAGCCCAAATGCTTGCTTTCAGGACTGTAATAAATTATCCAACTCAGCGATATGAGGCAACGCTTTGAATTGCAATGCAAACCATTTCAATGCAAACTGCACGTGGTCCAAGTATGTGCAATGCTTACTCATGCTACTGGACAGAGCTGAAATTCTGTTACAGGGGTAACGTATTCAAATCCCTGTCCGTTTTTCTGATATTACCAATGAGATTGTCATAGGTTTTCATTTCAACCCTAATTTGGTACACCTGATACTACTAATGTGCAGCAACAAGGTGTTGAATAAGGTGTGCTTTGTTAGGGTTGGAGTGAAAACCTACAGGACGGTAGATCTCCAGGAACGGGGTTGGGTACCACTGGTATATGGGAAAAAGGAAAAGCTGAAAAATACCCATTAGAGAGACATATTACAAGGATTTCTTTTAACGCTAACAATGTGAAACACATTAAAGACATAATGGGCTTTGTCACAACTGCTGACTTATCAGCATCATCCATATGGCAAGGTCTACAGACCCAACCACTTCTGTACCTGCATGAGGAGGTGATTTAGAGTTGAGAGACTGAGGGTAAGACGTGGTAACCCTAACCGAAGATTTGTCTGCAGTTATTTTCAATTAACTTTATGCTGTGCTGAAGAATTCCACTGTGTACATACAATTTAACAACGATTGCAAATGCATGTAGAAATGCCTTCCCTTGCGTTTGTTTAAACTGTTTGCTGGTGTGGTCCATCTTGCCTCTGTCTTTCAGTAGGATGCCAGAACAATGGAATACAGTATGTGTGTATGCATGCGTGAGAGAGAGAGAGAGAGAGAGAGAGAGAGAGAGAGAGAGAGAGAGAGAGAGAGAGAGAGAGAGAGAGAGAGAGAGAGAGAGAGAGAGAGAATGTGTGTATTTAATGTTTAAAGGACAATGGCCACACAAATACACAAAGCGTTATTTGAAAATAATAGTCCAATGTGGGGTAATTAGAGGATGTTTATTTTGTCATTTATTGTGCCAATTTTTTTCTTCCTTTGTGTGTTGGGAGGGAGTCAGCTGTCAGAATTATCATCAATTATAACATAGCCTACTAGCCTACGATAATTAAAATTGGTCAGTCATTTCTAAAAAAGATATTTTTGGGTCAGTATGATTACAATAAACATATCGAGAGTGCCTTTACCTGTAGACCGATTCTCCGTGTACAATATCCATTCCAACTTTAACAATGAATAAAGGTAACAGCTAGAAGACATGATTGGCTACATTATGCTCGTTTTTGTTTACCTTTTGGCCATACAACTTAATGAGCTGCCGTTATACAAACATTAGGCTACCTCAAAATACAGCTATGTTCAAGCACACTTTTGTACTGTGAAGTGCTATAAAATTCACCCTGAAGGGTGTCTGCCAATAAGCTTAGACCATTTTTTATTTATTTATTTATTTATTTTTACTGGTGGACAGTTCATTCATATACCCCTAAAGACTAATGTCAGGCTGCTGTCGTGTGCCTCGTAAATACGTTATTGCAACTGCCATTGCGAATAACGGCTTCACGCGCTACTGCTGTGCAGCATGTCAGACCAATATTATTCTTACCTTAGTTAGCTGTGCAATTTTCTTGCACATTTTTGTGTGCATCTGGTAATCATACAGTTCCTGCTCGATGTTGGGGAAGTCTGCTGCAGTCCCGTTGCAAGCTCCAGCGGGCTGCGTTGCTTTACCGGAGCTTGAAGCCATAACCTTAAGCAAGTTTCTTTGCAAAATCCCACAAATGAATACCCGAATCCAAGGTACGCCACGATTCAATAATAGCTCCTAGGCTGTTGAAAGGGCGACTTCCATCCTTCATCGGAAAAAAATAAATAAATATACACTGCACTGCGTAATTCGAACAGCATGATTCAAATCTGACCATTTCTGTCACGCAGTCGCCTAAGTTTGCCATCGGCTGACATAAGGCTACAGGGTAACAATTAGGCACATTCCATCGGGCGACGTAGAGGCGATATTGCGCTGTCAACTTTTTTTTTCCTTTTCTTTTTTAACCAAGAGCCTTCATTGATGGAGGCATGTGTTCCGGACACCTGTCTCTCGGCAAGGGCGGAGAGAGCACGGTAGCAGTGTAACATTACCGGTGACAGCAACCCATAGTACTGCAGTGCTCCCCCACACGCTGTTGCACAAGACTGTAACGTTAGCCTACACCATTGCCCTCTCCTGTTGACAACTATCTGTAACAGGAAAAATAACTTTTATATAGAATAATAATAATAATAATAAAAAAAGTCACCCTGACTATGAGTATTTTATAAATGCCTGAAAGTAAATGTATTGTTAGAACACATAATGTGTGTGTGCGTGTGAGAGAGCAAGAGAGAGAGAGAGAGCGAGAGAGAAAGAGACTTGTTAGTCATGCGTATCACAATCACTTTCTTGGAAAACAATGCCATTTATTTTTCTATGGCATGAGGTAATTAAACCACAACATCTAGCAACCTAAGCATGCCAAATGCAAATAGGCCTCTCTATCAATATTTTGCCAAGATGGTTTTTGGTTGATTACAAAGAGTAATCATACTCCACACCGTGATGAATCAAAGCCACTGCACCACCGCCTCCAGATAGCTTTGTGTCACATCTGTAATGTACTTACCCTGCGGTGAAGTAGGCCCACAGATGACCACTGCAATGGAGCAACAGCCTGACTCTAGGCAACTTTGAGTTTGACAGGGTGCAAAGCTAAAGCTATGGTTCAAAGTGACAGTGCCAAACAAAGCAACTGCAACTGACTCAAACATGAGATCTACAGAAGACAGTATTAGGGCAGTACTGGAGGGGGGGGGGCATCACTTCTAAACATTCTTTCCTGTAATCTACTCATTATACCTGGCAACTCTGTTCAGGGCCGGTTCTAGGCATTGGCGACAAGGGTGGTTGCCTCGGGCGCCATCTGCCTGGGGGGTGCCGAATGAAGGGAAAATAAAAATGTAAGGACACCATATTGGACTTTAATTGTTTTACATGATGCTTTATTTGTGTATCAGCGTGGCCATATTTTGCACATGAATTAGTACATACACATGCACTCATCTTTCTCTCTCATACATACACACACACACACACCTTATTCTTGTAAATGAAATATGAACATATAGGTCCAGGGATAGTTGAAATCAACCAAATTGGAAATGAGCAATAGGTCTAGCAAGCAATTTCTCAATTGGAATTCTGCCCCCAGTTTCAGGATTTATTAACGTTATTTATTCAACAATGATGTGCAATAACGGGTAGAATATGAATAAACGTGATTAATTATTCTGTAGGTCAGATGCAAACAACAACAAGACAATATGGTGAGGACGGAGAGGAAAGGGTGAAGGAGGCTGACATTTAATTCACTAAGATTAATGGGAAAAATTGCCTAATTACACGAACATAAGGCTACTTAATTTTTTTTATTAGCCTTATTAGCTTTAACCTGTGATGTATGGCGCAAAAAGAATGTGCCAAGTAGCCTATATATTTTTGAAATTACAAACAATAAGGTAGACATTGTTCTCTTGTTCTCTACATTAAAGGATATTCACACAAATTATTGATTTTTCATCACCAACCTGCAATTGGAATTACTCGAGGAACTAAACTGTGCGTCATCTCCATCATGATAAACTATCTCTGCGAGAGCGAGAGAAAACGAGAAAACCCAAGCCACAATTCTCGCGAGATTAAAATTTGAAACTGGCGGTTATTTGTCAGTCACACAACGTGCAACAGTTTATTTTAAACTAATTAGCTGACTCTGGAAGAAAAATAAACGGTAAGAGTGTTGCTCTGTGTTTAAACGTAACTTATGTGCATTTGTAGCTGTATGTTCTACTAATTAAGCGTGAATTCTTACACTTTAAAAATGCTTAGCTGTTCATCGCAAGGTAGTGGTGATTTTAGTTTGTTTATCATAGCTAGCCCAGGTCGTTATCAAGATGACGCTAACTATGTATTTAAAGAGTGCTAACTTATCATGTGAAGTATACCTAACGCTAGACTAGTTAGCTGGCGTTTTACATTTGATATTATCGTTAATAGCTTAGCTAGCTACGTTAGTCAGCGAATTCGTAATTAGCGATGTTATTTCACCTTGAATATGCTGGTTAGCGTTAGTCTACTTAGCTAACTAAGTTAACAATGCTAACGTTAGCAAGCTATTTTGTAATTGGTGATTGGTTTCGTGGTTATGTCAGTCACGCGTGTTTTGTTATTATATTAGCAGGTTAGTGAACAAGCGAGCAAAGCAGCGGTGTAGCGGGCTTTCTAAGTCACGCTAGATAATAGTAACTGTTACGTTAAGTTGGTAAATAAGTGTGATAAAGATGTGTGACTGAGCATTACGTAACTCTAATAACCAACTGCTAAGTTATATCATTTTGACACAGCTAGCAGTTGCAAACCCTTGTTAATTAACAATGAACAAATGCTCTTGTAAAGATGTAACTTAATTTTAACGTTAGCCAAGTTAATGTTAAACCCAAACCACGATAACCATTGATGCACTTGCTCCGAGCAGTATCTTGGATACGGTAACGTTAGCTTGTTTTTCTGTAGTGCGCCAGGCAGGGTGTGGCAGATCAGAGAGAGGAGAGAGGATGCAATACGATCTGACTCGTTTTAAGCAGTTTCAGGCTGATCCGCTAGCCAGGTTGCGCGATGCATTCTTGAGATTTTTAACGGAAGAATAGTTTCCCTTAACGAGGAAAACGGTGTTAAAGCAAATGGACCCAGAGCTCTTTTTGTTGGGGGACAAGCAATAATGTTTCGGCTTTGCAGGTTTTCTCGGAAACGCGACAACAAATGAACATTTGGAAATTAATATTAGAATAGACAAACCATTATTCGTACAAAATGGGCCTGCATACAATGAGCTGGGAAGAAAATATGCAACAGGTCTGTGAGAGACCTGTATTTGAATTAAAGGGGTACTGTTATAGAAATGGATAACTCTTTGGTACTCTTATAGAAATGGATAACTCTTTGGTACTGTTATAGAAATGGATAGCTATTTTGTAGTGTTATGGAAATGGATAACTATTTGGTACTCTTATAGAAATGTATAACTCTTTGGTACTGTTACGGAGTTTTCCTTAATTTACATTCTTGCAGGTCATCCAACAATGACTACAGTCCCCTCTATTGGTGTCATTTTTCCCAGTTGCCCGTTATCTTGATCACTTGACAGGTCTGCATTGACTTGTTGCTTAGTTTGTCTCCACTGCTTGATTGCAGGATGAATTGTCAATTTATATGCTCCTGTTTTTTATTGTTTATTCCAATTGGAACACCTTGTTTGCTGTTGAATGAATTTGCGTTTGAACATTTGCATTATATTCAAATTTGCATTATATTCAAAGTATTTAACTTAACCACAACCTTAAGCTGCGTTTGTTGAAAATAAATTGGCTTGTGATAGTGTGAAATGAACACCAGCCAAATGCTGGTAAAGGTTTGATTGTGGCTGGTAAGATTGGCTCCTCTAGCTGCCACTTTGGCAGGTAACCAACCAGGTTGTGTTTTATTGTAAAAGGTAATGTGGCTGGTAAAATGTTGAACATGGCTGGTGATTTTTTTGAATCCACAAGCCACTCTGGCCAGTGGGTGAAATAGTTAATTTCATGCCTGGCTTGTAAGCTGGTTAGATCATCGCTATTCTAACTAGTTAGCAAGTAGTGTGTACCGCTGTGGGTCAGTTATGGTGGCTAGGTTGTTTTGTTGATAGGTTTTACATGGTTTATTTGCAGCGGGTGAAGATGACTGCTACCAGTGAGCTGGGAATCAAAGAGGCCTTCGAGAGGGCCCAGAAAGGACACAACAACAAAGCCAAGCTTGTGGCTGCACTCAAGAACACCTACAACAAGGTAAACGCATACAACACATACAACAAGGTAAATGCATACAACACATACAACCTCTGGTAAAAGTGGGCCACCAAGTTATGTTTGTACATGTTTTGTGAGAGCAGCTGTTCAAATTAATGTATTGAGGAATAATTATTTCTTTTTTTTGTCTTACCTTTATTTTCAGCTGGAAGACAAATGCCCCTTCCATGAAGAGTTTGTACATTATTTGAAGTATGCCATGATCGTGTACAAGCGGGAACCCGTGGTGGAGAATGTGATGGAGTTTGTGTCCAGGTTTGCCACCAGTTTCGACGTTCCTGTCAGTAACGAGGAGACTGAGGAGGAGGAAGAAGAGGAGGAGGAGGAGGAAGGGGAGAATCCCTTCTTGAACTATCTGTTTAGCTTCCTGCTGGAGGTACGCATTGGAAAATTTGAATTTCATCTGATAACTATGATTTTAAGGACCCTGGGCAGTGCACAGTCAATCACATTTTTATTAAAAAAAAAATATATATATTTAAAAAAAACGGGTAAAAGACAGAATTTAGTTTTTTTTTTTTTTTTTTTTTCTTCTCCCTGGAAAGACCAAAATCTTTCTCCCTAGAGGAGGTTTTGGTATCGGCCTATTGGAGACCAAGGGCTTGATTTGCTAAGCATATGCAAAACCTTTTAGCACAGGCAAAGCCAATGATTGGTCATGTTATTTGTTTTGCACCAATCATGGTTTGTGTTAATAGTTTTGTGTGTGCTAAAAGGTTTTGCACACTCTAAAGGTCTTAGTGAATCAGGCCCCCAAGTTTTTTTGCATGAGGGACATGGCATTTACATCACCACTCTGTCTGTTTAGTGGGTTGCCAATTATAAGTGAAGTGAATATTCATACTTCCAGCTCTCATGATGTTGAGTGACACGTTACATTAAATATACATTTTATTTGAATGTTTATGTATTTGGAAAAAGTATACATATTTATATTGTGGTTCACTTTAAATGCAAGGGGATGTGTGGTGGCACAAGGTCTTTAAAAAATATTCAGGGGCATAACGCATTTAGTTTCAGAGAGAATCTGATTTTGCATTGGTCAGAAGGCTTAAAGGCTTGGCTGTCCTTTTTTGCATCGCTCTGCACTTGTGACTCCAAGCCAATCGGAGCTTGTCGTCGTTCCCGTCCGTTTGCAGTCTCACAACGCCAACAGCCACGCCGTGCGCTTCCGCGCGTGCCAGCTCATCAACAAGATCCTGGGCGGCATGGCGGAGAACGCACAGATCGACGACGACCTCTTCGACAGGATCCACGAGACCATGCTCATCCGCGTCACCGACAAGTTTCCCAACGTCCGGATCCAGGCGGCCCTCGCCATGGCCCGGCTACAGGAGCCGCAGAACCCCGACTGTCCCACCATCAAAGGTGCCCCCCCCAAAAGCCCTTTTTAACGTACAGTATATGTGTGTTGGGACTTGTAGTCGACAAAATACACTTGAGAAAAACATTACTGAGGCACTGTATCTTGGTTATAAATGCCTTCAGTAATATGGCAGCTCCTGAGAAGATGTGAAAAATATCACCTTGAAAGCATTTCGCCTTACAAGTGCTGGTTGTTGAGACTTGTTTTTAAAGATCTCCTCAGTGGATAAGCTGTATTGCTAAAAGCAGTTAACTGCAAGGAGAGGAGCACCTTGGGGATGTGTTGAAGGATGAATTTATTGAGTGGGCCCTTTTCTTTGTATACCGTGCCTGCACCTGTCCTTTCTGCCTTCTCTTCCCAATACGGCTGCTTCTGGGCGGCTCATCCTGTTCTGGCCCTGTTCTAGTGCAATCGTGGGTCATTCGATCAGGAATTCAATCTGGACTGGGCCAGTGCCGACTGTGGCCAGCAGTTCTATAGAGCAACTCATAATTGATGTCAGGAGTAAACCGACAGATTTCATTGAAACTCAGTTCATGAAAAGTTGAGAAAATCCTTGTAATGTTCCCTGTGGATTTTTTCAATTCCGGAATTGAATTTCGGCTAACTTTGTGAATTGTCTGTGCCGTCCCGTCTGTCTGACAGCCTATATCCTGATCCTGGAGAACGACTCGAACCCCGAGGTGAGGCGCGCTGTGCTGTCCTGCATCGCGCCGTGCGCCCAGACGCTCCCCAAAATCCTCAGACGCACCAGGGACGTGAAGGAGAACGTGCGCAAGCTGGCGTACCAGGTGACTGTCCTGCTCTGGGACGGGGGAGAGGAGGGGGAGGGCGTTTCCCGATCGCTCCGTCTGAATAACGTCTCTCTGCTTTCAGGTTCTTGCGGAGAAAGTGCATATCAGAGCCTTGTCGATTGCTCAGAGAGTAAGCCTGCTGCAGCAGGGGCTGAATGATGCCGCAGGTAACGTTTTGTGACTCGTGCAAACTGCAAAAATGTCTCTGATTCATCCTGCTGGTTGTTTTTGTCCCGGTCCTCTTGCATGCATGTTTGAAATTGTAGTCATAAAAGGGCTAGTGCATCCTCCTTTATGCACTTGTCATATCGGTTGTCTCAACGGTGGAGTCTTTTGGATGAACTTTGGCTAGCTCCATGATGCCATGATGTAGAATTTTAGTTTGGTATAATTAAAACCGCATGTGATTTTGTGTGCGTACTCACACGTTTATGTTTGAGTGTTTATGTCCCTCTGTGTGTTTGTGCGTGCGTGTGATTGTCGCCCATGTATACGCGTGCGTGTTTACATGCGTGTGTGTGCGTTTGCGCTCTCCAGGCGCAGTGAAGGAGGTGGTCCGGGGGAAGCTCCTCCCTGCCTGGCTGAAGCTGCTGCAGGGGGATGTGCTGGAGCTGCTCCACAGGCTGGATGTGGAGAACAGCCCCGATGTGGCCGCCTCCGCGCTCAGCAGCGTCTTTACCCTGTGGCCCCCCGAGGAGCTCCTGCAGGACCGCGTGCAGCTGGACGGCAGGTCGGCCCAGTGCTAACGTACCGCTAACCGCCCCAAACGCAGCGACCCAGTGCTAACGTACAGCTAACCGCCCCAAACGCAGCGACCCAGTGCTAACGTACAGCTAACCGCCCCAAACGCAGCGACCCAGTGCTAATGTACTGCTACCGCTAACCGCCCCAAACGCTGTGACCCAGTGCTAATGTACTGCTACCGCTGACCGCCCCAACGCTAATGTACTGCTACCGCTAACCGCCCCAAACGCTGTGACCCAGTGCTAATGTACCGCTAACCGCCCCAAACGCAGCGACCCAGTGCTAATGTACTGCTACCGCTAACCGCCCCAAACGCTGTGACCCAGTGCTAATGTACTGCTACCACTAACCGCCCCAACGCTAATGTACTGCTACCGCTAACCGCCCCAAACGCTGCGACCCAGTGCTAGTGTACTGCTACCGCTAACCGCCCCAAACGCTGCGACCCAGTGCTAGTGTACTGCTACCGCTAACCGCCCCAACGCAGCGACCCAGTGCTAATGTACCGCCACCACTAACCGCCCCAATGCAGCGACCCAGCGCTGATTTACTGCTACAGCTAACCGGCCCAAATGCAGAGACCTAATGCTAACGTACCGCTACTGCTAACCGCCCCAAACGGAGCAACCTAATGCTAATGTACCGCTAACCGCCCCAAACGCAGAGACCTAATGCTAATGTACTGCTATCGCTAACCTCCCCAAATGCAGTGTGCTAATGCTGATGTACCACTACCGCTAACCACCCCAAACACAGGGACCTAATGCTAATTTACTGCTTCCGCTAACCGCCCCAAACGCAGTGACCTAATGCTAACGTACCGCCCCAAACGCAGTGCCCTAATGCTAATGTACCGCCCCAAACGCAGTGCCCTAATGCTAATGTACCGCTTCCGCTAACCGCCCTAAAAGCAGCAACTTAATGCTAACGTACCCCTTATGCCAACATACCCCTCCGCTGACCCAAACGCAGCGACCCAACACTAATGTACCCCAAACGCAGCGTCCTAACGCTAGCATACCTGATCCCCGTTTAAATGCTAACTGCAGGAAGCTAATCCCAGTGGAGAGCCTGAGCTGTGAGAAGGTGCTGTACTGGAGAGCGCTCTGCCAGTTCATCAGGTCCAAAGGAGACGAAGGGGACGAGATGCTGGAGCAGCTGCTGCCCGAGGCGGCCGCCTTCGCCGAGTATCTCTACAGGTAAGCGCCGCGTTCACTGAGTATCTCTACAGGTGAGCACTGTGTTCGCCGAGTATCTCTACAGGTGAGCACTGTGTTCGCCGAGTATCTCTACAGTGTTCTACGTGATTTCCTCACTCTTGAGCAAGTATTTATTTTTTTCAGCTATCTGCAGAGCATCCCAGTTTTGACTGAGGAAGAGAAGGCCGACTTCAATAAGGTGGAGCTGACCATGACCAAAGAGTTCATCGGTCAGGAGCTCATCACGCTGGTGGGCTGTCTGGACACAGAGGAAGAGGGAGGAAGGTGATTTATCTCCCCCTTAACCCCCTCATGTATAGCGCATAGCAGCACGTAGCAGCACATAGCGGTGCAATGGGTACATAGCAGCACATAGGTGTAAATAGCAGTGCATAGGGGTATATAGCAGGGCATAGGTGTGAATAGCAGTGCATAGAGGTACATAGCAGCACATAGCAGGCATAGGCGTGAATAGCAGTGCATAGGGGTACATAGCAGCACATAGCAGGCATAAGCATGAATAGCAGTGCATAGAGGTACATAGCAGCACATAGCAGGCATAGGCGTGAATAGCAGTGCATAGGGGTACATAGCAGCACATAGCAGGCATAGGCATGAATAGCAGTGCATAGAGGTACATAGCAGCACATAGCAGGCATAGGCATGAATAGCAGTGCATAGAGGTACATAGCAGCACATAGCAGGCATAGGCATGAATAGCAGTGCATAGAGGTACATAGCAGCACATAGCAGGCATAGGCATGAATAGCAGTGCATAGAGGTACATAGCAGCAAATAGCAGGCATAGGCATGAATAGCAGTGCATAGAGGTACATAGCATCACATAGCAGGCATAGGCATGAATAGCAGTGCATAGAGGTACATAGCAGCACATAGCAGGCATAGGCATGAATAGCAGTGCATAGAGGTACATAGCAGGCATAGGCATGAATAGCAGTGCATAGAGGTACATAGCAGCACATAGCAGGCATAGGCGTGAATAGCAGTGCATAGAGGTACATAGCAGCATATAGCGGTGCATAGAGGTACATAGCAGCACATAGCAGGCATAGGCATGAATAGCAGTGCATAGAGGTACATAGCAGCACATAGCAGGGCATAGGCATGAATAGCAGTGCATAGAGGTACATAGCAGCACATAGCAGGCATAGGCATGAATAGCAGTGCATAGAGGTACATAGCAGCACATAGCAGGGCGTAGGCGTGAATAGCAGCGCAGAGGGCAGCTCTCACGGTCCATCTCTCTGTCCCACAGGAGGAGGGTTCTGGCCGTGCTGCAGGAGATGCTGGTGCTGCCCAACACTCCCACCGCTCTGGTTGCGCTGCTGGTGGAGAAGCTTGTGGCCCTCCTGAAGGAGGACGACCGCAGGATTCAAGTGGTAAGTGAAGTGAAGTGAAGTGCAGATGCTTGGTGTGGTCTGTTTCTGGGGCGGCGTTAAACCGCAGTTTGTTTTTGTGGATTAAAAACAAGGTGGCGGAGATAATCTCTGACGTGCGAGAGCCCATCGCGCCCGTCGCCGATCCCATCGACGAGAACGAAACCCGGCGGAGGCAGGTCAGGGTGAGTGACGGCTTTCACACAGCTCTCTGCGTCTACCTGGCTCCCAAAACCTTTTCTATTACACTCTATTCATTGTCCTTTGGTTTATAAAATTCAAAAGGTGATCTGGAGGTTGATATTGGCATGGAAATGAGCCTTGCTCATTAGCGTGATTGACAGCATGTGCTGAAACCTTCAGCGAATTTGTCCCATAGCAGACTGGGCAGCAGTGTGGTATAATGGTTAAGGAACTGGGCTTGAAAGGTTGCAGGTTCAATTCCCAGGTAGGACTGCTGTTACATTCACCAACATTACATTCATTTGTCAAGTTTATTTGTATAGCACATACAACTGAATGCAATTCAAAATGCTTTAAAGAATAATGAAAAAAGAAAGATTGATTTGACAGTATAATTAAAACTATTTTATATATATATTTATATATTTGGCAGACGCTTTTATCCAAAGTGACGTACAATAAGTGCATACCGAAGGTCATTGAAGCAACTACAAAGCAGATCAGACAAAGCACATCTTTCTCATAACGTAGCAGCTATCCATAGTAATCAACATTGAATAAAGTACACACAGTAAACTATGGGTACGTCAGCTATACATTATAAACTGTAAAATCAAACGAGAGTTAAAGAATAGGAAATAAGCAAAAAAAACAGGAAACGAGTGCTATGAAAATAGTCCTAGATTGGTAGGTCAGTCAAGGTGGAGTCTGAAGAGATAGGCAGTGTTTGACCACACGTAGAGGAATGGGGAGTTTGTTCCACCACTGGGGAGATAGGGTGGAAAAGCTCCACAGTCGGGACGAGCAAGAGCCGTTGACACGGAGGGGGGCAAGTGCGAGTTGTCCTGCTGCAGCAGAGCTAAGTGGTCAAGCTGGAGCGTAGTGCTGGATTGAGTCCTGCAGGTAGGCGGAGCCTGTCCTATTGGCTGCAGTGTAGGCCAGGGTCAGAACTTTGAACCTGATCCTGGCTGCGACCGGCAGCCAGTGGAGTGACCTCAGCAGGGGGGTTACATGAGAACTTCGGGAGGTTGATGACAAGTCGAGCAGCTGCGCACAGCACCAGTTGTAGGGGCAGAATGGCGAAGGTTGGTAGGCTTGCGAGAAGGGAATTGCAGTAGTCCAGGCATGAGGTGACCATAGTGGAGTAGGTGGTCAGGTACGGTCAAATCCTACTGATGTTGTACAGGAGGAACCTGCAGGACCGTGCTGTGCCCTGATGTGCTCCTTGAAGTCCAGCTGGTCGTCCAAGACCAAGAGCAGCTCTATCTGGTCAAGGTTGCGCTTCAGGTGATGGCTAGCCATCCACATAGAGATGTCAGCCAGGCAAGCAGATATCCTCTCCTTAACCGGTGTGGTAGAGGGAGGGACAGAGAGGAAGAGTTGAGTGTCATCAGAATAACTAGGGTATGAGAAGCCATGTGAATTAATGACTTAACCAAGAGACTTAGTATAAATGGAGAACAGCAGAGGACCCAGTACAGATCCCTGTGGGACTGTAGAAAGGGGATGAGGTGCAGAGACAGAACCCTTCCAGGAGATTTGGTAGGATCTATCTGTGAGAGGGGCATTTCTGGGACTGCATCCTATCTCATTTGAGTGTGGTGATCATTGCTCATTGCCACAGTGTATATCCAGCTGTATAAATGGATGCTGTGTAAAAATGCAAAAAGCTGTGTAAGTCCCTCTGGATAAGAGCGTCTGCTAAATGCCTGTAATGTAATGCCTATCCCATAGCTGACTGCTGAAATCCGAATGTTCTACCTTTCTCTAAAGCTCGCAGAGGTGAAAGTTAAGATTTTCGAAGCCAAGCAGTCGCTGGAGGAATCCATCGCTGCTCAGGACTTCAGCCGTGCCTCAGAGCTGAAAGACGCCATCACTGAACTGGAAAACCTCAAGAACCAGCTGATCAAAGAGGCCGTAGAGCCCGAAATGAAAGAAGTCAGAGTGGAGAAGGTAGGCCTTGATGTTATTTATCCTTTATTAACCGTGCTGCCTTTTTGAGCTTGCGGTTATTTGTGAACGTGGCACTGAAATGTTGTTCTAGTTATAAAGAAAGAGTAATTGCGAAGGATGCTTGAGTGGCAGACTCATCCGCTCAATAAGGTCGAGCTAACGCTGTCTTTGTCCCCCGCTGAAGGTGATTTAATAGCTGCTGATTTACGATGTTTCTGGCCCGTGTTGCTCTTCATCAGGCCGGTGGCTGGAAATGTCACTTGCGTTACACACTAATGAATGAACGGCCCCCGGTGTGCCAACGCAGTGCGTGAACATGTCCTTTTAGTGCGCCGCCGTGGCCGGGAGCTTTCGGCCGTGTCACGCTTTCTCACCTTTCCACCTCAGCCACTTTACACAAACGCTTGTGCAAATGAAAAATCCCACGGCTCATTTTTATTTATTTATTTATTTTTCCTTCCTTTGGTGTTGATGAAGAGGCTTTGATTTTTCACTCTGACAGGGGTAATTTACACAACGGGCCGCTGCGGATTGAGCATGTGTGCCGAGTGCCGTGTTTTGAATAGATTAGGCCGCTGTAAATGTGAACCGGGGCTGCCTGTTCGTCGTCTGCACTTTGGCCTATGCGGTGGAATTACAATGGCATTTATGTCCCTGCAAATTTGCCCCTCTGAAATATCATGGCATGACGTCTGTGCGCTTGACAGGCCGTATTTTACTCCGTGCGCACGCGGTAGATCCCTACAGAGGTTTTCTGCTTGCTGAGGAGGAAGGTCAGCTCTGTTACGCTCTGGAGACATCCCGGGCTCTCGTCTGCTCTCTCCAGGCACCAAATAGACAGGGAAATGTCTTCATTCATGTTTATCCTGCAAATATACAGAAATACTGTAAAGAGGTCATTTACATAATAATAATAATAATAATTTTCCCTCCCTGTTTACTGCAGTTTTGAATGTGACATGTTATGTGTGGGTTATTCACTTTTCTACATGCATTCAAATACCATGTCTACCATTCTACCATCTTCTCATTGATTTTTAATGCATTTGCTCCTTGAGTTTCTGAAGGCTCTCACTTGGCAGCTTGCACTAATTATGTCCGTGTGTAAAGTGTTGATTTTGAATTCTTGAGTAGCAGTTTGGCTGTAAAAGCTGATTTGGATCTGACCCATCCCGCTGTGCTCGCTGATCCAATCACGCTGATCCTGTATCGCTGCCCGTGCTTTGGCTGCTCCTAGTGCTTCTTGCGGATTGTGCGTTTAGCCGTCTCTGTGCCAGATATATCTCACATTCTCTCAAATGTTGGAAAGCCCCCTGTCTATAACAGCCAGGGAAGTTCTCTCGAACAGTCAGCGATTTCCGGCGGGATGTGTGTAGACAACCATGAAAACAGAGTAACAGAGCAAGCGTCTGCTAATGACACACAGGTAACAGTCCTAGAGTTTTCCTTAATCCACCACCATTACCCACATACATACAAATGATCAACTAGCACTAGACTTAACACAAGTCAAATTTAAGGCTCACTCATTGTCAGAGTTAAGCTTGCGTAGTTGGCAAGCTGTTTTGCGGTGAGGAATTGCATCGACACGTGCAAGAAACCGCATTGAAGCTGAACCTTTTGTGAGTGCCTTAAATGGACAGTTACAATGTCAGTGTGCTGATAAGCGAGGGTGTTACTGAATTATTGTATTCACAGTGAGTGTGTGTCTCGTGTTTCCGCAGAATGATCCGGAAACCTTGCTGAAATGCCTGACAATGTGCTCCGAGCTCCTGAAGCAGATGTCAATTAAGAAAGGCATTGGCCCCACAATGAACGCCATCCTTGAGTCATTGGTATGTCCTTTGCACTTTTAATGCTTCCTTTTAATGTGAAAATTCAAATGATTGCTTGGATTTTATACACAATGAAATTCACAAATTCAGGGTCATGTATGAACAATTACTTTTCACTAAGAATTAATTTGAGGAATGTGTGTGTCGAGGTGTGGGAGGAATATCTTGGAACGTAAATGAATAAGGGTGAAAATAGGATTATTATTTTTTTGTGGAATATTGCAAATGGAATTAAATACTTTATAGCATCTTGGTGTTTTCAAATGGATTAAGCATGGACATAGAGAATCTGAACATGGCCCATTTCCTTCAGCAATGGAAAGCACTAAATAATTATAAACTTTATTTATAAAGCCCCTTTAATACGTTAAAACAAGCAGCTGAATGCGTTTCACAGTGGGATAGAAAAGGGCAAGATTAACAATAATTACATAAAGGGCATTTATACAAATACATTTTCAGTTGAGACTTAAAATTAGCAAGGGATGAAGCTTCTCTTTTTTGCTTCCCCCCCCCCTAGTTTTAGTAGACAGAAAAGGGAAAACCATCTCCGGGTTCTTTTAATAAATTCAGATGAATGGCTTCCTTTGTTGGGGGTTGGGTTTTTGGCTTAATTCGCTATGGTTACTGGAAGCTGAAGCGTCTCATTGGTGCTTTGCCCCCACAGATCCTGCCTGGCATTGCCAACGCTCACCCCGCTGTGCGCAACATGGCTGTCATCTGCCTGGGCACCTGTGCGCTATACAGCAAGGACCTGGCCAACCGTCACCTGGTGCTTCTGCTGCAGGTACTGTGGGGTACACGCACGCACGCACGCACAGACACACACACACACACACTATTCCTGTAATTCCTGTTTTAAGAAATGTACTTGTGAGTCTGCAAATGGCTTTTGATTTCCAAGCCTACCAAGAGTACATGGCACAAAAACAATATTGATTTGTGCAAATGTGCAGCAGGGCAGTATTATATATTAAAGGTTTTATAACGCTGTGACAGGTCGTCCGATTGAGTCGGGAGCTGGGGAGGACAGTTTATCTGGAAATGGAGGCTGTGATGTAGTTCCCCTCTAATTAGCTTGTGCATCTGTGTTTATTATGTATATGACTGGCGTCAGCATTCAACACCATTTAAGGCAATGCACCTCAACTTAAGAAAATATAGTTAAGTATAGTATGAATATTATGAATTTATTTACTGAAAAGGTAACTGCTCCCCACCCCCACCCCACCTCCTCTGGTTGACTGATTTTAAAATGTGTTTCAGATTGCCCATCTGGACGAGCCTAAGATCAGGGTGAGCGCTCTGAAGGCTGTGATCGACCAGCTGCACCTCAACGGCTTTGACATGGTGAGAGAGAAGCCCTCCCAGCCTCGGGCCCCAGCCTCGGGTTCAGACGACAGCCGCGGCTCGGACGACAGCGTCCCGGCTGAGGATCAGGCCGAAGAAGCCTCTAAAGAGGCGGACAGCGAGGGCGAAAGCACGGCTCAGAGCATCCTCACAATGCTCTCCGAGTTTCTGGACAGCGAGGTAACGTGGCTTACCCAAAGCTGACTTGTACATGGCGCTGCTCTGTCCGTGCTAACGGCTACGAGGCTTACCCACTGCTGGTTATACAGAGCGCTGCTCTGTCCGTGCTAACGGCTACGAGGCTTACCCACTGCTGACTTATACATGGTGCTGCTCTGTCCGTGCTAACGGTCATTTTAGCATTTGGAGTTTGTTGTGACCCGACAATAAAATAATAATCACCTTATGTTGCAAGAACCTGAAAACACATGCAAGTTGTTGGTTGCAGTACGGGGTTCTCGTTTATTTGTAAAATAACTGTCGTGGCAGGCAAGAGACCACGGCTTGCGTATGCGCATATGGTCCGCTTGGAAGGTTCTAGAACTCGGCCCAGCCCTATTGCACTGCAGCTTTTCATATCACACGATGTGCGATTTATCAAGCGTGCACATTTCACGTGCGTCACCAGCCGTTGACTGTAGATGTTTTTCCTCCTAAAACGCAAGTCTGCAGAGTTGAATATGCATGTGTATATTTTTTAGGATATTTTTATTTTTTTTTGTAATTTGTGACATTTAACCTGAGAGGACAGTGTTTGTTGTGCAGATCTCTGACCTGAGAACAGAGACGGCAGAGGGCCTGGCTAAGCTAATGTACTCGGGGAGACTCTCCAGCGCCAAGCTTCTCTCCCGCCTCGTCCTCCTGTGGTACAACCCCGTTACCGAGGACGACACGCGGCTCCGCCACTGCCTGGGGGTCTTCTTCCAGCTCTACTCCCGGGAAAGCAGGTAGGCCCCCCACCCCCCAAGGTATTTTAATAATAATAATACCTTTATTTGTATAGCACCTTTCAAGCATTTAGCACAAAGTGCTTTACAGCAGTAGAACAGATAGCACAATAAGGTTACAATACAAATTAAAAACAGAAAAAGAGGAAACGCAATAATAAAAATAGAATAAAACGGATATAAATAAATGGAAAATAAATTATAGAAACAGGGTATTACAACGTAAAATAGAGAGACTGCAAATCTTGAGTAAAAAGTGGTTAAAGCAGAAGTGAAAATACAGGTCATACATTGTAAAATGCTGTTTGATAAAAGCGGGTCTTAAGAAGTGATTTAAAAAAAGGCCTCTGAGGACTTTCTCTGGTACGGTACTTTTTTTTTCTCAAAGCAGGTAGGGACACGACAGACGTAGCAACCATCTACCAATTGTGTGCTATTCTCCTGCCTGTTCCAATTTGTATTTACAGCATGTCTCTGAGTCTCACTGAAGGCTATCCCTTTTGAAGTTTCCCTGGTTACGTACTTTACAAACGAGAAATTCATTTATTTTTGTATATTTTTTGAAGCGGGTTCAGAATAATAAATAACGTGAGTATTGTTGATAAATGGGAGAAGTGTGTTCCAGTCTTGTGTAAAAATGTTTCATGTTTGAATTTATCCCGCCAGGTCATATCAGGAGTGCCTGGAGGAGAGCTTCCTCCCGACCCTACAGACTCTGCTCAACGCTCCCGCCACGTCACCTTTGGCCGAGGTCGACATCGCCAACGTGGCCGAGTTATTTATCGAGCTGACCAGACCCGACGCCTTAGCCCGTCCAGGCAAGGACACTGGCTTTCAGGTACTCAGAGTCCGACAGAAAAGGCATGCTATCAATATGGCTCATTTTATATATATATATATTTTTAAACTCTTGAGTGTACCCGCAAGATAATGATTTCATCAATGAATTACGTTTGGATCTGAGATCTTGAACTGTAGTCCTGGGGAGCTGCAGTGTCTTCTGGTTTCTGTGGTTTCCTTTTGTCCAGCACCTAATTTAGGCCTTAGAAGTCAGGTGTGTGAACTCCAGCCAATCACTGACTAGAGTCATAAGCGCTTAAGCACTTAAAGGTGCCAATAACCTGCAGACACTGTGGCCCCCCCCCAGGACTGGAGCTCGACACTGTGTCCCCCACAGGCTAGTCACCCCTGTAAAATAAAGCCGTTGGATGAATGTGAGGTGTGCCTAAAGGTGCTGTTTAATTTGCCTTTAAGGGGATCTCTGTGCACGACTCCCTGGCGGCTCGGCTGTGTAATGAGATCCTGAGGGACCCCACGGCCCCCGAGGTGCGCCTGTACGCCAAGAGCCTGAGCGCCCTGCAGCTCAGCGTCGAGGACGGCACGTCCAAAAAGGACCTTCTGCTTCTCCTGGAGGAGGTCCAGCAGGTATGAGTGTGTACCTGGGGCAGGTAACCCTGTTAACCTGAGCCTTGGCCGTCTATTAGTGTGTGTGTTCCAGTGTCCAAAATGCACCCTACCCCGCTGACTGTAGCTCATCTATACATGTCTCCATTTACAGGAGGTAAATGATAAGATATGTCTGAGGGCCATTGAGAAAGTCCTTTGTCAGCTGAAAGGAGAGACTAAGGACAGGAATGGTGTGGCCCAGGATACTCATGGCCTGGGGCAGGCTGTGGATGGAATGGAAGGCAGAGAAGGTAATATTTAAGTCTAATAACTGACTAGCATGTGTTAAAGTGCAGGTCTTGTATGTGTGTAATGAGTGGCTCTTCTGGATACGGTACACTGTACGCGAGCCTGTTATGGTCTTCGGCAGGTTTAATGACCGGGTGCAGTGGTGCAAGTGCTTTTTTCCCCCCAGTGACTTAGAAAAGTACATTTTAACATGTTAAGGAAACAGTAATAGAGCTGGAGATGTGTAAAGTTGCAATTATATAAATGTAAATGCCAAAGTACACGCCTCAAGACCTGTGGGTGCGAAAAATAATTTATAAATAAACATTGAGGCGTCGTCTGAAAAGGTTTGAGACTCAGAGCCAGAAGCAAAGGTACTCAGCTTGTGACATTCTGCCACTTTGTGTGGTTATACTTAACCTTGATTCTCCGCAGATGGCCAGACTTGTGAGGAGCCGCTGACGGCCAGTAAAAGGCCCAAGCGAGGTAACAAGCCTACCTGTTTTTGTGTTGCATGTCGATCCTGAGCAGGTACATTTGCATAAAGCTGTTCCATCCCTTAAGGATGTGGGCCTTTAAATATATGATGTATAATAATTGCCAAAATGACTATTTTAAAATAGATGTATTGTAAATTAGTTCATTTTGTTGGAGTAAGAAAACCTTTTCCCATGTAATGAGACCTATGACCTCATTTCCAGTTGGTAGCACTGGTGTTTTAAAACAATATAACAGTATATTGCTGTCATTAAGGAAATGCAGGCGTGTTGCAATCTGAACGCATTCCCCAGTCGCCCAGTTCAGATGATCAGTTACATTCTGCTACACTGAATGACCTCTCACCTACATTTTCTGTGATGTTTCCAATCCTCTGAACTCAATATACAGTAAGTTGATATATTACAGCTGGCTCAGTGCTCATTTCCAGGCCAGGATAGAGTGCTTTTTTTCCTTTAATGTAAAAGGTCAGGGTATGAAGTAATTTTCTCCTCTGGTTTCTTTCAGGCCAGAGAAAAACGACCACAGCCAAAATGGCAAAAGTCAGCAAGGCCAGGGAGTCTTCTGAAGACAGGTACACCTGTATTTGTGTTTATATTATAGGAAGGATAATGAAACATCATATTCAGTGACATTTACTTCCTAAATCAAAATCGGTTCAACCTTTACCCCAGTATCATTCCACCCAGACTGATATAATTGGGGAATGTGCATTGTTAGTCCATGACTACGTTGGGGATTGCTTCAGAGCTGGCAGCTCACTGCATTGTGAATGTGTGTTGGTAGTGACGGGGAAAATGTACCGGAAGCATCGGCTCCTGCCACCAGGTTGTCTCGACGGGCGAAAACTGCAGCGCTGGAGAAAACCAAGATGGATCTCACAGCCCTGATGAGCCAAGAGGCAAACGGGTCCTAATTGTCTTTATAATAGTTGGCCTTTTTTCTGTTTTGTGTGTATGAACCTTTTACTTGTTTGACTCAATAAAGGACTATTTCTAATACTGCATGTTTACTCATTTATGCCATTACATAACCCTCACAAAAACTGCACCATTTTCACAACTTATGAGCAAAACATTTATTGTTCTAGTGACACTAGGCCTTTGTTACAAGCTTTTTTGTAAAGGCAAATATAAAATAAACACCACATGTAGCACCATTTAAACTCCAGGCATCCAGTGATTGAGTCTCAAATAACCCCCTTTGCCAAGTTGCATGGCAAAAAAAAAGTTGACAAGCACAGGACTAGAAACACGGATATCCCTATGTCTCTTGCAGAAAGCTCGAAGATAAGTATTTGATTTTCCCAGAATGATTGCACCAGTGTGATTGCATTAGTGTGGCAGCCTGCCTTGATGCCTCAAGCAAAGTGAATCTATATACAGTGGCTCAAATGGACTGCAGACAAATGTAAACATGCACAATCTAAAGGACTGTGGCTTCTGGAAAACCTTGCAGAAGATCATGTTGGCTGAGGGCA
The DNA here is from genome assembly GCA_029718625.1 of Synaphobranchus kaupii. Lineage (NCBI taxonomy): Eukaryota > Metazoa > Chordata > Actinopteri > Anguilliformes > Synaphobranchidae > Synaphobranchus > Synaphobranchus kaupii. The sequence goes on from CM056391.1 coordinate 4,743,883, forward strand.
GAAACCAATCAAATTGCGTACGCGATCACCCGTCTCTGGCCAGGCCCTAAATTTATCCACATAATACGCTTGAGACAATCGGGCCATCTCCAGCACATGCTCGCCTGCTTCAGTGTGGTAAAAAATCCAGTTGTAATGACCTGATTGTGGCGCTCCAGGACAAAGGTTTGTTCTAGCCTGGCATAGACGGTAAGCAGCAGACAACCATTACTTGAATGTGCTGGACTTGATCTTTTACCATGCATATATATACACATTTTTATTTATATATATATTTAAATTCAGACCCACAACATTTAGACAAAAGATCAGTTGACTGCTAAAGAAATGCAACACGTTTCTCAAATTTTAAAGCATATTGCAGGTTGATAAAACTACAGCTAGTGTCCTATAGAGGGCGCTAAAATAAGTGAATTTCTTGATCATCTCTGCCTTCTCTCCAATTACTTAGTGTATGTATCTAAAGACCATCCCTGGGTGTGGTCTGAAGGGATAGTTCACCCATTTTGAAGAATTTGATATTGTTTTACTTACCCCAAAATGGTATGTAGGGCTGTAGTGATGCAGTCCTGGTCTCACCGTTGTAGCTAAATTGTAGTAAATCCTGGATTGGAGCAATGCTAACAATTAGCATCTTGCCATTGGATATAATGTCCCCCCCGGCTAACTTGGTTTAAATAATGGCCTAAATCCACTCAAGGTTAAACAGCTTTACAAGTGTCGTTGTTGGAAACGAAAATGCACATATTATTACAGAGTGCACAAGGACGATATTTTCACTCAAATTACTGTACATGTCATTTCAGCCTCTGTTGGTTTAGATTATGAACATCGGGTAAGTGAGCCGGTAACTTTTAGTATCACTCCGCGCGAGAACAGTACTTCTAATTCTAAATCAGTATATTCCGGCTCAAACAAGTATGGTTCAACTACAAATTCCACCCGGTCATCTTCATAATCAGACATTTCGCTAAGAAAACAAACGCCAGCTGCTTCTCCTTGTTCTCCACGCTGGCCACTGAGTGATACTAAAAGTTACCGACTCTCTTACCAGACGTTCATAATCTAAACAGACACAGGCTGAAATGACAATAGTATATAGTAATTTGAGTGAAAATATCATCCTTGTGCACTCAGTAATCATATGTGCATTTCCGTTTCCAACAACAACACTTGTAAAGCTGTTGTTAAACCTTATTTGAGTGGATTTTGGTGGTGATTTAAACAAAGTTAGCCGGGGGGGGGGGGACATTATATCAATGGCAAGATGCTAATTGTTAGCATTGCTCCAATTAAGGATTTACTACAATTTAGCTACAACGGTGAGACCAGGAAAGCTTCAAAAATGGGTGAACTATCCCTTTAACATGGCGCATTAAGCCTCTTTTATTATTATTTTTTTAAAGGCAAGGTGTTCAGAAACACCGTGGCAGACAGGATAGACTTGGTTTTCACAAATATGTACAGCGATTAAAGCCAAAGGCAGTAATCCGAATGAGAAAATGCTGAAAAAGTGTAAAGGATAAATTGTGAAACCAAATAGTGGTCAACGTACAGGTTGACAACACAAGAAGCCGTGAACATTTAGCAACAGTACAAAAATATATGGCAACAAAGCAATGCTTCAACTGTACAAACATGCATTTCACTAAATCACAGAGACAAAAGTTTTTTTTTTGTTTTTTTTTCCCCCCCGTGTATTTTATAACTTAATATCTACACTGTGATTCATGATGACTGATGATCAGATAGTTAGATTCTGTATGTGTTATTTTTTCCCCCCCCGATCCATTTAGAAATCCATAAGTAACATATTTAAGAAGACCGTCTAATTACAAAATAGTCATCCAGCGCACACGCAACATCCTAATTTTGCCATTTTCATTTTAGAATCCAATTTCTTCAAGGTTTTCAGATGCTTTAAGAGGTAGGCGTTTATACTGCAACAAAGAGAATGGGTAGAATAACGAACTGTCGGATAATTCATAAAACATAAAAACAGCAACAGTAAAGTGTGATTGGCTTCATAAAAATGCTATCATCTTTAATAAAAATGGTACAAATAATGATATTTACATCTGCCTTTAAAAAAAAAAAAGTCAAGATATTGCACCTATAACATTGGACACTACATGGCTGGTAGTGAGAACTAGCGGTTAATCTTGAGTTTGAATAGTGCAGAAAGTATTCGTGTTGAACATATAGGAGTACTCTAATGCTTTGGAAGGGGTTAAAAACATCCACAAAGGTCAGCTGGGTACAGGAGTTTTAAACCATTCAAATAATAATGCTTCATATCAGACAACAAAGGAAAGAAGAACTTAGAGCATACCTGATTATTTAAGCATGTGCACATAAAAGGTTGGCATTGGTTTGTATTTTGGTCAGATTGAATCCAGATGCAGAACACATTGGTACATTTGGAAGTCCAGCATAATTAATCTTGTGGTTCAGCCTCATTTAATGCTTACTGGCTTGTCCCCTATAATGCTATGTTTGAGATCAAATTTGTTTTTTAAGAACCTGAGGTATGCCTGAAGTAGGTCAATGATATACATTTTTTTCCTTCATGAAATATGGTCATTCTTTAAATACAAAAGTTCAGGGGAATACTTTTGATGAACACTTCAGATGTTGCTGATTTGTGGCATCTTAATGGAAAAGTAACACGCTTAACAATAACTGTATATATATGTATCTTACAAACATGAAATTATGAAAAACAAAACCGTTACAAAATAGTGCAACCTTACGTTACCATTAGATTGATGCTACATGACGCTTACTGAGATACTACTGTCAGTTTTTTTTTTTCAGCTATCTGACAATTCGAAGGCACGTTGTATCGAAACTTGAATCACCTTGCAGAACATACATCACTGAGAGGCAATACCAATTCCTTTGACGCTTCCTGCAATAAAAAATAAAAAAATGTTTTTTTTTTTTGTTTGTTTTTTTTAAAGAACGAGAGCTGAGAAAAATGTCCTCAAGTAATAAATGGTAGAATTATTGAAGACAGCACTGTAGTTACCTGGCACAAAAATCACACAATTTCCATCATGTGGCTCTTCCACTCAGATTGTCTTGCCATTTTTTGCAGGTTGTGCCTCACTTTTGTCATTGCTTTTCCGTTTTACTTTCCTTTCCATAGTCTGAACCCATAGTTCCTTGGGGTACTGTGAAGACAGATTTCTGGTAGTTCGCCTAATTCTCTCATTTCTCACATTCTCAGGTTTCGTGGGCTCCGTTGTCTCTTCTCCGTGGTCTGCACTCGCAGGCAAACCATACTCAGAAGATGAAATGTCACGGAGCTGAACTGTGCACAAGTTACATTCTTCAACTGTGGATTTTGTTTCTGGGGAGTTAATCTTTTTGAGAAATACCCTACATTCCCTAATTGTTCCTGGCCTCCATTGTTTTGAACGGGCTCTAGCGTCCCTCTCATCGTGAGTTGTTCCCTTGGTGTTTTTCACCCGCTGGGCTGTGGATTCAATTTCTCCAAGGACAGATGAATTCAGGGAATAACACCCCGTGTCCACAGATAATGAAGCATGGTACTCTTGGAGCTGGGAGCCTTTTGCAGGAGTCATTGCATTTTTATGAAGGGCACCAGAAGAAGCTCCATCTACTCTGTCTGACTTCCAATTCGTGCTCTTTGATGACCTCTTTCTGGTCATGAACTTTGATTTTACTCTCAGCAGAGTGCTTCGATATTTACTGAAGGGTTTGCCCCTGGACCACAAACACCACTTATGAACAATCCCAGCAATGGTACTTGATCTCTGTGCAAAGAGCCTTCTCTTGACATGCAGTCTTCCATTCCTGCTAATCCTCTCTTGTGCTTGAAGGTGCATCACTGGACTCTTTGGGACTATTTTTGCAAATTTTTTAACATGCTTCCTCAAACGCTCTGCCTGAGGACTTGGGCGAACATCAATCCTTTTACAAACTCTGTTAGGATTAAACTGGATGATTTCGTATGGATTGCGTGTGCTTGTCTTTGTTACTATTGCTAATGACTGAGTCTCTGTAGTCTGCATGAACCAAGCACAAAGATCATCCATATTACAGTGCTTCTGAAACAGCATTTTGACAGCAGAAGCAGAGTTCTTTGGAAGGTCATTCATTGCCGAGCACATTCTTTCTCCGAGATCCGTTTCCATTTCTGCGGGGCATGACTTGCTTGATTCCACAGCATCTGCAATCCAAGTGTCCGACATGAGTTGAATTCTCCTGCTCAATTCTTCATTCAGTGTTTCAGATGAAGCCGAGGTAGGCCACCATTTTAGAGCCTCGTTCGACGTAAAAATTGAATCTGCTGAGACTCCAGAAAAAAAGCTTAAATCTGGCCCACGTCGATGGCTTGAAACCCTTTCTGGAATTACTGGGGCTTCTCTGATCGAGTTCTCCGGGCTCTTTATCTGGTTTGGCTCACTGCTCGCTTTGTTTAACAGTAGCTTTCTAGATCGACGTAACAGCGCATTGCTGTGACTAAACGTCCTGGATGTAGCAACTGAGTGCAGTAAATGAATTGAAGGCTTCCTTTCTCTAGCCGAATGTCTTAGGGCAACTACAGGCGTCTTTTTGCTCATCTTTCCATCTTCCACATTCTGCGTCATTCCTTCATGTCTGGCATCAGAACTGATTGTCGTCTGCTCTTTGGAGGGCTTATCATCCAAGACAATGGTCTTTTCCTGTTGAGGCTGTTCTTTGTCCGATTCTGTGATCTCACTGTTGATGCGAATCTTCCGTTGCTTTGGGGACACTGTGGTAACAGTCACAGAGATACCTGAAATCTTAACCTTTGGAGGTCTCCCTGGCTTTCTCATCGCAACTGGACCCTTTTGTTTGTCACATTTGGGCTCGTTGCTTGGAGGTGGCGCACATTTTCGGTCTTTCATAGGACCAACAAATTTGAAATTTTTGGCCTGTCCTTCTGGTAATTTGTCAGAAGAGTCATTCGCACTTAATGCTAGCACATTACCATTTAGCTCACATTTCTGTCCGCCATCATCTTGGTGTTCAGTTTGTTGGTCTTTTCTTAAATTTCCATCATCTTCAGACACAAGTCTCCTTATTCTCCTTGATCTTCCATAAACTACAGTGATTTTGAGGTTTTTGTTGGTTCGTTCATCTTTGTCTTCACACAAAATGGCTGTAGAGTTATCACTTATACTCTTAGTGTTACCCTTATCATCACTACACTTAGAATCCTTATCTTTGTGTTTTGGTGGTCTACCTATTGGCCTCTTTGCCGGCTTTTCAATTTGCGGACCAAGTTTTTTGGGACGGCCAGGCTTTCTTTTCAGCGGGGATGAAGTAATTTCAGAAACCATGGGACACTCCTCTTTCCCATTTAAAGGATCAGGACTTGATTCATCATCAGTGGCAACCGACGTCTTGTGCAAGCTGTTTTCATCCTGAGTAATGCAGGATGTGAGGGGTGCGATCTCTTTGAGAGCAGTATTTATTGTTCCTCCCCATGATGACTCCTCGCAGGGATCAAACGTCTCGCCCTCGTCAGTGGAACCAGGAACCACAGACTTCAGAGTGTACCGAATTCCATTCTCACAGGCTACAGGGGAAACATACATCAGACGAATGGGACTCGTGTACTGGGAAACCAAGTGGCATTCACTGGAACCTGGTGCATTTTCAAAAGTGTGATTATTTTCCAGAATGTCCTTGGAATGATCTCTTTGCAAGTGGGAGTTATGGTCATCACTGTGAGGACTATCAGAAGACTTTGACCTTGCATGTGGTCTGGAAACCACATGTTGCTTTGTCCTTCTTGGCGAAATCCATTTAGTCTTGCTGCCTTCAACAGCCTTTCCCTCTGCTCCAATGGACAGATTTCCTGTTCTTGATGTTGTTGTCACTTGTTTCATCTCGTTTGGTTTGTCACAGTCTTGCTCGTCTTCATCCAGCTTTTTAATATTAGATACAGCATTGGAGGGTTCCTTATCGACTGATTCTGTGAAGGATTCATCTCTTTCCCTTTCTGGGGCAGAATTTTCACCGTCTGTGTCCTTCAAAACCTTATCTTTGGATACTCTTCGAATTAAATTGCTTTCTGGAAAACAGGCAGCAAAGTACATCATTCTGGGTTCCGTAACATATGAGGAAAATCTTTGTGGAGGAACTATGTTTCTTCTGGATCTGCCTAAATCACTACAATTGCTTGACCGAGGAGGGAAAGCTTGTTTTTCAGTACTTAGTTCATCACTTGCAAGAGGCAGCTCTTTCATAGATATTGCACAGACCTCTGTGGTTCCATCTTCTATTTTCTGTGCATCTCCCTTATTTTCAGGTGTGCAAAGAGGCAGCTCAGTGTTGACTGTGTTAGAGATTTGATTGTCACAAATGTCTTTAGTAATTTCAATATTTACATCTTCAGGAATGCCCTCCGCATCTGGCCGATTAGAAATTAGACGGAAGCCAGAGTCTTCATCAATTGTTAAATTTGGATTTCCACTTTTTTCCGAGGTCTCCTTTCTCCCCCAGAGTGATTGACTAAGATTAGAAAGATTTTTTTCCCTTTGTACACTTTGACAAGAAGGTGAGGGAAAGTCCCGGCACAACGAGTTATGCTTTGTGATCATTTGCCTCCGACAGGTAAGTGTCTGAATAGGTTTGTTCTCAACCATTGCCTCAGGCTGGCAAGGAAGCTCCTTTATGCTGTAATCATGGTCATTGTCATTATGTAAAACTGTAGCTATTATTTTCCCCAAACGTAGATCATCTCTGCATTCTAAGCTTTTGTTGACAGTGGTACTTATGGTCTGCTGTTTCTCCAGTGGTTCAATCTCCTTTAGCTTCTCTGTGATTCGCTCCATAAGATCTTGGATGATAGTTCCACTCGATCTTTGTTCCGTGCAACAGTCAGCGCCCTCTTCATCATCTTGCTGGCTTCCGGTTTCTTCATCGCATACATCCTTTTCTTTATTCAAACAGTCTTTGTGAAAAAGTGCATCACCCTCCTCTTCAAATGGAAAAAGAGATGGAGGTTGGCTACTGCAAGTTTTGCCATCCACAAACGAGCACATAAATGTCTTGTCACTCATTTTCCCGCCGACATCAGACGGCATAGGTGAAAGTGGTGGTGGGGAGGGACTGCAACCCCTGGTGCATGGATGGTATGAATCATGGATTTTCTGAGAACTGAATGGGGCACTCACTACATTTCCAACTGGAGTGATATATGCACCATCAGAGTAGTTCTGGCAAGAACATGGACACCTCTGATGTCGAGGGTAGCAACCACAGGAGCTGGGGCCAACTACATTGTTAATGCAGCCAATAGCCATGCTTTGACATGACAAACAATGCAAGTTCTTCAGGCAGATACAGACCGGGGTTACAGGGCAGGCATTCACCCGGCAGGCCTGTACATAGCACCCGTTAGATGTCTTGTAGTCACCAAAACCGCACATGTCCTGGTGCAGCTTTCTTGACAAATGGCAACACAATGGATTGTCCGTTTGTGCAAAGAGTCCATGTGCATTTTTGTATCTATGGCCGGAGGTGCTGTAATATTCACGCATACACTTCAGAATCTGATACAACAAAGTCTTGTGGTATGGGCACAGCGAAGAAAGAACTGTTTCCAGCGTGGAACTCCTGGCTTCAAACGTTTCTTCCCTCGCATCCAAGTGGACTTGGACGTCACCAGCTGGCACCAGGGAGCTACATAAAAAATAAATATATCGTTATGGATATACGATTGCAAGCCATCCTTTTTCACCACAATTTAAGGTTTAGATTAAAAGGTAATAAATGACCAAGTAATAGCATAGGCGGAATGGCTGTCAATTTCTCTAATAAGCGCCAAAACTGAGGCATTTCCCAAGAAACTTAGCCGAACATAGAGCCCCCCCAGTTGGTCCTTTTCAGACTTCCTGAGCCAGAAATGTTAAATATAACTGGGGATAAAACTGCCCTATATTATAGATTATTAATAAACAGAATTCTACAAATGCAAAAATTATCTATATACTTCATTGCATGACCTACCCAAGGGGTAAAACTACTAATGACGGTAATACAGCACAATGAGGAAATCTGCAACTTTCCTCAATTCTGCCACTTCTTGTTTTTACTGCAGATATCAATTCTGCAGTCTTCTTAATATGAGGCAACATTAAAATCTAATTCTGAAACAACAATATTACATGTATTGCCAAAGCAAGACGGCCATATTTCACAGGTGTGTGGTTTCAGTTTATACATACAAATACTTCTGCCACACACTTCTTAAATAAGACGCCGTGTGAGTCTAATCAAGAAAAGATGAAGTTGCTCTCGCTTGCACTTGGAAATGCGTTTTTCCTCCTTCAATTGCCTGTCAGTTACAATAATAATGTGTGTATGTATATATGTATACACATATTTATTTACGCTCATTCAACTATTTTATGAGACATACAAGGTAGGCATGTGTTCATGCATGCTGTCCAAATTCCTTTTCAAAATAGCAATTTGATTTGAGCTTGGAGTAGTCATCTTTTTATGAATATATTAATATTATTTTGAATTTGACTAAACATTTTACAGTACCATAGAACAAATACATTACAAACCACCAATACAACTCTGAAATTCTATGGAAGGATGCACGTACATGTATGTACAATTTCTCTCCCAATTCAGAATTTTAAAATAACACTTTGGTAGAACTTTGGGTTGTGTAGTTACCTGGCCATGATACGAGTCCAAACGGTGGCAAAATATGTGCGTTAGTTGCTCTGTGCTCCTCTGGGGTAATAATCCAGAATAGGGTATTTGTCGCTCTCCATTGACTTCTATAGGGCAGCTAAAATGGTCTTAAAAGGACACTTCTAGCACGTATATGAATGCGAACGAAGCGGATTCTGTCAATACAAACAATAACCAGTCTTAGCTGCCCTATAGAAGTGAATGGAGAAATACCCTTTTCTGGATTATCACCTTAGGGGAGCACAGAGCAACTAACAAACATATTTCACCACCATTTGGACTCATATCATGGCCAGGTAAATTGCATTTTATGTTTTTACATTTAATCGTTTCTAATTAAGGGCAAGAGCCCTTACAGTTAATGCTCAGTAAAACTGCCTAGTCAAGCAACATTTCTAAAAACACAGAGGGAGACTGTTAAGGGCAAATATTTTAATAAAAATAAATAAATACTGACATATTACTCATGCAGGCTACATTTGGTCTAAACATGACAAAGGACAGTATTAAGCACTCCCAGATAATGTAAGATTACTTAAGAGGGTACAGACTGGTGAAACAATTTTTAACAATCATTTTAGCATCATGTCCACATAATGGTATGTTTGTAATCATTTCAATTGGAAAGATGCCAAACGTTTAAAGCAATAAATATGTTGACTTTTGGTCATACTGTAAAAAAACCACACCTATCTGAGGATATCCCGCTCGCTACTCAACCTGAAATTAATTGCTCAACTACTGAAAAGTCAATGAAAGACTGAGGAGTTGACCTTATCTCAGCCATATCCAATCTCATAAAAAACAACCGTGCCTTACAATTATGACTTGACATGTGCATCTAACCTGAGATGTGTTCCAATTGCAGACTTAAAAGCATTAAATTAAGTAGGCGAACACTAAATGTATGGCAATTACAGCGTAGACCAAGATATGACCAATATTTCCATTGGGATTCAACATAGAACCTTAGGTTTTCCTAGAAAATGGGATATTTTGAACAAAAGACAAATTTTTTCAATTTCTTTAACAGATCTTGTTTTTTTTTCTCGTTTTTTTATTGACAAGTTGCAGAAGGCAGAGGATAACGATTGTTGCTACGCTCAAACCTAGGTAAACAATGCGTCTACACACCCACTGATTTCCTACATTTGGAGACGAACTGAATCATTTTTCACATAAATTATACCTCTTCCAATTAACAGACAAATCAACAGAATTTTTCAAGTGATACATCCTAAATTTCAACAAAGGTATTAATTTATTTTAAAATAAATAAATAAAACTGAATACCAGAGCATTCTAAAGATGAGCACGGTGGGTAAAACAAAACATTTTGCTGAGATGGGGTAAATTTTTGACATCACAACCATGTCGAGATATGGTCACAAAAGTGGCGTTGGGGGGGGGGGGGGGGGATCTATCAAAGAACACAGTTGTATTGGGGCCTGAACTGTCAAATTAAAAGCAGTGCTACTCATCTTACCTCAATCAACATTTAAATCTCTTTCAAGCTGAAATTAGCATAATGTTAACAGAAATACAATAAAAAAAAACTTTGCCCACATTTGAAAGTTATGGCCAGACCGATTTGGATAGTGAATCAAGAGACCACTCACACTCAGAAAGTTAATGGCAATCACTGATTTTCGGGCACATGGGGAAAATAACTGCACACTTGAGGATTACAAAATCTTGTTCCATTGCACAAAACAAACAACAAAATTATCTAAGGGAAATATTACATTAGATGAGCCATCTTCAGGACTATACAGCAGGTTATTCTTACTTCCTGTATGGCTTAGTAGCCCTCTCATTTTCTCAATTAAGAATATGAACATTTGGGGCTTAAAGGGATAGGTCCTGGAGTAAGGCCATACAAATAGAGAACACTTAATCACCTATGCATGCAAATTGCAGTAGAACACATTTAATGTTTTTTTTTTTTCTTTTTTCCCATGTGCAAAAGCATCAAAGTGCTTTTATACAAATTACAAACTCTAACCACAACAAAACCATCGAATCCACAGATTTGGACAACCACATGGAGGAACAGAAATGCAATACATTTACAACAAAACATCTAGGAATACTAACTAGAAAAAAAACCGAATGAATTATAGTGCAATTGATTTATGCATAAATAACTGATAATTTCATATTAACCAAGTCAATAAAGAAAAATGAAAATAATAAAGGCTGACATCTGTATTTTGGGGAGTGACGGTGGATTTACTGCACTTAAAACCAGTGTGTAAATTAATATTTAAACTAAGATCCATTGCACCCAAAACTGGTAATATGCAGTTTAATATAAAATTTTCTAAAGCTTCCAGAAACTGGTTAATTTGCTGAGCAGTAGTTCTAAAAACAGAGGCACTGTATTGTTATGAAAAGCATTTTAAGAAACATTCAAATCAGCTACAGGTTAGATCATCATTGAACCAGGGTATTTAAGAGTGATTGAAGAATACCTCTGTCTTATTTGTAAAAAAGAAAAAGAAAACCTGGTGCCCTTTAGAAAGAACATATGCATAAACAAATTTACAAATTACTCACAATACGAGGAGCAAGAAATATCCATGAGTAAGTCAGAAAAGTGTGTCTGAATTCAAAATCCAGTCCATTACAAAACTTCAAAATTAATTTTTTAAATATCTCTTAGCAATATACACTTATAATTTATAGTGTTGGAATTTCATTTCCAGGCAGCCAAACTGTTAGAAGAGTTGTATCAACAGTAAATAGTTCATCATAAAATTGAAATGTCTTTCAAACAAACACCTGGTATAGAACATTAACATCATTCAATATTTTGCTATATTAAAAAATTCCTACCAAAAAAATTTAAATGATGGAGACATCCCGTATACAATATTTCAAGCAGCTTCTGTTTTGTGGAGTGAAATGAGACCTGAAGTGTCATTTTGGTATTAGCGGGACAATGCAATGCCAATGTCTGACATTTGGAAAACTACTGAAATTATACATTTTTATATACTTAAAAAAAAAAAAAGATTCACAGCAGCGGAGTTGTTTTAAGTGAGGTTTACGGTAGTATAATGTGGAAAAAACCTTCATAAATACTCATTTATAATAAAATATATACAGCACACATTCACAAAACCATTCTCAAGCTTACTCTGTGCACATTTTCAACATGCTTTATGTTGCATTCCAACTTACCCATGACAATTTGAAGTTTGAGTTGCTTTCACCAAACAAGACAAAACAAACAAACAAAATAATATTTTGAAATTTCAGTTACAAACTACTTTTATACAACAGGTTTTTCAAGCTGATAATTTAAAAATTTTCGAGTTCAGGTGTAAAAAAAAAACCCACTAGGAAGTGCTTTTCAACTTTTGTACTGACTGCCAACTGAGATTTCAGTACTTTTTAACCATATAGTGCTCCTCCTTACACATATGGATACTTCAGTAGTACCATGATTTTCTTCCATCTCACTCATAAGATTTGACTGAGGTACTGATCTAGTCTCAGTAGTATTAATAGTAAGTCACTTTATTAACCTGGATGATTGACCCAGTGAAAGCTGCACATAACAATCATTAATGCTCCAAGAAGCTAAAGGTAAATTAAACCTGAATATTTTAGAGTAAAACGTAAGATTCATACATAACTTAAACAGACAGTGCTTTACAATATCTATCGTATTTATATATTTATATATATGTACTGTATATAATATATCCACAGTGAAAACCCTGAATAAACTATGTTTAAAGGCATGTGTTGTGTTTTGAAGTGTTCACTTATATATATCCTGTCTAAGTTTGAGTATTCAAGTGTTCAAGTTAGACTTGAGAGAGGAAAAGAAAGATGCAGTCTAAACCCTTTTGGAACTGCTTGTCCCTGATTCGGTCACACGCAAAGGCCCAGATTCCGAGAACCTGGATTTCTTTTTTGGCGGGATCTTGAGTGTCCCAGACCGCTCTTTAACTTTGTACTCTAAAGTGCTGTGAGGTACTCCGTATATTCCTTGTGCTTTAGAGACGCTCATTTTGCCGCCCATAACCATGGTGATGGCTTCTTCCAGAATGTCATGGTCGTACTGGCGGTATCGGCCGCGCTTTTTCCTGGGTTGCTTGTCCTTCCGATCCAGATCGTCGGCGGAATCTTCCACGGAACCGTTCTTCAAGTTAAGACACAACGGAGAAAGGTCGGCTTGCATGAGGCAGGATTCAATACCAGAGTGAAGTAGAGGTACAGAACATTCCATCTTGTTCTGCTTAGGGAGTATGGTTTTGAGTTTTTGAAGCGCTGAGCCTTCAGGCATTGACGTCGCTTTAGACACTTGATACATTATGTCCACTAGGCTGGAGATGTCGGCTTGGGACTTGGGCACAGAACTGACTCGTACCTGAGGGATTTTTAAACGTACAGTGGGATTGTTTGAATTCTCAAAGTAAAGGCTTTCGTTCTTCTCCTTCAGCTGTGAGACCATCCTCTGCAGGGTTAGTTGGTGGAGGTAAGTGGAAGCTGCCGGAAACTTCAGCTCGGAGTTTTCCACGAGGCCAAGTTTACCCAGCTCTACGCGCTCAGCTTGAGCTCGTGCCCAGGTGGCCACCTTGTGCAGAACCAGGTGGGTATCCCTGCTGGGTGAGAGCAGGTCAACCCCCTCGTCCTGGTCCAAGCTGCTGAACGTGGCCAATCTTCCTTCAGATAAAGCCTCCAGCTGAAGACGCAACGTTTTTTGAGGTATGCCGTAAAGCACGGCGGCTTTGTGAACGTCCAGTGATCCTGACTGAATGTCTTTCAAGGCTTTTGAGAGCAAACCTTCCGAAAACTCAGAGCTTCTTCCCACATAGTCATCTTTCTGCAGTTTCCTAAGATGGATGGAATGGAAACCATGGTGAGCGGACGCATGACAGACTGGTACACAGCTATGGGAAAGGAAGGGTCCACTCCTTTATTCCTTGCTTTAGGTAACATCACTGCAGCTCACACACATCACTGTTTTAAAAGTCTCTGAGTTGTAGGCGTTACCGTTAAAAAAAACAAACCAAAAAAAATAAAAATAAAAACAACGGTTGCAAACGTTAGTCCTGGAAGGACAGTCTGTCAATCATGCGGTAGCAACGTCTATGGTAGCACTTCCAATATTTACTTTTTTTTTGCCTTGTTTTGCAATTCAGCAGAATGTGTAGGATATATATGCTGGAATGACTCCTGTGTTTGGAGTATACTCTTCAAAGTGTTAAGCTGTACAGTACTGCTGCTTGTGTCCTGTACTCATGACCCATAACTGTGACGTTACCGCTGAACAAGCAATAAAAGAGTCAACCCATTGGCATTCCACTAACGGGGGAAAAACATTATCTCCCAAAATATCAATGAGAATACAATTTTGGCATTGCACATGAACAAAAAGGTTCACCCCCACAAAGCAATCAAGGGAACATGCATAGTCTGACAGCCGTCTTTACATTTACGATTCCTGCAAGTGCTGCATTAATTACTCTACAGTGCTGTGGTGAAACGCTTAACAGACAATGATTTGGCACAGGAATTTACCACATCAAGTATCATTTAAGTTGTCCATGATGGCCTGCAGTATTTTAATTTGTACACATGACACAAAGGCAGTAGAAGTGATTTTCCAGCACTCCCCGATCAGAAGCATCCCACTGTCTGTATACCATGTACAAATGAGAAACAAAACCGTCACAATCCACCGGCCAATCAGAGTGCCTAATACTGCCCTTAAAACATATTCAGCTTAAAAATGCCACCAGCAGCCATTTTGAAAATGAGAATGGTATCAAGCAGTACTTACCCTGAAGCTTTTTGATTGGATGAAGTTGACAATGCAGAACTGGCACAATGTTTTTTGGAGAGATCAAGCACCCCATCTGTTTAAAAAAAAAAACAGATAAAAAGGCAAATCAGCATCCAAAAAAATACGTCGGACCACCATGTTTTGTTTTTGTCTCAACAATGTGAACGAGTCAGCACGTACGCCTAAGAACGAGTCAGCACGTTCCATTTCGCCAACAAACAAGCTAGGCGGGAGTACCTGATCCTAGATCTGCCATTGGGATGCGTAGGATGACTAAGAGAGAAACTGGATATTTTCTAACAGACATTTTCAAGAGAAGAGGCTATATCCTCTTAGGTGAGCTATTAAAACATTGATTCGCTACAGTTTCGAATGACTATCCAGTTGCAGTATAAAAATCTCATGACATGAAAAACGTGTCGTCCTACAACTGCCTCTCATCGCGTCGCAGACCGCAGCTAAGCTCGCGCCGAGCAGCGTCGCGGGAGGGACCTTTCATATGCATATATTCAGTCCTACAAGCACGGGTGAGTGACGGGTGAGTGACACGGGTGCCAATTGCGCGTTGCCCTGTGGAGCTACCGGCCACAGTCGGCACCGGCACGGTCCGGCCGTGAGGCCCATCCGTGCACCACAGTGTGAAGCCTTAACCACAGGAGCCATCCAGCAGCGTGGTAATAACATTCATTGCTTATATTCTATGGGGTGCAAAACATCCCAAAGTGTTAACCCACGTTACTGAAAATTTATATTACAGGTGAAATAGCCGGGTGCCTTGCTACAAATCTCTTCTGGATTTAAAAAAAAAACCACGTACAACAGTAGCATTTAATTTTTCATTGTACATTGTGCGGTGAAGTTAATTAATATAGCTGTCCCTTTTGTTTTATTACATTCTTTGCTGCTAAACACCACTTTCGATGGACACTGTAGCTTCCCGTTCAGGTTAGCATAACCTAAACAATGTGTCAGGAGTGCTGACAGATCTTTATGGTTTTAATACACAAATGTACATGCAATGTACCGAAGGACAAATGGTAGCTTTGCCGAGAGGTGCAACGCGAATGTCCAACAACCGCTATTCAGCTGCCATTGGTCTGGTATAAAACGTGTTCAATTGCTAAAGAAACCTTCGAACGGATGCGCTTCCGCACCTCACTGGGCGAGTGCATGCATTGCAGCGGAGTGCATGCATTTCAGCGGAGTGCATGCATTTCAGTAGCACTACTGCCTGCATGGAGCACAACCATTGGCAATTCCTAACGTGGGACAAATTTCAAAAGATAAACAGTATTCAAGTAAACATGGTTCTGAACAATGAGAGTGGTTTACCTTGTTCAACATTCGGTTGGTTCCTGTTCACAGTGAGGTCAAGGGGGCCGTCCTGATCGGCAGGGCTCGGGAGGCTGCTGTCCCCATCTAGGGACGTGTGGTTTTTTGCTCCTTCAATCTGACTTTTTGAAGCGTATTCAATGGCAAACTGGTGGATCATCTTTTTCATTAATTCCTGAGCAACTAATGGAATGTTGGGATCACAGCTCTGAGGAAGGTCTGATGACAAATCGGAAGCAAAACAAAGAAATACATTAATACCAAAATTATTATTATATTCAGATTCATTATTAATCATATACGTGCTTGGATGTACCAGTATATAACTTCAGCGAATAAACAATTTACGAGTCACACCCCTAGTCCCTTGGATTTTATGTTTGACATGTTTTATGTTTTGATCATGGTAAAGCAAGCCACTAACTTGGACACAAACAGATGATAAAGCCTACAGCGCATAGGCTGAGTCTACACTAACATGTACTGCAATGATCATAGACTAAGGATGTCGAACTCCAGTCCTGGGGGGGCTGCAGTGTCTGCTGGTTTTTTGGCGCCTTAATTTAAATGGTTAGTGATTGGTTAGAGTCCACATACTTTGTTCCCAAGGCCTAAGCTCCTGACTGGAGTCCGATATCCCTGCTCAACATAGACACTAACACGCACTGTTATAATAGACTGCAGCAGGCTCTTGTTAAAGGCTGCAGAAATATGGGGGGGGCTCTTTCAGGCAGCAGGGTGATTTGCGTGTACATCTACATAATATGCAAACAAGAGTTTCAATATTGTGGGGTTTTAACCACAGCGTTTCAGTCTGTCATATCTGTCATAATGCTGTGTGTGGCTCCAATTTCCATCAACACGTTCAGTAAACAGGAAATTTACTGTAAACGGAAACCTTCAAAAAGAAAGAAAGAAAGAAAAAAAAAAAACAGGGTTTACCTTTCTTTCGAAAGATTGCATGGAGAAATCTGTCAGCTTGGCATTCAATGTTCTCAGTGTTTGACTGGCCCTGAGGAGGAGATTCTTCTGTTGGAGTCGACTGAGGTGAACCGACAGTGGGAATATGTTCCTGTTTGAGAATATCCAAAAATCAAGAGCACAACCTTGAAGCATCAGATTCAATACGACTATTCTCTACATCCATTAGATATCAGTCTGGCCTCACCGAGAGATAAACAACTAACTATTCAGGACACTGCAGCTGTTAAATACATTACAGAACTGTACAGCAATCCACATAACGGCAATTCGGTATCAAACTTTAGTAAGAAAATATACCTGAAGCTGTACAGTTTAAAAAAAATATTTTTATGTGATACAGATCTGTGTAAACCATGTACCATAATACAAGGGGTGGTTTATCCAGGGGTATTTTAAAAGGTTAAAACTCTTATTTAACTTACACTGAGTTTCTCTAATTGGAGATTGCAGAAAGAACAGCTGGCATCCACTGACCAGTCACTGACCGCATCTGGTTCACAGTCTAAAAGTAAATGAAAGACCTTATGCATGAACATTGCATTTGTTTCTGAGAACGCAAAGGACATTAATGATCTTTAAACAAAAAATGGTAGCTATACAGAACATGTAAAGTGGCATAAAGAATGACAAATGCTGGTTTCATATCCCATTCTGATGCCTTGTCCCAATTCACACACACACACACACACACACACACACACACACACACACACACACACACACACACACACACACACACACACACACACACACACACACACACAGCTTACCGTCAAATATACTGAGGTCTCTCAGCAGCCTTGGTCCATAGATCCCTTCTAATATGCTTTCAAACCCTACAAAATACAAAGGAATATCTTTGTTAAACTCAGACATGGCAAATCCACCCAGTTCTGCTCATTCTCCAGGGAGCAATAGAGAAGCTTACTGTTACCCAGACATATGTATGCATTCAGGACTGTATGTACAATGCCTGCATCTATGAGCTTATTATTTGTATTGCAGGTTTTAATAAATATCTTATTACTTCAAATATTTGCATGCATTGTTTACATAAAATGCAGCTGAAGGTTTTAGAACAATATCAGTAAATAAATCGTAAGATCTACAATGAAAACAATGGCTAAATGTTTAAACCTTTTTTTGTTCTTTATACAATTTAAACAATAATTATAAGTACAATTCCAGATTTATTACTTTATTAAGATTGAATACTTGAATGGTTGCCATGCACACCACTGGCACTGATCACTCGTAAAACTGCTCTGCCTAATTAAAGAAATGATGTAATGTTAGAATGATAAAAATACAGGTAGAGCATGCCCCCAACAACAAGGCTGGTAATTATAATGTTCCTCTGGAGAGGAAAAGAAAAAAAAACCCCACTAATGAATACATGAATGAAGTAAATGTGTAATACCAGTCCAAACATACGAGTCTGAATCATCTCACTCACTGCCTGCCAAAATACACTAGCTTTCTATACATGATGTCATTTGGAAACGTAAATTGAGTTTGCAACAGAACTGGAGATCAAAACGATGTTCTGGCGTTAAAGAGCATTCAACTGTTCCATTTGAGGAGAGGAGGTTGCAAGACGACCAGTTTTCAGTTCTCTTCCACAGTAACACAATAGGCAGGGTATAGCACGACTTAATCAACTATTCAGGGAGCATTTTAAATGGGCATACATTTAAGGGTGTGTGCATGTATGGATGCATCGTGTGTGTGTGTGTGTGTGTGGGTGCGTACACAACATGTACATACAAGGGTTGCAATGATGGGTAGTGAACTGTCGAGGCCTACGTGGGTTTTTAATTTATATTAGCCAAGGCATGCATCTGGAAATTGACTTTAATGAGGTCACCTCAAGGCAAGTTAAAGCTAGTATACACATTACAGGTCGTTTTTAATTTATTTATTCTTAAAAATCTGAACGTGAAGCAACTATGCAACTGGCCTACTGCAGAGCCAGCGCAGATTAACCTCACCATATGAGTTCTGACATGAGGGAACTGTAATAAGTGTGACTACCATAAGACCACTCTCTCTCTGGGTGAGAGACCACAACACCAGCCACTCCTCAGCAATGCTGCCCTATGAGGTCCCCTGGCATCTCCTGTCCCTGCATTACCACAACACTCCCAAAGGAACAGCGGGGATAATAATAATAATAATAATAATGCATTCAATTTCTATAGCGCTTTTCTAGGTACTCAAAGTGCTTTACAGTTTAAATGTATCATTTAATTTGTTCCCTAAAAAAAAAAAAATCAACCGCTATTGCGAACGATACCAGCAGTAGAGAAGCAGTCCTCATAGTCACAAACCTTTTCTGAACGACACACAAACTACTGCACTCCCAAAGTTGCCGCATCTGTGCCCAAATAAAGCCACTCGGGCCTGCTTTGAGATCAACGCAACACCTTGCAGTGTTTGACCTAAGTTTGCCATCTAATTGAAGTCAGGACCAATTATTTCCCCGCAATGACCAGCATCAACTCGGCAAACCCCAGAAAAGTGCAATATTCCCCCGCTGCCTATACCCTAGCCTAAAGGCCTGCTTAGTTTGGCGGCTCGACAATTATTGCAGATTTAACAAGAAAATTGATTAGAATTGCTTTCACGTATGCTATATTATTACAATTAGAAATGGATTCTCAAGCATTACCATACCGTGGGCACCTAAATGGACATGTCCAACCAAGACACTGCTACCTCCCAGTGCAGTAAAGTGCATAGTCTTGACTGAACCCTGACTATGCCAGTGCAAACTGGACAGTAGATCTACAGTAACAAGTCGGCAATCCAAACTGGTAAATACAACAACTTACCAGACTGTATTTGTTGGCTGTATTTTTAGATTAACAGACACATTTCACCCGACAGCCTC
Organism: Synaphobranchus kaupii; assembly: GCA_029718625.1. Taxonomy (NCBI): domain Eukaryota; kingdom Metazoa; phylum Chordata; class Actinopteri; order Anguilliformes; family Synaphobranchidae; genus Synaphobranchus; species Synaphobranchus kaupii. Next base: position 4,763,610 of record CM056391.1, read on the forward strand.
TCCACCCACCTAGATATCTAATGCATGCTCCATTCATAAATGCACACATACAATGTACAATTCACAATATACTCTACCATTATTAGATCGTTGACCACATTTCAGTCATAAAGAGATCCTGCACCAAAGCTGAATGCGATACAATATTTTTCCAACAAAACAAGCATGAAAAATGAGTCTGTGACAAAACTGTACCATGTATAAGTATAACTCAATATGTGTCGTTTATTCCAACAAAACAAGCATGACACACAAGTCTGTCACAAAATTGTATCATGTATAACTGAACAAGTCAATATTTGAAAAAAATTGTAAGATGTCAAGTTCTAAGAAATATATAAACATTAATAAAATATACACTTCTACTTTGGAAGAGAATTTAAGAAAAGCATGCGTCAATTTCTAAAAAATACATTCTAAAAAGCCATCAAAAAAGGTCATAAATATTGAGTTGATTTTACACAGTGATCCACGATTAAACTAGCAATATCATTAAATGCCCAGGCAAGATATCAGTCAAGTAAACAGCCCTGGTCTCCTCTGACTGACTGCACAGGATAAATAATTAGCCTATCAAGCAAATGGGCCTGATGTGGTATGGTAAGCACAAAACCCTTTTCCTGCAAACTTTAGCTGAATGATTTATACTTTCCTTTGGCACTTTTAGCCATGTGTAAACGACACTTAAATTTCCGTTCAAGCAAGAGAGCGGTGTTTATGACCAGGCAAATAATGTACAAAGTCCAACAATATGTAGGATGCAAATCGTACGTTACATGCCATAAATTACTTTGCCAACGTCCCACTACCAAAACCACAACCAGAATGACTCCTGTCGCTATTCATTTTTATCCTAACCGCACACGCAGTCCGTAACGTTAATGTTAACTAACGTTAACTATCTTGCTAGTTATCTAAATTAAGTTAGTAAGGCCACTCAACCGTTACCGTACTTTTATTTTTCTAAAAAAGGTGTAGAATGTAATGTAGAATGCTCCAACGTAATTAAGATACAATGGTGCCCGACCAGTTTCATTTGATCGAAGATGAGAAATAATAGACAACTAACTTATAACTGACGAATGACAAATTAGTTGCAAATGAACGCTTGAAAAACGGTAAAAAATAAAATAAAATAGAAATAACTATAGCATAACATAAGTAACGTTAACATAACGTTGTATTTGTTTAACTTAACGTTAGCTGGTAGCTCGTCTTAGCAGAAACGTCCAGTTAATGCAATATTAGTGCTAACGGTCGCTTTTCAGATTTTAAAGCGAACTCCACGACTTGTTTAATGTGAAAAATTGCACCAACTAACGTTAACGTTGGTTTAACTTAGCTAGCTACGTTACACCTGGTGAAAATCTGTAGCTAAGGTAGCAAAGTGTATTGCAAGCTAGCTAACATATACGGTTTGCTCACTGGCTTCTGAAATATCTGCAGAATTTACTAAATGTGCAAACTCCCTGTTTATAATCCTAAACTACGTTATAACTTTGACAGCAGCTCAACGAATCATGCCTGCAACCAATTAACTTAACTTAGCCAAGTTAGCTAATTAACGTTAGCCATATAGTCAACCAATTAACTTAGCCAAGTTAGCTAGCTAAGCACCTAACGTTAGCCATATATTCGCGCCAAGCAAAGCCTACCTGGAACCAAGTTAGTGAACTAACGTTAACATTAGCAGCCTAGCAAGAAGCAAATTGCGTTAGATCCATAGACTGTGTATAAAAATAACCAAGTTAACGTTAGTAAGTTAGCAGCAGCTTCTTGGTGAACTTCTGGGACATTGTAACAAAGCGTTAGTGAGCCAAAAAGACCATCGCACGGTTAACGTGAAAGAAGTTTGCGTAAATGTGCGGGGAATCAGTGCACTACTTAAGGGTGTTGGGTTGTTGGCTAAAACAGCCTAAAATTCATTTTTAAGACCTAGTAACCGGTATCCTAACCAGGTTAACTGTAAACCACGTTAACGCTAGTTAGGATAGCTAGTAATCCAATTCAACTGTCACTGGTTTCTTTTTTAAACAAGCTGGCTCGTGAGTTGATGGGGTTAGTGTTTATAAAACAAAACGGTCACGTGAATCAATCAAACACGAGGACGACCGTTAGGATTAGTGCCCACCGACACTCCCCGACTACGGCCAAAAAAACCCTATGGTCGCCATGGTAGCTAGCTCCAAAAAAATAAAAATAAAACGAAATCCTAGCCCTGTCAAAACAAGTGAGCGCTCTTAAAGGCACAGACCAAATTGTTTCAAGTTCTTCTTCGTGTGCAGAAATAGCCTCCAAAAAGTATGAATCGGGTGAAACACGCATCAATAATGAATAAATAACAGCTCCATCATCCAGATCGCCAGAAATCCCCGAGGGTGTGCGGGACGTTTACCGGAACAGCGAGGAGCGAAGACAAAGAAAATGGAGACAGGATCGGTACCTCTGCAATTGAACTTAGCAAGCTAGCTAGCTAGCTAGCCAGTCAGTCAGTACGGACAACTTGTGTTGGGTTGCAATCTAAATTAACGCCATATTATGCACTTCGCACATGAAAACAAGCGCGCAACATGAAGCCGACAAGAAAAGGGTTTTGCTTACCTACACAGTGAACCAATTTGTGCCGCCAGGAATCTAGTTCCCGCCGGAATCCTTTCCTCTCTGCCGTGCATTTAGAGCTACGGCACTGGGTAGCCATTCTGCCTGTCCTTCTCTAGCTCTGCCGCTGACGTCATGTGACGTCATCCACATCTCACGCTTATTTGATTGACACGTGTCACGGCTAAAAGGAGGAGGGGCTTATCGGAAACATCTGCCTGCACATCGGATTTCCGTCTATTACAGGCTAGTTTTAGAAATATTGGTAGGTTAATCATAAATAATATAAAGACATTGGTACTATAGAAGTTTTATATGTCACAAAATATAGGCTACCACCATAACTTGGGTTTATAAATTAATTCATTTGAAAAATGATGTCCATGACTTAATTCAGTTACAAAACTGAATTCTGTTTAGGCTTGAGAAACTTCACAATATCAAAACGTGTAGGAGAGACAGTACTTCACATCCTTGCCTGTATCAGATACAAACTTTAGTGCTTTTGTTTGGAGGTTCATAGGACTTTATGTTTTGGCTTATAGGGACATGGGTGGCCGTGATTTGTGAAAATCCAGCAGAAATAGAATTATTGAATTGTTTATGGTTGTTCTTTAAACCATTTATTTTCAAAACCATGTTCTGCATAATGTAAATGTTTTTTTGTGTTTTTTTTTTGTCAGTAATATAAATTACCATTAACATGCACACAGATATGTGGTCTGTAAGCCACAAGGACACATTCCTAAAGGTAGATGTTCTGTGGCTCTCCATAAGCTTTTCTCGTGCCATATTTCTCTGCATGCATTAATATTTTATACGTACTGAAATGTGTGAAGTCAGGTGACAGGGACAGCAGCAATGCCCTGTGTATACCTTGCAGACCCTGAATGCATGTTCCTGATGGATTCACCACTGATTATCAATATGACCAGTCTGCTGTTTCATCTGCTCTTGAGGTAAGTCGTAAGCAGAGAACATATGTTTCTTCTCTAAAGCAGGTGACTCCGTGTCTATGTCTCCATGGAGGCTGCACGTGACCGAGTGATTATCTCTCCTAGTTATTTTTCTTTTTCACCCTTCCTCCTACATCCCTGCATGTGCTAAATTAGGGTCACCTATCAATACTTCACCTTGGAACAGCATTAACGGTAATGTGTTCTCTAATGTGCCTTTTAATGGTGCACCGTTGTCCGCTGCGGGTCTCTTTACTTCCCCTCCCCTTTGCCTTGTGATTACACTGCAGCAGGTGGTCTGGTTCCCTCAATCAGGGAGGCCTTAAAGCAGAACTAATGCTGCATTCGTTTATTAATTTCCAACTCGGAATTCCGACATCCGACTAGGGAAAATGTAATAAAACGCCCTTCCAACTAGGAGTTCCATGTCAGAAATCAGGGATCGGGAAATCAAACCCGACCTCCCGACTATAGGAAGAACTTGACGTCACATCATCATGGCAGCTCACACCTCGACCCATATTGTGAACAGTAAACAAACATGACTTTTAGACAATTTAGCTTTTAAAAGACTTCAACTTTAGTTTTTCAGCATGAAATGCTTTTGTATCGGCCAACGTACCGATACAGAATGATAAACATACAATTAAAAGTTAAAACATTATTGTTGTGGTGTTAGCTGTTTTAGCAAAGTTTGCTTGCAAAGCCAAAACTTCAATGTGTGGGGCGTCCATGATGCCAAGTCCCCAGTTATGCAGCTCGAACGCACTGATGTCGGTAATGACGCGGAAACAACACGTTTACCACCTCCGATATCCCACCTCTGGCCATTAACGAATGCAGGGTGAGTAGCCCCAATGACAGTGGTCCCCAAACATATTCCTGGAGATCTACCGCCCTGTAAGTTTTCACTCCAACCCTAACAAAGCACACCTCATTCAACGGCTAGAGATCTCGTTGAGCTGATAATTAGTAGAATCGGGTGTCCCAAATTAGGGTTGAAATGAAAACCTGTACGGGTGGTTGACCTCCAGGAACAGGGTTGGGCACCACAGCCCTACGGTGATAGCCAATCAGTGGCAGAAAGGTGTGATTATTAACTCGGGGATACACTTCTGCGGGTAGATGTATGTTCCGGTTCCGGTCACCCTTGCACACAATGCCTGCTCGGTGAGTATCTTCCGCAGCAAACCAGCCTGAACAGAGCTACATGATTTATCTACCAAGATCTCAAAGGTTTTGAATTTAGCCGCACAGAGACAGCCGTTGATTTCCCTTATTCCTCCACATACTATTCTCTCCCACTGTGTAGTCCAGGGGTGTCAAACTAAATTCCCAGGGGGCCGCAGTGTCTGTGGGGTTTTTGTGGTTTCCTGTCAATCAGCTGCCAATTAAGGCCTTGAGAACAAGGTGTATGGATTATGTAGCCAATAAATGACTTAAATGAACCACTGGTGTCAAGAACACCCCGACGAAAACCAGCAGACACTGCGCCCCTCCAGGACTGGAGTTAAACCTGCAGTCACAGCGCCCCCTCCAGGACTGTAGTTAAACCTGCAGACACAGCGCCCCCTCCAGGACTGGAGTTAAACCTGCAGACACAGCGCCCCCTCCAGGACTGGAGTTAAACCTGCAGACACTGCGGCCCTCCAGGACTGGAGTTAAACCTGCAGACACTGCGGCCCTCCAGGACTGGAGTTAAACCTGCAGACACTGCGGCCCTCCAGGACTGGAGTTAAACCTGCAGACACTGCGGCCCTCCAGGACTGTAGTTAAACCAGCAGACACTGCTGCCCTCCAGGACTGGAGTTAAACCTGCAGACACTGCGGCCCTCCAGGACTGGAGTTAAACCTGCAGACACTGCGGCCCTCCAGGACTGTAGTTAAACCTGCAGACACTGCGGCCCTCCAGGACTGGAGTTAAACCTGCAGACACTGCGGCCCTCCAGGACTGGAGTTAAACCTGCAGACACTGCGGCCCTTCAGGACTGTAGTTAAACCAGCAGACACTGCGGCCCTCCAGGACTGTAGTTAAACCAGCAGACACTGCGCCCCCTCCAGGACTGGAGTTAAACCTGCAGACACTGCAGCCCTCCAGGACTGGAGTTTGACACCTGTGGTGTCTGTAGCACATGTATAGCACTGTAGCACATGTATAGCACTGTAGCACTCTCTCTTTTTTGATACGTTTGACAGGCCCATCTTTCTCTGTCATTTACTTGTCACCCTTTTTTTTTTCTGACTAGAAGGCCGAACGCCTGAACTGCCTCCAGCCTCAGTAGACTTCAGATTCATTTTTAGCACCAACAGAATGATAGATCCAGTCTAGACAGTTTATATGCAGGCATTCCTCCATGATAAGAACTTCAATAATGGCCTCCTCTATCCCTTTGGCCAAACGCCACACCAATTCAATGCAAGTCTTTGAGCAAAACATATGTTCTTCAGATGTTTGATCACCAGAGATCTGCCCTGCTTGAAGGTATTGACCATATGCTTCATGCTTAATCTCAAGTTTTCAGCATTGCTTCTTTCACTAATATTAGTTAGCATTGATAGGTATTCATCGTTGCAGAGCTACATCTTCTCTTCCCAATGTAAGGGGTTGGACGAGGCAAGCTTCTCACAATATTACAAACATGCAAATAGCTAGTAAAAAGCAATACAAATTTCATAACAAAGCCAACTTTAATCATAGGACCATGCTAAACTCATCATTTCAAAAAAAAAAATTCTATTCCCCAGCATTAAAAAAAAAAACATCCTTAATTTTTCCAGCTACATCGCAAATCTATATTGACATAGTGTTTCGGTCTGCAACAACCCATGCTCCAGTTTACAATATGTGCTGCATGTGCTCCAGTGTCATGTGTCTACAGACTCAGCACTACATTTCGATCTGGCTGTCTGTTAATGATACTTACTAGATAGCTTCGGGAAACCTTTGATGAATAAAACATGAGGAAGAGTAAGTCAACCGACAAAAACTACAATTTAACAATGACCTGAGACACTAGGGTTCCGTACGACACATGATGACACAAACACCTGAAATTCACTTACCCTCAATGAAGGATGCTGTAGCAATGGGAAGCACCAACAAATATGGTTGGGCATTCGTTCAAAATTGGGCGTGCATATACAAATAGGAGATACAACCTGATAAAGATATTCCAAAACACTTATTCCACTGTAAATGTAAAACAAGTTCTTATTATATGTGACATTTTTTATTGCCCATTTGATGTGAATACCAAAATGGCAAGCTAATAAGCATGTGTCTTATATCTTTAAAAAGCAATTTGAAGAAAGTAAAATCCGGGCTTAGATGTCTTGCCCCAGTGACGGCCACAGCCTTTGACTGTCCCTAAGCAGGATTTCATTTGAGGACCCCCCCAACCCACCCACTCCCTAAATAATAGAAATATTTTAGAACAATGCAGGGCCGTAAGCAGCCACTTATGTCTCTTAATGGGTCAGGTCGGCTCTGTTCTTGCCAGTGGCTTTGTCTGAGCACGTCTGCAATAATGGCGACTCTCGAGTCAGGGGTCTGCAAACCGTTTCCTGGAGAGCCACACGGTCTGCTGGTTCCGTTTTCACCTTAAAATCAGCATTCAGTTCAGTCCCATAAAACCAGGCGAGGTGAGATAAGTCACAACTGCTTTAATTGATCAATTAAATGGCCAGTAATAAACACAGAGCAGCAGTCCCCTCCAGGACCAGGGCTGCAGTTACCTAAAATAGGGGAACATGCCGCCCCTTACTGGCTGCATATGGTGCCTCTTACCTGATAGCTTGTATTGCACATCTGGTTGCATGGCTCTTGTTTTTCTTTTTCTGCCTATTTTTTACATGAACATTTAAAAGAATACATATTGCGTTGACTCATAATATAAAATAAACGGTAGCAGGCTGCAGCAATACGGTAGCAGAATAATGCAGTGAATAAATGAGGTGGAATAGAAAATCTCCATTCCAACCAAAAAAAAGTAAAAAAATTGAAAAATAAAAAACTAAAAATGTTGAAAAGAATGCGAAATATATTTTCGGGAAGGCCGATCCTCTGTATCCACCTGAAAAGGCAGCAGCTGTTGTGAACATCTGAACTTTGAAAATATTTGTTAATGTTGTTAATCCTACGGGCAGATGAACTGCGCATCCTGTGATAAGGTATACTGTAGGCAATAAAAAATAATGTTTTGTGAGGAATTCTCAACATTTTTACTAAAATTTGACTAGCAGTTTTGTTGCCCAGAAATTAGTGATAATAATATATTTTTTAAATCTTTCCCTCAAAAGAAAAGCAGAGTTTCAATAAATAAATACATTGGAATGAACCCATACAGTAAGAGTACGTGGCTGTGCATCCATGTTTTCTGTTGGAATCTAGAATGGCTTTTCTTTTTGCCGTCCCTCATTTGTAACTCTGTGGGTTGTCAGAATATTTAATTCAGGATGTTAAAAAAGATTCTGAAATGTCAGAATAATTATGTCACAGCAGGCAATTAAAACAATAGAAAATGGCATCTAAGCTCACTCTATCTCAAATGACTGACAACCGTATAGCATACCAAATGCTGCCGGCTTTAAATGGGGCATCTTTTTTTTTGAAGAAAAATGATGGAATTAAATTTAATTGAACGTTCCATAAAACATGAGCCCCTAATAAATGTGTTTTGAGTGCATCACAAAGGCAGGATTAGGATGTGTCATTTTTAAAGAATTATTAAACAATTTTCTCTTATGGCAACAACAACTGACCATTTCATTTATTCAAATAAATAATGATTTAGTCTGCTACAAGGTGAAAATGAACCTTCCCCCAAAGGTTCAGGTGATCTCATTTTGGATGGTTGTATGGTTGCTGTAACAAGGGCTTAGAAATGCCAAGGGAAATATATATATTTTTTCTGAGTGATAAATTTATTCCAAATGAGTGCACTGGACCAGCAGAGATGGCACAACACACAGGCCCATTGGATTCCTCATTCTTAAACTCTCTTATTGGAGTATTGTGTTCAAATTTAATCAACTTATTACACATCTTTTTTCAGCTTTGAATTAGATCTTAGATCTAATGGGACGTATCTACTGGAAAACAAGGGAAGGTTACATCAGTTTGTGGGAAACAATATTGCTTTAGATTTTCCTGCATAAAACAGAAAGGAAGTAAATAAGCTGTACTCTTTAGACTTCTAGTAAATGTGCATTTCTCCTGATATATGTACTTTATTATTACTGTTATTATTATTACTATTATTATTATTTTGCAAAGTATGACTGAAGTATGACTGAATTTGTATGTCAAGTTGCCATAGAAACAGACATTCAAAGACTTCTTGACATGTATAAAAATAATGACGGTTAAAAGAATCCTGTTTTGTTTTGTATTTACATATTATATCATTGGAAAATGGCGAACAGTAATTTGTATTACAATGCAGGTTAAACATTTTGCATTTCATGTTGATTACAACTGAACAAGCGGCACAGTATGCTGGTTTATAGAAAACACTTGTCTTGTAATCTAACAATCAATAATGAAATTTGATTTATGTAGCACATTTTTTTTGTTACACTATATGTTTCACAGTATACCCGGCTAAACCCAGACAAAGAAAGCCAAGGGGCACAGTGGCAAGGGGATTCTGACACAACAGACAGCATGCAGTATAAGATTTAATGCTATTGTGTAGTGCAAGAGGGCGGGTGAAAATTATATTTCGCAATTTCCACAGCAGGGGAAAGCACTGTGCTATTGCAACGGGGATTTAATAGATTATGTTACCCGTAGATGTGGTAAAGGTGTGACTGCATAATGCCCAATTAGATTGTCTGTATTCCCCTTTTTGTTGCTTAATTAGCTTTCACAAAGAAAGAAGATTTGCAACAATATACAAAATAATACTAAAACAAATGTAGGAAAATAACATTTCAACTCACTGTTGGAGTGCTGATCCCAGGTCAGTTTACTCTGACCATACCCTAAAAAAAAGGTACATTGGAGGTATACATTTTTCTTCTTTAAGGAACAAATTTCACAAATGTACCCTGAAAGTACAATGATGTTATATTTAATAAGTACCTTTTCAAGCAAAAAAGGTACAAATTAATTATGTATTGCCGGCTTGGTGTACAATTTTACATACCTATAGGTTACCACCCCAGTGGTTTGTACCTTTTTAGGTACTTTTTGTACCTTTTTTATGAGAGTGTACATGCCGATATCTGGCAGAAGAGACCTTAAAGCACTGTGTGCAGTGCATACTAGAGACCTTAAAGCACTGTGTGCAGTGCATACTAGGTTCAGTGACGGCGCCAGGAACTTTTCTCTCCCTGGGCTAAGGGTGGGCTAGGTCAATACATGGGGGTGCTAAGGTTAGCCGTGTTTCCCCCAGGATGACTTTTGTGTGTGCGCCGGGGGGGGGGCCTGCACAAGTGGCAGAGCATCCATACAAAAGTCAGAATTGTATAATTCTGTAAATTGAAATGGCATTACAAATGTCATTTGGCTTCATCAATACGAGTACTTAAAAATATCAGACATCAAAGAAAATAAGACACCGGAAAATAATGAAAAAGGATGTGAGAAGAGAGGATAAATTATCAGTGTAACGTTATGTCAAAAAAGATGGCTAAAATGTCGTTGTTTAACCGCTGCTCTGTGATTGGGACATTTAGAAGTTTCATTATCTAATGAAGATCGCAAACTTTACTCATGAGTGTTACGCTCCCAGGGGCGCCCGCAGGATTTCTTCCCGGGGTACGCAACAGAGGAGGCCAAGCCATAGGCTACATGAAAACAAAGCCACTACTTCGGACTAACGTTACAACGTAATTTACCGATATATTTTGCACTCATAGGGTCGCATATTACAAGAAGTTCTAACGTAGGAGCAGGCCCAGCCTACGTTAAAGTCGGATCTTTCATCAGCATAACCGGAGAGACTTACTTCACAATAGAATGGAAATGTTGCGCGCAAAAAGATGTTACGTGACTTACAGTAGCCTGATCTTTCATCAGGAAACCCGGAGAGACCTCACAATAGAATGGAAATGTTGCGTGCAACAAGCTGTTACGCGACTTACAGCACAGTTAATGTTAACACAATGAAAACACTTCTGACAAGTCAATGTAACTATCGAACATGCTCAACAAAATGTATTCACTGCTTAAATTTCTAATAAAATATTATTAGCCTACTGAATGCTCGCCAATTGTGTGTGTGTGAGAGAGAGAGAGAGAGAGAGAGAGAGTAAGAGAGAGAGAGAGAGAGAGAGAGAGAGAGAGAGAGAGAAAACACGCCACTGCAAATAAAAGAACATGTTGCCTCAATCACTGCATAAAAATAAATAGCATCTTACCCTTAAGCCCTATTTGGACAGGATAAGTTTTACAGGGGGAGGTGGGGTAATGTAATAATTACTGGAAGAGCTCCGCTATTTTAGTTCCCATGTCTGTAACTTTAACGGACTGCGCGCTCCCGCACCAGTAAAGATTCGGGAGTCTTTTACCTACTATTAAATGTCCTGTAAAAATTACCCCAGGTTAAAGCTATCCCGTGCGAATTGACATGTCCGGTAAAATTCAGTTATTTCCTGTGATAAATTAGTTTTCCCCAGTCTTTTCTACTGGTTTTTCACGTAAGCACTCGAGGACGCCTTTGGTTGTGCTCTCTTCGGTCCAACTATTGACCGACCTCTAAATTAATGTAACGTTACAGTAAATAAGAAGACAGAGAGCAAAAAAAACAAACAAAAAAAAACAGGCTAAAAAGTAGGCTACAGTGGGGCAACGCTTGTGGCCGTTTTAGGTAAGCTATTGTAGCCTAGCTATAGCCTTTCTTTTCAAGCTAACGTTAATAAAGAGGTGTACCGTGTAATTGCAGGATTCATCACGCTTTTTGTGGACATGTTTGCCATGCCAACATTGTCTCCACGTAGTTTTTGATGTGTAACGTTGTATGACTCGTGGGGAACATTTTCGGTGTGACGACAACATAGCGTAGACACTCCCATCTCTGTAATTCTAGACGCTGCTTACGGAGATAGCTACTTTATCCCGTCCGAATCGGCCATTAACATTACAGACGTCCTGTGGTAATAATTAGGCTACTTTACAGACATTGTCCTGAAAACGTATCCCGTCCGAATAGGGCTTTAGAATGTGAGATTGACCCTCCTTGTCCCGGTTGCATCAAATTCCCTAAGCACCCACTCTGTGTCGATTTCAAAGTCATTGTGAATGTTCATAATCGCCAATCGCGTCTGTCATGCTGTTCTGTAGGTAGGTTTTCAGACGTCTCAAACATCTGAATGAGCGCTCGATCGAAGCAGTAGACACGGGCATCGTAAGAAGGACTTTCAGTATGCTATGAAGTATTTGTTTAAGTTAGTTATCTTGACTGACAAGTAAAAAGGCAACTCTAAACTTTTCCCGGTCTAAAGAAAAAGGTGATCCTCCAATCACTTTCAACGGTGTTAACGGCGGGATGGTGATCCTCCAATCACTTTCAACTGTGTCTTCCAATCACTTCCAAATGTTTGAAATATGCAAAACTTGGAAAATACAATAACCAGGCAATACAACGAAGACAATAAGCAAATATCATTCCTCAACACCGTAGAAACAGAGACGCAGAGACTTTGACAATTCACGTCAGTTTTAATGGAAATACTAATTTTGCTGTTGTTGCTAAGGTACGCACTACGCAGACTGCGTACTCTGCATACAGCTGGGGGCGCCACTGTACGCTCCGGCGTGTTTCATAAACTGCACCGTAACGTTTGCGTTGTTTTATGTATTATCAGAACCGCTTCCACTGTCACCATTCTCCCCCATTTAATTTAGGCTTAGCTTATACATTTAGCTACATGGAAGAAATAGGAGATCTTTAACGTTACCTGACCATTTTTTGGAGGCAAGCTCTTCTTATTAGCTGAAGTCGAGAAGACGAAGATTGAAAATGATAATTTAGCTAATTTAGGTTAGTTATTCGCTTTCCAAATCTACTCATCTGTGCATGGCCAAGCAGCCAATGTTGTGAGATTAATCTACCGCCAATCAAAACACTGTAGTTTACACTTGGGAGTTGCTACGTAGGGAGGTCCACACACTCCACAAATCTGTTGAGTAGTTGATAATTTCCGAAGACGGATCACATGGAGAGCTTATGCGAACACATTTTCTATTGATTTTAAAATGATAGTAAATTAGTTTTCAAACAATGACGTTTCCATTTAATATTTTTTAACGTGGTGGCGAACTCTGTAGGCCTGATGTATTGTAGGCTATGGGAAACACTGGTTTGCTAACGTTAGAAATCAGTTTACGTTATTGTGTCATTTGCATGAGCTCCCTACACACACACCCCCCCCACACCCGTAGGCTATACGTCATAGCATAGGCTACATACGCTGCGTAGCCAGGGTGAATATCAGAAAGGGATTAGAATTGTTGATTTAATTTTATATATTTTTTTATTATAATTATAAAAATGTTATTAAAATGCCTGGGGGGGGGCTAAACTGGGGCTAAGCAAATTTGTGACGGGGCTATAGCCCACCCTTGCCCCGGTGTAGCGCCGTCCATGACTAGGTTTATATTTTCTAATTGTATATACATTAACTTACAGTATGTTTATGCTTATTCTACTCAAACAATGTGCCAACACAGGTCAAATACATTCAGGTTTGTTTCCATGGCAACCAGTGTTAATCCCTCAATAAGCAAACGATTAACAAAAAATACATAATTATTTATATTACTGCCAAGTAATAATGTCAACGGCAACAATAAATTGTTCTCTGCCCTGATGCCATTCCGTTGGATGTGTCATATTAATGACATTAGCTTAATTACTTAAATCTCAGGACTGTTCGTGCTTTCAATTGACTGTGCCTGTGTTTGTAAATTTCTCAGTTAGGAACATTTTAATATGCAGTGGATATCTGGCATTGGCATTAGATTCAGTGGCACGGCTGTCATGCTATTTTAATATATATTTAGCTTTCTCACATTTGAATAAACGGGGATTGTATTCGACAGCCCTCCAAAGCCATATTTGTTGGAATTATTCAGAGAACTGACTTGACCACAACTCTCTTCTCAATACACCTAAAAAAATGAATCCACAATGTCACCACAAACTCAAACTCAATGTACTGCTGATGAAATAACGAAGGTGATATAAAGCCAGAGTTCTGAGTGAATGTACTTTAGAGTCCACTAAGTGCGGTTAGTCTTGGTTAGAAAGGAGAAGGGCTCTGTTTTCTCTTAAGACCTGAGAACGAGTCTTTCAGGTGCTCGTCTAGGCAGACATCTTATCTGTTTGGAACATGCCCTTGGATCGTTAATGTAATGAAACCTTGCTTCAACTCTTACACAATGCATGTGTTACTTCAATGCAGGCTGTCTTGTCTGTTCCCCATTAAGGCTGGGGTAAAAAGATACTGTAATCAGGAAGCAATAAAATAAAATAAAACTTGACTTTAATGAAGGAAAAGCTCTGAAACATTGCTTTCATGTAAAATACACATATAAACACTAAAGTATATTTTTCAGGCCGCCAGTCAAATTACATTTCTGTACATCATATGCCTGCTTTACTGTGAGATTTCAGAATGAAGGGAATCACTGGCGTGAATAATATCTGACAACAGTGAGTCTGTTCCTGAAGTGTTTTGCATATTATACTGTGTCTGTGTGTGACCCAATAGCACAAGCACCAATTTAATCTCTTACGGCACAAAATTCTGCAAATAAAAAACTAAGTCTCCCTCTCCCACAGTACACCTGTAAACATGAGCTATGGCACTTATAACTGAAAATATCTCTGAGCAATTCAAGTTTCAAGTGGTTATGTTAAGTTCTTTCCACTCACATGACTGTTGTCAAACCGCAGTAGCCGTTTTTACCCTTGTATGAAGCACTGCGGCGGCCAACATGCTAATATTGGTGTTGAAATACATGGGGATGGGGACGTACTAGCTATGCTACCAGAGGGACTGTTTCTAAAGAAGAATATTCATTAAAATGGCATCATTATCTCAATAACTGAAAAAGAGTTACTTTGATTTTGCTATTGAATTGGACAGAAAATAGACATTTAAAAATACAAAAATAGACAGAAAATATTTGACATTGTAATCACTCGACCAGCATGGGACAAAGATGGTAATCGCAAAAGCATGACTTGAATGTTGAAAGAGAATGAAGTTTGGGTAAATTAATCTGTTTGGGTAAACCTTCTTTTCCGCTTAACCGTGAGGCACAAATTTAATGAAAATATTTTGGTACTCATACAAAATTGTGGAATCAACAATCACTGAAGTAAATTAAAAATGCATGTTTTAACAAACAACGTGTGTTCCAATTGGATTACATTAGATGCCTGAATCATATAGCAAACCTGCCAAACTAATCAAGAAATGCCTTTGGCAAACAGTGCCATGCTATCATTTTTCTGGTTCAGTCTTTGGTTGTTTTTTATCATCACACAGGCTGTTGTGTCTGTGAATTAGGCCAGTCACATTATCCATAATGAGTTCCACACTCTAAGACACCTAGAAACCAAACCAAGACCATGAAGATTTAAAACCCATTATTACTGAAAGCTTTTTGGTGAATGATCTGATAGGTTGATGAATCCAAACTGACGAAACACTCGGAGCAGGATTAAAATGATGCATTAAATTACTTTTAATTAATTCTTTTTTGGCTACCTTTTAAATAGGAAATGTATTGTTCTTGGTATGCTTCCAAAGGATTGAGACATTCAACCTATGTTGACAAATATGAATATGCATAAGCTTTTAACTGATTGCTGATGGGGTAGAACAATGGCCATCGTCTGTTGGCATAGACATAGCTTGCCAAAAAAAAAGTTGCACACTCTAATATTTCGTTGGACCGCCTTTAGCTTTGATTATAGCGCGCATTCGTCGTGGCATAGTTTCGACAACCTTATGCAACGTCACAACATTTATTTCCGCCCAGAGTTGCATTCATTTTTGGCCGAGATCTTGCATTGATGACGGAAGAGTCAAACCACTCTGTAAAGTCTTCTCCAGCACATCCCAAAGACTTTCAATGGGGTTAAGGTCAAGACTCTGGTGGCCAATTCATGTGTGAAAATGATTCCTCATGCTCCCTGAACCACTCTTTCACAATTTGAGCCCGAGGAATCTTGGCATTGTCGTCCTGGAATATGCCCATTGATGGGATAACCTGGTCATTCAGTACATTCAGGTACTCAGCTGAACTAATTTTATTGCTGCATAACGTTGCTGAGCCTAGACCAGACCAATTGAAGCAACCCCAGATCAAAACACTGCCTCCAGAGGCTTGTACAGTGGGCACTATGCATGACGGGTGCAACGGCGACTTTTTTTTTGGCCAGGCAGTGTACCATCCTTCTCTATAACAGAAACATTACAAGTGGTGAGTTGAAAAGTAACTGTGTGCATGTTGATTAGCGGGGAAATAGAAAGATGCTGACTGAACACTACTGAGGTCATGATCGAACCATAACGATGAAACAGGGCAATCCTTCCCTCATCTTCGACCTTCGTCAATCTCAGTCTGTTTGGAGCGTAAATTACAGGCAGGGCGTATGTGGCTGAGGGACCCTTTGCCGCCCGACCAGCCTGAACAAATGGCCTACCTCATGGGGAGAAGTGGGCCATGGAGCAGGTGGCGTCCGCCCGACGACCAGCTGTACGCCCGTGCCCGGCAACATGCTACGGCTTCGAGATGCCGCCATGTTGCACAGAGACAGGAGTATTGAAAATAGGGATGGGACAGCCGTGACATCTCCTTACTCATAGAGAACAGGGAGGAGCTCCAGCAATCAACCAGTACACTGGTAAAAGTTGCTTTACCAAACGAGGCGGTCTACACCTTCATCTGCCAGCTGGTCAGCAGAGCATTATCAAATTGTGCGATGCTTTGTTCAATCTGTGTGAAAGTGTGGTTTCAAAACGCAAACACAAACAAGCCTCGGATGAACTCGTAGCACTTTCATAATACACACGCCTTCGCGCTAATGAGCGACTCTCCTCTCAGAATTCACTTCCTCCTCAGAGTGCCAGCTGCTTCCTGTTGATTCAGTCGCTTCTTTGCCTGGTGGCACTTGTGCTTTGCTGCCGTAAGGACGTGCTGAGATGTGTGTAGCGTGCATGCTGTCTTCCCACGCCATCTTTTACAATGAACATTCGTCCTGCTCACGTTCCAAGACACTCAAAGTTTCAAATCCACAAAATGTAACGGCTTCCAATGGCAAGGTACACAAGCCAGATTAACAACGAAAACCTTCTTACTCATAACAGCCCTCAGTGGTAATTAAGCATGACATTATTCATTTTGAGTTATTGCTCAGGGATAGTTTTGTCATTTGCAATCTGCAGGGTGACCAGTTGTTGCCTGTGTTATGTACCCACATTTACAGAAACAAAATGGGGTAATGTGAGTTTCTATATACAGTACGAATACACGTATGGTCCATTATTGTGTCATTTTAGCCTTATTTTTATCTGACCATTAACAGGACTGTTGAGAGCTTTGAGACATCACACTTTCAGTGTGTTTTTCAGTTCCTCAAACAGACAAACAGTCCACAAAATGACTAATAATTCAACAGCGTCATTGTAAGTGACACAGCACACGATCACAGGAAGGCATACACATACGTATCTGCTGATCTCATTTTTGTGTTCATAAAATAAGGATTTATGTGAGCGTATATCACACAGCAGTGCTCTTCAGTTCATACTGGGTTCTGGGTTTATTTTGTAATGGTGCATTTTTTTTACGAGCCAAAGATTTCCCAATTAATAATGTTTGAAAGTGTATGAATGTACTGTAGGAGAAGCTTTCTATATTAGAAGTACAGTAGAGTTGAATATGCCTTCTTAAAATATGCAAACATATCTGTTGTTTATTGTTCAGTAGTATGAGGTATGCCTTTATCAAGAGTGTGTCAATGGGGTTGAAATGTCCTGGCACAAACAAGCTAAAGCTAAAACTATGATCAATCTCTATTGTCAGTGATATGCCTTGGGTTGATGGAGTGCTTTATTTGAGGTGGGTGGAGGTCTGTGTGCAGGGCGTGGTTACCTGTCCCCGAAGAGGGACCCGCCGCATCTGCCCCTCACGCTATCACGCGTGATTAGCAACGGCAGAGTGAGCGATAGCTCCTTCAGTCTGCTAGAGCATCACCTGACAAAAACAACAACAAAAAAAACATCAACCTAAAAACACCTGGGGCCTGTATCACAAGGCAGGATTACTGAGATAGCTGGATAACTGCACTGAGTAAAACCGGAACCCTCCCAAATCTGGAACATGGACTGAAGTAAAAAAGAGCTGTTCCGGGTTTTACTCAGTGCGGTTATCCAGCTAACTCAGTAATCCTGCTTTGTGAAATACCCGCCTGATCTGAGCAGAGCAAATGTTCTGGTGAAATTTACACATACAGTGCTGCTGCATTCATCCATAATCAGCTTATTGACTACTCTGCACAATAATAATAGTAATAATAATAATAATAATTATTATTATTATTACTAATTGTACTGTAAAATACGAATAATATGAGGTCTGAATCAATAAGACTATTGTGGCAGATATTATGAATTTGTTATTACTTACATGCATATTTGAAAAATACTGGGATCTTTCATGGATATGAACACTCTTAAGATAGCACCGAATCTGTTGTATACCTTTTAAAACAGTTTTGGAATAGGATTATAAAACAGTGACCATTCAGAAATTAAACTCCATTTCAGATCCCTTTAATCCTGGGAGAGGACTGTCCATGTGGCACTACCTGTGCAATATTCACTCTATTAGGGTTAAACTCTGATGCTTTTGACATAAAGGGGTTCTTTCAACATCTGTTCTGTCACAGAGAACATGGCAGCTTCGTAGTCCCACTCTGAGTTAGCTCATCGGTCCGTTTGTGCATTTTTTTCCCTTCTATTGCCATTTCTGTCTTACACCCTGACCTCTGTGTTAGTTTTGAAGAGAATCACCATGGCAACATTCCGTCTCATAAGGGAATACTGTGTGTGTGCCCGATGCGTTCGGAAAGCCAAACGTATGGAGATTTGACAATCACCGCATGGACACATCAAGCATGTAGCACAGGATTTTTTTTTTTTTACATAAAAGAATCCAATTATGATAATTTATAAGCAGCAATTCAAATATCTGCTAGCTACTGACACTACCTGGGATATCACATGCATTTAGAATAAGATTTCTCACACAGAAAGTATGACACTGACAACAGTTGTTTATTAATATGCTGTACAGCCAGACCACCAGGAAATACATTTTATATGGTGAGTGAAATATCAAACATTTTTTAATAAATAAAAATTTGTATATAAGGCCATGTAAAAAAAAAGAAGTTGTTGATCATCCTTTTTAAAAAAAAAAATTGTAGGGAGGGAGGTTTTTTTTAAATTTTTTTAATTTAAGCACCAGGTACAGTGGACCGTAGAGAGAAATAAAGAGGACAGAATATATGGAACATTGCGTCTCTCGACCAAATTGCTTCTGTTTAATTGTAGCCTGTCAACATCAGTTTTGCTCATATTGATTGTAATGTTTCGTATTTTTGGTCAATAAATGTTCCTTGATTGAATTCATCAAACACCTGCGATAAAATCATGTCCACCTCCACCTCCACCCAAACCAATCTTTAATCGGTGTACTGCACCCAGAACGGACTATTGTTAGCACAATAAAAGGCATTGTTGTAGAACGTTTTGTTACTATACCATAGACAATCGCATGTGTGAACTCTCGCTATTGTTGATCAAAGATGGCGTGCATTGTTCATTAGCAACCCGTATGCTGCACATGCGCTCTAACAATTTTGCGTGGTGGTCGATAGAGGGCTAGCCCTAGTGGATCGGATAGGATCTCCTAGTGCGGTGTGAGTACGATTTTCTATCCAAATGGCTTAGAAATAGGATTTCCCCGTGTTTTCTGCAACTTCTGGCCATCGTCACTAAAAAATAAAAAGTCGTCAGGGCCTTTTTCGGATGTCGGGCGGGGACGATCAACAACTTTTTTTTTTTACATGGCCTAATTATAGAAATTTGTATATAATGTTATAATGGTGATTTGCATGAATATAAGTGGCTCTCAGTGATCCAGGCAAAAAGGCATTGAGCTTCACCGAAATGATATTGAACACAGTACCATTTCTCCAGTTGATTACTCTCAAATAGTAGTGGTGCCAGAATTCCAATCATGCGTTTACCGAAGAGACCAGGGGGTGGGGGGTTGGTTGTTTGGGAAATTGCGGTCGGGGACCGGGGACCGGTTGATTTTTGGATGTACCAATCAAAAACTGGGTGTGCCTCGGACAGCCAGAACACAGCGTGCTGTCGGCAGGCTCACAAAGCAAATGTCACCCTCGAGTCCAGGAACTGCTGTCTGTCTGATTTATAGAAAGTAAGCAAGTGTCACTGTGGTGTTATGCCAAGACAAATATTGCCTTGTTACCAATAGAAGCATAATACATTTCTTCAGATAATATTGAGTATGGCGATATTTCAGTATGTTAACTGACCACCACTCCCTGAAAACTAATAGAAGGTTGTCTGAAAAGAGATTCTAGTTAAAAGACACTGTTTTAGCCTCCTGAAGAAAGTGAATTCCACTCGTATTCAAATTAAAGAGGGAGTTTTATATAGCCTATTTGTTCTGTTTCAAAGGATCAGCTGTTTGTTGCAGCAATAGGCAATCAAACAATGCACACATAGTGTAAACCCCATGGTCATCTTTGCACTGTAATTAAATACAGTGCATCTCATTTTGATATAATTATGGCACATGAAAAGTTTTCCTCATGGGATTGGTCCATTTTAATTGCAGCAAAAACAGTCCAGTTTATAAAAATGCAAATATATATTTTCCCTTAACTGTGTTTACTTATAGTATAATTACCCTGATGGCAATTTTGAATACAATATGCAATCAGGGGAGGTATAAGAATTCCCTCCATCTTGTTTTTAGAAGCGCCATCTCACACCTGCAGCGAATGACACATGGTCTTGGTTTAAGGTAATTAGACCAGTACCACAAGACCACTGTATCCAAGACAACCAATCTGTCCGTCCAATCATAATCTTATTTCAGCACGTGTGTCACTTCTCAGCGTGTTGCATCTCTATCGATGTATGAGTTAAAGGGTGGAATGCAGCGAAGCCTGTTTTAACGGCTATACAAAACAAGCACATCGAGAATGTTAAAATACATACATGCACGGCGATGCGCCGAATCCTCTGCAAAGCTTGCATTTGTATATAATTTGCGAGTGTTGTTTCACGGCCCTACGGGCAGATCGCGATCTACAGAGGCATGCAGGCGCGTGGATGGTACAGTACAGGGCAAAACGCTGTCTGATACGTTCCCATGTGACGCTCAATGAGGAAAAAGGAGCCGGGCTCGAGCGTCCTTTTCGTATTACCTTTGCCGATCTCTCAAACCCTATACGTGGGCGCCGCCTTTATAGATACTCAATTTGTTCTTAAGGCAATTCAATACACGGGAGGTCGGATGGATGGCTCTCCATGACAATAACCTAGGATGCCAGACTTTGAAGTCTCTTATTCCTATGACAGCATGTTCTAGGCCACGGTGGGGCCTTAACAACTCACTATAATGGTGGCTCCTTCCCAAACTCACTTTAATGGCCGTTATGCTTTTTAAAGTGTTTACAATCAGTGTGCTATGGTTAAGGAACTGGGCTTGAAACTCAAGGTTGTGGGGATAGCAAGGCCCTGCTGTTATACCATCTGCATCCCATCAGTCAAAATATTCAACCGCATAAATGGATTATAAGTAAACATGTAGGCTAATCTGCATAAGAGTGACTGCTAAATGCCAAAATGTAAAATGGGTGGCCTGCTCCCTCAGGCCATCTGAAGACAAAAATAGATATGTGTGCCACAATTGAATACCGTAGTACTTCAAATAATCTGCACCATAGTTAATTCAATACCTTCTTTATCTGTGTGGAGCCTCTTTGTGGGTGCTCTAGATATAATGGGAGTGATTATATGACACAATACGGTATTTGATATTTAATTAAGGACTCGTTCCTGAGCAATTTGATTTTTAAAGGAACACTATAAATGATTTTCAGCCTTGCTGTGGTCCTGTGCTTACAATGAAAGAAGTCCCTCCTCCGTCCTAAACCCCGCCCACTCACCTCCATCCTAAACCCCGCCCACTCACCTCCATCCTAAACCCCGCCCACTCACCTCCTTCCTAAACTCTGTCCACTCACCTCCGTTGAGGGCAAGAAATACCCTTGAGTACAGCAAGCAAAATGTCAAGCAGAGAGGTGAGGTGATCAGAGATATATTGAAAATAACATTTTTAGCAACATGAATTGCTACATAGGGATGCTAAGAACAATTGAAGAGTGTCCACTTTGACCAATTTCGAGAAATTTCTGGAGTTTTTTTGCATGAAATCTCACCTTTTAGTACTTAAATCCCTAAGAATAGTACTGTAAAAGTGAAACTGCAAATATCTGACTATTTATGAGAAAAATAATACCCACCTTGAAAAATAAGGTTTAAGGACTGAGTGATTCGCCATTTTGGCCAATGCAGATGGCGCATTGGATCATCGTTGAACAAAGGTAATCCATGGGTGGGGGTGGGAATGTGTGGCTCTGAAGGGGGTTCACAGGGCTTATGTGTACCCCCTGGGTCTCTGTTAAACCCTCCCTCCCTCCCTTCCTCCCTCACCCCCTCCCTCACCTTTTGCAACAAATTGATTGAGTAGAGTTGTGCTGCTGGGTTTCCAGCATGTCAGCAAAGTATAAATGTCATAGTAGGTGAAATTATGAAGTGAAAGTGGGTGAAAATTAAAAGCAAAAAGGTTGCCGAACGTTCAATTTCTCAACAAATTATATTTGCCCTCCGGCAATTTACAACATCTCGCCATTCGCAAACCAGCCGCCTATAAATACTGGATCCGCCCCTGGGAGGGTTTACATGTGCAAGTACAGGAGGTCATTTAGGCAGTTGGTCTTATGGGGAGGCATCCCCTGCTGAATTGGGAAAGCGGAGTGGTGGGGGATGGGCAGGGAGGAATTGCTCTCCATGGTAACCGGGGGGTAGGGGGGGCGGCTCCAACAAACTGATTGACAGGCGCCGAGTATTTTGGAGAGGCTGCCGGTGCCAACTGAAACACGAGGACATTTTGGTATCTGGAAAGGCAGTGCTCATCAAAACGATCAATGGGAGCTCAACTGTGATAGAGTGCCTTCCATTTAACCAGCCGCAACTCTGCTAGAGCGGAATTAACCCTGGTGGTGTACTCCCATTGCCTTCTGGGAGCTAGAACACTGAGCACGGAACACGGTGGTTAGCTTAGCTCTGTGATTTTCTTTTATCATGGCTAAGATCATTAGCCACCAATGACAGAGATATACAGAAATAACCATGCATGCCCGCATTCTCTTAGACTCATTTACACTCTGTTAGAGGTAACTTAACACTGTGTGCTTACACAAAAGAACAAAAAGAAAGTTTAAACTTTGGAAGGGGTTCAGTGGCATCTTGGCATGAGTCGGTTGCCCAGTGGAATGGCATTGCATGGCACTGCATATTTTATTGTGGAAACATGGACTCGTATTTCACCACTTTTCAATAGCCATCTCCCGGGGGCTTCTATACCTCCCTATATAACGATAACAGCTTGGCTATTATGTCGCTTTTTTTTTTCTCTCTCTCCAAGAGATGTGCTGTAACTTCTCTGCAAACACACAGTCAATAGGAACTGAGGCCAACGAGAGAAAACAGAGATTTCCTTTGTCTGGAGTGACAGAGGGAGCGAGGGAGCTGGCTTGGCTGGGTGGAGGCCAGCCCGGGGCGGCCTTGAGCAAGCCCACGAGAAGAATGTGCTGTTTTTGCAAGAATATCAGCGAAGCAACACAATGTAGCCCTTCACCATATTACTGCATTCTCCCCCGTGCTATCTTCTGTTCTCAATAACGTTTACGATCCTTCAAGAGGCCGTTTCGCACTGGCATGCCAATGTTATTTATGTTAATAAAATAGAGATGCTTTACATATGAAGTACAATATAATAAAAGACTGATACTTTGCATATGAAGTATGCTTTAATAAAAGCGAGATACTTTACATATGCAATATATTTTAATAAAATACACAATAAAATGTTCAGTGTATATTCTGTGTGAGTCCAATAGGGACATATGAGAGTTGATTTAACGCTGTCTGGAGATGAATGGGATTGGTCACAGCCTGGTATAGGACTGTTCAGGCTGGTGAGAACAGGGATGGTTTTCAGTCAGTTTTAGGACATTTTCAGTCAGGTTTTGTGTTATCCGGGTCTGTTGATTAGATTTGTCATAAATACAAACGTAAATAAACTTACTAAACAGTGCCATTTACTCCACATGTTTGCGTATTTGTCAATTTGTAAGTTATTGGATCAATATTCTTCATGATTAATATTTTAGTAAAAGATAATTATCATTAATATATTTTTTCCTGTATCCAATACACTAGGTAGTGAATGAAGTCATGTTATGTCACCAGATATTTCTGGCAAAAACCAGTCAAAAAACACGCCAATGCCAATACCAATTGAGCCACAAACAGTGTTAGACAGACTGTATCATTGTAAATATTTCAGAAAAATGCAGACTTATCACTGCTTTTTAATTTACTTACAAGTTTAAAGTAATAATAATAATAATACGTTTTATTCATTTTTTGCTCCTCCTGTCACGGTTATTATCAGCTTTTGCTGTTTCGCCGTTTGATTTTCCTTTTGGTGTCATCGGGACGCTCTATCGGATTTTTTCCACCTCCGTCCCGGTGTTTGGATCTCGCCCAGCAATTATCCCTTACACCTGCTTTGGGTTTCCTGCCGGTTATAAATAGCCCAGCACTTCCGCATTCCGGCACTTCGATATTGTCTTTGCTATGTTGACAACGAAGTCGGTAAGGTATAGGAAATTTGGTCGCTGCATTTCTGGTTTGTATGAATAAGAATTGCAGCAAGTCCGGTTAGACAATTAGGATTAGATTGGTTTTCTCTTTTATTTCCAATCTTTCTCTTTATCCTTTATTCTTGTTACCTGTTATCTTTTGTGTTCAACTCTTTCGTCACAAGAGCTCTGGATAACAGGTTTTCTTTTCTGTTCTTTTCCTTCACTTGTTTTTTTGAGTTTTGCTTTGTTTCACTACCTCTTGTTACACCTAATTATTTAATGTGTGAGGTTCTTTTGTTAGTTATTCTCGCTGTTTATCGAGATCACCTCAGTTTTTGAGGTTGCTTGGTTTTGCCTTGTGCTAGGGAAGTTTTGCTCCCGATCCTGTTATCTCCATCCTGGTGCGGCTACTTCCGCTTTTGTGGCGTATCTTTCTAGATACGCTTTTAGAAATCCTTATCGGTCACGTTTGGTTCTCCGAACCTTACACTCCCCGTCACACCTCCACGCTAAATGTTCTGTAGCTGATAAAATACACAATTAAATCATTGCAAGCATACAATGATACAGTTGCAAGCAATAAACAACTGATTTAAATTAAGAGTTTTGTCGTGGGATATCACCATTCACGTCCTTTAAATAAAATCATGTTTCAACATTGGCAGTTATGTCTGTCTCTCAGTTGCTATTCCTGTAGTGGACATTTCTTATCTGCTCTAGCTGAGTACTCCTGTGTATTTAAGGTCAACGCTCCTAAATAATTCATAGTCATAAACCACCTGTTGCTAAACTACCTTGTATCTGTGCTGTAAATAAACTCTGCTGTGCTCAGAAAAAAAGGCCTTTCAATAAAGAACCTGTCAATAAGTTATTGGGAAAATTTAGTGCAGAAATCTGAAATGCCTACTTGCATGCGTCCTTGTAATGCATCTGTGATGATAGACCCCATGCTATGAGAATGTCTCCTTCAATGAGTACCCACAAAAGGTAAACCTTGAATCTTTATGTTTCCACCTGGGCGTCTTATTGCAAATTAAATATGTACAAGGCAATACTACTTTATGTACAGGGTTTTGAGCCAATGCTAATCTATGTACATGTGGGAGCCAATGCTAATCTATGTACATCTAGGAGCCAATGCTAATCTATGTACATGTGGGAGCCAATGCTAATCTATGTACATCTAGGAGCCAATGCTAATCTATGTACATGTGGGAGCCAATGCTAGTCTATGTACATCTATGTACATGTATGATCCAATGCTAGTCTATGTACATGTATGACCCAATGCTAGTCTATGTACATCTATGTACATGTATGACCCAATGCTAGTCTATGTACATCTATGTACATGTATGACCCAATGCTATGTACATCTATGTACATGTATCACCCAATGCTAGTCTGTGTATCTATGTACATGTTTGAGTCAGTGCTAGTCTATGTACATCTATATACATGTATGACTCAATGCTAGTCTATGTACATCTATGTACATGTATGACCCAATGCTAGTCTATGTACATCTATGTACATGTATCACCCAATGCTATGTATATCTATGTACATGTATCACCCAATGCTAGTCTGTGTATCTATGTACATGTTTGAGTCAGTGCTAGTCTATGTACATCTATGTACATGTATGACTCAATGCTAGTCTATGTACATCTATGTACATGTATGACCCAATGCTAGTCTATGTACATCTATGTACATGTATCACCCAATGCTATGTACATCTATGTACATGTATCACCCAATGCTAGTCTGTGTATCTATGTACATGTTAAAGGTAAGGTAAAGACCTCTATGTGGTGCAGATATGTAGGACACAGTAAGGTAAAGACAGTGTGCAGATATGTAGGAAACAGTAAGGTAAAGACAGTGTGCAGATATGTAGGACACAGTAAGGTAAAGACAGTGTGCAGATATGTAGGAAACAGTAAGGTAAAGACAGTGTGCAGATATGTAGGACACAGTAAGGTAAAGACAGTGTGCAGATATGTAGGACAGAGTAAGGTAAAGACAGTGTGCAGATATGTAGGACACAGTAAGGTAAAGACCTCTATGTGGTGCAGATATGTAGGACACAGTAAGGTAAAGACAGTGTGCAGATATGTAGGACACAGTAAGGTAAAGACAGTGTGCAGATATGTAGGACACAGTAAGGTAAAGACAGTGTGCAGATATGTAGGACACAGTAAGGTAAAGACAGTGTGCAGATATGTAGGACACAGTAAGGTAAAGACAGTGTGCAGATATGTAGGACACAGTAAGGTAAAGACAGTGTGCAGATATGTAGGAAACAGTAAGGTAAAGACAGTGTGCAGATATGTAGGAAACAGTAAGGTAAAGACAGTGTGCAGATATGTAGGAAACAGTAAGGTAAAGACAGTGTGCAGATATGTAGGAAACAGTAAGGTAAAGACAGTGTGCAGATATGTAGGACACAGTAAGGTAAAGACAGTGTGCAGATATGTAGGACACAGTAAGGTAAAGACAGTGTGCAGATATGTAGGACACAGTAAGGTAAAGACAGTGTGCAGATATGTAGGACACAGTAAGGTAAAGACAGTGTGCAGATATGTAGGACACAGTAAGGTAAAGACAGTGTGCAGATATGTAGGACACAGTAAGGTAAAGACCTCTATGTGAAACAGTAAGGTAAAGACCTCTATGTGGTGTGCAGATATGTAGGAAACAGTAAGGTAAAGACCTCTATGTGAAACAGTAAGGTAAAGACCTCTATGTGGTGTGCAGATATGTAGGACACAGTAAGGTAAAGACAGTGTGCAGATATGTAGGACACAGTAAGGTAAAGACAGTGTGCAGATATGTAGGACACAGTAAGGTAAAGACAGTGTGCAGATATGTAGGACAGAGTAAGGTAAAGACAGTGTGCAGATATGTAGGACACAGTAAGGTAAAGACAGTGTGCAGATATGTAGGACACAGTAAGGTAAAGACAGTGTGCAGATATGTAGGACACAGTAAGGTAAAGACAGTGTGCAGATATGTAGGACAGAGTAAGGTAAAGACAGTGTGCAGATATGTAGGACACAGTAAGGTAAAGACAGTGTGCAGATATGTAGGACACAGTAAGGTAAAGACAGTGTGCAGATATGTAGGACACAGTAAGGTAAAGACAGTGTGCAGATATGTAGGACACAGTAAGGTAAAGACAGTGTGCAGATATGTAGGACACAGTAAGGTAAAGACAGTGTGCAGATATGTAGGACAGAGTAAGGTAAAGACAGTGTGCAGATATGTAGGACACAGTAAGGTAAAGACAGTGTGCAGATATGTAGGACACAGTAAGGTAAAGACAGTGTGCAGATATGTAGGACACAGTAAGGTAAAGACAGTGTGCAGATATGTAGGAAACAGTAAGGTAAAGGCAGTGTGCAGATATGTAGGACACAGTAAGGTAAAGACAGTGTGCAGATATGTAGGACACAGTAAGGTAAAGACAGTGTGCAGATATGTAGGACACAGTAAGGTAAAGACAGTGTGCAGATATGTAGGACACAGTAAGGTAAAGACCTATATGTGGTGTGCAGATATGTAGGACACAGTAAGGTAAAGACAGTGTGCAGATATGTAGGACACAGTAAGGTAAAGACAGTGTGCAGATATGTAGGACACAGTAAGGTAAAGTGCAGATGTGATTTCACCTGCCAAGCCCACTAAAAGGTCATTTTTGGAAAGAGATACTCAAATGGAGTCTCTTTCAGTCTGGCCCATGACACAATAGCAGGCTGAAAGAGATACTCAAATGGAGTATGCCTCTTTCAGTCTGGCCCATGACACAATGGCAGGCTGAAAGATATACCAAACTCAGCATTTTTTCTTTCAATTTTAAAATCATTTTAAAAAATGCAGTGGGACCCATTCATGCACTGGGGCCTATCCATGCACTGGGTCCCCTCCATGCACTGCGGCCTATCCATGCACTGGAACTTTTCATGAATGCACAGAATGAATGCAGG
The DNA here is from genome assembly GCA_029718625.1 of Synaphobranchus kaupii. Taxonomy (NCBI): domain Eukaryota; kingdom Metazoa; phylum Chordata; class Actinopteri; order Anguilliformes; family Synaphobranchidae; genus Synaphobranchus; species Synaphobranchus kaupii. Next base: position 4,792,155 of record CM056391.1, read on the forward strand.
ATAATGGCATAGGGGATTTTAAAATGATATTTAAACACGGCTCATTTCGCTGAATGACAATCTCTTTTATGTCGTTGGACCCTTAGGCAGGAGTCATACATATCAACCAGGATAATCTGTAATTGCAAACCAGGTACATTCAAGGGTGCAATTATGCTAAAAACACAAGGAACCTGTATCAGCTGTGTTCATGTACTGGTTTTGCTCTGCTTGTTTATATTTTACATTGAGAACAGACATAGATACTGATATATATTTTACATTGAGAACGGACATAGACACTGATATATATTTTACACTGAGAACAGACATAGACACTGATATTGTCAGTCATGTGTCTGGTGAATATAGGATTAATGTAATTGCAGCACGGAGCAGACTGAAATAATGAAGAAAAAGAGTTTCATAAATGTTTAAATACAAACAAATGCTTAAATAGACACGCTCGCTCTGGAAGAATTCTTGGCCTTCAAACAATGAAATTCTTTCCTGCCCTTCTACAAGCCATCTGCTAATTTTCTGTTGTCAAGGAAACGAGTCCCATCGCTTAAAAATAAAACACTTGGACAACCAAAATTAAATGAATAATTAAATAAATACATAAATAAGTAAAAGCCTTATTAATAAAAGCCTTAAGAAGCAAATTGTTTATTATTGTTTTTGATGAATTACTTGATAAAACCAGAGTGTTCCAGTTATTTTCTTATCGCAAGTATTCACACTCTCGTTCTGGCACCTTTTCTTCCCAGGAAAAGTAAGTTCGACTGTGCAAATGCAATTGCTATGGCCAACATTGTATACAGTATATGTTCACAGTGAGGATATTTGTTTTATTGAATTAAATGAGTTTACCTCATAATTCAGCAAAATTTGTCTAACCAAAACATGGATAAAATCATTTAGCACATTGGCTAAAAGGCAGACCAGAGTTGGTTGCTAAGTGATCTGTTTTCTCTAACTATTCCAATACATTATTTATTTGTGTTTTAGATGCCCGTATCCACGGTAACTGCCATAAGCTATATTTTGCATACAACCCTTTTCTACGTCTCAACGTTTACTGTAGAAATTAGATTTCTCTGCTCAAGGGTATGACAGTATTTCCTAAGAGTGGCTCTGGCTTTCTGCTGTGCCTCTCGACCGAACCTTTAACTGTTATCTGTCATGTTCAATTAGGCCGACCAGATGTGCTCTTTTTCCCAGATACTTCTTATTTTTGGGACTGAAAATATCCATCCAAGCGGGAATTCTAAATTCCTTAAAATGTCCGGTTAGGTTTTGCAAACAATTGGCCTAGTATTATGTTCATATTGCCCACCCGCCCTTGTCCTCTTTTTTTAAATGCAATATATGGTCATCCTTGTTCATTCTATGGTCATCTCATCTCACAGCAATATTAAAGCATGCCAGTTATTCAGACCTCAGAAATGACCTCAGAGAACATTTATAAAGTTACTGCAGTATGAATATGAATGTACAATGGGTACACAATATTGAGATCAATATAAACATCCTCTTAATCATGTTAAAACATGTCATTTACAAAAATTTAACTTGTGCACAATGTACTAAAATTATTAAATATATGATTAAATATAATTCAGTATATTCATTTATCATTTCTACGGCAGGTAGCTTTTTAAAATTGTGTTCTTACATTAAGGGCCTGATTTACTAAGACCTTTAGTGGGTGCAAAACCTTTTAGCACACGCAAAACCAATAACATGACAAATGATTGGTCATGGTATTTTTTATTTTTTGCACCAATCATTGGTAGTTTTGCATTTGCTAAAATATTTTGCACCCACTAAAGGTCTTAGTAAATCAGGCATTAAGTGTTAAATAGCACCATTATTTAATTGTTGTTGCAGGGGAGCCTGTTTCATTTGGCTTCCTATAATGTAGTGTAGCGAAAATACATTTCCTGCTTCAATGTTCTTGGATGGTCACCTAACACAATCAGCCTTACTCAATGATCAAGGGGGGTTAGAAACAAAGCCTGGTGACGACGGCACCGCTAGGGTGTGAGACGGGAGTTAGCCAGCTTACCTAGGTGACAATAACCATTTGGTTCCCTCCCACACCACATACAATGTCCATTTGTTTGCCTGTCACCCAATCAGGGACAGGAACCTGCATTCTATGTCAGCATTTTATTTCAGGTTTGGGGTATAAAGCTTGTACCACACACAACACTATTTTGTGATTGAACTGCCTTACGATTACCCGGTATCTTGTATACTGTAATGAAGACTATTTTGCATTATAATTAAATTGCTATTGACCTAAACTTTGGAACTCCGAGTTTTACTTTACAAAGGACAGAATTCCTACAGTAGTGGTATTCACTCTTGTCCCGGAAAACTACTGCCTGGCTAATTTACATTTTTTACATTAAAATGAGCAACGAATTGAGACCCAAGACACCAGGTGAGGTGGGCTGAGTATGTAATCAACTGCTTTAACTGCTTTAATCGATCAATTAAGTTCTGAATAACAATCAAACCTTGAAGTCCCTGTGGGTCTCCAAGGACAGAAGTGAAGACCAGTTCTGAATGGTTTTCTGTCTGAAATTTACCTAAAAAGTGGATCTCAATCCTGGTCCTGGAGACCATGGATTGAAGTAAATAGAGCTGTTCTGGGTTTTACTCAGTGCAGTTATCCAGCTAACTCAGTAATCCTGCTTCTCTTACTCAGTGCAGTTATCCAGCTAACTCAGTAATCCAGCCTTGTGAAATACCCCCAGGGTCTGCTAGATTTTGTTGTTACTCAGCACTTGAGTAGCACAGAAATTGATCAGTTAAAGTAATTGTTTACACAGCTAACTCAGGCGACCATGACAGGATTACTGAGTTAGCTGGATAACTGCACTGAGTAAAACCCAGAACAGCTCTTTTTACTTCAGTCTATGTTCCAGATTTGTGAGGGTTCTGGGATTTACTCAATTATCTGCAATTATCCAGCTAACTCAGTAACCTTGCTTCGTAGTATACCCCCCGGGGGTGGGCAATCTCATCTGAAAAGGCTGGTGTGGTTACATGTTTTTGTTTTAGCCCAGCACCTACAGGACTCTAAGCACAATGTGAACATGGGACTTTTATTCTGCATGGCATGTGTAGCTATTTCTGACATAATGTGGTTTAAGAGGGTAAATAATCCCACTAAACATGTAAAGCACCTAATTAAGAAAAATTAATGGCTTGTTAAAATGCTGGGATTGCAATTGTGTTTGAAATGAAAACCAGTGTACACAGGGGTACCCCAGGATACACAGGGGTCCCCCAGGACTGAGTTTGAGAAGCACTGAGCTAGGGGACCACAGTAGTGCTGCTTTGCATAAAGCTGGTGGACTGACAGCTGTGCCAACAGCAGACCACTAGTGGGCGCTGTATGCTTATTAATTTGCTTCTGAACTAGAGTTGACTTCGGGCAAGCGTTGGCCTTGTAGTTAATGATATTCTCTAAACAAATATCCAACCACTGTTGTCACTAAAAGTTATATAAGTTCTATAAGGTATGGTCTCATTCTAAACCCAGACATGGATCAAACAGACCTAGAAGATGAGAGTTTAAATGATTGTGTAGTGGGGTTTTTGAACACGTACATTGAGTGAAAAGCAGTACTTGACTTATACTGATGGCTTTTTAAAATACATACACAAAAATGAACAATAGCTTAAAATGTTTACTCAAAGTAAAGTGCAAAACACTTTGGGCCTGATTTACTAAGACTTTTAGCATGTGCCAAACCTTTTAGCACACAAAAACTAATAACACGACCAATGATTGGTGCAAAATAAATACCATGACCAATCATTGGCCATGTTATTGGTTTTGTGTGTGCCGGACTTTGCTAATTAGCCTCCTGTCGAAGCTCATCCCGAAGCGTTCCCAACGCTCCATGTGGAAAAGCCAGGTGAAGCTACAGGTGGCTGGTGCACTAACTAACATCCCCTTCAGGAGAGCATGATGCAATTGCTGTTTAGATTACACATTTATACAAAGCACTGCTGTATACACACACACACACACACACACACACACATACATTTATACATATTTATATACTGTATATATGTGTAAATAATATCTATATATTATAATATCTATATATAAATACTATTGTGCATAGATATTATTTAAGCATTATACATTGACTTTGATCAGTTCATTACCGATTATACAAACAGTTGCACTGATAATGTTATTGATTCACAACTATTTTTTTGTCATTGCAATGATGAAATGTGTATTATAATGTACATTTAATGTATTACATGTGTTTTGTGCAATGATTAGAACTGAAGCACCATTCTACTCACAATGAAAATATGGCTGTCCTCTTGTCGAAGAGGAGAGGGTCCCTCTTGGCTTTCACATGGAAAAATAAGGGCGTCAACTGATTGGTTTATTTTTTTATACTCATGACATCACCTTTATTCATTACTGCTACTTCCTTTGTACACTATAAACGTGCCTTTTGAGAGCAAAGTTAATGGAATTGGCAAGGAGGGATTACTGCCACCCAGCGTTTGTATTGAGTACTACAACTCATTATGATGTAAATATGACAGAAGAAACTAAACTAAGAAAGCAACAGGACTGCTCATTTGAAAGGACGGATATCATTTTATCACGATACAAAAATCTACGGCACAGACAGATTGCAAGTCCGAATATAGAATCGTCTTGAATGCATGAAACAAATTGGTTCACTGAGTCTTCATTTCATAGCCTCTTTTCAGGAAAATCTCACCTGTAAGCTTTGAAGGATCACGGCTCTATCACACGTAATGTACATGCATGAATGTGACACTAAATTGATTTAGGTAAATATAATGTACACGCAACCTTGGAATGATTCTATTAGGAAGCTAAGCGGTTTAGTCATTGGCAATACAGTTGAGACATTGCTTACTAGCGAAATATACGTATGCACAGTATGTTTCAACAACGGCAAGAAATTCACAACACTGTGCCTTGATTGAATCACTCTTGTATTTGCCGTACAAAACCTTTATATTTATTCATAAATGACAGAATGGGTAATGTGAGTGCTTGGGCATTATTGTCTGTGTGGCTCTTTCTGAGAGATAGCATCCTATTAATAGGATGACAGTGACAGAAATCACTCACTCACTCACTAACTCACTCACACACTCACTCACTCACTCACTCACTAACTCACTCACTCACACAGTCAGTCAGTCAGTCAGTCAGTCAGTCAGTCAGTCAGTCACTCACTCACTCACTCACTCACTCACTCTCACACACACACACACACACACACACACACACACACACACACACACACACACACACACCTCTGCTTTGTACTGCTGTGGTTCTCAACCAGGGTCTGTGAAATTTAATTTATTAAAATTTTATAACCATCAGGAAAATATTCCTAATTCAAGCAGCCATTTCAGGCAATGATAATACTCATCATTGGCAAATTCAGTCACAAATGGACAAGGAAATTGAATTTGATTAAAGTTACCATTTGGGATTATTTACTCTGACCCAACAACATTTAGCATGGACTAGTGCAGCATGCTTAAAACCAATGTTGCATGAAATCTCCACCATCCTACAAAAGGCTAGCAAGACCAAACAGTCTGCACTTTTGTTTTTAATAAAGAATTCTGACTGATGTTAAATTCAATTCCAGAATTATTGGATCCCTCTTTGAACTGTTGTAATGACATTCATATGGACAAAATTTATTTAAGGGGAGAGTATGATGACATATGCATTATTTCCATTGATTTCAGATTAACCTTAATCTGAGGTCATGTACATGAAGGCAAATCAAATTTTCAATTCCATGTGTGATTCTCTTAGAGCATACTATACATGACAGAATAAGTAAATCTATGGACTCAGTTAACAATCTGTGTTTGGAGAATCAAATGTATGAACATTTGATCAATTGGAGAGTTTTTTTCCCCCAAACCTCAATAAGTCCAGTTTTGATTAACCATATTTTTCAAGATGGGTTTACATTTTCTGATAAATGGTTATATATTTACAGTTTTACTTTTACACTATTATTCTTAGGGATTTAAGTATAAATAAATAAAAATTTCATGCAAAAAAACTCTAAAATAAACAAAATTTAGATTTTCTCACAAATTGGTAAAAAATGGGCTGAGTTGGTGTTGTAAAAACACCCAGTTCCCACTGCAGTGCTAATGTTGGATTCAGCTCAGATCTGATCTGGTTAAATCTACTGATGCTTCCTCTGCAGAGAGAGCACAGAAAAGAGTGGAGTTTTTGGTTGTGATTCGGGGATGGGTGCTGTACTGATATCACATGCTATCTGAAATAGATTTTGGCCAAATGAAGACATCTGTAGCAAACTTTAAAGCACCCTTACTAAGAGCTTCTCAGCCACACAACAGAAAATGCTACAAGGGGAACAATCTTTGTGGGAACATACAGTCATATTAAAATAACCAAGTTTTGTTTTGCTGAAGGTGAAAGAAACCCCACGATACGCATGGTTTGACAATGGAATGTATACACTGCATGCCACGACCTGTCATAATAGAATGTCATAATTGTGATGTCATAATAGAAATGCCATATAAGGATGATGTGTCCCCACACATAAGCACGGGCTTAGAAAAATTATGATTCTGTAAGACATTATTCCTTTGCAAAATCAAGTTCATTAAAGCCACAAGGATACTGTTGTGACGTTCCGTTCCCATCCAGTCCGTTTTCCCGGTTTTGTCATGTCCCTCCGTGTCTTGTTGGATTCCCTTGTCCGTGTTTTCCCCTCTGCTTCAGGCTGGGCGTTTCCCCTCTGTTTGGCTCTCTTTGTTTCCCAGTTTGGTTTCCGCCTATCACCTTCCCCTCTCGTTTCTTGCATTCCTCACCTGTCTAATTAACAAGCACTCCCGGTTACTTTCCGCACCTGTGCCTTGTTAATCCCAATCTCACTCCCTTATTTAACCCACCTGCTGTCTCCCCTGCTTTGTCGGTTCATTACATGTGTAACCCTTCAGACCCTGTTTACTGTTGGCTAACTATCCTCACTCGGTGTAATGCTATTCGCTCCTGGTCTTTGTAAAGTGCTATTCGCTTGGTTGTGGGAAATTATCCCCTTACAGTGTTTAGTTCTCGCGAACTACAGATTAGTAGTTTACCTCCCCTGTCATTTCAGTATTGCATGCAGCTAACCTGTCTTCCTTCAACCTCCAGTTTTCCCGGCTTCCAGTCCCCCGTTGCAGTGTTCGTTTTCCCCGTGTTTGTTTGTGTGTGTTGCGGTACCTCCACCTCCAGCTCGTGTAGGCTCCGTGTTGGCGTTATACCTGGCTACCCTCCAGTTGTTCCTGTCCGGCCGAAGAAGCCACCAAGTTCTTCGCTTACGGTTCCGGGAGCTCTGGAGACCAGTCAGCTCCAACCGGACCTACCGCAGCTACGCCACACCACCCAGCTCTGCCGTGCCTCACCAGCTACCTACCTGTCAAACCCGGCACCCCTGTGAGAACCTCCCGGTCCTTCCCATGCCTACTCCCAAACTAACCTCCCTCTGCTTTTTGCCCCGTTTCCTGAGTGGACCTCCCGGTCCAGTTCCAGTCCAGTTCCGGTGTGATTCATGCACCTTCCTTCAAGTCCAGTTCCGGTTTGGAACAATCCGTTCCAGAACCCCATTCCTGAGTGGACCTCCCGGTCCAGTTCCGGTCCAGTCCAGGTGTTGCCTTCACCTTGTTTTGCTGAAGGTGAAAGAAACCCCACGATACGCATGGTTTGACAATGGAATGTATATACTGCATGCCACGACCTGTCATAATAGAATGTCATAATTGTGATGTCATAATAGAAATGCCATATAAGGATGATGTGTCCCCACACATAAGCACGGGCTTAGAAAAATTATGATTCTGTAAGACATTATTCCTTTGCAAAATCAAGTTCATTAAAGCCACAAGGATACTGTGTAGTTTTAATGAACGTACCCAGGCAGATTACTTAATCAGCCACCATAAATTCACCAATTTACCCCTTTCATCGTGTGAAATATTTGACCATGGGGCAAACGGTGTCTAGATGTGGAGCAGCTATGTCTGTGCTTTTGTTTAGCAGTGTCTGTTTTATCCTATGTGTAGGGAACATTGTTAACAAGATCTTTCAGATAAGAATATAAATGACAGAGTTGCAGCTACTGAAGAGCTGCCTGACATGATTAATCTCCCTTTGTGACGACGATTTCTGAATTTTTGCCTAAACGATAAATCACAGGGGTTGTGCAGTAAGATGCTTCTGAACCGGAAAGCTATACACATTTGTCACAATTATTTGGTGACTTTGAAATGCAGAGCAGTGGTTAAAACCACTTTAATCCTCCTTTTCTGAGATGTATTTGCGGAATTACTCCATATATCTTCATCTTCATTCATTCATTTATGTGTTTTAATCATTGGTGTTAGTAAATCCTTTGTCGGTTGGCTTTATGGCAAGATTGGGACTGTTCGTTAAATCTTACGATGTCTTTGGTCAGCTCTACAAATTTCTGTTAATTTCCATTGCAGATAAAACTGATTGAGTGCACAATCAATGGGCATTGCGTCTGTGCGGGGGGTAGGTTGGATGTGTATCTGAAGATGCCTATACCACACAGAGGGTTGCCATAGTGGGGTTTTATCCCTTAATGTAGGCGATTTTAAAAGTCATAGGGGGGTATTTTACAGTAAAAATGTATGTGATTCAATTTTAAAAAGAGGGATCAGGGACAAGGTGTGAGAAATTTGTTTGGTAGTCAAATGAAGATGGGGGGGTTTTGAGGAGTTTTTTTAGGGGGGAATTATTCGAGCATCTGGCAACATTGACCACAGAGAAAATATTTGTTTTCCCCTAATGTTGAGTCTGCTTAATTGAGACCTGTTTATGGGGTGGTCTGGGGGACCTATACACTGTAATAGCTTACTGCTATCCTTAAAGCAGGAGTCACATACTCCACTCTCAGTAGGTTTGCAGATTTGGCAAATGTAGGCTACGATATGTTGAAAGAATTAGCCTCCACAACATAGCATTAGCCATTCAGCAAATCACCCTTATGTCACTTGGGAATTGAACCCAGAACCCTTGAGAAACAAGTTCATATTTCTGAACCTTTCCCTACACTTAAAGGGGAATTCCACCCAAAAACAACATTAACCTTATTGAACAGATCAAGGCGCAACTAATTAAGTCTTTCTTTGTGGCTGGCCAAAAAAAAAATCTGTACCGAGTTATTTGAATATAAAGTTGAAAATGTGGTAGAGGTATACGTCAAAATGGCGTATACCTCTACCACTTGCTCTTTTTGAAAGACAAGTGTTTTCAAGTGGGCGTGTAAATTACATAGCAAGTAGGCGGATCCAGCGAGGGAAGAATCTCACTATTCTGAATAGGGACGGTTCTGTGGTAGGGACAGATCGTAGATCAAGCTAACGATCATTGCTATTTTATTATAATGTCAGAAAATTGCATTGATAGGCTACGTTATTTCCTAAAGATGTTTTGGTAAACGAAACCAAACAGGACTTGAGTGCTGCCGGTTACAGAGTGGAGCTCCTCCGGTATTCCCGGATTGCCTGTAGCCTACATCTTCCTCTGCCTTATTGAATCACCCAGTAAGGAACCATGTCAACCAACGTTACATTATGATCCATGGCCATTAAGTACACCAACATTAACTAGATGACCAAAATTGAACGGTTTCGCTTTGAGCATTCGATTACAGAAGCAATGTAGCCTATTTTTTCTGGACTAGTGTGTTAGCAACGGGTTTCTTGGCATTAAAAAAAATTGCCGTTTAAATATGTTTGCCATGGAGGCTAGGCTATAGCCTAGTAGTTAACCTTGCATTCGTTGATGTAAGGAGGTCGGATATCGGGGTGATAAAGTTTTTTACCGACATCAGTGTGTTCGAGTTGCACTGGGAAAGTTTTGGCTTTGCTAGAAAACATAGAACGGCGAACAAATAGCCTACAACAATGACGTTTTAACTTTTAATTGTATATGTTTAATATTCTGTATTGGCATGTTGGTCGATACAAAAGCATTTCATAGCTACTGAAAAACGGGATGTCGTAGTTGATTTTCAGACATGGAACCGGGGTGCGTAGCCAAGCTAAGTGTTAATTAGCCTACAGACTTCTGGCAAGGCTGGCTAATGTTTTCACGCACACTCTCTCCTCTCCCTCTGCCCACTATTCTACGCCCCTGTCTGAAAATTTAATCGAAAACATGCTTGTGCATCTTCTTCGATTTGACGGTCCCCAATGTTGGATGTTCAGTGACAGCGCGGGACAGGTTTTTTTTTTTTTTTTTGACGTTAATCTACAGCAGATGTCGCGACAGTCGCGGAAGCTGCAAGGCCAATATTTTCATTTGGACTCCCTCACTATTTGCGTCCAGAGCTGTTTCTCGTGCCACCTGCAGAACATTGCCGACAAATTTGGGTTGGATCGCTGAGGCGACTTCAAAGCCCCCAGACAGAGTAACAAAGTTACCACAAAATGAGGCTGCCGTGTCGAATAAATCACCAATCACGCCGTTCTCCAAATCTGGGAAAGGGAACAATCGCAGACACCCTTTGTCCGAAGTCTGAAAAAAGAAGTGCCATAGATAGAAGACCATTCTGGGCCAAATATGGTCGAGTTTAGCCACTTAAGGGTCAGTTATGGCAATGGCAAGTGCATTGTGTGCCAAAAGTGGCCCAAGAGTAACCAACCACATATAAGTGTAATCACGGCATTCGAATTATTCCCAAACGCGGCCGTTCTGGCCCATATCATACCCGAGATATGGTTGACACAGGGCTGAGTTGTGGCTGAGTTCTTGCAGCCAGATTTGGATGGGTTCATTGGTGAGGATGTCAGTGCTGTTTTAGATGAATTAATCATAGTCACTAGTCTGCTAGTAGGCTATTAACTTTTCATTGCCACCTTGAAATTCTATATCGGATAGCTCCCATCTTGGCCGGTGGGATGGAATTGTGAGAAATGCTCGATCGTTCTACATTCAAGTTATTGTGCCAAATGAAGGTGGTTACTCTTTGTTTGTAATTTGTATTTTACAGTATCATTTGAGATTGAAAGAAAAAATTATATTTATATTTGCTGTGAAATCTTGTTTCAGAAATTCCAAGTTTTTGGAAAAGATCAGTGTTGGCTATTGTACAGAAATGCAATCATTTTGTCACTTTTACTTGTTGCAGTTTACCCCTCTTGGTTCCATAAATCCTTGTGGTTTCACAAAACTTCATAAAATTCTTGGCAGGCCAATGCATCCATAAACAGTGTGGCGAAACCCTGAAGTAGACAAACACAAAATTATGATGATAATAAATATACCTGTATATATAATATATAATATATATAGGCCTATACACACAAACATCCAATCATTGTATCCCTAGCAGACTGGGTACAATTATGCAATTATTAACTGCAGTTATTTTGTTCACTGCCGATGGTTAACTATCGCTGCAGACGGGGCCTGTTTCAATGGAAAGCATTCAATGGAAAGTAGGGTTACTACATTTCATTTTGCCTCTCCAGGACCACAGTTGGGCACCGCTGAGCTAAGGCGATTATACCTTATATCAGCCAGCAGAGGGCAGCATAGGCACGTGTTTTTTTTTTTTATACTTCCCGCGACGACGGTAAGTGTGATTGAGACATCTGATACCCCTGTTGAATCATAAAGGGATATAGAGAGACCGCGAGTGTGTTTCTCTCTGTGCCCAGATGCAGTTTTTGAAGACTAATCTTTTTCCCACAGACACGGAATATGGTAATTTACAGAACGGAGCTACCCGTGTGGATGTACTGTCAGAATGTGGTCAAGCAGCTGAGCGCCACGTTTTGAACTGCATGATGAAAATGCTGACTCTAAACTTCCCTTTGCCCAACTGAGCGTCCATCTTGTTTTTCAGCCCTCCTTGTGTGCAATATTATCCCCTACTTACATTTTTTTAAATTTTATTTCTTTAAAAACAGAGGTTTAGATGGAAAATCCTACTTTAAGAAAACTCAAATCTGGACTCTTGTCATGGCAGCACTTCTGTTGACTTTGAAACATGCAGATACTGCAGATCATATCCCAAATGCTAATTTTGTAGTAATATTAAATATTAAACAGATGCTATACATCTCTGAGTGTTAATGTATCTCACACTATAACACGTGTATTAATTCTGCAGTATATCTACTTATTGTCCTGCCCCAGATTAAACACAGTTCACATGACAGGAGTTAAAATGTGTCTTCTGCACCCCGTGAACAGAACTATACTTTGTGATCATTCCTTAGGAGCTGATTTTATTTGCTAATTCATTCAGCAGCTGCCTTATTTTTCAGTCCAGTTATTTCCTGTTTGATATGATCTAGGGGGCAGTAAGACAGCTCACTTCAAAGCAATTACAGGAAGGTGCTGCCATTGTGTGACGTGTTTGCACAATAGAGATGCATCCGAGTGTGTTGTCATGTAATCTTCACTGATCTCATTACTGTATTAGACAATTACTCCGAAATAATAGAGCTGGGAGCTGCAGGATTTCATTGCTAATCAGTAATTAATTGCTCTGTTGAAGAAGCTGAGTGCACAGTTATCTGACTTCGCCTGGCTTCTTTGGTCTCAAGTGGTTGCTGATTTTGAGGTAAGAATGAAAACCAGCAGACCCTGTGGCTGTCCAGGACCAAGACTGGGGACCCCAGCAGACCCTGTGGCTCTCCGGGACTAGGACTGGGGACCCCAGCAGACCTTGGGGCTCTCCAAGACCAAGACTGGGGACCCCAGCAGACCCTGTGGCTCTCCAGGACCAAGACTGGGGACCCCAGCAGATCCTGTGGATCTCCAGGACCAAGACTGGGGACCCCAGCAGACCCTGTGGATCTCCAGGACCAAGACTGAGAACCCCAGCCTCCTGTGATAGAGACTTTTATTGCCATATGTAAATATTGAATGGAATGGAACCCAATGGAATGCTTTCTCCACACTCACTCCCACAGTATAATAATAAATACTAAATAAATAAATTAAATTAAATAGAACAAATACCAAGAAAATGAAAAATGCAATAAGTAGGGTAAGTGGAAATGTGGGAGCTCGGACGCATGTCAGCTCTCTGCCAGCACCGTGCGTGAAGTTGTGCGTACGCTGCGTTTGAAAAGTGCCGGTGACCTGTTGGATCCAATCTGTACCTTTACTGTCTGACCTCCTGCTAGTTCACCAGACACAGCAGTCACTGTGAGATAAAGAAGCTGTTTCTCCAGGTTCTGCGCATGTCGAATTCACAAAGAATATTGGAATTTTAATTAAACCTCTTTTTTTCTGGACAGATTCTCAAATAGACTGTGAATAGACCGTATCGTCTTGGTGAAATTTGCATGTTCCTCTTGATAACATTAAATCGGCTTAACGGCAGGCTACTATTGCCCCTTTGGGTATTTTGCACATCATGAGTGGGCTTTTTCCATTCATGGTAATCAACACTGGAAAGGTGATGATGTGACCTTAGCGGCTTTAATTAAGGTCATTGTTTATTGTAATTTCTCAAGATGAGTGTGTCTGTGAAGTAAAGATTAAATGTGATATTTTCATTATTAATTTTTTTTTCTCCACTTGTTTAAAAGGTACTTTCGCATATTATTACCAAACACTTTAAACAGCCATTTAATTTAATTTTCTTCGCAAGCCAGCAGCTTTTATAGGAGTAACTGTTTTTTTTTTTTTACAAACTATTGAATTTGAGGAATAGTGATTTTGTTCAAGGAGGGATAAAATTGGCAGCTCATTTGTAGATGTGCCTGTGACTGCTTCCTGATTTGAATAATGGATTAAAGGTGGTGTTCCTTCTGTTTTATTTACTTACTCAGAATGTTTAATTAACTCCGACACTCCTGAATGCATAATGGTGTGTGTATAAAGAAATGCTGGCAAGGCTTGCTTAAGGTTAAAGACTTGTGGATTACGAAGTTCGAGTCAACTAAATCCTTTGCTCAATGTACTTAATATAGTTTGCTTAATTTA
>CM056391.1:4811183-4897550 GCA_029718625.1 Synaphobranchus kaupii
CTATGAGTGATTCTATGGAGAATTTTAATAGGGAAGCAGTTCCTATTTCACACTTGAGTATTGCAGTTATGACACTTTCTGACAATTGCTTTTCTTTTATTGTGCATGGAGTCACGGCTCGCACACTTAATGAACTGTGGCATGACATTACTTCATCTTTAACGGCCGTCTTTCTCAGTTCAGCTCTTATCTATTAACATACCTGTTTCTGAAGCCATTTTATTGCAATGGTTTTAAGTAGTTCCTTTGAAATGTAATTAACATATTTAATTATTTAATTTTAAGAAAAGCGGGGGGAAAAAACCTTCCATAAATCAAATTTTGTTGTCAACAAACAGAATGCATTATTCTCATACTTTAAGTGACCCGTGACTCAATTTTTTCAACAAGGAGACATCAAAAAGCATCATTTATTGACGTGCAAAAGAAAACTTACTGCAAACAGGAGAACGATAGTCTCTTGGTACACGTCCCTCCCAGTTCGTTTCTGCCTACAGTTTTCAAAACAATGGAATACACTACACAGATGTTTTCTCCTCTGAGATGAAATAATTCAGGTTTGACTTCAAACTGCCTTTTTCAATTTAAGTAAAGCGGCTGGCATTGTTAACGACATCGAAGTGAATCAGATGCTTTCGTAGCAAATATGGGAATCATTACCTCAATGTAGGCGTTTTCCCACATTCCTTTCAGCTGTGATTGTTGTTTCCCCTGTTACTGGAAAGAAGCCTTATTGATCAACAGAGAAATATTCTTCTGGTTTTTCCTGAAGAAATGAGTTATGGAACATAAATAACAGATTACCCTCTGAGATGTTCAATGGGCATGTCATGGGGGGCAGTTTTTTTTTGGGGGGGGGGGGTGTGTTGGTGGCAATGTTGGCTCCACTGATTGGTTGATTGGTGGGGTAATATTTCAATGAGTTAAAGTATGTAATTATGCCATATGCCATAGCTGTAACTTTACGCATATGGCTGTTCAATTCAGTCCTGTTTCTATTTCAAAATGTTCATGTAATATTTTTATGCTCTTTAATATACCCTTAAATAATAATATACCCTTAATGTGTAAAAATATGATGGAAAATCTGCTGTGGATTTTGCAGTTCTGTGGTGTAAAGGCTAACAGACTTTTTTTTTACAGCATATTTTAGTGCTGATCGATTGTTGTGGGTTAATCTAGGACAGGGCTCTTTACTGGAGGGCTGCAGTGTCTGCTGGTTTTTGTGGACTCCTTTCAATCAGTCAATTTAGGCCAGAGAAATATGGTGCATGAACTGAGTCAAACTAAGAACCTTTGCACTGAAACACATCACAGACACAGACACAGACACATCACAGACACAGACACAGACACAGACACAGACACAGACACAGACACATCACAGACACAGACACAGACACAAACCCAAACCCTTCTTTCTTCTGATTTGCATGAATTCTATTGTGGACCCCAGGAAGACTCATTGCCACTGCATCAGCTAATGCGGATCCTTATAATAACCAATAAACAATAAGACACTCCAGCCTTCCAGGACTGCTGTTTCCTCCCTGTTTAGGCTCCATTTAATTTACTCCTGGTTCCTAATCCAAGGCTCCACCCCTGATACTGAAGATACACAGAATCTTCTGGGGCCTGTTCCAGAAAGCAGGATTACTGAGTTAGCTGGATAACTGCACTGAGTAAAACCCAGGACAGCTCTTTTCACTTCAGTCCATATTCCAGATTTGGGAGGGTTCCGGGGGTTTTACTCAGTGCAGTTATCCAGCTAACTCAGTAATCCGGTTTTTTCAGGAACAGGCCCCTGGTTTCGTTTGTTACTCAGCATTGC
Organism: Synaphobranchus kaupii; assembly: GCA_029718625.1. NCBI lineage: Eukaryota > Metazoa > Chordata > Actinopteri > Anguilliformes > Synaphobranchidae > Synaphobranchus > Synaphobranchus kaupii. The sequence goes on from CM056391.1 coordinate 4,813,015, forward strand.
ACTTCATGGATAAGTTTATTCCTCATCCTTACTCTAGCCGTAGCCCTATATCTTTCCCACCACCACCATAACCAGCATTCCCTCAAACAGGGGGAGGATTATTGACTATGTCACCAAAGCGCCCATGGGACAGGGCCCAGGTGAGACAGTAACCTGTCAAATTTGAACATTTACATTGACATCATTGGGCCGACGCTCTTATCTAGAGCGACTTACAAGAGTACTTTGAATTCCAGTACAAGGCAGAGCATCGCATCCACAAGCAAGTAAACGAAAAAAACTCTCAAGACAAATAAGCACTGTCCACACGGCGGTAAAGAGGAATGAGATGAGCGTACTTTTGCTTTCTATTATGATGATGAACTGAGAATGAACTCAAATACCAACCTGTCAACGTTTTTCTTGTGTACAACACTTACTTATCATTTAGAAAAAACAGTGGAGGCTGTTTGTCTAGGTCTACTGTATGTATGCATTGTTACCGTGGACGCCAATTCAACTGAAAAGGCATGGATCTGATGATCAGTACCATATGGGCCAAGCGTTTGTAAATTTAAACTGATGCTAAAAGGTAACATGCCACAAAAACAGTCTGTGACTTAACAAGACAAACTCTCTGTAGGGGCTCACCTTACTGGCTCGGGCGGGTGGCCATACATTCTTGTTTGATTTGAAATTATGGGCCACATTTGACTGGTTTAAACTGCTTCAAAATACACTTAATACAAATAAATACAGGCAAAGCGTTGATGTCATTGTTTGAGGCCAAATGTCTGTGCTCGGCCTAACGGATATTTCTTTGGAGAGCCATTACTTCAGTTGGCTTTCCCTTTAGTTCCTGAAGTTCTGGATGAATTACAGTATCAAAGATGTCCATACACTCTCATAAAATAGGGCTCTTTGGCTTGTCTCCATAGGGGAACCCGTTTTAATATTTATGGAATCCTCTATGGTAGGTGAGAAAAGTGTGAAAGCTCCCAGATTGAACCACTTTGCCCAACAAAGAACCCTTGAACGTCTTCTGAGCAGATGCTTTCTGTCCATACACAATTATGTATTTATCTGAATAAAGTTATTCTTATAAAATTTAAACAACAAACATATGTTCTTTCACTATTTGGGTATCCAGTGTTGCTTAATGCAGTCGATTTGCCAAATGTAGCTATTTAGTTTGAGGGGGAGTAGTTTGAGAATCAGAAGCAGTTCTTTGCTACTCATTTTCGTAATTATTCCTCCTTAAAATGTTTTTTAAACATCGATTGAGAACTCTTCAGAAGTGTGTGAGTGTGTCCATTTTTACGTATGTTCAAAATGAAAAGATGGGCATAGTACTGTCAGGCTAATGATGTTAATCTTCTCTTGCACTGCCAAGACAACCGCCGACAACAATGTGTCTTGGAAAACATCTGAAAACATCTTGGTTGTCTAAAGCAGTGGGTGACATTTGTCTGAACTTGTTATCCCGTTTCTTCTTTCACATGTAGAAGTTTTGCAGGAAACTATTTGGATGCCTGTGCAATTTGTGGCTCCACAGACAAAACACAACAGAACACCACAGAAGCGCTCTTCAAGAACAAAGTGTTGATAATTGGTATAAGTATGCCGTAATGTATACTAGAGACAAAAATAAACAGAACAGTTACGACAATTTCAGAGTGGCAGACATCTATCTGTAACTGAAAATCTAATTTTCCTAAACCCTTTCTCTTCTGCAACAAATATATAGTGTTACACATTTAGTAGAAAATATAAGGTGATTGTACTACAATGTCCTATTTGGTATTCAAACCCATTAGGGCTTGTTACAGACTCCATTGAGCCCTGGCCTTCCTTGCACTGCCCATGTTGAGTTTTATTTTTGAACATTTACAGCAAGAGACTTAGTATTACTTCCTTTCCTCCATCTTTTAAAAAGACCAAATATGGAATCCCCGCAGGTATTACAATATAAATTTTTTAAATATACAGGCCAGTTGGATATTGTGGAAAATGAGAAATGTTCATACTTTAGAATAACTAGAACAAGACTCATAAGTAAATTGATATTATAGTAGTACTCACGCTTTATTTGTGGTCCTGCCTATTAGTGAAAAATATGTGCTTACACACTTTTGCGATGGTTTTAATATAGAATAGGTACTGGATTTTTAGACCTATTTAATATTCAACAGAGCACACATGCAGTCCTATCTAAAATTGCTTTTGCAAACCTGTAACACAATAAAACTCTAACTAGATACATTTTTTTCAGATTTTATTCGATCAGAAGAGAAAGAGGATGCAGAAATCCCCACCTCTTCTGCCCAGAAAAGAAGTGAAACTTTCTTCCCACCAAAGAAAGATCGGCAAGTCTTTTTGACTGAAAAACCCCTTTACAGTGCACCCCATAACCTCAAATAAACAAATAAACAAACAAAATGCCAAACTCTCTGTGAACAAGTTAGATACCTGGGATTAATGCTTGCGAGCTGAAAGGGATTTTGTTGAAGCGTTTAGTGAACGCGTTATCTGAAAGCTCTACATGAGAGGACATGGTTGTGCATAATAAATAACTAACTAAAGAGTCATTATTGCTAATGAGTGGATTAAATGTAGCATAATGAGTCTGTAAACATGACTAATGAAGCACTGATAAGGAATGTATAATGCATGATTATCACTACATAAAGCCAGGTTATGAGTATTAAAGAAGCAGTCCAGTGCTCCTGTATTATTGGTGAAATTAAGTCTTGTGTTTTAAAATGAAGTTCGTGGGAAAGCAGGTGTGAAATACAGTATATCTGACACTGCTGATATCTTGATGAGGCATTAAAATATAAGAATTATTTCTTAGTGGCTCAAATGCAGCTGTCGTAGTGAATTACGGTTTGAAGAAGCAATCTTTTTCCAAGAGCAAAGATGCGGTTTATAATCATATGACTAAATGCATAATATTGCAGGCAAAGCACATAATGTACAGTAATAATATGTTTAGTGTTAAATACACTCTTTCAGTGTACATATAATCTATGTTAGAGTTGAATTAACACTGGACATTTTACTGTGTTATTACTACTAATAATGCACTTATAGTTATACAGCACACAACAAGGCACTAAAGGTAGAGCATTCACTTGTCCACAGATTTAAAAGGTAGTCGTCTGTTTTCTTTAAATTCCTCTGGCGTAGAGGTCACATGATCACTGGTGAGGAAAGGGAGAGGACGTTTCTCACTGCAGCACCATCGACAGGCTGTTTTAGGCTCTGATTGCAGTGCCATTGTTCATTTGGAAAGCAAATCACCTGTACGACAGCTAATTCTGCATCGCATGGACAATCTCTCCAGCTTTTTTTTCTTTGCGTGTGTGTCTGTGTGTGTGTGTGTGTCGGGGGGGGGGGGGGGGGGGGGGCAACTGTCAGGAAGCCAATAAGAGGCTCTTATCATCAAGCAGGTATTTAGTCTCTGGACATCCCCTCTCCTCTCAGTCGACCGCCGTGTTCTCACACAGCACAATGGCACAGATGTTCAATTTAATCATTACCGTCAGAGAGTAAACGAGAAAACGCTGCTTCCGGTAATTAATCCTTATTTCTCAGGTCACTTGCACTTTCGGGAAGGGAACCTATTCTGCGGTCCGCTGGGGAAAGAACCTTTATTTGTTCTTCTCAGGAAATGTGAAACAGAAGTTCGGTTCCTTTTGTCTTTGGGAGAATTAGCGTTTAAACCAAAATCGGTAACGCTTCATCGAACCGTATGCCATAAAGCCTATACTACTGTCATAAGCATGGCATAACACCTGACATAACATGTCATGACGATGTATTACAGCTTGCAACAGAACTCTCCTGCTACACTTACTTTCCTGCTCCACTACTCTCCTGCTACACATACTCTCCTGCTACACTTACTCTCCTGCTACACTTACTCTCCTGCTACACTTACTTTCCTGCTCCACTTACTCTCCTGCTACACATACTCTCCTGCTACACTTACTCTCCTGCTACACTTACTCTCCTGCTACACTTACTTTCCTGCTCCACTTACTCTCCTGCTACACATACTCTCCTGCTACACTTACTCTCCTGGTACACATACTCTCCTGCTCCACTTACTGTCCTGCTCCACCTACTCTCCTGCTACACATACTCTCCTGCTCCACTTACTCTCCTGCTACACATACTTCTCTCCTTATGACCACATTGCCCCTTTTCAGCAGGCACAGTAAAAATTATATTTATTTTTTTCATTTCAAGGTAATTTTTCATATAATATTATTGTGTAGGCTTCTTGGCATTCTGTCAGGCGAAGACAACACTACTTGTGGGACCACTTGTCTCCAAACATGAGATTGTTTTTTTCTTATTTTCAGAAAATAAGAATCCTGTTTGTAAAATTGGGGCCATATAAGGGTACTTTTCTTTGAGAAAGCTATCATCGGATGACACAGATTTTAAATCCACACATTCCAAGATGGGCACTTTAATGCTCCTGTAGTAATTTTAATGATAAATGTTGACTGAACCCAGGCTATAGTGTGATCGCTGGAGTGCATTATTCCAGGCTGAGAAATAAGTGTGGTGGATGCGTACCCACAAGGCCAGTGCACTAAGCCGTACGGAACGCTGAGGAGCCGGGTACATTATTTACCCCGGCCACTGAGCGCCGGCGTCATTACCCTCCTGCCTGCATTAATCTGCAGTTCAGCCACATGACGACAGACATGTCTCAAAGTGTCCGGGCATAATCGCCCGAGTGACAGCTTCATTTGTAATGTGCGCGCGGGGGGTGGGGTTGAGCGGGGGGGGGGGGGGGGGGGAGGGGGGTTCCCGTGTGGCGGAGTGACAGAGCACTCGTACGCTTCTCCCTTTGTCTTTTATCCCTTTGAAGAGCAGGTTTTTTTGGAATATTCAAAATGGTCAATGGTCTGGTATCTGTTAAGGCACTGTTCCAGTGTGTGGATGGGCCCCATGGTCTGGTATCTGTTAAGGCTCTGTTCCAGTGTGTGGATGGGCCCCATGGTCTGGTATCTGTTAAGGCTCTGTTCCAGTGTGTGGATGGGCCCCATGGTCTGGTATCTGTTAAGGCTCTGTTCCAGTGTGTGGATGGGCCCCATGGTCTGGTATCTGTTAAGGCACTGTTCCAGTGTGTGGATGGGCCCCCATGGTCTGGTATCTGTTAAGGCTCTGTTCCAGTGTGTGGATGGGCCCCATGGTCTGGTATCGTTAAGGCACTGTTCCAGTATGTGGATGGGCCCCATGGTCTGGTATCTGTTAAGGCTCTGTTCCAGTGTGTGGATGGGCCCCATGGTCTGGTATCGTTAAGGCACTGTTCCAGTGTGTGGATGGGCCCCATGGTCTGGTATCTGTTAAGGCTCTGTTCCAGTGTGTGGATGGGCCCCATGGTCTGGTATCGTTAAGGCACTGTTCCAGTGTGTGGATGGGCCCCATGGTCTGGTATCTGTTAAAGCTCTGTTCCAGTGTGTGGATGGGCCCCATGGTCTGGTATCTGTTAAGGCTCTGTTCCAGTGTGTGGATGGGCCCCATGGTCTGGTATCGTTAAGGCACTGTTCCAGTGTGTGGATGGGCCCCATGGTCTGGTATCGTTAAGTCTCTGTTCCAGTGTGTGGATGGGCCCCATGGTCTGGTATCTGTTAAGGCTCTGTTCCAGTGTGTGGATGGGCCCCATGGTCTGGTATCTGTTAAGGCACTGTTCCAGTGTGTGGATGGGCCCCATGGTCTGGTATCTGTTAAGGCTCTGTTCCAGTGTGTGGATGGGCCCCATGGTCTGGTATCGTTAAGGCTCTGTTCCAGTGTGTGGATGGGCCCCATGGTCTGGTATCTGTTAAGGCTCTGTTCCAGTGTGTGGATGGGCCCCATGGTCTGGTATCTGTTAAGGCACTGTTCCAGTGTGTGGATGGGCCCCATGGTCTGGTATCTGTTAAGGCTCTGTTCCAGTGTGTGGATGGGCCCCATGGTCTGGTATCGTTAAGGCTCTGTTCCAGTGTGTGGATGGGCCCCATGGTCTGGTATCTGTTAAGGCTCTGTTCCAGTGTGTGGATGGGCCCCATGGTCTGGTATCTGTTAAGGCACTGTTCCAGTGTGTGGATGGGCCCCATGGTCTGGTATCTGTTAAGGCACTGTTCCAGTGTGTGGATGGGCCCCATGGTCTGGCATCTGTTAAGGCACTGTTCCAGTGTGTGGATGGGACCCATGGTCTGGTATCTGTTAAGGCTCTGTTCCGGTGTGTGGATGGGCCCCATGGTCTGGTATCTGTTAAGGCCCTGTTCCGGTGTGAGACTGGATCTGGTCTGTGCCAGTGCTAACTGTGGCGGTCAGTCACACAGGTCAGCACATGGCTGGCCGTAGCACAGACAGGGAGGGGTGATCGGCAGGACGTCAGAGTCTCATTGGAAAGCCACAGTTTGGCATTCCTAACTGAGAGGAAATGGGATCAAATTAAAAGCACTTAGACTGTGTCTGAAATGCAGTGTCTGTCTGTCTCTCTCTCTCTCTCACTCTCCTCTCTTCTCTCTCTCTCTCATACACACGCACATATATAATGAAGTTGGAAGAGAGAGAAAGAGAGAGAGTGTGCAAGTGAGAGAGACTGAGGGAGAGCGAGACAGGTGTTTCATATAGACATATGACCACAGGAGAGTGTGTGTGGGGATGAAGTACGTGGGCTGACAGGTAATCAGTGTAATCTATGTAGGTGTGAGATTAGAGGAAGGGAAATCGTTGCACGGGGGTGGGCTTTAAATGAGCTCGGGCTGCTGGAGTTGAACTTTACCTGCAGACAGCAACCTGCACACGGACTTCTTCAGCTCACCCTGCCCCCAGCACCTCCCTGGTTAATGTCTTAAGTACCACTGGAGGTGAAAATGTAATAATAATAATAATAATGCCTGGCATTTATATAGCGCCTTTCTCACACTCAAAACGCTTTACAATGATGAGGGGGAAACTCGCGTCAACCACCACCAATGTGTAGCACCCACCTGGGCGATGTAACGGCAGCCATTTTGTGCCAGAATGCTCACCACACATCAGGTGGAGCGGGAGATAACAATTTTTAGCCAATTAAACTAGGGGATGATTAGGTGGCAGATTGAAAGAGCCTGGGTTGGGAGTTTAGCCAGGACACCGGGGGTAAACCCTACTCTTTGCGATAAGTGTCATGGGATCTTTAATGACCACAGTGAGTCAGGACCTGGGTTTAACGTCTCATCCGAAAGACGGCATCTCCTACAGCACAGTGCAATTTGTGAGCCACCCTTCCTTTGCTGGGAGACCAGATTCACGGGTCATCTCACGCTGTTTAACCCCAAGAGCCTTACTCAAAACTTCATTAAGATTCTCATAAAATTTAATAATGTTTCTTTCTTTTTTTGTTTTTTTTTTGTTACTGCCCTCCGGCATAAATCCCCCCAGTTAACTGCATGAGAAAGGGAGTCTGTTATACTTTTATGAAATATTTCTTTTAACAAGCTCTCATTAAAGATTCTGAGTCCTCCGTTTTTATTCTTCGTCAATTCAAATATGTTCTTTATGTTAATTCACAGTTCTACGGGGATTGCTATAATACCAGTTGGGAGCTTTTATTCCTCTTAGTCTCTGTTGAATTGAAGTTTTAAAGGTCTTGTATTCTAGAACACTTTGTTCAGCCCCTCAGGAGGAATTTTCAAACCCACATGAAATTAACAAACGTGCGAGCACGCTTCATACTAATTATGTCCGGATGCTTGATTTACACCAGGATTTTGTGAAATCTATTTTTCACATTTGTTATCACACAGAACAATTTTCTACTTTGCTAACTTTCTTCCATTAAGAATGGGGAATTAAAATGGGAAATAAATTATTTGTTCTAACGTTTTCTGTGCACAGAAATGAATAGATAGTCGCCATGCACTCTGCTTAAGAAACTGCAAATAAATTCTTAGTTGCATAGATATGGAATAGTTATAATAACAACTATGAACTTCTGCCAGTGAAATTATTTCTGAGATACAGATGTATTCACTTGCCAGGCAAAGGGGACAGTATTTATATTTCTGTACTCCTTTAAAGGTTTTTTTTTTACAGACGTAATCCTTATCTGTGAGACCACCTATATTTCAAACTAAACTCCCACCCACATTCCACCAGCTTCAGTCCCTTGGCTGTTTGATGTTCATCTTTAATCTGCATTAAAAAGATGGGCCTTCTCCATCTCATGTTTGGACCTCTCCAGGTTTTGACGGACACATAAATTAATACGTAAATCTTTCTTGTCTCTTGTATTTTTGTAAACATCCCAGGAATATTTGTAACATTTCTAAAGCTTCAGGAGATAACTAAGCAACGTGGCTTGTATCTTAAAATTGAAAGCTCAATATAAAGGATGGTTTTCAAAGACTGCTTCAAGGTCAGTTTCATCATGTGGACTTGAATTTGTTCAAGTTCTGCTGCAAGAAGCTCTGTAATATACAATTTTGTTATATACAGCAAGCTTTTTTCTGTTTATTTTAATATACGGCAAGCTTTATTCCGTTTTATTTTATTTACCTGCCACAGAGCAGCAGACCTAGCCTGCAGGAGATGATGCAATGTAGGGGTAACCTAAGGGTTCCTGTGATATGTTGATATTATGATGTTTGTCATGTTTGTATAATTGAAGTTTGTATAATTATGATGTTTGTATGATTGAAGTTTGTATAATTATGATGTTTGTATAATTGACTGCAATTTGATTGTGTGTTCATGTCCCATGTATTGAACCCTGTTATGATGTGGGTTTTTCAAATGGAGCTGCTTTGATGCAAAATGAGACAAATTTCAGAGACATCTCACAATAAAATTCTATCACATCGTATCGTATCGTATGTCTCCAATATGGGGCCTGGTTACCTAGGGTTACCTGTCTGGTTTTGAGCCGTCCCTACCTCTGTGATACACAATCAGTAACTGTCCTACACACTACCAGCTGCAGGGTCTCAGGAACATAATGACACAATCCAGACTCTAACTGCCGCTTATCCCAGCTAGCATGCGTACTGCGCACAGTAGCCAGCTAGCGGCCTGCTGTTAGCGCAGCTGTTTGCTAGCAGGCAACCGAGGTGAGGAATCCTTGGCTTTGCAGGCACTCTTATCCAGAGTAACGGACACATTCTGTTTACATACAATCCAAGCTACTTTTATTTACATTTACTGAATCAGTTCATGTGAAGCTCCTCCATAGTGCAAGGGCACTAGCCCACCTGGAAATCAAACCCTTTATAACCTTCAAGTAGCGAATCCAGTTCCTTAAAACCATTATCCTCCTGAGAACCGGCAGAAAAACTGGAAATAGTCTCAGTATTTAAATGCTTGGGATGGCAAAAAAACAAAAACATGTTGCAGTGAAAATATTTTCTAAATTATTATTTATTTATTTTTATTTAATTGTTCTTGAGATTAAGTCCAGGCCCCCATGTCCCCAATATGGGACAAAAAATGAACTTCCGGGGCCCAAGAGGTTATTCCACACGGCCACCGTAGAGGTGGAAGATCAGCTGTTAAGAGAATGCAAAATGGCCGTTGAATGGTTCCAACAGCTAAAACCGGCAACGATCCACTAGGCGTTTCTCACTAGGATAGGCCTCAGTCTGTACCCATTGTGAGTGCACAGCAAAAACTTTGGTGTAAATCTAACACTGCTGGTGAACATTTAACACCCTAGGGTGTTAAATGTACACCACGGTTTTTACTGTGTGCATTTACCAGCTGGGTTCCTAGGGAGTCCTGTATATCAACTTAAATTATTTTTATTTTTTTTACGTCAAACATCTAACTGCCAGTTTATTGACAGCATGCTTTCAAAACACATCAGTGAAGTCTTATTATATCACGCATGTCATCCAGTTCATTGTTTCAGTTGTCTCAGTGTAGTAGTACATAATCTACAGTGAAAGGTTAGCTTGTGTTCCTTCATCATATTAATGATTATATCAGTACACTACCTTTCTGCCCAATGACTACAATGTAACAGCATTTAATCTAATACTACGTTATTTTACTGATACCAGTGATATCAGTCTATCGGCTGTTGTGCTACTGCCAACTACTGCATGCTTGTAACTAATAAGATCTATGATTATTCAATATTGTCCACCCACCTCTATTCCTTGTTGCGTTTACATTACTGGAGTTTAGCGGGCACGCTTATCCAGGGTGAATTACACATCCTTTGCATTTTTTTTAAAACATCATATCCATTTATACAGCTGGATATTTACTGAAGCAATTCATGTCATGTACCTTTCTCAAAGGTACAACCGCGGTGTTCTACCCCTGAATCAAACCTGCAACCTTTAGGCTGTAAGCCTAGTTACATTATACTACACTGCCACCCACTTGTTAAAGAGTCATTTATGGGCCTCACTAAAAAGCTGTCCCAAATATATTGTACCACTATTTTAATGCATATTATATTTCTTATCCCTCCGGCTTTATAGTTGTTAAAATTATAATGAGGAATTATCTCTCAAATCAACATCCCCAAATGATTTCTACACAACTTGAACCGTAAACACCAATGAAACCTTCGTTCTCGCATGACAATGTAATTTCAGCACCTCCGATGAATGACTGCGTCATTATGTCTGTGGATATGAGAAACAAATGCAATAACACACGTACACAGTGTTAAAATAGACTCTGTGTCCATAAATAATGCATGACGTTAATCTCCTTACTATTATCGTCTAGGGGAAAAGTCTTGTTTGTGTAAATACTGTCTACCAACAACTCTTTCAACAGGAATAGAGACTTTTTTTTTTTTTTTGCACAAAATAGAAATTAAGAAAGAAACGCACAAACCCAAGCAACATTAATCAAATCTAACGTTTTCCTGAGATGAAGTGGTAATTATAACATTTATAGTTTAGCTAACAATATGTTCTGAAATACTTCATAGCATGCTAATCATGGTTAATTAAACAGCAGGTTAAACACCCAAGGAACAGCTTAGGACCAGTATCACTTCATACAGCGAAGTAAAAAAAAAAAAAATCTCAAAGATGAGAAAAGTGTTGAAGAACCCACACAGATTCCCTTTAGTCTTTGATCCTAATTATCAGAGGCGACCTGCATAATTGCAACCTTGCTCACTAGCAATTAGCATAGCATTTCCCAAAGTCCCCCCATTGCCATCTGTCTAGTCCTCTGTTCCATATTTACATGTACAGTCTGAAACACGCTATTTATTTTACACCACACCATACTTTCCCTCTTAAAGAGGCAGTGCTGTTGTAGCGGGTGTATCTCGGCTAGTTCGCTAGTAGGCACAGTGACGTGCAGTGAAACGAAGGCATTGTAGCATGGTTACCGTAACAAAAAACTCCCTGGTGACGCAACCCTCAGGTTCAAAATAACGACGTTGCCTTTATCTATCAGCAATTTCGCCTTTAGCTGACTGGTAACGCGTTCATCTTTGGATCCTTTGGACGAGTAAGCGGTGCTGTCAGATCGCACCTTGGACGAGTGCTTCTCACTCGTTACACTGTGTAATGTTAGGGATCCAATCTTCGAACAAGGGGTTGCACGTTCATATCCTGTTGTACTAACAAGGGCAGTTTGCTAGTTACTCTCGATAAGGGTGACTTAAATTAACAAAAAGTAGTAGAATTTGAATGAGGTTAGATTAACCTACTGTATGTTCGCAAGACAAGCTACATCTGAAGTAGACAGGAAGAAAACATTTTTTGTTTATTATTGTTTTTAAAAAACCGTGGCTATTTCAGAAACTTTTTTCTTCCAAGTGTAGCCGGAGTGTTTTGCTCCTACTGTTTTCTCATCCATGAACGTTGACAGTTTTTCAAAGTAGTCCCTTATCTTCCTTGAGGCTTAGATTATGCTCACATATGTGACAAGTTATAATAATGCTCTCATTTGAAACACAGTTGTAAAGGGAAAAAAATGGTTCGAAGGACATGTACGTTCATAAAGTGAATGCACGTATAAAACCGTAATCTAAAAAGCAATTCATAAGGCAGTTCACAAGAGTATCTGGTAAAATAATTAGAATTGGGTAAATCATAATAATTCATGATAGAACAACTTAAAACTTATCGCTGGTTTTAAAAAAGTTAAAATAATAAAAAGTTTTTTCCCATGTTATTTTTTTATGTAGGTAATCTAGCAGAAAGCCTTAGCTAATTTTGGATTGATTGCTTATGCCTTCCTCCATACACTAGAGGGAGATCGCGGTCTTTTCTTCATTCCTGAAAGCACTTGATGAGGAAACAGTACCAGTATCACGATTGTGATCTTCCTCCCCCTTTTTCAGGTATGATATTTTTTGTTTCACTATTAATGGAGTTAAAATATAACGGTGGGAATAGGGAAATACTAACGGAGTTGGTATGTGATGTTGGTGAATTAAATGCCGAGTTTTTGCAGAGTGTTTAGGCGGAAAAGAACACGATAGCAATACAAGCTATAGCTTACTGGGCCTTGACAGCTATTTTAGGATCACGATAGGTCCACGTGCAATGTGCGTGATGTCTCGTGAGCACAGCTCATGTAAAACGGAATTCTGTTTTTGTGTCTTTGGTAGGCTACTATTGCTCATTTACTGTAATGACTTGCAGTTTATGCTCGTTACTTGAATTTGTTTGCAGTTTATTACTAAGACAATTGGTGCATTTGAAGCATTTTGTTTCGTTATGAGCGAAATTTGAGCAGTGTCATAATCAGAAGTGCAGGGCCTTGCATAAGAAGGCCCCAAATGTTGAGTAAAAGCGTTGTGTGTCCGATGCGCCAATTAGCTAAGCACTTAACACAAAATGCAAGTTAATATATTATGAAACGGCACACATCATGAACATTTGTAGGCTACTTCAGTTTCTCTTGTGTGGCCAATAGCCTGTTTTACTATGTTGGGCTTTTGGCTTCCCCATCTTGAATGAATGTGATTTATCAAGGTGATTCAAACAAGCAACAAGCTGCAATGTATTTGTAGAATGAAGAAAAAAAAAAAAAATCAATTGCGCCGAACATTTAATTTCCCCCCATTCAAAGTAGACAAATGGGCCTAGGTGTTATTTTATTTTTGACCCCACAAGATATACCCCCAGATGTCAGCTCTAACAAACCAGAGCAGTAACAGTAACTGTTAAATTTAATTTAGAGAACAAACAGGAGGCGAGTCACCCCTCTACTTAAATGGGAGGCGCGTTACTTAAAGCCCTTGCCATTCATCACGTAAAGGTGAGGTTGCGGCGGAAGCCAGATTGAGCTCCTGCAAACAATGTCATTGCGCGCGGGTGGCCCTGCCAAAGCCGCTAATGCGATGCTCCGCGTTTGTGCTGAACCAGCATTGTCCCCCGCGCGTCCACGCCGAGGTCAGACTCGCTCCGCTGGTCCTGCAGTCGCGAAAAGATGAAAAGCGCCCCACACAGTCTGCCTCGTGTTTTTCCTCGGCGCGTTGCGGCGTGTTAGAGAATATTTTTAGAGCTTGCAGGAAAAAAAAAAGAACTTAATTATAATTAGGAGTAACTTTGAACCCGCTGAAATAAAGATTGATAACGGTACGGGGGACCCGTTTAAAATATTGTCTGTCGGGGGATGCCAGCCGTCCCCAGCTGCAGCGATTCATCATTCTCGCCGACGGACGGAAAGCAATAAATTGTAATCTGCGCCAGGATGCTTGCACTACTGGGTCGCGGGCTAAATACCTGTAATGTTTTGAGCTCCGTGGCATTCGGATTGACCTTAAACACGAAGATGTATCTGAGAACGGGACCTACTATTTGCTCTGTGTGTTCCACCGTCAGAGGCACTGCTATCAGTCTGACTAATAGTGCATGTAATTAGAGTATCCGGCATGGGAGTGGAATTCTCGAATATTCTGCTGTAGCCTAGTGCACCGAGTACACCTACTGCGTTAATACTAAGGGTTAGAAAAGTCTCAATCCATTAATGCATGATCACAGCCTTACTTTGAGACACACACTCCATTATTATATATAATAAAATCATTGTAGAAAACATAAGGCTAGGGAGTAATTTTCAGAACTGAATATTTTAAATATTTTAAACAGCAAGTAATCTTGCTATTATGACACATCATCTATCACAGATATCATTTATCACACAAGATGGTCTCTTGTGGTGTTTTTTTTTGCTCTTGTTCTTCAAAAATATATCAAGTTATGTTGGAGGTTTGTTCTTACAGCTGATTTACATGTGGCTTCTGCTCTGCCCGTAACTCTAACCTCATCACTGCTTCAGCTCCACAACCAGCAGGATGCTTCAATTTTCCTTAATTTTTACAGTTTTGACTGGAAAAGAAAGAGGAGGCCAAATAAACCGTAGAATATCCAAAAATACCACTGCTGGTAGGCCTGGTTTAACCCTGTTTAGCCACTAGAGACACTAGAGAGCCAGTGAAATAGTCACAGCAAACATGGGCCGTGCCTGTTCATGTTATGGTTTATCACACGTTTTTTTACTGCAAAAATCTACCAGGGGAACAGACTGCAAATATTGAACATTCTTTACTACTGCTAATACATTATTTTCAAAGGCTTACAAAACGTTGACTTTCCCCTATTCATCACGGTCTCTGACTCTGAAAAGGGTTTCCTTATTTATTTTTCTCTTAAAATAGTCTCAAACAGTTTCTTTGTGTAGCTTACTCAGGAGTGAAATAGCAATGGTCCAAGTTTATATTTGGTTAAAGAAGCATGCACAGTAACGAATCCCTTCACAGAGACGGAATATACGGACAACCGCAAACACTAATCGAGACTCTTGTTGAAGCCTGTTGAACAAATGCAGTGGATTTTTCATAGTATATTTTTACCACATGAAACAGTCTGATTATTGTAAAATGCAGAAAGAACTGTGGCCTCAGTAAAAGGAATATAACACGAATAACATTTTTAATAATAAATAGTTCCTATGTTTCTGTAGCCTCTGAGGTGTGAGGTCATTGAAGGGTTGTGCCTGTTTTACTGCCCCCCCCCCCATTTGAGGAGAGGTGCATTTTACTGTACCCCAGATTTAAACACAAATGTGGAGCCCCCTTTCGAACAATAGCGAAACAGCCTCGCTCCCCATTACGAGTGTGTGCCACTATATTTACACAAGCTCTCGGAATCCCTGCGGACTCATGTTCTCGGAAAACAATTCCGGAGTTTTTTTCCGCCCCTTTCCAAGATCCCGCAATTCCGCAGCTTCCTGCTCTCACTGTGAGAATAGCGGGCCCTCCCCAGCTCTGAAAGGGCTCTCTTCAGCGGGCGAGGCGCTTTTTTATTTTAGTTTTTTTATTTTTACGAGGCGTGTAACCTCGTGCATAATGCATCGCACACGCCCGCTCGCTGAGAAAACAAAGTAACGACGCACCAAAAATAAAAATGTATTTTTTAATATTCAGACCGGGTTGAGACAGCCGGTGGCGGTGGTGGTAATATGGGCCTGGAGATTCACACCCCCCGAGCGGAGGAGGAAGTCATTTTCAGGATCTCACGTTCTTTTACGGGCGGGTCCGCGGACCACACAGGGCGGACCCCGCGGTGATTTAGAGTGCGCCTGAGTGGATTAATATCCGCCGAAACCCGCCGCACGCGGTAGAGCTCGTAACGGATTCCGGTTGCCGGCGGTGACCGAAGGCCTTCAAAGCCTCCCACCCCCGGTGCGCTGGAAGTCTCCGGAAGGGCGGGCGTAGCGGCTCGCCGGGACCCTGACGCATTACATTACATTACATTACAGGCATTTAGCAGACGCTCTTATCCAGAGCGACTTACACAATTGTTTACATATTATACATTTATACAGCTGGATATATACTGAAGCAATTCAGGTTAAGTACCTTGCTCAAGGGTACAACGGCAGTGTCCTACCTGGGAATCGAACCTGCAACCTTTCGGTTACAAGGCCAGTTCCTTAACCATTGACGCGGGCCCAGAGGAGGAAGTGAGAAATGTGTGGCTATCCTGACAGCTTTTCCAAACTGGAGGAGGAGGGGGGGGGGGGGTGCTCCCAATCCCAGTCAGAAATACTTCCTCTCCACTCGGATCAGCTGACGGGATTCATCATTCCTGCTCTCTACACCTCGTAAGTTTGGAGCGGGTGGGACCTTGGGCTGTGGTGCTAAGAGAGGAGGGGGAGGGAGGGGGAGGGAGAGGGTGGTGCTGGGTAGACTCAGTCTCTCTATACCATGTGACTTAGAAAATCATGGCAGTGACAATCCTGCTACTTGTTTTGCCCACCCGTCACTAACATAGCATTATAGGCACTTGGGGGTTTCGAACCAACTTTATTGGTTGCTGAGTTATGAACATTGTCAGTACAGAGAGCTGAGATAATAGAGATTAGAACTTCCACTTCCCGTCAAAAAAAAGATATTAAAAAAATGTTTTTGTTTTTTTCCCCACAACACTGACCATTTGTAATATGAGTTGCTTACCTCTCTTTTTGCACACCTCAGGGCCAAAGAGAAAACTAGGCCTCCACCTTTTTGATTTTGCTTCTTGGACATATTTATTTAATAGGTCGCGCCATGATATTGAGTACGAATTGTACACGGCCCTTCAAAGTCTTCATAACCTTCAAAAAGGAATA
Source organism: Synaphobranchus kaupii (assembly GCA_029718625.1). Classification (NCBI taxonomy): domain Eukaryota; kingdom Metazoa; phylum Chordata; class Actinopteri; order Anguilliformes; family Synaphobranchidae; genus Synaphobranchus; species Synaphobranchus kaupii. The sequence goes on from CM056391.1 coordinate 4,829,581, forward strand.
TGACAGAAAGTTGCTACAGTCACTGGCAACACACGTGAACTCCAGAATTAACCAGTAACAAAGGACATTCAGCTTTAATCAGATATTAGAAAGCAGTGAAGGGTTTTGCTAAGATAGCCACAGAACACATCTCAGCACACCTTGTGCAGAGTTGTCGAAAGATAAACGATATATTTTTTAACAGCTAATGCGTTCCTCAAAGTGTGAATGCTCTTTAACAGTGTGAGATGTTTTTAAGGAGACGGGCGAGGAAAGACGTGTAGAATCTACATATGTTTCTACTAATAAGGGCATCTGGAACTCATTTAAATATAATCTACATAGTTTTAGGGGGGTGCAAGCAAAACAAAATCCCTCTCCGTTCCACAACATTGAAAAAGGGGATTTATTTATTTTACCCAATTCCAGATCCAGATTCAGCCTCCGTTGTTTATAGCACTGAATCCACTCGGGCTGTCTCCAGACGGCCCTGTGCTTTATTTTATTCCAGAAACACCAAAATGCTATTTCCTGAAAAACTTTAGATTTAAGAGCTGTTGAGCCTGGAGAGTTAAGTCTCTTTTATGTCACCAGTATTTATGAACGCCTTGGATTTACCAGACATATTTATGTGGTGAAACAGTGTTCTACCACACTTTCAGTAATTTACTCACCTCTCAGAGACACACACACACACACACACACACACACACACACACACACACAGGTCACAGCGGTACGCTTCCATTTGTCACAGAGTTCAGAATACTAAATTTTTTCAATACTTATGCGCTCATACATTATTAAATACTAAAAGAAAAAAGAAAAACAAAAATAAGATGGTTTACAGCTGCCTTGGTAGCAAAAGGTATGTGGCCAGGAAGCCGTGCTGTTGTGTGACCTTTACAGCAAGAGCTCCGGTTCTCAGGCCACTCTGCAGCACCTCTGGAGCACTGTAGGGCTATCCCTGAGGACCCGATGCACTGCGGCATAGCTGGCTTAATGACTGCCTGTTCCAGGAGCACACTTCCTTGAAGGGGGCAAGGCATTTAAATAGGTGTTTAATCTGGAAACGGTTTCAGTTCAATCAATATAAAGGTCTTAAACAGCCCAAGGGTATATTCAGAGAACGCTTTTTTTTTTTAGTGTTACGAGAGTTCAGTGTAATCCTGAAAATGAAAATCCTAATAATAATAATAATAATAATTCAAGTTGCCATAAATTGCCTTTTTTAAAAATAATAAAAATGTTAATTTAACTAGATGTATTTTTATTAAGTCAATAATTTATTAACTTTATTAATCTTCATGGGGAAATTGATTGTTTTTTACGTCGCACCATGCAAATAAAGCATTTCCCCAAACGTTTTTAACACCCGGACATATCTTTGAGAGGTGCGACCCAACCCTTGTGCTGTTGAAAAATTGGTCCCACCTGATTTCAATGAATAGCCAGCTGGAGGTAGAGGTAATGTGGAAAGAAATGGCATTCACAGGTACTGTATGTAAATTACCCAGAGCAATGGCATCTGCCAAGCAAATAAATATGTAATGTTTGGGCAGAGGGGAACAGCTTAATGCACCCCTCCCTCTCTCCCTATATCCTGAATCCCCCCCTCCCTTGGAGACTTCGCCATGCCTGGTGGGATCCAGAGAATTCACTTGAGTACTCAGCGGCCATAATGTCACGTCTGAATGAAGGTATTAACTGCACCAATTGCATCACGTCCAGAATGATTTATGAACCGGGGTATTTCTTCACAATGGATTCTAAGCAGGTCTGTAAAAATGCCACGGGGGCCGGCGGTATGGGCTCGAGCTGCCGGGGCGACGGCCTGAGAGCAACGTCTCCGCTCTCTCACACCGACGGCAAACGGGCGTAAAAGGGGGCTGTGTACGCTTACGATTTGTCATGTGCAACGTTTTTTTTTCCCGTTTTTTTTTCAGACCATCACGCAGCGTATTTTCATCACCGACAGAACAGTTCTGACTCCACTACTTTACTGCGGCTGTCGCGTCTTGCGTTTAACGTAATAACGTTTTAAGCACGGTGCAACATGTACGCCCATTATCACTGGAAATGAAGCTCTGGTCTAGATGCAATTCCTACAGTCACCAGTGGAGGCACCCTCTCAGAAACATATAATAGACTGCAGTCAGTGGAGTGTATATTGTATGATGTTTTATATATATTGTATGTATATATGTGTATATTGTATGATGGCTCTTCATTGCTGAAAGGCTGTTCATATATGTATTTTTTGGCAGGCGTGCCCAAATGCTGTTGTCTAACAGTTCACCCTGTCCAGTCTCTGAATACAACAGCTAGATATCCCACCCGGGGCTTGGCTTACCCCGTTTCTTTTACGACTAATCCTGTAGTTCATAATTCATTAATAATAATAATAATAATAATAAATAGTTGTGCTGTACATCGGAGCGTTGATGAGGGAGAGAGGTGGGCATTCAGTATCGAGAACGTTCACAGCAAAATAAGTTCCCTCGTCACAGTTTCTGTTGAACTAAATTTAAAATGAAAGGTTCAATTTTGTTCACAGGCCACAATGTTTTTAGGAAGCTAGGTACGGATGTTACATCTATTAAAGTAAATGAAAACAGCCAAATGATGAAATTTTTACAGAGATTACAGCTTACTTGTGTGACCTCACTGAGTAAAATGGAAATCTGCGTCTTGACCTTCATGCGACCTTTTGTGAGACCGTTTCCACTGTTATGATGTTCGTTGGAACCCTTGTTTGAAAGGGTTTCCATCATTGAGGCTCACTTCCTCCATTTTGTGGGAATAGTGTACAGTGAGTGCATTCTCTGACCAAAAAAAAGCTTACATCTTCATATAATTACGTGGATCTTCGCTATAGTTTCATTCCAGTTACTATGACCTTTTACTTGTCAAAGGCTCTGAGGAACGTGATTTAAACATTATTCAAAATGGCAAGCTATGCGACTGCAAGAAATGCACTTGTGTTAAATCCCATTGGTATGACTGTGCATTGCTGTCAGGCACAAACTCAATACCAACCTTTAAGGGAAGTCTTGATTCTTGCAGAACTGTACAATTGCCAGGGGCTCCTTGTCAAACATAAATTGTGAATAATTTATGAAAGTGAATCATAAATGAACTTCTATCTTTGCGTGTCTTACGGCAGTATGTCCTTTTGACCTTGGAAATGATCAGAAAAAGGTCTTCCCGGTTCCTTGCTCAAATTAAGATTGTTGAACGTATTCTTGTTAGACGGGAAGACTGCTGGAAACACATCTGTCAGCTTTTGGTCAGATGGCTACCGAAAGGACCGCAGCTTTGGTCTCTGCATCAGAATGTTGTCCAGGACTACAGGGCTGCGAGGCTTTCTGCAAGCGCTTACGGCTCTAAGTGGTGGCCATCTTTTCTCCAGTGCAAAATTTCATGGAACAGAGTGACTTAACGGTCCCCATGGTGACCGTGACTTCCGTCCAGCCGTTGCCAGGGCTTTGATCTCCACAGACGGGAGGGGCAGGCCGGAGGCGATCACTGACCGTGTGATAATCCTCACATCACACTGCTGAATAACAACCTCTGCTTTTTGTTCTTATCCGGGGGGACTTACAAAAGTGCGTACGTAAAGGTTTAAGCAAAGAGCAGAAGCCATGTGGAGTCATCAGGGTCACAGCCAATAGGAGTTGTCAGTACCGTGGTGACCTACACATACATAAGCGTTGCTAGAAATGTTTGATCAAATGGCCTATTTTTACTGATATTTAGACGTTGTAAAACGCTGTGACATTGTACATTTCTTTGTTTTGCCCTTTAAGTATGAGCACAAAAGGGTTTGTGAATTTGTAAAAAATGAGTGAACAATTATTCATGTCCTTTAAATCATTGGTAGAGTTCCACAGAGAGGGATTCGTTTTGATGGGGTGACTGTATAAAAAGAGTTGTAATTCCTACATGTATCATATGGATGTAAATGCCCTCAAATTAAAGCTGACAGACTAACCTCATATTCATTGTTGTACTATAAAATCCAATATGCTGTAATACAGAGCCAACACAACAAAAAAACTGTCCAAATACTTTTACATTGAACTGTATATACAGAAGTGGGGACACAAAAATGAATTGTTTATAGGTTACGTTTGCATTACATACATAACAAACAAAAATAAACATTTTTAAATAATGTGAGCAATGGAAAAATAAGGATTTCTGAAATGAACACATTTTTCATATTTTAATGAACGGATTAAGGATTCCTTTTGTGTATGCTCTGTATCCACAGCTTTAAAATAACAACCTTTTATTTTTTCTATTGGGTTATGTTCATCTCAACACCGTTAAAAACCCAAAAGATTTATGCTACAGAGTTTCAACTTTCAAGTTTTCGGTACTGACAAAAAAAAAACTGGCAAAAGCACAAATATGAAAAGGATATATTTAATAAAACGTGGACATTTAGGGGGTAAAAAAAAACCCGCAATTTAAAAAAAAAAAAATCCCTTCATTCTTCAAGTGGAAAGGTTCAGTGTTAAATGTAAAAAGTTGTGTTTTATTTGAAGAAAAGAAAAAAACATTCCTATGGCTGTTTTTCTCAAGGTTTGACTTACAATTTCCTCATACTGATTGATGAGTCGGTTTAGAACTTATGACAAAAGGACATTTTTGACATGAACCTTTCAGTGAGGTCATGACCTTCCCTCAGGTGGGTTCACGAAACGCTCCTCTAAAAGAACAAAAACTCAACAACACTTCCTGGTTTTATTCATAACTCCTATTCTCTTTTACAATCCTGCGGGATTACTTTCAACAAATAGATATACTGCGTTACAGAATACAATACACATCGTTATTCTACAATCCCGAGTAGCGGGACTAAAATCAATTTTTAAAAATGCAGAAATGGGTTTTCTTTCTGTCTCATTTTTCAAGCAACAGCCTCTACAGTCTAATTGGCTTAATTAAGCTGATGAAGCCGCCATCGCGTTAACAAATAAGACAGGCTGTGTGCACTGCTTATTAATCATCTTCCCTAGGCCTCGGAGGCAAGCGCCGCAATACATTACTGTGACCTCGGTGTTAACAGATTTCATATCATATTCTAATTGTGAAATCACTTGTAGAAACACAGAAATGTATTAAATTTCCCCACGTGCTCGTGCTGTTGTCTTGTTAACAGAAGCCTCTTAAGCGCTCAATATGTCCAAGTGAATTTCTCCTCTTCCTTGGGTTGTTATCCCAGGGTAGGTAACTCGAGATCTGCGCTCTGAAGAATTTCCGACCGTCTTATCTTTGCCATCGGCAGGTGTTTTCTTTAGAGAGAACGTACCTGAGAGGCAAAGAATCATGTCAGTGAAAATCCTTCTTTTAATTCTTTCAGATCCTCTATGTAAAAAAAAAAGAAATAAAAAAAAAAGAAACATTTACAAAACATTACATGGAGGAAGTTGGCAGATGCCCTTACCGGAAGACCGGAACAGCTTAAGAAAAGTGCATGAAAAAAAGGTTAGGCAAAGAACAGACGGTATAAGATATCAGTGTCACATTAGTCGTAATAGCCATTACATCAATCTGCAACATAATGTTAAGCTCCACACTCGGTTCAAGAGGGCGATTCGTGATATATTGCTTGAAGTAGCAAAGGATTTTGAGAGGGGGTATGGTGTTAAATGTCGCATAATTAGGGTTATTCAACAGCACGGTTTGTTGAACCAGGGTACTGTTTCAATGCTGTAAATTTTCAGCTCTTGGCTGAAGATAGACGGAGATTTCCATCCTGACTGTAGTGGCTCATTCAACCACGAGGGGGCAGAGTAGAGAAGGGCGGTGAATGAGTGGCCAGAGGCCTCTTTGGAAGGGACAGCAAGGTGGCCACACAGGTCTGGTAGGAGTCTAATGTGGCGTTCACATTTTGACGTTAAAAAAAACCTTTAAAACCGTGCATGAATGCGGAACAGGTGATGACCGCAGCAGTAACCAACAGAACAAGATGGTAAACATCACGTAAACGTTGCTATGGTGATTTGGCGTGATAGAGAAAGGCGCTTGGTAAAAGGAGGAGTGCACTCGCCGTTTCATTAATTTACCTTGCGGCGGAAAATAAGACAGGAGGGACAACAAAAGTCCAGGTTGTTTCCAGAAAAACAACATCCGGTTTGTCCCTCCGCTATGGCATGGCGGCAGAAGGTCTTGGCGGAAGGTTCTGTCGGGGGGTTGCGGTGTGCGGTATTCAACGACCTTTACGTCACTGTCTCACTGAAAAACGTGGAACATCCGGCTTGCTGTAAACTGCGTACTGCTATAATGTGAGCGCAGCATTAGGTTCAGTGGGTTAGGAACTGGGCGTGTAACCTATCGGATCGATTCCCAGGTAGGACTCTGCCATTGTGCCCTTGATCCAGGTATTTAATGTAAACTGCTTCAGCATTTATCCAGCTGTATTAATGGAAACCATCTATAAACAAAAACGCAAAAGTCATGTGACCATCTCTGGATTACAGCTTCTGCTAAAATTCATGTCATTTAATGTAACAGTTATTCTTTGCCCTCCATACGTTTGGACCCAAAAAGTTTTGTATTTTATTCGGGGCCAATAACCAGCGGACTACAACGGACGGCCGGGCCAATGGAGATTGATGAGGGGAGGTGTGACATCACATGACATTACTGTACATTACATTACATTCATTTAGCAGGTGCGCTTATCCAGAGCCGTGTACAATGTAAGAGAACACCAGCGCATCCACCTGTTTTATACGAGCAACAGCGCCAGACCTGGCTAACCACATCTCCCCAGGCCAGTGCGTAAATTTTGTAAGATCGCTAAAGTACAAACACAAATTAACGGCGCAAAGTAAGAACCAAAAATACGAATCCTGAACACACACAGATTACATCCATTTACAGGCCCAAAGAGGGGGAAAAGACCAAAACTAAATCCATAAAATACGCATGTGCTCTGGCTGACTATGGATAAGACAAGCAGCAGCATGAACCAGAGGGTCTATGATGTCACAGTTGCAGGTGAGGGACATTGCAAAGACCTGGACAGCAACCAGGACAGCATACGTTACGAGAAACAAAGATTTTTAGCCAGTGCCATCTAGAAAGAATCAAGTAGCTCTGGGTGGCTGTTTCAGTGTTCTCAGTGTGAATGCTATGACGGCTTCTTAACTCCTTGAAGGGCAGGTTTTTTCTTTGGAACGTTGTTTCAACATTCTAAGTCAGTGTTCGAGAACCTTCACCAGCGGTGATTGTTACATCAGCATTAGAATGTTCAGTTAAGAACACTCTAATCACGTATTTGTCATCTTGCGCCTTAAAGGGGGCTTTGCCAGAACTACACATGGATTCTTGGCGGTCCGTGAAACGGACCATCGTGTTCCATCCAGGGTGCACAGCAAAATGGTCACTTAAAACAACTCTGAGAGAGTATATTTTACACTGCGAGTGTACATGTATAAACACTGTTTGTGTTGAATTGACACAAACTATATTTCCCATAAGCACTGCTGCATTGTTTCAGTGACATCGATTTTACTCTTATCTGTTTCATAACCATGGGCCTTCACAGGTTTTTTCCCCCCCAATTTAATGCAAAAACTAAAACTTGATGCTTAAAATGTTTACATATTTTCAATAATCGTCATACTGAATAAATTGTGTTAATTTATGCATAGCTTTGTCTGAGAGTGAATTGGTTTAAATTCCGGGAGCTTTGAGGTTAAAAACCTGAATATGTATTATTGGAGTCGATCTGAATTTTAAGCAGTGAAGATGTCTAAGATCATAACAGGTTCTCTGCCAATTGATATGATATTTGACATTTAATTTGCAAAATGTGACCCGGGAGGTTAATAGTGTTTCCCTCGCACCACAGAGGAGGTATATAATCCCCATTCTAATTACGTCTTTTTAATATTTTGAGAGCAGTAAATAATTCCTCATTCAGAACCAGGACTGAAATCCTCCCACCTCGTTTTACATTTTTAATTTATGAACATAGAATAGAATAGAACAAGTTGATTAAATGCAATTTTTTCAAGATTAACATTAGCCAGGGCTGGGTACGATTGCTAAAAGTAGCATTACAGACAGTATTATACAATTGGTACAAGTACATAGCAAATAAACAACAACTGCAACCGCAAAAAAAACAGAAAAACAAAACAAGCCCTGTGGAAGATAACCTCTATTATAGTACATTTTACTTGAACTGAGTGCCTTTTATCCAGCCTGGTCTCTTTTTTAAATTCTGTTGAGTTTGAAATAAAGCTGTATAGTATTTTGCTGTATACCTATCTCTGATGTGATAGCATTCAGTCTGTTGCCATTCAGCACTTTGGTGTGTATCAGACATTGATACAGTCTGCTTGGTTTTAGAAGCTATGTGAGAGACAGATACTACTGAAGAGGAAGAATATATTAGCATAAAAAATTAAAAGTTGGGCCTGAAAATTGACCTGCTGTTACACTGTAACAATGTGCCCAAATTACAGTTACTGTAACCAAACAGCCAAGATACTGTGTAACAAGGATGCCATATTGCAGTAACTATAACGAGGCCAAATTAGAGTTACTATAATGATACCGCCAAATTACAGTAACTATAACGAGGCCAAATTAGAGCTACTATAATGATACAGCCAAATTACAGTAACTAACCATATGGCCAAATTAAAGCTACTATAATGATACCGCCAAATTATAGTAACTATGGCCATATGACCAAATTAATTACTATAACGAGGCAGCCAGATTACAGTTACAATAACAATATAGCTAAATTAAAGTTACTCTAACAAGGTGGCCAAATTAAAGCCAATACTGTATAACGAGGAGGCCAAATTACAGTAACTATAACGAGTCCAAATTAAAGTTACTGTAATGAGGCAGCCAAATAAGTAAGTAAATCCAGTTTGTTTTCAAATTAAACAATAAACAATAAAAGTTCATATTTGTATGTCAGGGCATTTAGGGGTTAATAGTATCCTCACTCTCTACTTAACTTTTCTCCATTTCAAAAGTTGTATAAATTGATTTGGGTGAAATCCTGCCACCTTCGGATGAATGGTGTCTTAATCACCACCGAACCCACCTGTGAGTTTTACAGTCAACACAAGGCAAGAAATGTATGTTCTGTCCATTTTACGCGATTAATTACGATAGGATATCCACTCCTTCCAGGCCGTCTAAAAGATAAGGGGAGAACATCCAAAGATGTTTCATGGCTGCCATTTGTTTGGTTCAGCCCAGGAAAACTTTGTAACCCAATCCGCAGTATCACTGCAAATAATTCTATCCGCATAGAGCAGCTTGAAAAAAATACCCAAGAAAACAGCAGAGCTCAAATGGCACTTTGCTGAAGGCTCTGCTTAAATCCTGCGGTATTCTCTAAAGTGCGTTTCCATGACCACGATTCCAGAGCTACTTGGGGTGGCTTGACAGGTAAACAAATGGAAAATGGCCATGAGACATGATTTCTGACTTTATTGAATTTATGATCTCAGATTCTGCTTCACTTACTTCATAGGACCGGAACTGACCCGCTAATTGACAATAGAACCCGATCAGGCCTCCGAGCCGGTGCATTCTCTCAGATTTATTAACACGGATGCAGCAGAAATTCAAGCACATCAATAAAAGAGTAGGAGCCACACATTCAGAGATATCGCTGAAAACAAACAAACACATTTTATAATTAAGGATCACGCAGGAGAGTAGGTTCAACTGTTCGATCAGTTTATTTTACACTTGCATGTTTGATCTGAAAAATATTGAGCAGCGGTGAGACGTAATAAAATATGCGGCGATACATATCTGATACTGTGGAGCCGCTGCCGAATGACCAAGTGCATGTCAGTGCCAATATGTGTAATATTAATTAAATATTTTTCTTGCATACGGGCAGGACTGAACACTGTAATCCCGTGTGAGTAATAGCACTTTAAGAAGGACTTATACCTGCGTGTGGCGATGCATTATTCATTCAAACACCACTGTGCCGGGCCTGCATTTATAATTAATATACGTCCTGGGGAGCTCAGAGACATACTGTATACTGTAGGAGGAAGGAGGAAATGAGGAGAGAGAGTGAGAGAGTGAGAGAGACAGTGAGTGAGTGACTGACTGACTGTAAACTGGTAAGGTCGTGAGTTCTGGGTTGTATCATATTCTATCAATTATTACTATTATTATGTTCTGGAAAATCATGTGTTCTTATGTTCATGTGAAGTCCAGGAAGAGTAGTTACTTCATGTGCAATGTAATGTCTGAGAAAAAATATAGGTTGCATACCTCTGTATTTAACTTGTAAAAAGCACCTGTATATATTGTACTGTATATTGTTCCCTTTTTAATCATTGATAATTTAAACTTTGGCAAGGCTCCTTGGCTAGCAGTGAGATTGCACCTGTAATTACCTTGCTTTATAGTGAAATGACTTGCTTTATAAGACAGTTTGTATGCTGGTTGTGTTAGTTGTGGAAATTACGGCATGCGCAGAAACGCACGTTTTATTTAAAAGTGCACGACGGCTTAAGCAGTGTCTCATTTTAACATGGTAGCTTTTGACTGATGTTACCCCACAATATTATCAGCCTGTGCTTCTGTAAACTAAAGGCCCCATGTCCAATGACAGCACAGAGGGCACATTTACCCTCCTCCCTCCTGAAAACCTTTCCCAAAGTCTAAGAGAGAAAATAAAGAAAGAAAACATTGTGTGTATTAAATATGACCTTCTATAACGACAAGGAGAATGGGATTGGTAAGCCTGAAATATTGCTTACATAGGTGTGGGGCCGGATGACTGCAGAGCACATAGAAGGTTGAATAATTTACGGTATATTTGAGTAATTTAGCTGTGTGTAAATAGCGAGCTGAGGCCCTACCTTTGTGCTGATGGGATACAATGATTGGATTCTTTCTTCCTCTCGATCAGATCTGCAGTTCCGACAACCAAATCTAACACAAATTTGTCTTTTCTCTTTTTGCGAATAATTATTGAAATACTTCCATTACAAAAAGGGGAGAGTGTGACCTTCAAAAAGCAACGCCACAAGTTATGTTTACACCGTTTATGAATTTCACATCAACAGGCACATGCTGAAAAGCATATTCATTTTGAATGTGCTGAATGTCTCCTTGGCCAAAATGAATGCAGACCTTTCGTCAAAAATGCTGACTTTCTGAAGGGAATAACAATAATTTACAGGAATTTTAAACAGATTTGAACACTTTGAATGGCATTAGATTTGACAAAAATATTTCGTTAAAATATATTCGTTTTCATTACAGTACAGTACCGCTTACATATTGCCTTTGATTTTCTTCAGTTAAGAATTTTCAGTGAAATATCTGCTTTTCTGAGGTCTTGCCTGGAAGTCTCAAACTATTTGAACAAATATATATTTCTTTTTTTTAAATTATATGCAGAATATACAAAAGACATCACAATGACAAGCACATGGATGCAAACCTAAAAACAACACAAAGCAAACCAAAAAAACCCCAAAAAACTGACGACAAAGTGCAACTGTTGACCTATTCATATCGGCAGAACAACAGGCTTTTAGCTTTTGTACAAATAATTAAAAGTAAAGTAAGTATCTTTTGCAAAGAATGTATGTCCCCAATAGGACATGGATTTGATATTACACCACTTACTCTCACCTCAAGCCAACTAGGTTTTAGGTGCATAATTACCCCGTAAAGACATAAATCACCTCTAAAACATGTTTTTGGATGCACAGCCGTTTCCGTGACCATGCTAATATTTTCCTTCACACACTTGCCTGTGTGGGGAAAGACAAAATGGTTTTATCGCCAAAGGATTACAAATACAAAGGATTATTAGCTGTCATTAATCATTCTTTATATTACACAAGCCAAACCCATATTTTGCTTTGTGAAAATTCTGCCCTTATTTTCACCTTAAAAGGCCTGAGGTCTCCACAGAGACCTCTCCACGGTTTGCTTTTCTCATAAGACCAAGCGGTTACGCCATTTTTTTGTGCCAACATTGTAATAAGTGGAATGGATAAATACACACTCGGAAAATGGATGCGGGGTGGGGGTTCGAACAAAGCTTTATAACAGAGTTGCTTCTGTAGGATCTCCAAGCGGAAAATATTGAAATGTAAGCATTGAGGAGTGCAATATTAATACCAATTAGCCTGTTGCTTGTGCTTGGCAGATGTTTATATCTATGGTGTACACGTTTTAATCCGGCGTCTGTAGGATTAATATATTACTCTTACGGTAAATGCATGATGTTGCATTGTATTGGCTATGCAGCTGCACACATAATATGGAAGCGTTATTGCTTAAGTCATAGCCTTGTGTTATCTGAACTGATTCCAGTTACCATAATCAGTTTTGGGTGAAAGGTTCTGCTGCATTTTTTAGTTGTAGAGATTAATATGATACGTTTAAGAGTTGATATGACACATAACTGGATAAAAGCTATTGTAGCGGTAAAGATAATTAAGTTTACTATGCAGAAAAAACTTTCAAAGATTTGTCATCAGTGGTAATAAAACTGGCACCGTATATTATAAATAATAATCCAGGCCTGTGAAGAGCCACAGCATGCATTGTATGACTTTTTAAAAACACGTTTCTGACAGGCAGATTATGATAATAACAGAAAATCGAGGGAAGGGAGTGAAAAATCACAACTTGAATTTGACTCAATGTTACATTACGAAGCCCATTATAGTCATACAGAATCGAGTAGAATTTTGGCACTTTTTAAACAGTTTGGCACTATTAAACCGACACATTTATGACTTACGGGCGATGCCTACTCTAAATGAAAGTGTTTGACCTTTGACATCTGTCCTCAGCAGTGAACAATGACATCACACCGCAGGCTGTAATGACCACTTCCTGTTTCTTGCGAGAAAGGCTCAGAAGGGAATTGGCTGTTCAGGCCTCACAAATGCAACACCTATTTCTCCTAGCTGAGAATTTCATTATTGTCATTATTATTTTGTACTTGCCCTGTGTTCAGGGTGACCTTTGGCTGGATGCGTCCTGATACAATTTACAGCGATTAGGAGTGTTAACGTATCATCGTCTTCATCCCATTCATTTGGCCGATGTCAGGCGTGCAGTGGAGTGCTCACCGTCGTATGTCACGCGTGCCCCGTTTCAATGTTCTCCGGTCTATCAGTTTGTCCTGTCTGCAAATAAACAGTGCGCTAAACTTAATCGGGTTCACCCGTCTGAAATATGCAGTCCTTGTTAGCGAAAAGGGTAGAGAAATCAATAGCGTTTTTCTCTGTCCGCGCGTTCCCCATTAGAGAAATTGCTGATACAGAGGCCGTTGTAAAAGACAAAGTTTTAAAAGTTAGTGGACATAAAATGGGGACGACAGGAGTTGCGTTTATTTAATAACGGATCTTTATGTGTCTGGGCCCGGATAGGTGAGCGTCTACTCAATTTCACCTCGTCTCATTGTATTTTATGGAAAATTGACCCTAGGCATTGTAACCCTCCAAATTGCTTTATAAGTATAATAAAATATCTGCATTTAAAGAGAATCTAAAATGGCCGGCAGCTGCAGGAAGGCGATGGAGCGCTCTATAAATCTGCCACAGCGAGCCCTTTGTCTCCCAGGTGTTTATACGGTTTCTGTCGGTGTTATTAACGGTGGCTCACCCTCTCCTTTTCCTTTCTGCCTCCATTTTGGGTTTGTTGCATCCCGCATGCCTCCTCTGTGTAAACCGCAGCTCTGTTGCTTGCCTCCTCTGTGTAAACCGCAGCTCTGTTGCATGCCTCCTCTGTGTAAACCACAGCTCTGTTGCATGCCTCCTCTGTGTAAACCGCAGCTCTGTTGCATGCCTCCTCTGTGTAAACCGCAGCTCTGTTGCATGCCTCCTCTCTGTAAACCGCAGCTCTGTTGCATGCCTCCTCTCTGTAAACCGCAGCTCTGTTGCATGCACTGCATGATTGTACGATAGAAAGAAGAGTAATCCTTCCATACGCCACAGAAACAGCCCTGTTCAATTTATCTGTAGTAGTTTACTAGGGAGACCATATATTGGATTTTTTTAAAAAGAGGAGAGGGGCAGGTGGGAATTAATGAAATCAATACTCGGCTAGTTGTTTATATACGGTCGATGGAACAAACGTAATCGGATATTTTTAGCAATTTAGAAATACAGCCTGGACGGATCTTTTCAGTCCCAAAAAGAAGAAAAATGTCCGGGAAAAAGAGGACGTCTGGTCAGCCTAACATTATGCTCTGTTGTGTCAAGACTGAGTGTTGGGTTGGAACAATTGTTCTTTCATTTGATATTTTATGCAATGCCCTGATTATCAGCTACTGAAAGAAAAAAGAGTGTGAAATCCATAAACAACAACAGCTAAAAGAAAATGCCTTATCAAATTAGTTTCTCTGAATTTACCAACAAAGCATATTGCAGATATTGAATCTGGGAGTAACTTTGTCTCAGCCTGTGGCAGTTCCAAAAACCCATTCGGGTGTAAATAATGAATTTGAAACCCTCTCTGCATCATGCAGGTAGGTGCGCTAGCTCTCATTAGCCTTCACAGGAAGCCCTTTTTAATTGCCGCTCATTAATGCGACGCAATTTTTCATGCTGTCAAGGAGGGGCGCGGCAAGGGGGGGAGCCGCTCAAACACATTCCCAGCATTCCTGCAGCCCCGATCGACCAATCACAGGCCGGAACCATCCATCAATCAACGTCAGACGCTGTCCCCGTAGGCTCCGCCGCCCCCCCCCCTAGGCGACCAGGCCAGAGGTCGTCCCTCTTCTGAATGGATCGCGTCGTGTCACACAAACAGAGACAGCACGTTGCGGGCGCCGGACGCAAGCGGAGCGGGGTTTTTATCTCAAGCATCCAAACACAATGAGTCTGGGGTCCCCGATGGCTCCATTAATGTTTTCTTGGCTCTTAAGCTCCTGTCTTACCCGCCGTTGATTTGGCCTGTGTGTATTACATCATTGTACATCACTGATTAATCTAATCTAATCTTGTGTCATTCTGTTTTTGTTTAAGACTCTGCATTCACAATACATTTTTTCAGTGTGCATGCATACAATCCCTAATGAGCTCATATAAACTCAATTCAAACTGAGTTCAATTAACAATGACCATTTTTCTGTGTTCTTTCGTGTCTTAGGTTCATAAGAGTAAAGCAGGATGCGCAGGAAGTGAGCTAGATTCAGAAAAAAACAGGAAAGATTTATCCCAGAAGAAACTAAATGAAACAAAACCCCGTCTACACTACCTGCGGTCTCGTTCCCCCGAACCACTTCATTGTTCTGCACAATACCCACGGGAAACAAGCGACCGCAATGAAAACACACACTCACACGCATACACACACAAAAGAAAGAGAAAAATCCCCCAAAATGAGCACTAAGTGACTTTAAGAGTGTGTGCTTCCCAGTGTGTTTATGTGTGTAGTTATTTTCCAGGAGTGGTGTTGCTGCTCCTTTTACATCCACAAATCATATGGAACCAACGACTCCAACTGCCAACAAAACTGCCAACTGCCAACTGCCAACAAAATAGCGGCTGAGACAGTTTGCTAGATATTCCTGCAATATCCGCTTTTCATTCTCTGAATAACACAGCTCACTTGAGGTTTCCTTAATTAGACTTTGAAGCCGATGATTGGGAAGACCTTGCTCTCATTATGTGCGTGGGTTCGTGGACATTGTATCTTAATTTATATTTGCTTGTCGCATTTAAGGCATATTCAGAAAAGTTGTGGCAAAATCCATCAGGCCTTTGTGTAAGTTATGCGTCCTGTAGGGAGGACAATTACGGGTGTACAATAAATAGAAAAGGACATTTGTGCAGAACGTTGTCTTTTATTGCAGTGGATAAATTTTTTTCCCGTTCTTGATGTCAAACCTAGCTTTTTCCCCTTGGTTGTTAGAAGCCATCTATTCATGCGTGAGTTTGGGGCGTCTTGTCTGGCCAAGCTTCAAGCCGAGCGTGGTGTCATGTGAAAGTGCACAGACACACCCTGTTTCTGTCTGTTATTTCTGTTTTGTGGATGTCACATAAATCAACATTAACATCTCTCGCTTACCGGATCTTTGCCGGGTATACATTTCGGCTCTACCTGTCCGACGTCCAACTCCCCACAGGTGAGAGTCACCTGAGGAACAGGAAGATTTTTTTAAACTTGCACTACCCCTGGCTAAAAGCACAAAACCTCCAGGCCATAAGCAATTAAGGACAAAAATGTGTCTCATCCTTTGTGGCTATAACCAGGATGTTGGGGGGAACCAGAGTTCAGTGTGAGGTGAAAGCTCTCGGCCTGGCCATATATGAGTCATTCTTTCACAATCTGATAAATTCAGGGGCATTTTTTAAATAACTGGAATCTTCACCTGAAGTGGAACGTATCTTCTCCTGATTAAAACGGTTGTTTAAATGTGAAATCTTTAAAAATTACACAGGAGATATAAAATATTCATGGTGATGACAGGTTAGAGATGGGCAGTTTAGCAATATGGTAATCCACTCCACCTTGAAGCAGGTACTTCAGAATCTATGAGTTTTTGTTAATTATAATTGTGTGACTTTGGATAGACAAGCTTCTCAAAGCACATTCAATTTTACAGAGAATACCAACTACTTTTTCCAGATGCGGAAACTCATTTTAGATATAATTTGTATGAGAACCCTCTTCAGATTTCCGTACAGTCAAGGCAAAATAATTTCAGAGTCCATTAAAATGAAGCTACATCAGAAAAATATATAAAAACATTTTATTGAAGTTGAGCAGGGAAAAAAAACTTCATTTTAAACTAAAATACACCACAATAATGACACACCATACTGTGTAAAGGTTTTTCATACAATTTTTTCGTGTTTTGTAGGTCCCCGGTGCTCTGGAAAAGCCTATGATGTTTCCACAAGTTTGTAGCAGGCCAGGCAATAAATGTCCAAGATGTTTTGATAGTGACCCTGTTCTGTTGTATAAATGTTGCAGCAGAACATCACTCAGGCTCTCCCGACAGAGTTACTGTATGTGTTCTGGGGCGAAAGTAAAGCCCTGAATTAAAAATATTGAGCAAACTTTTCTTGGAAACCTGTGCCTATCTAGTACGGATGCTGTGTGGTTTACCAGACTACAGGTCATCTTGAATTCTGGCTGAAATTAATTGATGTGAAATTAATAAATATGGGACATAGAGTCTTAACATGAACAAGGCACTTGAGACTTAGCACGTTAGCACGTTTATGCCCTGAAAATAAAGCTTAACAATTAACAGATTTTGGGTCAATGATGAGCAGAGACACTCTAAACAAGCTTTTTATGGCAGACATCTGTACATACAGATTACATACAGACCCCTCATATAAGATGAAAGGACCATTCGTATTGCCTCAACTTCTGATTTCTCCTCTAATTTGAAGTAAAAAATTGTAAAAGCCTAATTGCGCAATGCAGATTTTTTTGCTATGAACTTTAAAGCAAAAAAAGGAGAGAAAAAAAAAAAAAAAATCTGTGGTGTGTATTCTGTCACCCTGTTGCTTTATCCAGACACAATCTTTGGAATTCTGGTCTAGTGAGTATGATTAGCATCTGTTAAAATTGACTAAAAAGGTATCACACAGAGTAGTCAAATTAGCATTATCTTATTCCATATGGAATAATACTGCATAGACCTTCAGCAGAGGTGGAAAGTCCAGGGGTCAGAAAGCAAAAGTCCTGCCACGTGTTATTTTCCTACCCATTAACTCAGCCAGCTGATTTCACTATAATTAGTTCTACCTCCTGGCTGAAGTAGACTTTTACTTCCTGAACCTGGATTTTCCACCTCTGACTCTCAGCCACTTTGTACCATTTCTATACAATGGAAGCCCGGCACATTTCATTGCAAAAAAGAAAAAAAGTTTTGCTACTTCAAATAATGCACATGAAAACACCTGAGTCCTGTTCTCCACACATTCCAGATCTTTGAGAGAACGGCTGCCATTGGCTGGCAGCTCTGCCTCACCGACCATAGGAAGAGAGACATGCATTCAGCTCTCCAAAAAGAGAAGAGAGGAAGAAAGAAAGAAGAAGAAAAAATCTTTTGATTCTCTGTGCGTTCACGGCCCTGACTCTTTGGAAAGGGGGGTGGGACGTCGGCTGGAATTAGCAGGACAAGGTCATGCTGTCACTTACAAGAGGGGTGAGGGCCGAAGGGAAGCTCGCGTCTCTTCCGAGCTTATCACATCCACGGCCATGTCAACTCGTATACGTCAGTTTAACCAAATAAAACGGAGGGACAAATACAAAGGATCACCCGTGGCTACAGGCTGCAAAACAACTCTCACAAAGCACATGTGGTTCATTCTGTATTGGGCGTGATGGCTTGTACAACACAGAGGGGAAATGAGTGGAGAGAGAGATTGTGCGGTAATGAACTGTAACTAGATGACGTTCATTCACTTCAGATGAAGAGATGCGACGGGTGGGTTTCCGCTGGAAATTTTAACACGGTCTGAATTTTTAAAAGCTAGAACAACTCAAAGCAGGATGTCAACAAGGCCTAAAGACCACCTGCGCGCCAACCCTCAGTTTGCCTGTTGCTAGGCAACAAAACTTTTAAAACCAAACTGCCAATGTTGATGGCACCAGAGCTGTTTGTCGCAGATTACCAGACTTGTGGAAGGCCGTAAAACAATAGACTGTATCCCACACCTCTTGCCTTTGGCTGCAGATGCCCAGAGTAATGCCGGGGGGGGGGGGGGGGCGGTTATTGGTTTCGGCGTGACCTTTGACCCCGCCCTTTCTCTTGCTCTGGTATGTGACTCTGCAGGGGGCAGCACAGTGTCTGGGGCTCTTCTCGGTGGCAGAGGGAGCCGGGCCGGGTCGGGCCTGGGAGAGCCAGGTTTTTCCCAGGGTGAGTGCCAATTCCTGCCCTGCCCCGTGAGAGACAGGGGACCTCCCAACACCTCCCACCCCTGCCCTCAAACCCCCCCCCCCTCCCCAAAAACACCCCGCTCAATGTGTTTCCTGAGCCCAGGACAGGGCAGGGTGGAACGGGGGCATTTGCACCTCGCCCACGGCCCACGCCCGTTCGGAGGAAATCTGCACTTTTACGGCTGCTTCTCACTTTGGGAAAATAACTTTGATCCTCTTTGG
Source organism: Synaphobranchus kaupii (assembly GCA_029718625.1). Lineage (NCBI taxonomy): Eukaryota > Metazoa > Chordata > Actinopteri > Anguilliformes > Synaphobranchidae > Synaphobranchus > Synaphobranchus kaupii. The sequence goes on from CM056391.1 coordinate 4,848,676, forward strand.
CCTTAGCGCTAACGGAATGCTGTAAAGTGGAATTACTTCCACCAGCGTGCAATGCTCTGATCTCTTTCTAGAAACGCCTGCAACGGAGACGATTCAATGGAAACAGAGATTACTTCCCTAACACAAACATAAAAGAACAAGGAAGCACTGATGTTAAATAAGGGAGTATGCCGCTCCATGAGTTCACGAATCGGACCGGATCTTGAAAATATTGTATCCTTTCATACCACATGGTATGCAGCGTTGCTGGGCCACGACTGCCCAATGCGCACTTACTGTGACTGCCCAATTCACACTTACTGTGACTGCCCAAATGCACACTTACTGTGACTGCCCAATGCACACTTACTGTGACTGCCCAATGCGCACTTACTGTGACTGCCCAATTCACACTTACTGTGACTGCCCAATGCACACTTACTGTGACTGCCCAATGCACACTTACTGTGACTGCCCAATGCACACTTACTGTGACTGCCCAATGCACACTTACTGTGACTGCTCAGTGCATTTGTGCATGTGTACCTAAAATATCCCCATTTTCATTTTGCCAAAAATCACTGAGAATAATAATAATAATGTATTATTTTACATTATCAGAGCTTTTCTGTAGAACAGAAGAGTCTTAATAGGTACAGTACACACATACGCCGCCAATGACAATTTATTTGGGAGGGCGGTATAGTTAGGGAGTGCTAACTAGTCCAAGGTCTTAGGTTGATTCATACATGGGGCACTGGTAGTTACCCTTGAACAAGCAATCAAACCTGAATCGCTTCAGTAAATATCCAGCTGTATAAATGCATTGTTTGTAAAAGGAACATAAGCCATGTAAGTTGGTCTAATAATCCATATGGAAATGTAATATACTGCAGTATATTTTAAATATATTGTGAATATAATTTTGATATATTTACAATATACTGCAGCATATTCTTTTTCCATAGGGGAAGAGTGAATGCTGACCATTTAAAGTTTATCTGACCTAAAACAACAGGTGTGTAGACAACAGGTCCAATATTTATAACATGAATCATGTATGAACCATTTAAATAACAATGACAAGCAGTGATATGTGACTTGGAAATTGCAAGGGTATATTTTGCATTGTCTGAAAAATACAATTAACATTGCATACTGAATTTTAGTAACAGGTGCGCCTTCTCACAAGATCTGATGGTTGGGTACTCTGCCATGAAAAAACCGATCAATGAGAAAAAAGGGAATAGTAAAGACTATGGAAATGGCGGCAAACCAAAATAAAATATAAAAGAGTGATGTCATCTCATATACGTCATTTTATTTGTTGCCCATGGCTAACACGTTTTGGTGTGAGGCCTTCGTCAGAGCATCAGACAAGACACTAAAAGCCAAAGTATTTATATACTAGTGACCGTGTTAATTAATTTAAATGCACCTCGCCTATGTGGAGTAGTGCGATGTAATTGTGAGAACAGAAATACGTATATAACCTAATCAGTTTAAGTACAAAATGTGCCGCCATTTCCATAGTTTTTACTGTGGTCTTTTTTCACAATTAACATTGTGAGCAAAGTGAATAGCTTTTAAATATTTATACGTACGTTTTAATTACACATTCAGGTTTAAGAATAAATGTTGCCAAAATCGGCATTAACGTGCCTTATCAATTTTTCTTTCAGTTAAATAATCATTATATAAATAGACTATTTATTAGACCTGACAGAACGAATGGAGCTCTTAATAAAATCAGCACTGAAGCATAATGGTCAGCAATTCAGTAATGTAATCTGTTCATAACAAAAATGACATATTGCATGTGTGAACCTTTCAGGATGTTGATGAACATTTCTCTCAGCACAGTAGTGTGTGTTAACAATTTCTCCAGACTATCACAAATAAGACTAAGATTAATGTAAACCCATCACAAAAAAAAGATTAAGGTGAAAATATAGATCATGATTTTTATTTTACAGTTTATACCCATCCACACACTTGTAAAAATGGGTGTGCTTTAATATCTGATTCTGTTGGACAACAGGTCTAGAAAACATAATTTAACTTTTCTAATGATTAATGCAAATCAATTTTATTTCAGGCCTATGTGGTCAGATCTGTTCTTCTGTCTTGGACAGACCATATAGTCCATAACTTGTTCATTTCTCCTCTCCCAAGAAAGACCACTGTAGTTTCCTGGATTTTATTTTTATACTTTCTTCATAATTCTCTTAGAAAGCTGCCGATTATGAATTATGAATCTAACAAGAGCAGAGAGCCGTGCTATTGCCCAACTATTTCCATGGAATAAAAGACTGTTTGCATTTTTTTGTTCTTGAACATTTATATAACTGATAACATTTCCAGAATAATTATGCAAGAATAATAGCCTAAATGTGTGAACAGACTAAATGAAGATGTTGATTTATTATTCATTAAAAGATTATTATTATTTACCATACAGGGAGCCGCAGAGTGTATTTTTATATTTATTAAAATCATCTGTCATCGTCAAGGCTTTTGAAGCCATATCTTAGGAAAGAAAAACGACTCATGCGGACTGCAAATAAGAATGTAAACAAAAGCAGAATAAATAAACAAACACATTTTGTTTCTGATTGGTATTTCACCTGTACAAATGGAAATGCTTGCCCTGACTGTATTGCATGATGTACAGGCTATAGGCAGTGTCAATGGAGCTCAAAGTTAAATATTACGGTGTGCCTTTTGATTATTATGAGGCATGATTAGTGTGACTAATTGACTCTATTTCTCCTGCCCTCCCCACTCAAAGCTTTCACCATGCTCAACTGAACATGGCAAACAGTGTTTGTTTCAAACTCAGAGGAGAAGACTGGCAGTCCTTTGATCTCTTAGGTGATGATGTAAGCTGTAAAATGATTGACATATTCAGGGGTATGAATATGACACCCGTTTTCATTTGTTACAGCAAAATTCCAGATGTGTAAAGAGTTTCTGTGGTTATAATATGGACCACCGGTCCTCACTTTTTACCTCAATTGCTTGCTTTTTGAGGGTTCAGTCCTGGTTTTGGGGGTTCAGGCCTGGTTTTGAGGGTTCAGGCCTGGTTTTGAGGGTTCAGACCTGGTTTTGGGGGTTCAGGCCTGGTTTTGGGGGTTCAGGCCTGGTTTTGGGGGTTCAGGCCTGGTTTTGAGGGTTCAGGCCTGGTTTTGAGGGTTCAGGCCTGGTTTTGGGGGTTCAGGCCTGGTTTTGGGGGTTCAGGCCTGGTTTTGAGGGTTCAGGCCTGGTTTTGAGGGTTCAGGCCTGGTTTTGGGGGTTCAGGCCTGGTTTTGTGGGTTCAGGCCTGGTTTTGAGGGTTCAGACCTGGTTTTGGGGGTTCAGGCCTGGATTTGAGGGTTCAGACCTGGTTTTGGGGGTTCAGGCCTGGTTTTGGGGGTTCAGGCCTGGTTTTGAGGGTTCAGTCCTGGTTTTGAGGGTTCAGACCTGGTTTTGTGGGTTCAGGCCTGGTTTTGTGGGTTCAGGCCTGGTTTTGGGGGTTCAGGCCTGGTTTTGGGGGTTCATGCCTGGTTTTGGGGGTTCAGGCCTGGTTTTGGGGGTTCAGGCCTGGTTTTGAGGGTTCAGGCCTGGTTTTGAGGGTTCAGGCCTGGTTTTGAGGGTTCAGGCCTGGTTTTGGGGGTTCAGGCCTGGTTTTTGCCCAAATTTCCCATTTGTTTTCTTTGTAAAGCATCTTTGTGACATTGGAATTGAATAAAAGTGAGCTGTAAATGCTTATACAAACATAAAAAAGTGATACAGTGATTTGTTTTAAAAGTTAATCCATAATGAGCACATCCATTAAAGGAAAATCAACAAATAAGGTGGGGGGGGGGGGCGCAGGTTCTGAATACCTTCTCCATACCGTCCTCATGATACCCCCACTCCAAAGCCCTGGAAACCCCCTCTTGTCACCTCCAACTGTCGCAAAAGACCAAGAGTTGCAAAGAAACAACGGCACTCACGCGAAAAACATCCTCTCGCTGCAGCAGGAAGACAGTTGATGGATCCTGACAGGAGATTTTAACCTGAGGGTGAAGCGACGGGATTGGCTTTGAGGGTGAAGCGACGGGATTGGCTCTGAGGGTGAAGCGACGGGATTGGCTCTGAGGGTGAAGCGACGGGATTGGCTGAAACAAGACCGCAGAGAATCGCACTGAAAGTGTGTCACCAGCCAGCGTAGGGGCGCGCTGAGCCAAACACGTCTACGAGAAACAACGCTTTACTTTGGGTCTTCTGCCCCTTTGGGTAAAACTGGTACCCAAATGAGGGGGGCTAACCTGCTAGACGGGCGCGGGAATGAGTGGAGTGCAAATCCTAATGTCACTTGACAGGGTTTTAAGGGTTTTAAGAGTATGGCACTGTGTGTGGATGCTCCGAAGACCCCTGCTCATCAACCTTTCATAGTTTTTGCCCCTCATTTGGAAATAAGGCCAAAATAATATAGAATGACTTATAAAATATGAGTTAAGGCACGCCACATATCCCAGCATTATAGATTTTTGTATTTTTTTTTAGTATTGGTCTTGGTTCTACATTTTTTTTGGGGGGGGGGGGGCCTCACCCATCGCTAATGTAATGTTGTACACGGTACCCCACTTGACCGGATGTCACTGTCTGGACATCTCTCACTGGTCTCTCACCAACCGCTGAGTCAATGTGAGAATTAAAGAGACATACTTTAGAACTGTCAAATTCTATGTCAATAGTCGCACTGAACTGTCATGCAAATAAAGCTCTATGGAGAACTAAATGACCTGAGATTTAGATAGAAATAGATAGAAACAATCAAATCATGCTGACTATAGTCAGTCTGTAAAAAAGCTAGACATAGCACAGCTAGCGTACAGAAAAAGGCTGAGGGAAAAGTTGGTTAATATTTGTTTAATGTGCAGCTAGTTAAGTTGTAATCAGTCCTATCCTCCTTATTTCATTAACTCCATGAGCTCCTAAGACCCGCCAATTCATTTTTTGTCCCTTGCAGGGGACATGAGTCTCTGGTCTTAATCTGAAGAACCACATATTCTACTATGCTGAAACCTACACTATAAGGGATATTCAGTAAAAAAAGTTATAACTAATATTTTTGAAAATGTTTCCACTGCAACATGTTTTTGTCATCCATGACCCTTGTATTATGTCCAAAAAAATGTAACACTTAGACTTTAAAAAAAAGTAGGATATAGAGTTTGTGCACATTATTTACCTTATAAGGTGCATGCCGTTATTAAAAAACACTGATCCAATGTGAAAAAAATGCATTACATCATGCAGCAAATAACCACATGACCTAGAATGCTAAATAGCTACAACACCAGTAATGAGTAATCCCAGTCACTGCTGCAGGTCCAACAGAAACACTTGATGTAATGTATTAGTTTAATTCTACAACCACTGTTTAACATTCGGGACTTGCATCATCCTAGAAAATGAGCTGTGGGAGAAAACGTGATGTTCTTGGATATTGCAATGTATTTGAGACGAGCCCAAGCGTTATTAGGCTATAAGTTTGCACAAATCATTTTTTATTAGCCTTTTTTTAATGAGCATTGATATCGATACCAGTTGGCTGTTATTCGTTGAATGCATTAAACATGGCATATAAGCGTATATTATGTACAAATAGAGCGTATTCATTCTACACGCTGCTTTGCCTGGAGGGGGACTGAAAATGGGACCCACATGGGCTGGTATCTGTTAAGGCACTGTTCCAGTGTGCGGATGGCCCCCATGGTCTGGTATCTGTTAAGGTACTGTTCCAGTGTGTGAACAGGCCCTATGGTCTGGTATCTGTTAAGGCACTGTTCCAGTGTGCGGATGGCCCCCATGGTCTGGCATCTGCTAAGGCTCTGTTCCAGTGTGTGAACAGGCCCTATGGTCTGGTATCTGTTAAGGCACTGTTCCAGTGTGCGGATGGCCCCCATGGTCTGGCATCTGCTAAGGCACTGTTCCAGTGTGTGGATGGGCCCCACGGTCTGGTATCTGTTAAGGCACTGTTCCAGTGTGTGGATGGCCCCCATGGTCTGGTATCTGTTAAGGCACTGTTCCAGTGTGCGGATGGCCCCCATGGTCTGGTATCTGTTAAGGCACTGTTCCAGTGTGTGGATGGGGCCCCATGGTCTGGTATCTGTTAAGGCTCTGTTCCTGTGTGTGGATGGACCCCATGGTCTGGTATCTGTTAAGGCACTGTTCCAGTGTGTGGATGGGCCCCATGGTCTGGTATCTGTTAAGGCTCTGTTCCAGTGTGTGGATGGGCCCCATGGTCTGGTATCTGATAAGGCTCTGTTCCAGTGTGCGGATGGCCCCCATGGTCTGGTATCTGTTAAGGCTCTGTTCCAGTGTGTGGATGGGCCCCATGGTCTGGTATCTGATAAGGCTCTATTCCAGTGTGCGGATGGCCCCCATGGTCTGGTATCTGATAAGGCTCTGTTCCAGTGTGCGGATGGCCCCCATGGTCTGGTATCTGTTAAGGCTCTGTTCCAGTGTGTGGATGGGCCCCATGGTCTGGTATCTGTTATGGCTCTGTTCCAGTGTGTGGATGGGCCCCATGGCCTGGTATCTGTTAAGGCTCTGTTCCAGTGTGTGGATGGGGCCCCATGGCCTGGTATCTGTTAAGGCTCTGTTCCAGTGTGTGGATGGGGCCCCATGGTCTGGTATCTGTTAAGGCAATGTTCCAGTGTGTGGATGGGTCCCATGGTCTGGTATCTGTTAAGGCACTGTTCCAGTGTGTGGATGGGCCCCATGGTCTGGTATCTGTTAAGGCAATGTTCCAGTGTGTGGATGGGTCCCATGGTCTGGTATCTGTTAAGGCACTGTTCCAGTGTGTGGATGGGCCCCACGGTCTGGTATCTGTTAAGGCAATGTTCCAGTGTGTGGATGGGGCCCCATGGTCTGGTATCTGTTAAGGCAATGTTCCAGTGTGTGGATGGGTCCCATGGTCTGGTATCTGTTAAGGCACTGTTCCAGTGTGTGGATGGGCCCCATGGTCTGGTATCTGTTAAGGCAATGTTCCAGTGTGTGGATGGGTCCCATGGTCTGGTATCTGTTAAGGCTCTGTTCCAGTGTGTGGATGGGCCCCATGGTCTGGTATCTGTTAAGGCTCTGTTCCAGTGTGTGGATGGGCCCCATGGTCTGGTATCTGTTAAGGCTCTGTTCCAGTGTGTGGATGGGCCTCACAGTCTGGAATCAGATCTTTAGGGCTCATCTATACAATGGCACTGATTTGATTCTAGTTTCCCTCAAGCTCAATGGTTTTCTGGTCAGAATGCACTTTCTGTGAGTCCCTCTGTCTAAGAGTTTTTGCTAAATCTCAAAATTGCAATGAGAAATTTTAGGGGGCCACGTAATGGGCCAGAGGTCTCTTTCAAATAGGGAGTGATTTCAGGCGGTCCATGTCTTGTCGCTCACCGGCGCCCCCCCCTGGTTGGGCACTCATGTCCTGTATGCACACGTGTGCTTGCACGCGCAGGACCATTGAAGTGCAATGGTGGGCAGACATTACCCTCTCATCTTCCACCTGTCAGAGGATTTCCTGACTATGCAGGGCGGCCTCAATCGAGACCGATTAAACAGGGGCCAAACCGGTGTCGTCTTCTGTTCAACTTTTCTTAACTCAAGTTTAAGGACAAAGACCTCTGCGATTAGATTAAATCTGGGCCTACAACTTTTGTGAAGAGCTCATTTATTACGGCAAGTTCCAGTGGATAAGACCTTGTTTTGATTAGTTTGATGAATGAAAATAAACTGTATGATTGATATGGCTCTAGATAGCTGCAGGGCCCTATGTGTTTGAGGGTTAGCCTGAACTTAGTCCAGTTCTGTTTCAGAGAGGGTCAAAATCATCTGGTTTAAATCACTGAAACCCCCCCTTTACTCCACCCCTCCTCATATGCAAAGTTTTCTTTCTCAATTAATGACCTCATAAAATTCTACCTCGTGGCGGTAACATTTATTTAGCCTCATAATTCATTGGTAAACCATAATTATTCTGACTTTCCCCATTTCTCACCAGTACAGAGTTGGACTTGCATACAGCAAATATTCCACAGTGTCCAAGAATGTTTAGAATGGTTCTAATGATTTTAAAGTATGGTTTAATATAAAAGGAAATTTTTACTGACAAACCTCTGGCATTTACACAGTTTAGCGTTCATCTTCGATGTAGATCCAAGAAACACATTGAATATGTAATTATAGCAACTGTAATACTCAAATCGATAAAGTGGAGTCCTGAAAATCTTTTATACATTTCCACTTTATTGAAAATTAAAGAGCACCTGCTCTTACTTGGAAATCAATAAATCATTGATGTAGTTTTCATGAGATGGACAGCGTCCACACTACAATTTATAGAGTTTTAAAACCGGGGTGTCAAACCCCAGTCATGGAGATCCGCGGTGTCTTCAGGTATTTGTGGTTTCCTTTTCCTCGCAGCCAGTTGAGGCCTTGAGAATGAGATGTGTGGATTTAACCAATCAGTGACTTCACTGGCACTGAAACACAGTGAAAACCAGCAGACACTGCGGCCCTCCAGGCCTGGATTCTAGGAAACTAGGAAACAGTGGCTCTGCTTCTGTTTGCTCAATGTTGTGCTTTACAGCGAAGAATATTTGTTTCTTGTGTTCTTATGTATGTATTCAATATGGTGGTAAGGTTCTGCATGGAGGAGAGTGGAGACTGTACTGACTGTTGCATTATGGGAATGATTAGGCCTCCATGCTTCAATGAGTCACAATAAATCGCACAATGAATGTGTCCACCGCACAATCTCTCCAGACAGAATCAGCCAGGCCTATCGCTGCAGATGTTTAGGGTTTGTCACAGATTTCCGTCAGTCTCTTTCTGTTAGGACCGTGTTGTTTTTAAGTCCTCTGTGATGTTTCTGCTGTCTCCTTGCTCCGAGGGGCGAACTCGTTCCGCGTTTGACTCGCCGGGGCCTGTCGGCAGGCCAATGACCTCGACCGAGGCTTTCATCCCCTTAGCCTTGACCACGTGAATATTTCCAGATCTGTCAGTCAGTGAGGGGGAGGGAGAGAGAGAGGGAAACGGAGAGGGAGAGGGAGAGGGAGAGGCGCAAAAAAGCAAGGCCGGGGACGGGGATTTTTTTTGGGGGTTTGTTTTTTCACCACGCGGCCGGTAACGATCTGTGAAAACGGCCGTGAAACGAGCTTCCCCTGGCCTCCTCGCCGCCGCTGCTCAGCCATGGCGGCCTCGGAGAGATAGAGGTCACCGCAGAGGAGTGGCAGGAAGCTGCGTGATTGGCCGCATCTGCCGGGCGCTGTTTCTGAGACTCTGGGTCCGGATCCGGCCCGGAGTCCATAGCCAGATCCAACACTTCTGCTCTGGTCTGTTTATGCGCTGCGGGCCCGATATCAGCGCGGAACTGGCGGTCCTGGAGTCCCTTCAGCCCCGATCCGGTCCGGGTTTTACCTGACTGGCAGTTATCGTTTCAGTTTTCGAAGCCAGGACGGATATAGGCGCGATCCGGTGCATCCGCTACGCGGTTTCCGCCGGTACGAAAGCGGATCCGGCCCGGGAGTCGTCCGCTACACGGGGAGCAGCCTTTTCGCACGCAGGATTCGTTCCCGGGCCCCGTCCCAGACGCCCGCGTTAAAAAGACTTGGAGTGATCGGTCAGGGGCTATTCGGGACGATTTATCATAAAATCTCCTCATGCTTCTTGGCAGCCAGAGTCACCGGCACCAGCCTGGTTCCAGCCTGCCGATTCCCACCAGTGCGGTCCTATGTTTAATGTACTCTGTTAGAAAACACTGCTTAGCGCTGTATAGAACCGGTGTTTTTTCGATCAAACCCTCCACCACCCCCCCCCCCCCCCTCATATTGCAGTCCCCTAACAGAAATGTCAGTGTGTCTGTCTGTCAGTCTGTCCTCCTACGGGCCCTAAAAAGACAGAACAATAAATGTTCTGTCTCTCCACCCCTCCTCTATCCACGTGTCCTCAGATTACGATCTTTCGCTTCTCCCCCCGGTGAGAAACGTTGGGCGGCTCACGTCTATTTTTCATTCCTAAAAGAAGAACGGGATGATTTACGGGCTCCTTTAAAAACATTCTCGGTCCGGGACAAAGCTACCCCACATCTGTGACAACACGCGGACACGATGCTTTAATAAAACGTCTGAATCTTTTCCCTTTTTCCACGACAATAAATCTCGGATGGGTAAATAAATAAAACGTGTTACACATCTTTCACTGAGAACAAAATATTTGAATGTCTGTCTGTCACTAACTGTCATCTCTATTAATTCTAATATTATTAGCATTTATTTATTGTAAATTATCGTTAGATGGACTGTTTAATGTGAGGAGATGTACTATTCTCATACAATCATGAATAGGATAACAGCTGAGCTGTGAATCATGTGCTGTTCAAGACTTGATTCTGTTCTGCTAATTGAGCAGAAAGAAGTATCGTTGAATACACTACAGGGACAGGTGTTTAAATTCTCCCAAATGTTGAAGCACTAATTGTGCTCCTCAGGTTCCTGCTATGCCACCCACGCTCACACACCAGAAGCACTGCAGCTGAAGAAGATTCAAATCGGCAACCACCCTGTTGGCTTTGCTGACTGTACCACTCTATAGGGCCCAGTCAGGAGTGATGTATGTGGTCCAGCTTGCACTCATTGTTAATAATAATAATAATAATAATAATAATAATAATAATAATAATAATAATAATAACGAGAAGACGAAGGAGTAGAAGACTGTTGCTAGTTAATAAATGTTTCTTAATTCTGCACAGTTTAATACAGTACACAAGCTGAAAGTGCAGTGTGGATCAGTGCTGCTATGCCAGGTCTGCTGCAGCTCTGAGAGGAGAGAACTTGAATGACTTCACTGAACATCAAGGTAAAAGCAGAGACCCAGGTAAATCTCTCCGGATCATTGTCTCCCCGAATCAAATAGGCTCTGAAATCTTATATCCACTTCAGCGATTGATCAGCCACGTATCCTGGAAATATAGATATTTTCACAAGCTTCTTCAAATATTTTTGACAAAAAAGAGAATTCTAATCAATGAAACATTAACATATATTTGATTGTAGTACACCCTGGAGGATGTATTGATGTAGTTATCATCATAAGGCCCATGCCAATGACCTTCATTAAGTTGACACACACAGCCGTTAACTTTCTCATGGTCTGACCCTATTCAGAACTATATTTTTACTTTTTTAATGTAATCTAACTGGCTGCACATATCAAGAACACCCAAGAATGCTGTTCTTTGATGAATGTGCACTGATCTATGGCCCAGATGTTATGGTAATGACAATTACCCACTGACCTGCCTGTCTAAAGGCCTGTCTTAGGCCTAGAGCATGTGCTTTCAACACTGACAGGCTCGTCTAAACAGACAAAGAGCATGAGACACGGATATTTGCTCCCATTTTACCCAAACTCTGATTGTATGTGAACCAGCTGTGATTATGGCGTACTTCCAATAAGGAGGACATCTGAAAATGCTGGGGTTGGGGATTTATTTCTGTAATACCGATTCCATCACTCTTGGTACTTTTCTAAAAATATATTTGATTTATTATCATTCACATTTATTTTATTTTGCGCATCAATTTTGAGTTATCGAAATTCATAAAGCGGTAATATTTTCCACAGTCGCTCAAGTTAGGGCTTTTCCCCTCTTTAAAATGGACGCTAACGTGAAAACACATGTTCCTGTCCGCCTGCTTTCACTAAGGCCTGTTTTACTTTCCGACACCTGATTAAATGCTTTCTTTGGATGTTATTCCAGCCGATTTCCGCCATATTTTAAGGAGTTTCGTTGGGTCGCCACCCGCGTTCCTCAGACATGCTTTAGCTGTTCTGGTCATAAAGCCATCCTCATGCTCCCTCATCTACCACTGCTTGTGCTCTTCATCATGTCCTCAATCGATTCTCCTCTTCATTTGACATGATTCAAGCTGCTATATTTACCAGCTAATATTGGCTATCTTCCGACACAGACTGAAGACCCACCTCTTCAGCGACCATATTGGTTCCCTTCCCGTCCCCAGCGCCTAGAAATACTACACTACATACTTAATTCCGGCTTTTCTTATGGTGTGGGATGTCTCACTCTGTATTATATGTATCAACGTTCAAGGTTGACATGGGTAACTTTCATTTGTGCTTTAGTGAAGTTGAATCTATACTCGCTGTTCTGGGAATGTTCTGGGAATGTCGTTAGCCCATGGCTCATATAACTCAGGTGGACGTGCCTATTTTCTCTGGCATTGTAACGCACTCCGGATAAGAACATCTGCTTAATGAATGCGAGTCAATGTCATGTACTGTAAATACATTCAACCATCTCGTATGTTTGTGCTCGTAATGAACTGACCTTGGTCGTGTTTTTTTTCTTTAATCGTTAATCCAATCGTTTGATATGCCACGGCCCTATAAAACTGTGCTGCTAACAGGTAACTGCTATTTTAATAAGACCCAAACGTGGCAGCTTTTCCTCTGACTTTCCACTTTCCAGCTGCAGGTAAAGCACCTTGTGCGGCAGTTGAGAAGTATTTAATTTCTTTGTATTCCTTTCATTTCATTTTCTTTCATTAAATGTTTTATAAAATAGGACTAAACAGTGAAATGATGATGAAGAATACTGGTTGTAGTATTTTCTGCTGAAAAGATTTAGTCCACGCCAGCTATATTATGACCCCCCCCCCCCCCCCCCCCCCCCCTCTTTTAACAATGATAATATATCCTTTTACAACTGGCTTTTGGCTGGAGTTCAAGCCCTCAGACTCGAAGGTTGGAGAATTTTGGTCCCGACTGGATCATAACAATGGCTTTAAAAGCGTTTTGGATGGCCTTCCATCAGGGCAGGTTCACTTCATGGAAGAGATGGCTATGGATGTGTTTTTTTTTTGTTTTTTTTTGCTTTCCCCTGCCCCCCCATTACTTTCATAAAAGCACCCCCTTTATTTATTCTGCGACTAGGAAAGTTCTCCAATTCTCCCGCTGACATTCGAGAAATTAATCCTGACACGAGGGTCGGCTTCTTCGGGTTCAGCAGGCAGCTTGTTGCCTGTTACAGACGGACGAGACGATCGGTTTCTGGGCCGACTGCTAGCAGCGAGGTGCGGGTCACCAGACAATTCAGAGTGAATACATGTTATTGTCGAATTTATCAAATTTCAGTGACAATAATAACTGCTGCCAGCACGGCGAGAGAAAGCTCGCCATGCCCGTGGGGTTGTTTGTGACTATTTCTCAGAAATATATTGTCCATTGATTCTCAGGCCTGTAGCAACAAAAATACTAAAATACAAACAAAAATATGACAAAAATAGTGACCCTATCCAAAAAATGGTGTGTATTTGCAGTATTAAAATCAGCACAACCTATCAAAAGGATATTTCACACGACTAGACTGCGTGAAAGCATCAAGAAAATGTGTTAATCTTTTTTTTTCTTCACATTTTTCTTTACTTCCTGTTTCTATTTTAATTACAGTATATTCCAGGGTTTCATACGGAAGTATTGGATATTAAATAATATTAAAATAGAAACAGATTCCAGGGAATATGAAATTATCCCACTACCACAGAAACCTTAAAACCTCTTTCATGCAACCCAATCTTTGGTTTTAGGGATGCAGTCAGATTGTACATGTGTAATTCATCACAGGTTTCAAGCTACAACAAACGCAAATGTCTGAAGAGTTAAATAATAACCAAGCTCTCACGCTATAGAATCGGTTATGTAAAACTGCTGTGTTGAAAATATTTCAATCTGGCAAAATAATTTGATTAATGAAGGAAAATGAGCTGTATGGTCTGGAAATAGAGTATAATTAATATGTATAATTAATTATGGAGGCCTTCAAAATTCACGTGGGGGAACAGGGCTGGAGAAACGGAATAAAGCTGTTTTGGAAAGAACAAACAATAGCCGAAGAACATAAATATCAGAGAAGATAATTACGTGGAGAATTCATTCAATAATTCAAGATTAATGGGTGCTTTAAAGAAATGAAATACAGACGATGTACAGTACTTAAAATTAATCTTCTGTATATATCAATGTTATGTCTTTTGCAAACTTTACTTTCTCAGGAGCCACCAAATGGCAAAGACATGCCTGCTTCGGCTTTCCAGTGAACATTAGTGTCGAATTTCTCTTTGTAAGCCTCGTATCTTAAATCTTATAAAAGAGAGAAATATTCCACCGCAGATTCATTTTTCCAATGATTTTTCCGGATTCTAAAATGGGAATGCGGTCAATTACAGGAATATGATTCAAACAGGATCACAGTTAAATTGAATCATTAAACTCTCTTTTAAACTTTTTTCCTTCAGTTTCTGGGCAAGTGGAGCTGAATAGGAAATGGCTACCTGGGCCAAGGAGGTGCGTGCCTTGTTTAAAAAAAGGCCTGATTAGGCAGTTTGTTTCAGTGTGTTTCAATGTATGGATGGGCCCCACGTCTGGTATCTGTTAAGGCTCTGTTCCAGTGTGTGGATGGGCCCCACGTCTGGTATCTGTTAAGGCTCTGTTCCAGTGTGCGGATGGGCCCCACGTCTGGTATCTGTTAAGGCTCTGTTCCAGTGTGCGGATGGGCCCCATGGTCTGGTATCTGTTAAGGCTCTGTTCCAGTGTGCGGATGGGCCCCACGTCTGGTATCTGTTAAGGCTCTGTTCCAGTGTGCGGATGGGCCCCATGGTCTGGTATCTGTTAAGGCTCTGTTCCAGTGTGTGGATGGGCCCCACGTCTGGTATCTGTTAAGGCTCTGTTCCAGTGTGCGGATGGGCCCCACGTCTGGTATCTGTTAAGGCTCTGTTCCAGTGTGCGGATGGGCCCCACGTCTGGTATCTGTTAAGGCTCTGTTCCAGTGTGCGGATGGGCCCCATGGTCTGGTATCTGTTAAGGCTCTGTTTCAGTGTGTGGATGGGCCCCACGTCTGGTATCTGTTAAGGCTCTGCTCCAGTGTGTGGATGGGCCCCACGTCTGGTATCTGTTAAGGCTCTGCTCCAGTGTGTGGATGGGCCCCACGTCTGGTATCTGTTAAGGCTGTGTTCCAGTGTGTGGATGGGCCCCATGGTCTGGTATCTGTTAAGGCTCTGTTCCAGTGTGTGGATGGGCCCTATGGTCTGGTATCTGTTAAGGCTCTGCTCCAGTGTGTGGATGGGCCCCATGGTCTGGTATCTGTTAAGGCTCTGCTCCAGTGTGTGGATGGGCCCCATGGTCTGGTATCTGTTAAGGCTCTGCTCCAGTGTGTGGATGGGCCCCATGGTCTGGTATCTGTTAAGGCTCTGTTCCAGTGTGTGGATGGGCCCCATGGTCTGGTATCTGTTACGGCTCTGTTCCAGTGTGTGGATGAGGCCCATGGTCTGGTATCTGTTAAGGCACTGTTCCAGTGTGTGGATGGGCCCCATGGTCTGGTATCTGTTAAGGCTCTGTTCCAGTGTGTGAACAGGCCCCATGGTCTGGTATCTGTTAAGGCTCTGCTCCAGTGTGTGGATGGGCCCCATGGTCTGGTATCTGTTAAGGCTCTTCCAGTGTGTGGATGGGCCCTATCGTCTGGTATCTGTTAAGGCACTGTTCCAGTGTGTGGATGGGCCCCACTGTCTGGTATCTGTTAAAGCACTGCTCCAGTGTGTGGATGGGCCCTATGGTCTGGTATCTGTTAAGGCTCTGCTCCAGTGTGTGGATGGGCCCCATGGTCTGGTATCTGTTAAGGCTCTGCTCCAGTGTGTGGATGGGCCCCATGGTCTGGTATCTGTTAAGGCTCTGCTCCAGTGTGTGGATGGGCCCTATGGTCTGGTATCTGTAAAGGCTCTGCTCCAGTGTGTGGATGGGCCCTATGGTCTGGTATGTGTTAAGGCTCTGCTCCAGTGTGTGGATGGGCCCTATGGTCTGGTATCTGTTAAGGCTCTGTTCCAGTGTGTGGATGGGCCCTATGGTCTGGTATCTGTTAAGGCTCTGTTCCAGTGTGTGGATGGGCCCCATGGTCTGGTATCTGTTAAGGCTCTGTTCCAGTGTGTGGATGGGCCCTATGGTCTGGTATCTGTTAAGGCTCTGTTCCAGTGTGTGGATGGGCCCTGCAGTGTAGCGTTGTCAAGATGTAGAATTCAGGTGTCCTTCTTTGTGTCCCAGGAACAGTTCACCCTTGTGTGTGTGTGTGTGTGTGTGTGTGTGTGTGTGTGTTGGTTGGGGGTATTTGGGAACAAAAAGTCCCGGTCCCCCTGTTTGGTATTGTAGAAGAAAAAATAAAAAATGTGTACCCAGTTTGGGGTGGGGGAAGATGCCCTGGCGTTAGTGTTATTCCTCAAACCCAGAGGACCTCACAGATGTGCGGTAAAACGCAGTGACTCCTGGCCCCTCCCCCATCCCGTCAGGCCCTCCAGGATCACGCCCACCTCCCACTCCGCCTCTGTGCGCCATTACAGGAAATCAATGTAATGAGAAACATATCAAATGAAGCGCGTGTGCAGAACAATGGCGGAACGCAGAGACGAGGCGAGTGAAGGTGCTTTATTCCCATCCATGCCAAACACGTGGCCCCCAACCGGGTTATAAAATAAATAAGCAAATAAATCACACACACTAGACCTCGGTAAGCACTGATTGACAGAAAACCTCCATCCCAAATGGTTTACCTGCGGTTGTTTTTATTCAGTGCAACTACTAAACATCAAGCAAGACATTTTTTAAGACTTGCACAGATTCCGCCTATATGACTCTTAAATACTGAAAAAGACTGGCCTCTTTCATTAAATTATGTTGCGAAATTTAAGGAGCTGCCTGAAAGAAAAAAAAACTGTCTAAAAAGGTTTAAAGGCAGTACAACACAGAAAACATTAAAAAATATATAGTTTTATATTAACATTTTATTTTTATATCTGAAATATATTTTCACATTGTGCCTACTTTGGACTTATTTATATTCTTCGATTATATTTTAAAACGTCTTTATTGAACGCACAGTGTGCTGGATAATGGTTTTGTGCAGAGATGCTCATCATGGAGCGGAGGACACAATGAGAAGGGACAGCGCCATGCAGAGACGGGCATTAGCGGTGAATACAGGGCCTTCTCAGTTCTATTAAAAATCAAATCCCCAAAGAGAGATTTATACATTTCACATTCACACAAACCTCGTTAAATTTCACGGGTAAAAAGTGGGAGATGCCATTAAACGCTGCGCCCCCGTGGAGATGAGCCGTTAAACCGGCGATGCCAGCATTAATCAGGGATTCGTGGATCCCATTGGATAGTGCTAATGCAGCCCGAAAGCCTTCGTATTTATGAGCCTGTCAGGTGTGAACGGGCGGAGAGGGGGTCTCCTATCTGCGTGTGGCAGCGATGCCTGCCGCACTCAGCGCACCTGCCGGACTTTGATTGGCTCGCACCTGTGCCAATGACAGCGTGGGGCTGGCATTAGCGGGTCTTGCGGCGCCTTCGATCACGAGCGCGTGCGTGAGCTCGGCGTGTTCTGCGGGCTTTCCGTCTGCGGCGAGAGACACGGTCGAATGAATCCGAGCGCTGAAAACCTGGGGAGGCAGAATGAGAGTGACAGGGACCCCCCCCCCCCCAGAGCGCACTCTCCTGTGTGGAAAGCGGGTGAAAGGTCGTAGGTCAAAGGTCAGAGTGACTGCTGGCACTGTTAAGTGTGACCGGCGCTATTACGTCTCGCGAGAGACGGCTTTTTTTTCCATCATTAAGATCATGTCAAAATGGCAGGTCGTGATTAAAGCTGGAGTCACAAGTCTGGTGTATCTTTAATACCCAAGAGGCAGAATCACACAATAAATATAGAGACGGAAATCTGCATATAAATAAACAACAGGCTCATGACTTTTAGATTAGCATGCATCACATCACTTTTAAATCGGAATAAAGTTTCATTAAAAACGCATCCTTTCATTAAAATTTTATTTAAAAAATATGCTTTGTCATGGTGAACTGAACTGAAATATTACCTCAAAATGTAGTTGGAAAAAAATGAGTCTTGCCTGTGTTATTGCTAGCAAGCAAGCACTTATCCGTGTATTATTAAACTTCTATTTTACAGTTAATTTGAAACACTTTGTTTTGTTAAGCTATATTATATCGGCACAAAGACTCAGTGTATAGTCTTTGTTAACAGACGTTGTCTGGGACCCGCCATTACTGTGGGAGACACAGTAGGCTCCTCCCCCCCGTCGGCCTTCTCTATTGTTGCCAAGGAGACCGAGCCGAGGTCATACAGCTCCAGGTAATTGACTCCCCTGCAATGAGATCAGAACCTTTGGCAGGAGAGTAAAATACATGAAATATCCAAAAAATAAATATTTCCTCATTAAACATGCAGGACTCTAATCCTCCGACACAATAGTATGGCAGGAACATTATGGTTGCTAACATGATCTCACAACAGCTATGGACAGGACTGACCAAAGTGAATGGCCACTGTGTGTGTGGCAATATGGAAAGTATAGGTATAATTCTTTTTTATTTTTATAATAGCATTTTTTATACTATGTTTTCTACCTATAAGAATGGCTGAAAGACTTTTATTTTAGTCCATTTTATAAGGTCACTAAACTCCAAAGGTAGGAGGTTTTTTTATTGGTGAAAAAGTGGTTTGTTGAGGGGAAACAGGCTGCCTCCGCACACTTTTACTTGAATGGGCCACAATCTTTTGTGGTATGGTGGCCAGATCTACCCTGAAGCCATCGCATACAGATTTCAATCCATAACACAAATGTACATTAGCCGCCTACCCCATAGTGGATTTAACACAATTTTGTAATATTTGCACATTTATGAAAAAGAAACAAATATATCCTCATAAACTACTGCTCCAAGAAGTAGCAGTGGAGGAACATGAGGTCATACCCATACCAGATACACAGCTAAACATTTAATAAATTAATAATGTCAACTCTATTTCTAGGAAAATTATATGACCAAATTTGGCAGTTGTGCATCTGTGGTATAAGATGTGTATCTGAAAGATGTGTATCTGTGGTATAAGATGTGCATCTGTGGTAGAATATGTGTATCTGTGGCATAAGATGTGCATCTGTGGTATAAGATGTGTATCTGTGGCATAAGATGTGCATCTGTGGTATAAGATGTGTATCTGTGGTATCAGTTGTGCATCTGTGGTAGAAGATGTGTATCTGTGGCATAAGATGTGCATCTGTGGTATAAGATGTGTATCTGTGGTATAAGATGTGCATCTGTGGTATAAGATGTGTATCTGTGGTATCAGATGTGCATCTGTGGTATAAGATGTGTATCTGTGGTATAAGATGTGCATCTGTGGTATAAGATGTGTATCTGTGGTATCAGATGTGTATCTGTGGTATCAGATGTGCATCTGTGGTATAAGATGTGTATCTGTGGTATAAGATGTGTATCTGTGGTATAAGATGTGCATCTGTGGTATAAGATGTGCATCTGTGGTATAAGATGTGTATCTGAAAGATGTGTATCTGTGGTATAAGATGTGCATCTGTGGTAGAAGATGTGTATCTGTGGCATAAGATGTGCATCTGTGGTATAAGATGTGTATCTGTGGTATAAGATGTGCATCTGTGGTATAAGATGTGCATCTGTGGTATAAGATGTGCATCTGTGGTATAAGATGTGTATCTGTGGTATAAGATGTGTATCTGTGGTATAAGATGTGCATCTGTGGTATAAGATGTGTATCTGAAAGATGTGTATCTGTGGTATAAGATGTGCATCTGTGGTAGAAGATGTGTATCTGTGGCATACGATGTGCATCTGTGGTATAAGATGTGTATCTGTGGTATAAGATGTGCATCTGTGGTATAAGATGTGTATCTGTGGTATCAGATGTGCATCTGTGGTATAAGATGTGTATCTGTGGTATAAGATGTGTATCTGTGGTATAAGATGTGCATCTGTGGTATAAGATGTGCATCTGTGGTATAAGATGTGCATCTGTGGTATAAGATGTGCATCTGTGGTATACGATTTGCATCTGTGGTATAAGATGTGCATCTGTGGTATAAGATGTGCATCTGTGGTATAAGATGTGCATCTGTGGTATAAGATGTGCATATGTGGTATAAGACGTGCATCTGTGGTATAAGATGTGTATCTGTGGTATAAGATGTGCATCTGTGGTATAAGATGTGTATCTGTGGTATAAGATGTGCATCTGTGGTATAAGATGTGCATCTGTGGTATAAGATGTGCATCTGTGGTATAAGATGTGCATCTGTGGTATAAGATGTGTATCTGTGGTATAAGATGTGCATCTGTGGTATAAGATGGGCATCTGTGGTATAAGATGTGCATCTGTGGTATAAGATGTGCATCTGTGGTATAAGATTTGCATCTGTGGTATAAGATTTGCATCTGTGGTATAAGATGTGCATCTGTGGTATAAGATGTGCATCTGTGGTATAAGATGTGCATATGTGGTATAAGACGTGCATCTGTGGTATAAGATGTGTATCTGTGGTATAAGATGTGCATCTGTGGTATAAGATGTGTATCTGTGGTATAAGATGTGCATCTGTGGTATAAGATGTGCATCTGTGGTATAAGATGTGCATCTGTGGTATAAGATGTGCATATGTGGTATAAGACGTGCATCTGTGGTATAAGATGTGTATCTGTGGTATAAGATGTGCATCTGTGGTATAAGATGTGTATCTGTGGTATAAGATGTGCATCTGTGGTATAAGATGTGCATCTGTGGTATAAGATGTGCATCTGTGGTATAAGATGTGCATCTGTGGTATAAGATGTGTATCTGTGGTATAAGATGTGCATCTGTGGTATAAGATGTGTATCTGTGGTATAAGACGTGTATCTGTGGTATAAGATGTGCTTTTGTTTCATGCTAATGTTGGAAAAAAACTACTAATCATTCTTCCATGTTGCTCTCTGGGACTGTATTTTAGTCACACTTTGAGTGCATGCATGAATGGGTTTTTATTAGCATTCTCTCCGCTATTGCTTACTCATTTCTTAAATGTGTTTGGGAAATAATGAGGCCATATTTTAGCGTTTGGCTTTCAGATATAATTTTTGCGCTGACTTTCTCGCCCGCATAACTTGAGAGCGCCACCAAATTTATTAGTCAAGTCTGGTGATGTGTGAAAGGTGTTTCTCGGGTGTCCTCAGTCCAAGACCACGCCCAGCGTAGATCCCAGGAACGTTTTTGCGCTCCGATAACTTTTCGCAGTGTTCCGTCCTTTGTCTCACCTTTGAAATATGCGTCGGGCGCAGACTGCCCGTGTGCACGAGCGCTCGTTATGTCTCTTGGTCCATGTCCACGTCTAATGCGGTCATTTTTCTAACATCAATAATGCCTGACAGTTTGCTCATTCCTTGGCACACTTCTCACTCATAGGTGGTTGGTCTGCAATACACTGGTTGTCATAACCTTTGGCAGAGACTAACATGCCCCAATATTATTGCATTAAACAGTGATTCATCAAGCCAGCAGTATTGCTTTGACTAAATCTTATGGAATGACATGATATATTCTGCTGGCATTCGCTCATTCACCTCAGAGTCTCTCGTCGAGCGGGAGGTATGGATTTCGGTATAAAATGCTGATCGTGGCTTTAGGTACCGGGCCGTGTTCAGTTATTCCAAACGTGGTGTTTCTAGTGCACAGAAAAGGATTAAGAATGATTTAAACGATTCTGTAATGCTGCAGGGGCACATTTATCTGCCATGGTTTTGCTGCATTCTTACCATGAGAAGGTCAGGTTGATGTCGATCATTATTCATTAGTTAATGTTACTGAGTCATTATCTTCACCCCATGTTAAAGCATTTCTTTCTTGCTGAGAGGGGTGTCTTTCAACATGACAGCGCCCCCTGTCTGCAGAGCAGGAGTAGTCTCCCAGCGGTTTTAGGCGCATTGGCACATTATCCAAATGCCACTGCTCTCTCAGTCACCAGATATGAACCCAGTCAAGAATTTATGGAACATTCTGGAACAACGCTCAAGACAGCGTTTTCCACTTCCAGAGACTTGGGAATGGGTTTACTGACTTTGCTTATGGAAGAGTGACGTGGTGTTCCTCCTGCCGAATTCGAGACTATACACTGCAAAAACCAAACATTAAGTCTATCTTAACAAACATTTTAGTCTTATATTTACACCTAAAATCTTATTTCTATTATTAAGATTTGGCAGTGGGGTAAGATACGTTTTGTGTGACAACTAAAAGTAACTTAAGACAAGGTAATATTTTCTACTTAAGAAGTGTCATTACAAGACTAAAACACTTGTTAAAGAGACATTTTTAGCAGTGTATCCCACAGCACTTACACATTACATTAGTCATTTAGCAGACGCTTTTATCCAAAGCGACGTACAGTAAGTGCATACAGAAAGGTCATTGAAGTAACTACAGAACAGATAAGACAAAGCACATCAAAAAAGCACAAAGCACATCCTTCCCATAAAATAGCAGCTATCCCTAGTAATGAACATTGAATGTATTTCACAGTAAGCTGTGGGTAAATCAGCTATACTATAATTCTACTCTAAATACTATTATAAACTACACTGCCTGGCCAAAAATTTTTTTATTTTGTTGGACCGCCTTAGGCTTTGATTACAGCGCGCATTTGTCATGGCATTGTATGGACAACCTTATGCAATGTCACAACATTTATTTCCGTCCAGAGTTGCATAAATGTTTGGCCGAGATCTTGTTTTGACGACGGGAGAGTCGAACCACTCCGTAAAGTCTTCTCCGGCACATCCCAAAGACTTTCAATGGGGTTAAGGTCAGGACTCTGGTGGCCAATTCATGTGTGAAAATGATTCCTCATGCTCCCTGAACCACTCTTTCACAATTTGAGCCGGATGAATCTTGGCATTGTCGTCCTGGAATATGCCAATTGATGGGATAACCTGTCATTCAGTACATTCAGGTACTCAGCTGACTTAATTTTATTGCTGCATAACGTTGCTGAGCCTAGACCTGACCAATTGAAGCAGCCCCAGATCATAACACTGCCTCCAGAGGCTTGTACAGTGGGCACTATGCATGACGGGTGCAACGGCGACTTTTTTTTTGGCCAGGCAGTGTATAACAAACAGTTCAACAAAGAAACACAGGGAACAAGTACCATGGGAAAAGGTCCTAGATTAGTATATCAGTCACTTACACATACACACACATGGTGGTCCACACTTCACAGTGACTTTACAGTGGTGTGTGCTTGTTATTCCCTGTTCACAGCCTGCATACGTGCTGAATATTTCAAAATGTCTCTTTAGATTGGCTCATGAATAAAATCACCAGTGGGTTTGGGCAGAAGGTTACCTGTTCTCAGGTGTGAGGGCTGCCCCAAATTTTAAGTGCCCCGAAAATGATCATCCTCCCGCTCAGCGCTTCTCATTTTAACACCTTAAAGGGGTAGTTCGGAATTTTGGACATAATGTCCCAATTATGACTTACCCATGATGTAGTTGATTGATGGAAACCATTTTCAGCTAATTCCATGCTGTTCCTTCTTTTGGACATACACACGTTGCTAATGCTAGCGCAACTCTATGGCAACCGGTAGCATCCACTACCAAACGCACTTAAACACTCCACAGTGCACCCAAGGCAAATAAAATACAACAACAGTCTATCGGGGTTATTTTGAGTGTTTATACCATCATTTTTGAAGTCAAACTATCGTTGAATCATTTACTTTGTGCTGACCTATATTCTCTGTGGAAGTACGGTGGCGGAGCGAACGTGGCCATTGCAACTTGTTGCTCTTCTTTGTTGATGTAGTCGACCAGTGCCGGCAATACATTCGTAGGTAACGTAAAGTATCGCTCCCCAGATAGACTGTCGTCATATTTTATTTGCTTTGGGTGCACTGTGGAGTGTTTAAGTGCGTTTGGTAGTGGATTTAGTTTATTTGCATTAATTTTGTTTTTCTTACGGTGAAATGTTCAATCAGTCTGGTCACACAATATACTGTTTGAAAGATTCTATCTCTATAAGCTATTTTATGATCCCAGTGTTATAGCGACGATGGTTCCTTATTTTGTAATATGATACAATATGATACAAAACAGGCTCGATCAAAACAACAACTCCATATGTTCCCAGACGATACGGATCACGGTAAGGTAGGTATTCTTATCCTGGCAAAAAAATAAATAAAATAAAATCTTTTAGGCAAGAAAAACGTCCACTTCCACTGTGTTTGAACTTCTGCTACTTTGTTTCAGTAATACTTCTTAGAGTAATTCTGACTCCTAAGGGTTGCTTTACAGAAGACACCAGGATTATGCCTGTATTCAAAGGGGTTCAAGAACAGTAACCATTTTATTTTCGGGCTTGTGTTCAAAAAAGGTGGCGCTAGAGAAGGGGTTAATAAAAAGCTTTTTTTAATAAAAAGATCATTATAAAACACCCACTGCAATGAGGAGATTAATATAACATACTAACATATGGAAGCTTGTTTAAAGAACATCACATAGTATGAATCTATACCAGACGTGTATTTACTACAATATGAATGTGTAATAAATTACAGCGGTCATAATATTACATGCATTACATGGAGCCCCTGGTCTACTGGATATATTGCTTCTGTTATTCAGAAACCAGTGGGTTATGTGCTTTAAAAAAATGTGAAAAATATATTAGTTGATATTTTCTGCCCACAAACCCTAATTCGAAGGGTTTATGATTGAAATCACATTTAAAGTAATGTGTAACAGAACAGGCATAACCGTGCCTGGTAACCGACGACTTTTGGCTTTCAAATCAATGGTCTGACTCACTGACTGGCAATAAACGGTCTGAAGTTTCATCGTGATGTAGAATGAACAAACTGCAACTAAAACGTGTCAAACTAAATATCTCGCTGGTGAAGAGAACACTCTGCTCAGAGGTGACGTTGCCATCCAAAAACTTCACCCGTCCGTGCCAACCTGTCAGATCCAGTCTGGGACGTTTTTCGAACGCGCTTTGTTTGGACGGGTTTCAAAGGACCAGCAAACTTTTGAAATATTCTTCTGAGATGTCACAATAATTTGTCTGCCTGTCTCGTTTCCTGTTTCCGATCTGATCTGAGGCAATTGCTTCAGCTCACGGGTGGTTCATCTGGTGCAATCTCTCAGTTCCAACCACATGAGATGTTTTTCTTTGTGAGTGTCGTTCTGAATATAACTATAAAATGGCAGCTGCTCTGGACTTTTTCCGCAAATCTGGCAAAAACATCCCGGCTGCATCGTCACATTAAAGTCAGCAATCAGGCGCACGTAGCAAAAACACAAACAAACAACTACGTAAACACACACACACACTCATCATCACATTAAAGTCAGCAATCAGGCGCACGCAGCAAAAACACAAACACACTGCCATGTAAACGCACACACAAAGGTGGCGGAGAAAATCACATGGCAAACACACAGATTCACAAGCACTCACACACATGCGCACACGCACGCATATACGCACACACACACACACACACACACACACACACACACACAAACACAGTAGAACCATATCCATATGGAATGCTATGGTAACGGTTCCCATGGTATTTAAAAAAAATAACAGTTGCACACAGTCCAGGCCGCAGTTTGTTGATGTAAGCCGGATGAAGCTCGATTATTTCAGTGCCACCAAGCCAGTCATTTCCACTATTTGTTTTACTTAGCTAATGCTTCTGATTCTTTGTTTTTCAGTCTAATTTCCTCTTGATATCAGTCATCCTAAGCTCTTGCAGTACTGCTACGGGTCTTTTAAAAAAAAAAAAAAATCTAAACAGAAATGGACAGAATATTGAGGGAGTTACAAGAGACGGCAGTTAAACGTCAGTCTCACATTAGCTTTTTCCTCATACTTCTTAGTCTCATACCTCTGACAGCAATTAATTTTGTATACTACAAATATAGTTTTTTTTCATACCAAGGCTAATGTTTAATATATAAAAGCCAATTGGTGGGAAGCATCAAAAATCAGCATACCCAATGGCTGGGATTCAATCAATTGTTGTCCTTAACTTTGTTGATTGAATACAGGCCATTGTGCCTTTGAGACCAAGGCTATGCAGTACAAGTATAGGGTAGTCATAGGACAAAGGCATTCCACTTTATTTAACAAGTTTTTTTTTAAAAGGCCCACTGTAAATCCGTATTTAGGATAGCCTGTACGTCCTTAAACGTGCTGTAATTGCAATGTCATTCTTATTAACTTTGTGGAGATATCCATAAAAGACAGACATCCAGAGTCCCTCTTAAGTACTAGCTTAAATCTAGCAAGAGAAGAGTGCGAGGGAGTGAGAGAGAGAGCGAGAGAGAGAGCAAGGAATGAAAAGACATTGAATTTCTGGCCGGTGGCTAATGCAATCATTCACCACCTAGCTGGATGCGGGCGCCGTGCGATGCGGCCCGTATCGATTTCAAAAGTTAGGGTCATTTGTTTACTGCGACGCACAGTCCTTTTCAAAGTCAAATGTTATTTGTCCAAGTTTATTCTATCTGCGGCGCAATCTAGTGGAGACGGACGGACGGGCGGATAACCAGGAGCGTGCGCCGGGAAGCCGTGCCGCTTTGCGGGAGAGCTGAGCATATGCTGACCTATGAGGAGAGGGGCAATTATGATCTGGAACTCAGCCATATTAAAGCATTAAGGTGAGAGTCAGGACTTAGAAGTGGCGAAACAAATTGCCGGAGGAAATTTAGTAAACTGTCTCAAAGTCATTGTGTCCTCTCAGGTTAGATACGTTAAACTTTAGGTCCCACGCGGTTTGCTATTTTTAGGGTGTTTAATGAATATTGCAGGAAGGGCTCCAGTCGTCTTTGTGTTTACTTGTGTTTAAATACTGGCTTACAAAGCCTGATCTGTGGAGGTGTAACTCAATGTAATGCAAATTTTTTTTTAAATTATGTATTTTAATTTGTTTAATTTCCATGTTAATTATGTTTTTATTTTTGAATATTTGTCATTTGTATTCGAACTCAAATCCAAACGAATCTCCTGAGATCCAGTTGGTTTTAGTTTTTCAACCAATTGAACTGTGATCAAGGTATTCGCTCATCTTCAAAGAAATGTGATTGCTTGATTCTAAAACCATTGTTTTGTAATTGAAAATATAAAGAGTGCTTATGGGCTGCAAAACACAAATATGTGGGGCAAGGATTCCGATACCAGATTCTGGGGTAACGCCGTGCATGCTGGGTAGTGTCCTAACCGCGATTAATGAAACTAATCTTTTGTGTGTCCAGCCTGATCACTGTCCTTCTACAGGGCACAGCACTCATTTCAGCTGGTCAAACTATCAATAAGAAATGCATCCCGTTTCAAAATAAATCACCTGCCACAGCAAATGACAGAAAATGAAAAGTGTTTACTATCTGTTTCTCACATAATACGGCCTTATAAGTGGGGGAGTCATCTTTAGGGATTGAAATACCTAAATAAAACCACAGAATGACTCATTATTGAGTCGTTAATTGATTTTAATGAACAAATTGAAATCATGGTTTGAGCAAAAAGCAAGCAATGCACGAGGGTACCCCAGGACTGAGGTAGGATTTCTGTGATAGATGGAATATGTTCCTTTGATGTAGTGCACCTCCAGGATGTGGATTATAGTATTTGGACCTCAAAGGGCTGAAATCTCTTATAAATTATTTGCGAGGAGAATGAAGTGAAGAATTACAGTAGAGTCGAGTTCAATGGAAGTGAGCCCTACGGGTGTACGCCCACTCCGCGGCACACACAGAGATTTATTATTTACATATGTTCAACTGTTATACGGCAAACCTGATGACCAAGGTATAATCCCTCCTGCCTGCAGCACAAAGAACCATCTGAAGTGAGTTTTGCACAAGAATGGGGAACAAAACTATTCTATCAACCTTGTCTGGACGGATTTGCATCAGATTACGCCATTGATTGAAATGATGGTGTAAATCCCTGGGCTGCTCGTCGGTAGAATGTCTTTAAACGTTTTTTTTTTAAAATGCAAAGTGAAAGACATGAATCGACTCTTTTTCAAAACATTCATCCCCCTTCAAAGATCGATTGAAGTGTAGATATGAGGACAATTTCCCCCCCCGATACCAATTTCTGAAATTGCTCTCCTGAGTCGTAGAAGGTGCAGACAGACAGGAAAAAGCCCTATAGCTAGTGAAAGAGTTTGTGTCGTCTCTCGTTAATCCTTGTGAAATAACATTACAGAGCGGGAGGGAGGGAGGGAGGTAAAACAATATAACCTCCATGTATTGCCCTCATTAGAAGCTTCAGGACTGATTTAATCTTAGCTGCATTGCCATGGTTTCACACAGAGAATACGGTGTAAAAAAATAAAATAATAACAACGTCAAAACCGAAAACATATGCTCACCCGGCACTGCTGTTCATTAGTATCTTATTTAGAACCAATTTACAGCAAATACCTGCTGGCAAATGTGAAGGCAGTGGGCTGATGATTGTGTATTTTATCGTTGGAATTCTCATTACCCTGGCTCAATAAATCCTCTATATTTTATTCATATAAACACACGGGGGATTTGCATAAAAACAATGTTAGCTAATGCACTCAGACATAACTTGCTCGTAATCATTGCAATATATATATTTAAAAGTAAACACACTTTTGATGCTGTGTCTTTACTAATATTAGGCCAGCAGTGATTGATTACCTTGGCTTGAACAAATGTTCTCATTGATGCAGCAAATAATAGTGTTTACACCCATATTTAAATTAATATCTGTCCACCACGAATGTTCAATACCATAAAGCATTTAAAGGAAGCCACAGTGAAATCTTTCCTTCACAATCGTCAGCTATTTCTCCTGCAGTTGTGTGCGGTTTTGTAATAGGAGCCGCAGTTCACCACCATTCATACAAAAGATAACATTTATTCATACAAAAGATAATATTTATCCCATTTCCTTGAGCGTGAATTAAGTTCGCGATGCACCCTTTATTTACAAATGGATTTAACATCGCCAACTGGATTGATCTTCCTCGCACACAATTTGCCGCCATCACTTTGAGTACAACAATCTTTTGTACGGAAGCTAAACTGTGGCTCCCATTACAAAACTGTGCGCACAGATTACAAAACTGAGTTTATGGATTACAAAACCCTGCCAATGGATTACAAAACTGAGTTTATGGATTACAAAAACAAGAGTACAGGTTACAAAGCCGAGAATACAGATTTTTTTGTTTACCTAGGGGGCCTCTGTGTATTTCAGTATTCGAATAACTGTAAAAAAATGTGCTTCAAGTACAAACTTCACACCAACTAAATTACCAGTATTACAATATCAGTCCTATCAATACATCTTTGGTCCATCCAGCAAAATCTACTTTCCTTACATAAAAAAAATTATATATAAACAATTACAGGAACAATATTCAACGTGGTAATTTTGGTCCATCCTCAGCATATTTCACGCTATTACTGTCTATGTCAATTGGCATAGGTGCATATGAAGGCTTACGTAGTGCTTATGCAGGTGTGCTTATGCATATTAAGAAACTCCATCCTCTCCAGAACTACCTATTGTGTGTGCAAGTTATTGACTTACATTTGCTTCATTAAATCCTCCACAGACCAATAAGGACATTTTTTTATGATGATATTATTGAGGCCATACAATTAAGCTGTATTTATTTTTATTAATATGCCACATCGGAACAACAGCATCTTCCACATAAAAAATCTGTAAATACACAGAAGTAATTAGTGTAACGTTTTCCCCCATAGCCGTAATATTCCACTCATTTCGTTCCCAGTATAAAAAGTGCTTCAGGAAAATGGCTGATTCTGTCTTCTAGACATCAGAGGATCTCTTGTTCCATATTGTCAATCCATCTGAGATCAAAATTAAGCAGAGAAAACTCTCATCCGGTCTTTGAAATTCCATTCCTGTTGCTTGAAACACTGCATATTACGCCAAGGCCCTGAATTAATTTCCCTCGAGTGAATTAAAATTTCAAAGTGAATATCAATGTAATGTGAACATTCTCTCCAAACGAAGGCTATAGCAGTCTATTAGAATATCTAACATTCATATTGCAAGAGAGCATTGAAAAAAAAAAGAATAAAGTGGATGACATCACTTGCCAGTATACCCATGACATCACTGCCACTTCAAGTGTCTCTTTTCCCCAAAGATTCTTCTGTCATCTCTTAGATCAGAGCTTATTGAGGGCAGAAGTTTTTGAGCATGCTTTTTTTAAATTTTTTTAAACATTCGCCATTAATGTTGCATGTGCTTTTGGGGATAGAACTGTGGGTCATTAATCTAAGGAAAACTGAGACAATGACAAGCCTGTGAGGAAGTGCATTGTACTCTTCATTTCCTATAGGTTTTTTGTAACCTTTTTTCAAATAGATTTTACTTTCCTTGGGGGATACAAAATCCTCGGGTCCCAAAAGCCATGGGTGCCGTTATACACTCATATACTCATACACTCATATACTCATATACTCATACACTCATATACTCATACACTCATACACTCATACACTCATATACTCATACACTCATACACTCATATACTCATACACTCATACACTCATACACTCATATACTCATACACTCATACACTCATATACTCATATACTCATACACTCATACACTCATACACTCATACACTCATATACTCATATACTCATACACTCATACACTCACACACTCACACACTCACATACCAATACACTCATACACTCATATACTCATACACTCATACACTCATACACTCATATACTCATACACTCATATACTCATACACTCATACACTCATACACTCATATACTCATACACTCATACACTCATATACTCATACACTCATACACTCACACACTCACACACTCACATACTCATATACCAATACACTCATACACTCATATACTCATACACTAATATACTCATACACTCATACACTCATACACTAATATACTCATACACTCATAGACTCATACACTAATATACTCATACACTCATACACTCATACACTCATACACTCATACACTAATATACTCATACACTCATACACTCATACACTAATATACTCATACACTCATACACTCATACACTCATACACTCATACACTAATACACTCATACACTCATACACTAATACACTCATATACTCATACACTCATACTCTCATACACTCATATACTCATACACTCATACACTCATATACTCATACTCATATACTCATATACTCATACTCATATACTCATATACTCATACTCTCATACACTCATACACTCATATACTCATACACTCATACACTCATACTCTCATACACTCATACACTCATACACTCATATACTCATACTCATATACTCATACACTCATACTCTCATACACTCATACACTCATATACTCATATACTCATACACTCATACACTCATACACTCATACTCTCATACACTCATACACTCATATACTCATACACTCATACACTCATACTCTCATACACTCATACACTCATACACTCATATACTCATACACTCATACACTCATATACTCATACTCATATACTCATACACTCATACTCTCATACACTCATACACTCATATACTCATACACTCATACACTCATACACTCATACTCTCATACACTCATACACTCATATACTCATACACTCATACACTCATACACTCATATACTCATACACTCACATACTCATACTCATACTCATACTCATATACTCATACACTCATACTCTCATACACTCATACACTCATACACTCATACACTCATACACTCATACACTCATACACTCATATACTCATACTCATATACTCATACACTCATACTCTCATACACTCATACACTCATACACTCATACACTCATACACTCATACACTCATATACTCATACACTCATATACTCATACTCATACACTCATACACTCATACACTCATACACTCATACTCTCATACACTCATACACTCATATACTCATACACTCATACACTCATACACTCATACTCTCATACACTCATATACTCATACACTCATACACTCATACACTCATATACTCATACACTCATATACTCATACTCATATACTCATACACTCATACACTCATACACTCATATACTCATATACTCATACACTCATATACTCATACTCATATACTCATATACTCATATACTCATACACTCATACACTCATATACTCATACTCATATACTCATATACTCATACACTCATATACTCATATACTCATACACTCATATACTCATACACTCATATACTCATACTCATATACTCATATACTCATACACTCATACACTCATACACTCATATACTCATACTCATATACTCATATACTCATACACTCATACACTCATATACTCATACTCATATACTCATACACGCATACTCTCATACTCTCATACACGCATACACTCATATACTCATATACTCATATACTCATACACTCATACTCATATACTCATATACTCATATACTCATACACTCATATACTCATATACTCATACTCATATACTCATATACTCATATACTCATACACTCATACACTCACATACTCATATACTCATACACTCATATACTCATACTCATATACTCATATACTCATATACTCATACACTCATATACTCATACTCATATACTCATATACTCATATACTCATATACTCATATACTCATACACTCATACACTCACATACTCATATACTCATACACTCATATACTCATACTCATATACTCATATACTCATATACTCATACACTCATATACTCATATACTCATACTCATATACTCATATACTCATATACTCATATACTCATACACTCATATACTCATATACTCATACTCATATACTCATATACTCATACAGTCATACACTCATATACTCATACTCATATACTCATATACTCATATACTCATATACTCATACACTCATACACTCATATACTAATATACTCATATACTCATACACTCATACACTCATATACTCATACTCATATACTCATATACTCATATACTCATACACTCATATACTCATATACTAATATACTCATATACTCATATACTCATATACTCATATACTCATACACTCATGACATCAAAGCCACTTCATGTTTTTGTTTTCCCCAAAGAGTCTTCCGTCATCTCTTAGAACAGAGCTTATTGAGGGCTGAAGTTTTTCTAAAACATCCGGCATTACGTAATTGTGCATGTACTTTTGGGGGGAAAAAATTGTGGGTCATTAATTTAAGAAGAAAAATGAGGCAATGACAGTCCTGTGAGGAAATGCATTATACTCTTCATTTCCTATAGGTGTTTTGTAACCTTTTTTCATAATTGATTCTTCTTTCCTCAGGGCCCCATAGTCCTGGCTTACCTCCACACTGCCAGCATTTTGAATCAATCCTCATAGTTATACAGGGAGGATGTGGCTTATTACTGCTGCATGGTGGAGAATAATAAGCTTTCAAAACTGCAGCAGCCTCCTGTAATGGAAACAGGAAGAATACATTAAGTTATTAAGGAGTGTTTTTGCTGAATGTGAATTATCCAAAATAATAATCTGGTGGGATATTTTTAAACCCACAGTCATGGACCTCAACAGCAATGTTATATTTTATCTTTTATTGCATTATAACAGCACTATATTTTATGTTTTTATCACATTATAAAAAGATAACTGTTATTTCATGACTGAAATAAATTCCATTTATATCAGTAGCAGTATCTGTCTGCAATCTGAGAATAATGTGTCTTTTTTGTCTTTAGAAGATTTCTACGTGATATCGTCTAATCGGGAGTTAAAAACACAACGAGCTGCTCGTATTAAGCCATGGTTTAATTGCACTGAATCACATTGAGGAGATCCACACAGTACATGTCATTGTTTACTTTGGCCTGTTCTTAAACTATGATGAAAACGGTTTGTTACTGATGCAAACAAGAGGTTAACACCATCAAATGTCAAAACCAATCGCTGGGAATAAAGGGATTCATAAAGGAAGAATCATCTTCGGAAACGTGGTCAGTGTGATAAACTGTCCATATTGTTTCGTTCCTTGTTGAACAGGTGCAGATAGTACACACAGTAGCTATCACAGTACCAAGAGTACAGGGAGGCTAAACTTTCTCAGCTAAGAAAACTTTCAAAAAAACGACAATTGATGACCGCGCTCTGCATGATTGGCCAAAACAGTAGACATTAAACAGATAAAAGCTTAATAAGCTTGCTTAATTCAACCTGCTCCATAAAATCATTGGTCAGTTGTTGCTTTATTTGTACATTTTAGCCAAAGTAGACTTACAAGAGTGCATTTCACATAGGAAGCATCACACAGGAACTACAGCACGTATTTGTCCCCGATATATAGACAAATATACAAATCATTGCTGCTTTCAGATATTGAAATATATACATTTCTGCAACACACTGCTGTTGAATACATTTATCGTTATAATAGACATATACATACTGTATATTTTTAAAGTCCACATATTTACTTTTTATTGCAGTATTTTCCGTTTCCCTAAGAGTATAGCTACCCTTTGGAAAAAGAATATCCTGCAGTATATTGTAAATATATCAAAATTATCACAATATATTTAAAATATGCTGCAGTATATTACATTTCCATAAGGGTACAGTGAACCTGATGAGTGAGTTCCGGTGAAACCTACTTGTCGTTTACACAAAGATTAATAACTCATTATAGCCTGCTATGTAAGACCGCTATGACCTCAGGAGCAGTCTATTGTGCATGGGGCTCCATTGTGTTATTATTTTTTTTGTTTAAGCTGAACCAATATCCTGAGTTCCCCCTCTTTACCTGGGATGGCTGCAACTAAGCAGGGCTGGACCTTGCTTTCATAAAAGACCCCCTGGGAAAACCTGAGCTGATGCTGGTAGTGACGTTTGTCCGGACAGGTTTTCACTTGCTAATACTGTATGTGGATGCGAAACTTTGTGTTGTCATCCTGAAGTTCAAAGCAATTTTAAAAAAATAAAATAATAATAATAATAATAAATAAATAAATAAATAAATAAAGATCCCTCTGCAAGACTGTCTTTCAAAAGTTGTAAAAGTTTTAAATGTACAGGTAAATGATTTTGAAAAAAATGGTGGGGGGGGGGTTGCATTTGAGAGTGTGATTGCAGACCCCCTACACTCTCAGAAGTAAAGGTACAGTGGAGCTACATTTTTCTTCTTTAAGGAACAAATTTCCCAAATGTACCCTGAAAGTACAACAATGTTCTATTTGGGTACTAATGAGTACCTTTTACAAGCAAAAAAAGGTACAAATGAACTATGTATTGTTGGCTAGGGGTGCAATTCTATACCTACGGTATATAGGGTACCCCAAGCGAAAAGCATTTGCTCAATTAAGGTTGCTGAACACATTAGTTCTTTCATAATGTTTCCATTAAACTTATTAACACAATGCAGGTTTGGCTCATTATCATTTTGCTTTGCATTGTGTTAAGTTTCAGGGAAAAACATTTTTTTTATTAAATAACATATGTTCAGCAACCTTAATTAAGCATGAGATTGGCTGTAGCAAAAACCAGCATACACAGGGGTCCCCAAGACATTAACTGCTGGTATGGCATTGAGTACACAGCACAACTCCTATTGTTAAATTTAAATTCAACAGTTAAATTCAACTCTAATGGTGTTGATATGAATCAAATACGGACAAAAGAGTACTCTATCAGAGTTGATCTTACACCTTGTGTATCTCATCTCATTTATTCTCCAGAGACTTTCTCTTCACTTGGTTTCATTTTTATTTCTGGTCTGTGACATCACCTTGTAGCAGTCATCCACATCCCATGGTGCGCACTAGTTAGTTTCAGTCACAATGTGTTACATCGTTTTCTTCTAGTTCGATATTTCTTCTCAATTTCGTATTCACTCGGTTGGAGATTCCTTTGGCTCAGCAGTTGATTGCAGGGCTATGTGGATCAGCTGGTGATCAGTGTTTTGGTGACTGGCTCTTAATCAGTGAGATTCCTTTGGGTCAGCAGTTGATTGCAGAGCTGTGTGGATCAGCTGTTGATCAGTGTCTTGGAGACAGGATTTTAATTACTCATTGAGAGCAGCTGTTGTGCATTCTTCTCTTGTCCAATCAGGGTGTGGCAATGCTCTTCCTGTTGGTCTTAAAAGAGGCAGAAAATTGCATTTGCTTTTCTGATCATGCCATTGTCTGATATATTCTGGCTGTAGCTTAAATGTACGTGTAGTGCTGTTGGTCTTTATTTTATTCGTTTATTTCTGCAGGGGCTGAGAACATTAATCAGCGCCAGTTTTAGCGTTAGCCTACTGCAGTCCCTGGGCAAGATGGGGCAATTTTAGGACTATTGTTTGACTGGGTATTGGGAAGCCTAGCTGTTTTCAGGGAGTTGTTTTTAAAAAGACACACCTCTGCTCACATTTAAACCGCAAACTAGACTTGAGGTTTATGACTTTGGGAAACTTCTACTTTATGACAGACTTTATCTGATCATGGTTGTCTTTGTAATTTGGCATCACTGAAAGCTCAAACCATAGTTTTGGCCTGGAATTACTGGTCTAGTCATTTTTTTTTTCATTTTTAAAAGTGTGATCATATTCAGAAAGCATCTAAAAGTCATGCTTGTTGTCGTCCTCGCACAGCACTTTTCAAATGTCACTAAAATTTCCATCCTGCTTAGAGAAGACGGTAATCCATTTAAGTGTTGGATTACCTATCACAATTGCGTAAATTGCTGCAAATGTCACAAAATGAACAATTAAACCGTTAGATTTGGCGGAACAACTAAACTCAGTTCAATAGGTAAACCTACAGCTCCAGGCAACATTTGTTTGTTTCTTCTATTTCCTCTGAGTAATTGCCCCATAATTATTTTCTGCATGACTTGGAAATGCCAAACAAATATGAGTTCCAATAGCACGATAAGAAAGACTAACGGCAGGCCCAGGACATTTCTTAATTGTGTTTGCTATTTTAGTAAATGTGTTTTCATGTCTGGGGTTACAGCAGGCTCAGAACTGGACATCAAAACAACAGCCGCCTTAATATTGTCTTTTTTTTTTTTTTTTTTTTCAACCAATTAAAAAAAAAAATCACATCATGTGACACAAAATGGCATGTCTTGATTTGATGTGCCCAGCATTTTCACTGTTATGGCATGTACCCCTCGAGCCAAGGGTGTGACTGAAAATTTCTGCATGTTCACCACCTACGTACATTATGAATATCAGGCAAAAATAAAACTCTTGCATTTTTGTATGATTATTCATTAACCTTTATGTATTAAACAGTCTGCGAAGTGTAAACATTTTTGCATGATATTAATACCAGAAACATGCAGTGAGGTATATGGTTTTGAAGATACAGGGTAAGACATGCCCCTAAAGGCAGAGAGGTTCTGGGTCTTTCCATAAGCTGGTCCCAATGGCAGTTTGTTTCCCACCAGTACACATGCATTCATATTTTCTGTGCCCTGAAATGAGTCCGGTGACATGAGCCAATGGTGCCCTGTGGACCTGCTATTGACACGAGTTTTCATATGTCATTGTGCTTCATTAGTTCAGCATCAATGCAAGTACAACAAAAATGACTCGACACATAACCAATTTTAATTTCATGATCTGTATTTATACACACTTGACAGATCATACTGGTCTGAAGAAATTTTACGCATGGCTGAGCTCACTCATTCTATGGATTTATGGGATTAGATTGTATACTTCAGTAGAAATCTCCTCCCCCCCTTTATGACATCACAATAGTGTGTTTTAAATTCAAATTGTATGATGAGTCAATTACAAAAACAATAGTTTATTCCTCCAGTCCCAGGGCTCTTGTTTGATCTGGAACTGATTTTTATCCTGATGTCTTATTATTTCAAAGCCGGATTTGGCACCAATCTTACCAAATGTTTTTTTGGATGAGTCTGGTAAACTGCTTTCCTGTAAAGACCTCTCCCCATACAGTATTCCATACAGAAATATAATTCAATATGCAGCATTGACATGCATGAGTTTACGACTGCATTATTGAAAATATATTATCAAGATACACTGCCTGGCCAAAAAAAAAGTCGCACAAGCTAATATTTAGTTGGATCGCCTTTAGCTTTGATTACAGCGTGCATTCATCGTGGCATTGTTTTGACAACCTTATGCAACGTCACAACATTTATTTCGGTCCAGAGTTGCATTCATTTTTGGCCGAGATCTTGTATTTATGATGGGAGAGTTGAACCACTCTGTAAAGTCTTTTCCAGCACATCCCAAAGACTTTCAATGGGGTTAAGGTCAGGACTCTGGTGGCCAATTCATGTGTTAAAATGATTCCTCATGCTCCCTGAACCACTCTTTCACAATTTGAGCCCGATGAATCTTGGCATTGTCATCCTGGAATATGCCCATTGATGGGATAACCTGGTCATTCAGTACATTCAGGTACTCAGCTGATTTCATTTTATTGCTGCATAACGTTGCTGAGCCTAGACCTGACCAATTGAAGCAACCCCAGATCATAACACTGCCTCCAGAGGCTTGTACAGTCGGCACTATGCATGACGGGTGCAACGGTGACTTTTTTTTTTGGCCAGGCAGTGTATTATCAATACTCTGAAATATATGGGTGAATATACAAATTGTTGCTACTCTCAGATATTGATGTGGAACATGCAAATAACACGGTTATAATTCCCTCAAGGAGAGAATCCATGATCTTTGCACGTGTTTGTATGTTTAGTCACCCTGGATAGGAACACCTTCTCAAAGTCATGACATAAAAGTAAAAATAAGTTATGGCGTTTCTTTTAACAAAACAAGAATTCCCGTTGGTGGTGTGTAAGTTTGTGCTGTGTCCTAAACGTTTATTTTTGGCCCTATGAACAATCGCACAGTAAGCAAGCTTAAAATATCAGTTTAACACATATTAGCCATTGGATGTGAAAGAATGGGTCAGTGGCGCCTTTTAAAAAATCTAAATGGGAGCAAACGGGGCTTAAAGTAATCAATCTAAACCACCAAATAAACAGCTGAGTCTTCAAAGAGGATTACTCAGGGAAACTTTAACCTGAAACGGTTTACAGTGCAAACCCCCCAAATCATCACAAAGTCACAGGTGAGAGAAATTCAAGATGCCACCAAACTGCTATGCATTAGTCAGGCTAGATTTACAGTAGCAATCTGTCTTAACACACATTCACCAGCCTGAGCCTCACCCAGTGTTTTTGTAGAGCAGTACACTCTCAGAAAACGGGTGCAAAAGTGCCTGAAAAGGTACAAACGCTTGTCACTGGGGGTGGTGCCCTATACTGTAGGTACATAAAATTGTATCCCTAGCCAGCAATAAATAATTTCTTTTTTTTTCTTCTTTTTTTTTGCTTGTAAAAGGTACTTTGTAGTACCCAAATATAACATTATCGTACCTTCAGGGTACATTTGGGAAATTTGTTACTAAAAGAACAAAAATGTACCTTTATTTCTGGGAGTGTAAGGAAGTTAGCATTTTACTGTAGGTGCTGGATGTGGAAGTGTTCTTGTGTGGTAATGTGTTGTGGGATTAGTGGACAGTCAGGGGGGAGATTACCACTGTAATGGAGTATATTCATCATTGACATAAACTCTAGTGCTTTGGGGACAGGTGTGCACGACTCTCCCTCTAGAACAGGGATACTCAAATCTGGCCTTCAAGGTCAGTAGTACTGATGGTTTTCTCTCTTGCCTGATAGTCCGTAGTCCAATAATGTCTCTGATTGGGCAGTACAGTAAGTGCCCGAGGTGTGTCATGTGTCTTAACGCGATGGTCTTCAAACTCAGCGCTCAACTGATCGAATAATCAGTTAACTTGTGTTCTACTGAACTCACCTGGTTTCTTGGGTCTTCACTGTTTGTGGGATTCATCATGGACCGGAAACAAAAAGAGGGAAACGCTGTGGTTCTCCAAAACCACTGAATCAAAGCGGTCCCTTTTTCGGAGCTGGGAATGTTTACATTGGGGGGGGAAAAAATCCATTCTAAAAGTGTCTCCTTCACAGAAGCCTCGGTCAGCAAATACCCGTCATTCCCAGCGGGAATCTGGGAGAATGACTCGGACCCGCACTGGAGTTTCTTCGGCCTCGATCGTCTCCCGTTCAGTCACTCGCCAGCGGCGGTTTTTCAAAAGCTCAGTCGCGCGATATTACCAGATGTGACATTTGCTCTAGGTTGAGATGGTGCCAGCTGTGGACGGAGCGACCACACAACTTTTTAAAAACTTTTCCACAAATATTTTCCACAAGGGGTTAAGCATGGAAAGCTGCACACTTGTTTTTTTATGGGTTCACTGGTTTTGATCCAGGGACCCCCATTATAATTTAAAAAGAGGTATATTAAAAAATGTGTTCGGTGTATATAAAACAAAAAAGGTTTTGTAAAGATTGAGTTGGGAGGGGGTAGGGGAATTCAGTGTGATCGTGGACCCCCTATTGAAATTAGATCTTGGTTGCAGTGGATGATGTATGCACAACAATAGGGCAATATTTCCACCACAGTCTCCTGAAGAAAGCATCTTCCCTTCACTATGAACAACACACTTTGGGCTCTATTTTAATAAACCAAACGCAATGGTGAACGCAAGAGTAATCGCTTGGCGGTATCGCTCTGAGGGCGTGTCGGCGAGAAATTTGGTAATTTCATGACGGCAATCTTAGCGCACCTTATGGCGGTATTGCTAAAAGGCTGGGTTTAAACGTCCAAGGTGTGTCTCTATGGTAGCCAATCAAATTGTTGTTCTCATGCTTTAAAACGCAATCGCGTTGGAACGCAATCGCTCCATGCAATTTCATAATGAGCAACCCAAACGCACTGGACCGTCAACGACAAGATTTTCCGCACAGGAATCAGACATACTTGCAACAGAAGTACAGGCTAGGACTGTAGTAATTTATGGATCACAATCCACACCACCTCGTCTCCCAGAAGTTCGGAAGGCACGGGAGGAGGTGGCGAATGCATTAATTAGCCTACATTAGGTGATGTAGGCATAATTATGATTCAAATGGTAGGCTTATGATTCAACTGTGTCAATGTGTAATTTATATATTATAGGCTATTGGTCTACATGATCGCAAGTTTCTTGTAAGCTGTCCTGTTTTATTCTAGTAGTTTAAATTAAAATTAATTAATTAATAATAATTATAGGCTATTTGTTCATTAAATGGAAGTGTACCTATAGACACTACATAGAACTACATGACGAATAAGTTGGCAAATTGCCAGAGTCTATTGCGTTCCCGCTAAGAGGTGGTTCCAGCTGATCATAACGCAATGGGTTTTCGTTGGTTCAAATTGTCACTGAGCCGAAAGTATTTTAGAACACGCCCCAGACAGCGCCACCCATCCCACTGCAGCGCAAGCGAAACGATGTTATGTTGAGAATTTGTTGATCCTAGCGGTATTGCTGAGAAACGCCATAGCGCCAGTTTTAAGACGTTGATGCTGTCAACAAGCTTGCGTTTGACTATACCGTCCCCTTGCGCTGGTTTGAAAATAGAGCCCTTTATACTTTATTCCCCACAACACAAATTATTTCATTATTTTCATATTTCATAACTGTCACTAATCACTTGCATCGCACATTTAAATTAATATTACTTTTGTCCCTGTACTGCTGGCAGCAAACGCAGAAATTTATCTACGGGAATCAAAAAAAAGAGAAAGAAGCCGAAATAAAGAACATCTTAAATGTCCCTGGTGGCTAATGTGAGTGTTGACATGTATTAAGTGTTGTCAGGTCTAATTTTCATCAGCCCAGAGAGCTTCTCGTTGCATATGTCACTGTAGAGGGACTACTCTGATACCCTGGTGGAGAAGCAAACCAAAGGTTTGGTTTAAAATATTAAAATAAAATATTCTCCCCCCTTCTCCTCGTAAGCCTTTACTCATTTCCCTGAAGCGTCTTTCCCAGCCTGAACATCTGAAACAAGGAGCAGACGCTTCTTTCCATCTCTCACGCCGCCTCCACATCCCAGGGTAACAGCGACGGTTTGAATTCAAATGAGAGGACTGTGATGGGCATTCCTGCGCACTGCGGTGCAGAATAACGTGGAGCCACAGCTGGTTACGTTCTCCGTGTCCCCGTCAAATCCCCACATTTCAGCAACAGAAAAAGTAGTGCGCTGCTGGAGCAGAGCATTTTGGGAAGGCAACCAGTGTATCACGCTATCGTGCTAAAGCAAAACTGTCTTACAAAACTGGTGGGATGGGGGGTTAACAGTTCCTTTTTCCTAAACTTTGCACACACAAAAATGGTGGTGTACCAGGGTCTTCAATTAACACCCTAGGGTGTCTATATGAGTCTGTGGACTCATAAACACAATAGGGTGTTAAATGTACACCAGCAGTGTTGAATATACACCAACATTTTTTGCTGTGTGGGTTAAAAGTCAACCTTGTGTTCCTCGATTAGTTTCACTGACTCGTTATGTGATATTGAACAGGAAAAGGAAGCTCTGGTGTGTTTTTCACAAACCAGTGAAACCACAGAAGAAATCCTTATGGACATCATGTCAAGATGTGCAACGACAGGCTATGTGTAGGAACAATTTCCTAGAGCCAGATGTGCGTAACGTATAACATTTCCTCCATTCGGCTTTATGCTCTGATTCTAACCTAAATAGTTTATTTGGGGAAGTACCTAGGAGCATTGGTGCTGGATTTTAAATCTGCAGTTTTGCCAAAAGTTAAGGAAATTAACTTGTAATCCGTTGATTGCAAAAAATTGGTAAGGTTGAAGGTTTGAATTCAAGTGGGGTACCGGTATGTACCTTTTTTTAGTGAGATACTTTTGATATTCAACCCTGATTTGCTTGTGGAAATATCCACTAGTATGAATGGATTATTTGTAAAATTGAAGGCATGTAAAACAAGTTAAATCAGAACAAAGGTGGCTGTGACACAAACCGAACAAAATGGCAGTTGGCTATGTCTTGATTTCAAATCATAACATGACTCTCTTCATTGAAAAATACAGAACTTCCCCCTGTTTCGTGAAATAAATATCTGT
Source organism: Synaphobranchus kaupii (assembly GCA_029718625.1). Taxonomy (NCBI): domain Eukaryota; kingdom Metazoa; phylum Chordata; class Actinopteri; order Anguilliformes; family Synaphobranchidae; genus Synaphobranchus; species Synaphobranchus kaupii. The sequence goes on from CM056391.1 coordinate 4,891,663, forward strand.
TCTCACCTGTAGTAATGTGGTCATGTGACTGGGAAGATTCTGATTTGGTCAGACTCATTGACGCCTCCTTCATCTGTGTTGTGCTCAGAGGTGGAAGGTCCAGGTTCAGAAGGTAAAAGTCCTCCCCAGTATTTTGTTCCAACCACCTGGATTTGCTAGTCACCACAATTCTTAAGCCAGGAGGTAGAACCAATTAGTGAAATCAGCTGGCTCAGTTCGTGGGTGGAAGAAAAACATGGCTGGACTTTTTACTTTCTAACCCCTGGACTTTCCACCTCTGCCTGAAACTGATACTGGGAGACAGCACAGCTGTCTTTGAAAATAAATAACTAAATGAATTTGGCCAATGACACGCAAATTTGTTTTTGGAAATGAAACGGAAAGTCGGAGTGATTTCTCAGGAGGCCCGATGGATGTTCACCTGTGGATAAGGGTATGGTATGGCTTTTCAGAACTTCATGCGGCGGTCGACTTTTCTGAGAGCGCCAAATTGTTTGGCGAAAAGTAAAGTCGTCTCTCCCTCCTTGATGTTCTGCGGAGATCAACTGTTTGTCAGTAAAAGCAAGACCAGGAGGCATGAGCTGCTTGCATGTGCTGTAGAAAAACACACACACACACACACACACACACACACACACACACACGCACACACGCACACACACACACACACTCACACACTCACACACACACTATTCAACATTGGGGGAAAAAAATAATAAAATTCATGTGAGTTACAATATACAAGGAGAAAGGTATGGAATGAATGAAAATAACTGCAGTTCCCTCACAGGAAAAATAAGTTATTCTATTCTAATCTAGCACATTTGAGTTGTGAAATAAGATTTATTAAATCATTCCATCTTAATTTGCAGGTTCAAGTTTAGCTTTTTTATGTTACTTAATATTATGACCATGACGGTTTCTGAGAACTGAACGGACATTTGAAAATGGACATTTGATTAAAAAAATTTTAAAAAAGCGAATTAATGATGGTAAATGGATTTTAAAACAAGAACTTGCATTAATACTTAATACTTCATTACAGCTATTTATCTCCGTAAGTGTTACATGGCATGTTCAAAACCATGACAGAAATTAACCATAACCATAACTGGTTATGTCATCAATCATAAATGAGCATATGATGTGTGTCACTAGGTACATCCTTGTGCAAATTGAATCAAGCATGCACTCGGATTTTAATTTGTAGCCATCTTTGGGTACCATTTCATACAGGTACGTACATTCCATGCACCTTCATTTGCATACTTCCAGACCATCCTCATCCTCATCCAGGTGTGCTCATGCATTCTATCATCAGACCTGATACTTTTGTTCCTGCTGATTAGTATTCCGGCATAATCCATCCACCTGAAGGGACATTTCACACAAATCAGTGGAAATGAACGCCCGGAGAATAAAAACTAAGCAGACAAACTTTTTCAGAAAGATCTTTAGGGTTTCAGAAGAAAATATGGAAACGAATGGTGGACATAGAATCTCACCAGACAGGGAGGGATTCCATCAATCTGCAAAATGTCACGTGATGCACTACAGGGGTGACACAACACACCATAATGCGTTTATTGCCATGAGCATTTATGAAGGGGATATCTATTGCTTATAAAGGAGTTATATAGCTTTTTTTGAAGGAGCATTCATAGAAAGTGTTAGCAAATGTTGAGGTGGAAAAGAGCAGGCAGCAGTGAACAGGGACACAAAATACATTATAAAAGGCATCTCTGAGGTCACTTTTGTGTTTGTACGCGTGTATACAGGAACTGGGGCAACTGCATTCACATGCATCAAATGTACTACACGGTGTCAACTACAGGACGGAGAGAGTTTACATTGGCTATGACATTACTTCCAGAAACAAAGATAACGAACGCTGAACGGTTGTTTTGGGATTGAGTCCTTGGCTCAAATTTCAGGTTTGGGAATGAAAAGCAGAGCTGACGGGCCTGGAACAAGGAAATATGACAAAGGAGTATCTTGTTAAAATCCGCATTGCGAAGAATGTTGGGAATATTGAGCAGATGGTGGTGGAGAATCGTCAATTAAATTAAATTTGTGTACCACTTTTTAGGGGGGGGGGGGGGGGTGGAATAAAGGTGGAACGGATGGTAGCAGAAATGTAATGAGGGATCTTGAGTGCACTGAACATGTACATGTGGCAAGAGATTGTCAAAAATGGACATTAGCTATTTTGACCATGCTGGTCTTTAGGCCCTAGACCCTGAGCCGACCAGAGGAGGATGGGTTCCCCCCTTGAGTCTGGTTCCTCCCAAGGTTTCTTCCTAGTTACACCAGGGAGTTTTTCCTTGCCACTGTTGCCTTTGGCTTGCTCTTGTGGGGGGTTTAGGCTGGGTTTTTCTGTGAAGCGCATTGTGACAACTAGTTGTGAAATGCGCTATATAAATAAATATTGATTTGATTTGAAAAATCTGACTCATACGATACACTGCAACACAAAGAGAAGGGACGCTTTGGATAAAAGCGTCTGCTAAATAAATGTAATGTAATGTAATGTAATGACGCTGTACATGTTCCTCCAGAACCTTCTAAAACCCTCCTGCCAAGTGTTCCCTGTTTGCAGAGATGAGTGGAGCACTTTTTTTTTTTTTAAATGTATCCCCTGAGCCAGATGATGAATCGAGGTTTCAATTAAACTGTTTTGAATAGGACTCATCGCCGCCTTTTTTCTCCGTCAACGTGTCTCGGTTTCTAACGTGGCTTCTACGTAAATAAATGGGCGTAATTATTTTTCGCAAAATCGCCCACTGTTCTTGTTGACAGTCCTTAATGTCTTGGATATGGGCGGGGGGGGGGTTGTTAATGAGTCTGGTTCGTCCGCTGCGTTTACATTACTCATTTCCTGTTAGCTGGGCCTTGCGCAGGTGCAGAAGATCCTTCTAGAACAATAAGGAAAGCAACAGGGAGGATTTTTTCCGACTGCCCCCCACCCCCCCGTTTTACATATAATGCTGGGAATCTAAACACCATCCATCGGCCTTTCCCTTTCATCACATCCAAAAGGAATAATAAAATAAAATAAACGTTGGCAGTGTGGCGTAGTGCTAAAAGGACTGGATTTATGTGGGGGGGGGGGGGGGTCTCGGTGGCGTAGCCTGGAGAGCGCTGTCCACATTCTCATTGCGAGCCGCGACGTTGGCGGCTCGAATCCGCCCGCGCGACCTTTGTCACATGTCTCTCCCTCTCCCTCTCCCTCTCCCCATTCCTCCTGTCTCTACTGTGCTGTCCAATAAAGCAGAAAAAATCCCTAAAACATTTTTTTTGTTTAAAAAAAAAAAAAAAAGACATTATTTTGCGGCCTGGAGGTCAGGGGCTTGAATCTCGATCGGGGTTTTCCCATCATACCCTTGACTAAGCTTCTTAACCACGTTTCCGTAAATACCCAGCTCCGCTAGCACATGGTGCGTTCAAAGTAAGTTACGTAAGCGTGCTCGCTATGAGAATAAGTCCTGCCATGCAAATGAGCCGTGGCAGATATGGCTGGTTTGTAATTACTTGCAACGGGAAGACAGGCTAAGCACCTGTCTGCCATATTGGTTGTGTTCATTCCTGTGGTAACCCGTACCACATCAAAAGATGTCTAAGAAGCGCCACGCGGTGTAATAAGTTTGGAGCCAAATTTATGACGCGAGCATCTTGTTCCCAGAGCAGTGGGATATGTGGCAAGTATAAGCATCGTAATCGAGTTTTATTAAGATGTACCGTGATGGAATTTATTAACATGTATTGTAATGCTTTATAAACGCACATCATTTCTGTTGGAAATTGGGAATGACACAATTTCAGATGTAATTATGAAATGTCACATCACTGAAAATCTTCAAATCCATAAAACCCAACAGTACAAAACAAGTCCAAAACTTTCATGGAAACCAACATACAGTTGTCCTTTTACCAAGCATTAACATAGTTACTACCTTCTTATTATGTAATGTAATTGTAATTATTGGGGCAGATGCAAATGGTGTGTGTGTGTGTGTGTGTGTGTGTGTGTGTGTATGTCTGTTGCTCATCTATGAAGGAACACAAACAGCATGCACACACATCTGTATGTGTTCATTTTTCTCTTTTTTTAAAAGAAAGTTTTGATAAATCACAGACTTCATTGCCGCACCACAGGACATTATGGACTCCTGATGTGCTGTCTAACCGAGTCCGGGAAAAGCCTTAACTGCTTCGCATGGACTTCTCACGACTGTTTTAAGTTTCCCTGCCAAACGCTGAAGCCCAGGTTCAAAGCCATAATATATCCTGACGGTGGATACACTCTACCCAGCATGGGCCTGGTCTTGTGTTCATTCTGACCATGTTCTGGGACACATTGGACTTTGACGTCATGGACACTAACTGCCAGAATTTTCAAACAATATCAAACACAACAAGGTTAGATGTGAGCTCAGGATTTTTAATCCTTGTCTCATCTCTGTTTTTAAAAAAAATCATATTGTCTGGCTTTGACCAAACAATTACTGTAAATGCGAACTTGTTCTCGATCAAACTTGTCCGCTTAATGAATGGCTTAAATAAAGTTTTATGCCCAGTTTGATTTAGAAGTTCCCAAAGCTTTTGAGTTGCACTTTTTTCAAAATGAAAAATTGATCTAAAAACGGTTACCTTTTTAATTTTAACTAGTTTGGTTGCACCACGAGGAGCAGTCGTGACATGATTTTTTTGAGTTTGTACTTCACAGTCAAATATACAAACGATCTTACTTTTTTCCTTTGTGTAGAATAATTAACATAATATATATGGAAGTGACAGCAACTGTGCCTCATTCGTTATTTAATCTTTCAAACATACGGCTACAGTCTGGTTCCTTCTTTAACCTTTACAATTCAAGGCACAGTCTGCAAACATTACTTCATTCTAATTAAATGAGCAGTATATCCTCTCACTGTACTGGCAGCTATTTTTACATTAACTGATCTGGCTGTGACATCTGTTTGACAGGGAGTGCGATACACTGTGAAATTAAACATAATCTCTGTTCTTGATAATATATACAGTATATTTCTCCCCCTACACCATATAGAGTAATGTAACAACTTTTCACTGTTTTTAGTCATTTAAACCAAAAGGTATTTGCCATTTTCTGTGGATAGTAGTCGTGTGCTGTCATTATGGAGATATTATAAAATAATTTCCACATCACTGGATATTTATTACAATTATTTCCTAGACAAATTAAACAGAAATGTAATCTTAACAGAAAGACGCATGCATGTCTATTCTGCCGTGTGTGATTGTAAGTTACTATGTTGAAAAATGGAAAAATTATGAGGGAACCATAACTTGGTGAGTGTGACGCAATTATGCATTCTAATGAAACATTGCTTTACCACGTCTATTAAAGTTGTCGTAATTTTGCAATCTTGGTACAATGTAGAAAAATCCCTCTTGTTCCCCAATCCTAACAATGTGGTTCCACGTTTTCCCAGCGTAATTCGGTTTTCTGTACCCAAGGGCATTCTGATTGTGGATTATGGATTCCTGTCGATCTTGCTGGTGTTTGTTTTCTGGAATGTTGTTGAATTGAGATTTTGTGGGGTTTAGTAGGGCCAGATACAGAGTGCTGAAACACACACGTATCCTGAACCAAGCATGGCAGGGGTTAGAAATTTCCCATGATGCATCTGCAGGTCAGAGGGTAGGCAATGGCAAAGGACAGGGGCTGTGACCAAATTCCCTGCCCCCTGTACACTCAGACCCCTGTCTACTATATGCCCTGTCCCCTCAGTTTGCAAGTAGTGTGCAAAATAATTCCTGCAAAACTCTTTCCAAATTAGTGAGGAAGTAGTTTGTAATATTAATTTTTTATTTTTATTGAGAATATCAATCAGCTTACATATGAC
>CM056391.1:4898050-4920550 GCA_029718625.1 Synaphobranchus kaupii
TTTTGGACATAAGCCTATAGCCTTATGTTTTTCATTTTCCCCAAAACATATTTGTCATCATAAATGTCTTAAAACGCATTATTTTTCACTTATTTCACCGCAGTTATTAAGTACATATAATTTTCCTACACATCGGAATCAAAAAATGGCATTTTAATTTTGTTGACCATTTTTTGCCCCTTTTTTGACATAAGCCTATAGTCTTATGTTTTTTCATTTTCCCCAAAACACATTTTTCATCATAAATGTCTTAAAACTCATTATTTTTCACTTATTTCACCGCAGTTATTAAGTACATATAATTTTCTACACATCGGAATCAAATATTGGCATTTAATTTTGTTGACCATTTTTGCCCTTTTTTGACATAAGCCTATAGTCTTATGTTTTTTTCATTTTCCCCAAAACATATTTTTCATCATAAATGTCTTAAAACTCAGTATTTTTCACTTATTTCACGCAGTTATTAAGTACATATAATTTTCTACACATCGGAGTCAAATATTGGCATTTTAATTTTATTGACCATTTTGGCCCATTTTGGACATAAGCCTATAGCCTTATGTTTTTTTCATTTTCCCCAAAACATATTTTTCATCATAAATTGTCTTAAAACGCATTATTTTTCACTTATTTCCCCGCAGTTATTAAGTACATATAATTTTCTATACATCGGAATCAAATAATGGCATTTTAATTTTATTGACCATTTTGGGCCCATTTTGGACATAAGCCTTATGTTTTTTCATTTTCCCCAAAACATATTTTTCATCATAAATGTCTTAAAACTCAGTATTTTTTCACTTATTTCACCGCAGTTATTAAGTACATATAATTTTCTACACATCGGAGTCAAATATTGGCATTTTAATTTTATTTACCATTTTGGCCCATTTTGGACATAAGCCTATAGCCTTATGTTTTTTCATTTTCCCCAAAACATATTTGTCATCATAAATGTCTTAAAACTCATTATTTTTTCACTTATTTCACCGCAGTTATTAAGTACATATAATTTTCTACACATCGGAATCAAATATTGTGCATTTTAATTTTATTGACCATTTTGGCCCATTTGGACATAAGCCTTATGTGTTTTCATTTTCCCCAAAACATATTTTTCATCATAAATGTCTTAAAACCCTCAGTATTTTTCACTTATTTCACCGCAGTTATTAAGTACATATAATTTTCTAGACATCGGAGTCAAATATTGGCATTTTAATTTTATTGACCATTTTGGCCCATTTTGGACATGAGCCTATAGCCTATGTTTTTTCATTTCCCAAAACATATTTTTAATCAATAAATGTCTTAAAACTCAGTATTTTTCACTTATTTCACCGCAATTATTAAGTACATATAATTTTCTATATATCGGAATCAAAAAATGGCATTTTAATTTTGTTGACCATTTTGGCCCTTTTGGACATAAGCCTATAGCCTTATGTTTTTTTCATTTTCCCCAAAACATATTTTTCATCATAAATGTCTTAAAACTCAGTATTTTTCACTTATTTCACCGCAGTTATTAAGTACATATAATTTCCTACACATCGGAATCAAAAAATGGCATTTTAATTTTGTTGACCATTTTTGCCCTTTTTTGACATAAGCCTATAGTCTTATGTTTTTTAATTTTCCCCAAAACACATTTTTAATCATAAATGTCTTAAAACTCATTATTTTTCACTTATTTCACCGCAGTTATTAAGTACATATAATTTTCTACAAATCGGAATCAAATATTGGCATTTTAATTTTATTGAACATTTTGGCCCATTTTGGACATAAGCCTTATGTTTTTTCATTTTCCCCAAAACATATTTTTCATCATAAATGTCTTAAAACTCAGTATTTTTCACTTATTTCACCGCAGTTATTAAGTACATATAATTTTCTACACATCGGAGTCAAATATTGGCATTTTAATTTTATTGACCATTTTGGCCCATTTTGGACATAAGCCTATATATAGCCTTATGTGTTTTCATTTTCCCCAAAACATATTTTTCATCATAAATGTCTTAAAACTCTGTATTTATTCACTTATTTCACCGCAGTTATTAAGTACATATAATTTTCTACACATCGGAGTCAAATATTGGCATTTTAATTTTATTGACCATTTTGGCCATTTTGGACATAAGCCTTATGTTTTTTCATTTTCCCCAAAACATATTTTTCATCATAAATGTCTTAAAACTCAGTATTTTTCACTTATTTCACCGCAATTATTAAGTACATATAATTTTCTATATATCGGAATCAAAAAATGGCATTTAATTTTGTTGACCATTTTTGCCCTTTTTTGACATAAGCCTATAGTCTTATGTTTTTTCATTTTCCCCAAAACATATTTTTCATCATAAATGTCTTAAAACTCAGTATTTTCACTTATTTCACCGCAGTTATTAAGTACATATAATTTTCTACACATCGGAGTCAAATATTGGCATTTTAATTTTATTTACCATTTTGGCCCATTTTGGACATAAGCCTATAGCCTTATGTTTTTTTCATTTTTCCCAAAACATATTTGTCATCATAAATGTCTTAAAACTCATTATTTTTCACTTATTTTCACCGCAGTTATTAAGTACATATAATTTTCTACACATCGGAATCAAAATATTGGCATTTTAATTTTATAGACCATTTTGGCCCATTTTGGACATAAGCCTATAGCCTTATGTTTTTTCATTTTCCCAAAACATATTTTTCATCATAAATGTCTTAAAACGCATATTTTTCACATATTTCACCGCAGTTATTAAGTACATATAATTTTCTATACATCGGAGATCAAATTTTGGCATTTTAATTTTATTGACCATTTTGGCCCATTTTGGACATAAGCCTTATGTTTTTTCATTTTCCCCAAAACATATTTTTCATCATAAATGGTCTTAAAACTCAGTATTTTTCACTTATTTCACCGCAGTTATTAAGTACATATAATTTTCTACACATCGGAGTCAAATATTGGCATTTAATTTTATTGACCATTTTGGCCCATTTTGGACATAAGCCTATATATAGCCTATGTGTTTTCATTTTCCCAAAACATATTTTTCATCATAAATGTCTTAAAACGCATTATTTTTCACTTATTTCCCCGCAGTTATTAAGTACATATAATTTTCTATACATCGGAATCAAATAATGGCATTTTAATTTTATTGACCATTTTGGCCCATTTTTGGACATAAGCCTATAGCCTTATGTTTTTTTCATTTTCCCCAAAACATATTTTTCATCATAAATGTCTTAAAACTCAGTATTTTTCACTTATTTCACCGCAATTATTAAGTACATATAATTTTCTATATATCGGAATCAAAAAATGGCATTTTAATTTTTGTTGACCATTTTGGCCCTTTTGGACATAAGCCTATAGCCTTATGTTTTTTTCATTTTCCCCAAACATTTTTTCATCATAAATGTCTTAAAACTCAGTATTTTTCCCTTATTTCACCGCAGTTATTAAGTACATATAATTTTCTACACATCGGAATCAAAAATGGCATTTTAATTTTGTTGACCATTTTTGCCCTTTTTGACATAAGCCTATAGTCTTATGTTTTTTCATTTTCCCCAAAACATATTTTTCATCATAAATGTCTTAAAACTCAGTATTTTTCACTTATTTCACCGCAGTTATTAAGTACATATAATTTTCTACACATCGGAGTCAAATATTGGCATTTTAATTTTATTTACCATTTTGGCCCATTTTGGACATAAGCCTATAGCCTTATGTTTTTTCATTTTTTCCCAAAAACATATTTGTCATCATAAATGTCTTAAAACTCATTATTTTTCACTTATTTCACCGCAGTTATTAAGTACAATTAATTTTCTACACATCGGAATCAAATATTGGCATTTTAATTTTATTGACCATTTTGGCCCATTTTGGACATAAGCCTATAGCCTTATGTTTTTTCATTTTCCCAAAAACATATTTTTCATCATAAATGTCTTAAAACGCATTATTTTTCACATATTTCACCGCAGTTATTAAGTACATATAATTTTCTATACATCGGAATCAAATATTGGCATTTTAATTTTATTGACCATTTTGGCCCATTTTGGACATAAGCCTTATGTTTTTTCATTTTCCCCAAAACATATTTTTCATCATAAATGTCTTAAAACTCAGTATTTTTCACTTATTTCACCGCAGTTATTAAGTACATATAATTTTCTACACATCGGAGTCAAATATTGGGCATTTTAATTTTATTGACCATTTTGGCCCATTTTGGACATAAGCCTATATATAGCCTTATGTGTTTTCATTTCCCCAAAACATATTTTTCATCATAAATGTCTTAAAACGCATTATTTTTCACTTATTTCCCCGCAGTTATTAAGTACATATAATTTTTCTATACATCGGAATCAAATAATGGCATTTTAATTTTATTGACCATTTTGGCCCATTTTGGACATAAGCCTATAGCCTTATGTTTTTTTCATTTTCCCCAAAACAATTTTTTCATCATAAATGTCTTAAAACTCAGTATTTTTCACTTATTTCACCGCAATTATTAAGTACATATAATTTTCTATATATCGGAATCAAAAAAATGGCATTTTAATTTTGTTGACCATTTGGCCCTTTTGACATAAGCCTATAGCCTTATGTTTTTTTCATTTTCCCCAAAACATATTTTTCATCATAAATGTCTTAAAAGCTCAGTATTTTTCCCTTATTTCACCGCAGTTATTAAGTACATATAATTTTCTACACATCGGAATCAAAAAATGGCATTTTAATTTTGTTGACCATTTTTGCCCTTTTTTGACATAAGCCTATAGTTCTTATGTTTTTTCATTTTCCCCAAAACATATTTTTCATCATAAATTGTCTTAAAACTCAGTATTTTCACTTATTTCACCGCAGTTATTAAGTACATATAATTTTTCTACACATCGGAGTCAAATATTGGCATTTTAATTTTATTTACCATTTTGGCCCATTTTGGACATAAGCCTATAGCCTTATGTTTTTTTCATTTTTCCCAAACATATTTGTCATCATAAATGTCTTAAAACTCATTATTTTTCACTTATTTCACCGCAGTTATTAAGTACATATAATTTTCTACACATCGAAATCAAATATTGGCATTTTAATTTTATTGACCATTTTGGCCCATTTTTGGACATAAGCCTATAGCCTTATGTTTTTTCATTTTCCCAAAAACATATTTTTCATCATAAATGTCTTAAAACGCATTATTTTTCACATATTTCACCGCAGTTATTAAGTACATATAATTTTCTATACATCGGAATCAAATATTGGCATTTTAATTTTATTGACCATTTTGGCCCATTTTGGACATAAGCCTTATGTTTTTTTCATTTTCCCAAAACATATTTTTCATCATAAATGTCTTAAAACTCAGTATTTTTCACTTATTTCACCGCAGTTATTAAAGTACATATAATTTTCTACACATCGGAGTCAAATATTGGCATTTTAATTTTATTGACCATTTTGGCCCATTTTGGACATAAGCCTATATATAGCCTTATGTGTTTTCATTTTCCCCAAAACATATTTTTCATCATAAATGTCTTAAAACGCATTATTTTTCACTTATTTCCCCGCAGTTATTAAGTACATATAATTTTCTATACATCGGAATCAAATAATGGCATTTTAATTTTATTGACCATTTTGGCCCATTTTGGACATAAGCCTATAGCCTTATGTTTTTTCATTTTCCCAAAACATATTTTTCATCATAAATGACTTAAAACTCAGTATTTTTCACTTATTTCACCGCAATTATTAAGTACATATAATTTTCTATATATCGGAATCAAAAAAATGGCATTTTAATTTTGTTGACCATTTTGGCCCTTTTGGACATAAGCCTATTGCCTTATGTTTTTTTCATTTTCCCCAAAACATATTTTTCATCATAAATGTCTTAAAACTCAGTATTTTTCACTTATTTCACCGCAGTTATTAAGTACATATAATTTTCTACACATCGGAATCAAAAAATGGCATTTTAATTTTGTTGACCATTTTTGCCCTTTTTTGACATAAGCCTATAGTCTTATGTTTTTTCATTTTCCCCAAAACATATTTTTCATCATAAATGTCTTAAAACTCAGTATTTTTCACTTATTTCACCGCAGATATTAAGTACATATAATTTTCTACACATCGGAGTCAAATATTGGCATTTTAATTTTATTTACATTTTGGCCCATTTTGGACATAAGCCTATAGCCTTATGTTTTTTCATTTTCCAAAAACATATTTTTCATCATAAATGTCTTAAAACGCATTATTTTTCACATATTTCACCGCAGTTATTAAAGTACATATAATTTTCTATACATCGGAATCAAATATTGGCATTTTAATTTTATTGACCATTTTGGCCCATTTTGGACATAAGCCTTATGTTTTTTCATTTTCCCCAAAACATATTTTTCATCATAAATGTCTTAAAACTCAGTATTTTTCACTTATTTCACCGCAGTTATTAAGTACATATAATTTTCTACACATCGGCGTCAAATATTGGCATTTTAATTTTATTGACCATTTTGGCCCATTTTGGACATAAGCCTATATATAGCCTTATGTGTTTTCATTTTCCCCAAAACATATTTTTCATCATAAATGTCTTAAAACTCAGTATTTTTTCACTTATTTCACCGCAGTTATTAAGTACATATAATTTTCTACACATCGGAGTCAAATATTGGCATTTTAATTTTATTGACCATTTTGGCCCATTTTGGACATAAGCCTATATATAGCCTTATGTTTTTTTTCATTTTCCCCCAAAACATATTTTTCATCATAAATGTCTTAAAACTCAGTATTTTTCACTTATTTCACCGCAGTTATTAAGTACATATAATTTTCTACACATCGGAATCAAAAAATGGCATTTAATTTTGTTGACCATTTTTGCCCTTTTTTGACATAAGCCTATAGTCTTATGTTTTTTCATTTTCCCCAAAACATATTTTTCATCATAAATGTCTTAAAACTCAGTATTTTTCACTTATTTCACCGCAGTTATTAAGTACATATAATTTTCTACACATCGGAGTCAAATATTGGCATTTTAATTTTATTTACCATTTTGGCCCAATTTATAGCCTTATGTTTTTTCATTCTCCCAAAAACATATTTTTCATCATAAATGTCTTAAAACGCATTATTTTTCACATATTTCACCGCAGTTATTAAGTACATATAATTTTCTATACATCGGAATCAAATATTGGCAATTTTAATTTTATTGACCATTTTGGCCCATTTTGGACATAAGCCTTATGTTTTTTCATTTTCCCCAAAACATATTTTTCATCATAAATGTCTTAAACTCAGTATTTTTCACTTATTTCACCGCAGTTATTAAGTACATATAATTTTCTACACATCGGAGTCAAATATTGGCATTTTAATTTTATTGACCATTTTGGCCCATTTTGGACATAAGCCTATATATAGCCTTATGTGTTTTCATTTTCCCCAAAACATATTTTTCATCATAAATGTCTTAAAACTCAGTATTTTCACTTATTTCACCGCAGTTATTAAGTACATATAATTTTCTACACATCGGAGTCAAATATTGGCATTTTAATTTATTGACCATTTTGGCCCATTTTGGACATAAGCCTATATATAGCCTTATGTGTTTTCATTTTCCCCAAAACATATTTTTCATCATAAATGTCTTAAAACGCATTATTTTTCACTTATTTCCCCGCAGTTATTAAGTAACATATAATTTTCTATACATCGGAATCAAATAATGGCATTTTAATTTTATTGACCATTTTGGCCCATTTTGGACATAAGCCTATAGCCTTATGTTTTTTCATTTTCCCCAAAACATATTTTTCATCATAAATGTCTTAAAAACGCATTATTTTTCACTTATTTCCCCGCAGTTATTAAGTACATTAATTTTCTATACATCGGAATCAAAATAATGGCATTTTAATTTTATTGACCATTTTGGCCCATTTTGGACATAAGCCTATAGCCTTATGTTTTTTCATTTTCCCCAAAACATATTTTTCATCATAAATGTCTTAAAACTCAGTATTTTTCACTTATTTCACCGCAATTATTAAGTACATATAATTTTCTATATATCGGAATCAAAAAATGGCATTTTAATTTTGTTGACCATTTTGGCCCTTTTGGACATAAGCCTATAGCCTTATGTTTTTTTCATTTTCCCCAAAACATATTTTTCATCATAAATGTCTTAAAACTCATTATTTTTCACTTATTTCACCGCAGTTATTAAGTACATATAATTTTCTACACATCGGAATCAAATATTGGCATTTTAATTTTATTGACCATTTTGGCCCATTTGGACATAAGCCTTATGTTTTTTCATTTTCCCCAAAACATATTTTTCATCATAAATGTCTTAAAACTCAGTATTTTTCACTTATTTCACCGCAGTTATTAAGTACATATAATTTTCTACACATCGGAGTCAAATATTGGCATTTAAATTTTATTTACCATTTTGGCCCATTTTGGACATGAGCCTATAGCCTTATGTTTTTTCATTTTTCCCAAAACATATTTGTCATCATAAATGTCTTAAAACTCATTATTTTTCATTTATTTCACCGCAGTTATTAAGTACATATAATTTTCTACACATCGGAATCAAATATTGGCATTTTAATTTTATTGACCATTTTGGCCCATTTTGGACATAAGCCTATAGCCTTATGTTTTTTCATTTTCCCAAAAACATATTTTTCATCATAAATGTCTTAAAACGCATTATTTTTCACATATTTCACCGCAGTTATTAAGTACATATAATTTTCTATACATCGGAATCAAATATTGGCATTTTAATTTTATTGACCATTTTGGCCCATTTTGGACATAAGCCTTATGTTTTTTCATTTTCCCAAAACATATTTTTCATCATAAATGTCTTAAAACTCAGTATTTTTCACTTATTTCACCGCAGTTATTAAGTACATATAATTTTCTACACATCGGAGTCAAATATTGGCATTTTAATTTTATTGACCATTTTGGCCCATTTTGGACATAAGCCTATATATAGCCTTATGTGTTTTCATTTTCCCCAAAACATATTTTTCATCATAAATGTCTTAAAACTCAGTATTTTTCACTTATTTCACCGCAGTTATTAAGTACATATAATTTTCTACACATCGGAATCAAATATTGGCATTTTAATTTTATTGACCATTTTGGCTCATTTTGGACATAAGCCTATAGCCTTATGTTTTTTCATTTTCCCCAAACATATTTTTCATCATAAATGTCTTAAAACTCAGTATTTTTCACTTATTTCACCGCAATTATTAAGTACATATAATTTTTCTACACATCGGAATCAAATATTGGCATTTTAATTTTGTTGACCGTTTTGGCCCTTTGGACATCCTCCTTTAGTGAGCAGCTATACCACCATGCAATCTGCTGCTACTGAATGGTTGAAGCTAAGCAGGTGTGGGCTTGGTTTGTACTTGGATAGGAGACCTCTGAGGAAAAACAAATATGCTGCTGGAAATGGTGCTGGTGTTCCAGTAGGAAGCAGTCTTCATTCTGATCCAATACACTTCAGTGTAATGATGGGGACAAAATATATTCCTTGTCTGAAACCTGATTATTTTTCAATTATTTCACCGCAGTTATTAAGTACATATAATTTTCTACACATCGGAATCAAATATTGGCATTTTAATTTTATTGACCATTTTGGCTCATTTTGGACATAAGCCTATAGCCTTATGTTTTTTCATTTCCCCAAAACATATTTTTCATCATAAATGTCTTAAAAACTCAGTATTTTTCACTTATTTCACCGCAATTATTAAGTAAATATAATTTCCTACACATCGGAATCAAAAAATGGCATTTTAATTTTGTTGACCATTTTGGCCCTTTTTGGACATAAGCCTATAGCCTTATGTTTTTTCATTTTCCCCAAAACATATTTTTCATCATAAATGTCTTAAAACTCAGTATTTTTCACTTATTTCACCACAATTATTAAGTACATATAATTTCCTACACATCGGAATCAAAAAATGGCATTTTAATTTTGTTGACCATTTTGGCCCTTTTTGGACATAAGCCTATAGCCTTATGTTTTTTCATTTTCCCAAAACACATTTTTCATCATAAATGTCTTAAAACTCATTATTTTTTCACTTATTTCACCGCAGTTATTAAGTACATATAATTTTCTACACATCGGAATCAAATATTGGCATTTTAATTTTATTGACCATTTTGGCCCATTTTGGACATAAGCCTATAGCCTTATGTTTTTTCATTTTCCCCAAAACATATTTTTCATCATAAATGTCTTAAAACTCAGTATTTTTCACTTATTTCACCGCAATTATTAAGTACATATAATTTTCTATATATCGGAATCAAAAAATGGCATTTTAATTTTGTTGACCATTTTTGCCCATTTTGGACATAAGCCTATAGCCTTATGTTTTTTTCATTTTCCCCAAAACATATTTGTCATCATAAATGTCTTAAAACTCATTATTTTTCACTTATTTCACCGCAGTTATTAAGTACATATAATTTTCTACACATCGGAGTCAAATATTGGCATTTTAATTTTATTGACCATTTTGGCCCATTTTGGACATAAGCCTATAGCCTTATGTTTTTTCATTTTTCCCAAAACATATTTGTCATCATAAATGTCTTAAACTCATTATTTTTCACTTATTTCACCGCAGTTATTAAGTACATATAATTTTCTATATATCGGAATCAAAAAATGGCATTTTAATTTTGTTGACCATTTTGGCCCTTTTTGGACATAAGCCTATAGCCTTATGTTTTTTTCATTTTCCCCAAAACATATTTGTCATCATAAATGTCTTAAAACTCATTATTTTTTCACTTATTTCACCACAGTTATTAAGTACATATAATTTTCTACACATCGGAATCAAATATTGGCATTTTAATTTTATTGACCATTTTGGCCCATTTTGGACATAAGCCTATAGCCTTATGTTTTTTCATTTTCCCCAAAACATATTTGTCATCATAAATGTCTTAAAACTCATTATTTTTCACTTATTTCACCGCAGTTATTAAGTACATATAATTTTCTACACATCGGAGTCAAATATTGGCATTTAATTTTATTGACCATTTTGGCCCATTTTGGACATAAGCCTATAGCCTTATGTTTTTTTCATTTTTCCAAAAACATATTTGTCATCATAAATGTCTTAAAACTCATTATTTTTCACTTATTTCACCGCAGTTATTAAGTACATATAATTTTCTACACATCGGAATCAAATATTGGTATTTTACTTTTATTGACCATTTTGGCCCATTTTGGACATAAGCCTATAGCCTTATGTTTTTTAATTTTCCCCAAAACATATTTTTCATCATAAATGTCTTAAAACTCAGTATTTTTCACTTATTTCACCGCAGTTATTAAGTACATATAATTTTCTATATATCGGAATCAAAAAATGGCATTTTAATTTTGTTGACCATTTTGGCCCATTTTGGACATAAGCCTATAGCCTTATGTTTTTTCATTTTCCCCAAAACATATTTTTCATCATAAATGTCTTAAAACTCAGTATTTTTCACTTATTTCACCACAATTATTAAGTACATATAATTTCCTACACATCGGAATCAAAAAATGGCATTTTAATTTTGTTGACCATTTTTGCCCTTTTTTGACATAAGCCTTATGTTTTTCATTTTCCCCAAAACACATTTTTCATCATAAATGTCTTAAAACGCATTATTTTTCACATATTTCACCGCAGTTATTAAGTACATATAATTTTCTATACATCGGAATCAAAGAATGGCATTTTAATTTTGTTGACCATTTTGGCCCATTTTGGACATAAGCCTATAGCCTTATGTTTTTTCATTTTTCCCAAAACATATTTGTCATCATAAATGTCTTAAAACTCATTATTTTTCACTTATTTCACCGCAGTTATTAAGCACATATAATTTTCTACACATCGGAATCAAATATTGGCATTTTAATTTTGTTGACCGTTTTGGCCCTTTGGACATCCTCTTTTAGTGAGCAGCTATACCACCATGCAATCTGCTGCTACTGAATGGTTGAAGCTAAGCAGGTGTGGGCTTGGTTTGTACTTGGATAGGAGACCTCTGAGGAAAACAAAGATGCTGCTGGAAATGGTGCTGGTGTTCCAGTAGGAAGCAGTCTTCATTCTGATCCAATACACTTCAGTGTAATGATGGGGACAAAATATATTCCTTGTCTGAAACCTGATTATTTTTCACTTATTTCACCGCAGTTATTAAGTACATATAATTTTCTACACATCGGAATCAAATATTGGCATTTTAATTTTATTGACCATTTTGGCCCATTTTGGACATAAGCCTATAGCCTCATGTTTTTTCATTTTTCCCAAAACATATTTGTCATCATAAATGTCTTAAAACTCATTATTTTTCACTTATTTCACTGCAGTTATTAAGTACATATAATTTTCTACACATCGGAATCAAATATTGGCATTTTAATTTTATTGACCATTTTGGCCCATTTTGGACATAAGCCTATAGCCTTATGTTTTTTCATTTTTCCCAAAACATATTTGTCATCATAAATGTCTTAAAACTCATTATTTTTCACTTATTCACCGCAGTTATTAAGTACATATAATTTTCTACACATCGGAATCAAATATTGGCATTTTAATTTTATTGACCATTTTGGCCCATTTTGGACATAAGCCGATAGCCTTATGTTTTTTCATTTTCCCCAAAACATATTTTTCATCATAAATGTCTTAAAACGCATTATTTTCACATATTTCACCGCAGTTATTAAGTACATATAATTTTCTATACATCGGAATCAAAGAATGGCATTTTAATTTTGTTGACCATTTTGGCCCATTTTGGACATAAGCCTATAGCCTCATGTTTTTTCATTTTCCCCAAAACATATTTTTCATCATAAATGTCTTAAAACTCAGTATTTTTCACTTATTTCAGCGCAGTTATTAAGTACACATAATTTCCTATATATCGGAATCAAAAAATGGCATTTTAATTTTGTTGACCATTTTGGCCCATTTTGGACATAAGCCTATAGCCTCATGTTTTTTCATTTTCCCCAAAACATATTTTTCATCATAAATGTCTTAAAACGCATTATTTTTCACATATTTCACCGCAGTTATTAAGTACATATAATTTTCTATACATCGGAATCAAAGAATGGCATTTTAATTTTGTTGACCATTTTGGCCCATTTTGGACATAAGCCTATAGCCTCATGTTTTTTCATTTTCCCCAAAACATATTTTTCATCATAAATGTCTTAAAACTCAGTATTTTTCACTTATTTCAGCGCAGTTATTAAGTACACATAATTTCTATATATCGGAATCAAAAAATGGCATTTTAATTTTGTTGACCATTTTTGCCCTTTTTCATTTTCCCCAAAACATATTTTTCATCATAAATGTCTTAAACTCAGTGTTTTTTCACTTATTTCCACCGCAGTTATTAAGTACATATAATTTTCTACACATCGGAATCAAATATTGGCGTTTTACTTTTATTGACCATTTTGGCCCATTTTGGACATAAGCCTATAGCCTTATGTTTTTTCATTTTTCCCAAAACATATTTGTTCATCATAAATGTCTTAAAACTCAGTATTTTTCACTTATTTCACCGCAATTATTAAGTACATATAATTTTCTATATATCGGAATCAAAAAATGGCATTTTAATTTTGTTGACCATTTTTGCCCTGCCTTATGTTTTTTTCATTTTCCCCAAAACATATTTGTCATCATAAATGTCTTAAAACTCATTATTTTTCACTTATTTCACCGCAGTTATTAAGTACATATAATTTTCTACACATCGGAATCAAATATTGGTATTTTAATTTTATTGACCATTTTGGCCCATTTTGGACATAAGCCTATAGCCTTATGTTTTTTCATTTTCCCCAAAACATATTTTTCATCATAAATGTCTTAAAACTCAGTATTTTTCACTTATTTCACCGCAGTTATTAATTACATATAATTTTCTACACATCGGAATCAAATATGGCATTTTAATTTTATTGACCATTTTGGCCCATTTTGGACATAAGCCTATAGCCTTATGTTTTTTCATTTTTCCCAAAACATATTTGTCATCATAAATGTCTTAAAACTCAGTATTTTTCACTTATTTCACCGCAGTTATTAAGTACATATAATTTTCTATACATCGGAATCAAAAAATGGCATTTTAATTTTGTTGACCGTTTTGGACCTTTGGACATCCTCCTTTAGTGAGCAGCTATACCACCATGCAATCTGCTGCTACTGAATGGTTGAAGCTAAGCAGGTGTGGGCTTGGTTTGTACTTGGATAGGAGACCTCTGAGGAAAACAAAGATGCTGATGGAAATGGTGCTGGTGTTCCAGTAGGAGGCAGTCTTCATTCTGATCCAATGCACTTCAGTGTAATGATGGGGACAAAATATATTCCTTGTCTGAAACCTGATTATTTTTCACTTATTTCACCGCAGTTATTAAGTACATATAATGTTCTATACATCGGAATCAAAAAATGGCATTTTAATTTTGTTGACCGTTTTGGCCCTTTGGACATCCTCCTTTAGTGAGCAGCTATACCACCATGCAATCTGCTGATACTGAATGGTTGAAGCTAAGCAGGTGTGGGCTTGGTTTGTACTTGGATAGGAGACCTCTGAGGAAAACAAAGATGCTGCTGGAAATGGTGCTGGTGTTCCAGTAGGAAGCAGTCTTCATTCTGATCCAATACACTTCAGTGTAATGATGGGGACAAAATATATTCCTTGTCTGAAACCTGATTATTTTTCACTTATTTCACCGCAGTTATTAAGTACATATAGTTTTCTACACATCGGAATCAAATATTGGCATTTTAATTTTATTGACCATTTTGGCCCATTTTGGACATAAGCCTATAGCCTTATGTTTTTTCATTTTCCCCAAAACATATTTTTCATCATAATGTCTTAAAACTCATTATTTTTCACTTATTTCACCACAGTTATTAAGTACATATAATTTCCTACACATCGGAATCAAAAAATGGCATTTTAATTTTGTTGACCATTTTGGCCCATTTTGGACATAAGCCTATAGCCTTATGTTTTTTCATTTTCCCCAAACATATTTGTCATCATAAATGTCTTAAAACTAATTATTTTTCACTTATTTCACCGCAGTTATTAAGTACATATAATTTTCTACACATCGGAATCAAATATTGGCATTTTAATTTTATTGACCATTTTGGCCCATTTTGGACATAAGCCTAATAGCCTTATGTTTTTTCATTTTCCCCAAAACATATTTTTCATCATAAATGTCTTAAAACTCAGTATTTTTCACTTATTTCACCGCAGTTATTAAGTACATATAATTTTCTACACATCGGAATCAAATATTGGCATTTAATTTTATTGACCATTTTGGCCCATTATGTTTTTTCATTTCCCCAAAACATATTTTTCATCATAAATGTCTTAAAACTCATTATTTTTCATTTATTTCATGGCAGTTATCAAATACATATCATTTTATATCCATCGGAATCAAAAAATGGCATTTAAATTTTTTGACCATTTTGGCCCTTTTTGGACATAAGCCTATGTAAGGTCTTTATGTTTTTTTCATTTTTAATCATAAATGTCTTAAAACTGGGGAGGGATACTTTACGTTACCTACGAATGTATTGCCGGCACTGGTCAACTACAACAACAAAGAAGTTGCAATGGCCCACGTTCGCTCTGCCGCCGTACTTCCACAGAGAATATAGGTCAGCACAAAGTAAAGGACTCAACGATAGTTTGACTTCAAAAATGATGGTATAAACACTCAAAATAACCAGATAGACTGTCGTCGTATTTTATTTGCTTTGGGTGCACTGTGGAGTGTTTAAGTGCGTTTGGAAGTGGATGCTAGCAGTTACCTTAGAGTTGCGCTAGCATTAGCAATGTGTGTATGTCCAAAAGAAGGGACAGCATGGAATTAGCTGAAAATGGTTTCCATCAATCAACTACATCATGGGCAAGTCGTAATTGAGACATTATGTTCCAAAATTCCGAACTATCCCTTTAACGCAAGTTAACGTTACTAGTGATGGGAAGGTTCGGATGTTTTTTCAGATTCGGATCTCGTTCAGTCAAATGAACGAATCTTTTTGAGTCGGATCGTTCATTTGCGCATGCGCAAATCGAAGAACGAAATGAACGATCCACTCGCTGATCGCGGATCGTAGGTACCGGATCATTGAAGTAATGCGCATGCGCAAATCCAAGGAGGAAGAACGAAATGAACCATCCACTCGCAGAATCGTACGTACTGGATCGCTCAAAAGATTCGTTCAAAAAGAACAAATCGTTCACGGATCGCACATCACTAAACATTACACATAAAGCCGTGTGCTGTCCCATCTATACATGCCACATTTGAAACAACGGCACTGATTAGCTTGTTTGTTTACCTCGCGTTACCAGAGTTGTAAGCAATTTTACAAACACCTATTTACAACCAGACAGCCGTTCTCTCAACCCTAGAGACTTAGCTAACTACCCTTATTTCAATTCTTTGAAACTAATGGCTATAGTGGTGCAACGCTATTTGTTTGCTATAGTTTTAGCCATTATTGAGCAGAAGCATAAAATCAAGCTAATTAATGTTAGCATGCCATTGTGGTCATCATGAACCAAAGTCAGCGAGCTAGCCAGCAAACAGTGGACGTCCCAGGGACTTCCTGAGATTAATACAATAATTGTAAAATCATAGCAAAGGAGGAGAGAAAAAGTGAGGGAGAAAGACATGGTAGATGGGGAGAGGAGAACACACACACACACACACACACACACACTGGCATTAGTGCTTGATTCCAAGCTCCTCTCCTGGTGCCAGATGGAATTATAATAAAAGCCAAAATGGATACAAAAATGCATTGCCACACCGTGCGGCACCCCTGGTATGGAGATGGCCACAGCGACACAAAAACAAATAAACAAGGAAAGCTTCACCCTTCCCCCTCATGGGTTCCAGGCAAAAACAATAAACTAAAACAAACCAAACCTTGCAAGTTTTTTCAGCACAACGCTTCGCAGACAGCTTTCCAGTCTCTTCGTTTCACTTTGCCATTTAGTGCTCTGACACTCGCACACTCTATTCTCTCTCAAATTCAAAAGGCTTTAATTACAACCATTGTTGCCAAAGCAGTACAGGAAACAACACATATTTATTACTTACATGTGGTTAATGAACGTAGCTAAGCAGCTGCTACCCTCCTCCCCACAGGAAAATAACCAGCGCTAAAGTAACCCAAGCAGCGCTAAAGTAACCCAAGCAGCGCTAAAGTAAAGCGCTAAAGTAACCCAAGCAGCGCTAAAGTAAAGCGCTAAGTAACCCAAGCAGCGCTAAAGTAATCCAAGCAGCGCTAAAGTAACCCAAGCAGCGCTAAAGTAAAGCGCTAAAGTAACCCAAGCAGCACTAACCCAAGCAGCGCTAAAGTAACCCAAGCAGCGCTAAAGTAATCCAAGCATTGCTAAAGTAATCCAAGCAGCGCTAAAGTAACCCAAGCAGCGCTAAAGTAATCCAAGCAGCGCTAAAGTAACCCAAGCAGCGCTAAAGTAATCCAAGCAGCGCTAAAGTAACCCAAGCAGCGCTAAAGTAACCCAAGCAGCGCTAATGTAACCCAAGCAGCGCTAATGTAACCCAAGCAGCGCTAAAGTAACCCAAGCAGCGCTAAAGTAACCCAAGCAGCGCTAAAGTAACCCAAGCAGCGCTAAAGTAACCCAAGCAGCGCTAAAGTAACCCAAGCAGCGCTAAAGTAACCCAAGCAGCGCTAAAGTAACCCAAGCAGTGCTAAAGTAACCCAAGCAGCGCTAAAGTAACCCAAGCAGCGCTAAAGTAACCCAAGCAGCGCTAAAGTAATCCAAGCAGCGCTAAAGTAACCCAAGTGCTAAAGTAATCCAAGCAGCGCTAAAGTAACCCAAGCAGCACTAAAGTAACCCAAGCAGCACTAAAGTAACCCAAGCAGCGCTAAAGTAACCCAAGCAGTGCTAAACTAACCCAAGTGCTAAAGTAACCCAAGCAGCGCTAAAGTAATCCAAGCAGCGCTAAAGTAACCCAAGTGCTAAAGTAACCCAAGCAGCGCTAAAGTAACCCAAGCAGCACTAAAGTAACCCAAGCAGCGCTAAAGTATCCAAGCAGCGCTAAAGTAATCCAAGCAGCGCTAAAGTAACCCAAGCAGCGCTAAAGTAACCCAAGTGCTAAAGTAATCCAAGCAGTGCTAAAGTAATCCCAGCAGTGCTAAAGTAATCCAAGCAGCGCTAAAGTAACCCAAGCAGCGCTAAAGTAACCCCAGCAGCGCTAAAGTAACCCAAGTGCTAAAGTAATCCAAGCAGTGCTAAAGTAATCCAAGCAGTGCTAAAGTAATCCAAGCAGCGCTAAAGTAATCCAAGCAGCGCTAAAGTAACCCTAGCAGTGCTAAAGTAACCCAAGCAGCGCTAAAGTAACCCAAGCAGTGCTAAAGTAATCCAAGCAGCGCTAAAGTAACCCTAGCAGTGCTAAAGTAACCCAAGCAGCGCTAAAGTAACCCAAGCAGTGCTAAAGTAATCCAAGCAGTGCTAAAGTAACCCAAGCAGTGCTAAAGTAACCCAAGCAGCGCTAAAGTAACCCAAGCAGCACTAAAGTAATCCAAGCAGCGCTAAAGTAACCCAAGCAGTGCTAAAGTAATCCAAGCAGCGCTAAAGTAACCCAAGTGCTAAAGTAATCCAAGCAGTGCTAAAGTAATCCAAGTGCTAAAGTAATCCAAGCAGTGCTAAAGTTATCCAAGTGCTAAAGTAATCCAAGCAGTGCTAAAGTAATCCAAGCAGTGCTAAAGTAATCCAAGCAGCGCTAAAGTAATCCAAGCAGCGCTAAAGTAACCCAAGCAGCACTAAAGTAACCCAAGCAGCGCTAAAGTAATCCAAGCAGTGCTAAAGTAATCCAAGCAGTGCTAAAGTAATCCAAGTGCTAAAGTAATCCAAGCAGTGCTAAAGTTATCCAAGTGCTAAAGTAATCCAAGTGCTAAAGTAATCCAAGCAGTGCTAAAGTAATCCAAGTGCTAAAGTAATCCAAGCAGCGCTAAAGTAACCCAAGTGCTAAAGTAATCCAAGTAGTGCTAAAGTAATCCAAGCAGCGCTAAAGTTATCCAAGTGCTAAAGTAACCCAAGCAGCGCTAAAGTAATCCAAGCAGTGCTAAAGTAATCCAAGCAGTGCTAAAGTAATCCAAGTGCTAAAGTAATCCAAGCAGTGCTAAAGTAACCAAAGTGCTAAAGTAATCCAAGCAGTGCTAAAGTAATCCAAGTGCTAAAGTAATCCAAGTGCTAAAGTAATCCAAGCAGTGCTAAAGTAATCCAAGCAGTGCTAAAGTAATCCAAGCAGTGCTAAAGTTATCCAAGTGCTAAAGTTATCCAAGCAGTGCTAAAGTAATCCAAGCAGTGCTAAAGTAATCCAAGTGCTAAAGTAATCCAAGCAGTGCTAAAGTAATCCAAGTGCTAAAGTAATCCAAGTAGTGCTAAAGTTATCCAAGTGCTAAAGTTATCCAAGTGCTAAAGTTATCCAAGCAGTGCTAAAGTAACCCAAGCAGTGCTAAAGTAATCCAAGCAGCGCTAAAGTAACCCAAGTGCTAAAGTAACCCAAGCAGCGCTAAAGTAATCCAAGCAGTGCTAAAGTAATCCAAGCAGTGCTAAAGTAATCCAAGTGCTAAAGTAATCCAAGCAGTGCTAAAGTAACCCAAGTGCTAAAGTAATCCAAGCAGTGCTAAAGTAATCCAAGTGCTAAAGTAATCCAAGCAGTGCTAAAGTTATCCAAGTGCTAAAGTTATCCAAGCAGTGCTAAAGTTATCCAAGCAGCGCTAAAGTAATCCAAGTGCTAAAGTAATCCAAGCAGTGCTAAAGTTATCCAAGCATTGCTAAAGTAATCCAAGTGCTAAAGTAATCCAAGCAGTGCTCAAGTAATCCAAGTGCTAAAGTTATCCAAGCAGTGCTAAAGTAATCCAAGTGCTAAAGTAATCCAAGCAGTGCTAAAGTAACCCAAGTGCTAAAGTAATCCAAGCAGTGCTAAAGTAATCCAAGTGCTAAAGTAATCCAAGCAGTGCTAAAGTTATCCAAGTGCTAAAGTTATCCAAGCAGTGCTAAAGTTATCCAAGCAGCGCTAAAGTAATCCAAGTGCTAAAGTAATCCAAGCAGTGCTAAAGTTATCCAAGCATTGCTAAAGTAATCCAAGTGCTAAAGTAATCCAAGCAGTGCTAAAGTAATCCAAGTGCTAAAGTAATCCAAGCAGTGCTAAAGTAACCCAAGTGCTAAAGTAATCCAAGCATTGCTAAAGTAATCCAAGCAGTGCTAAAGTAATCCAAGCAGTGCTAAAGTTATCCAAGTGCTAAAGTAATCCAAGCAGCGCTAAAGTAATCCAAGCAGCGCTAAAGTTATCCAAGCAGTGCTAAAGTTATCCAAGCAGCGCTAAAGTAATCCAAGCAGCGCTAAAGTTATCCAAGCAGCGCTAAAGTTATCCAAGCAGCGCTAAAGTAATCCAAGCAGTGCTCAAGTAACCCTAGCAGTGCTAAATAAATCCTAAATCACTAAATAGGGGAAACTGGCTTAAATGACAGAATTTTGATAAAGCTTACCTCCATGGTCCTCAGGTTTGCAGATTTTACTCTAATGGAAGTGTAGAGCACAATTCCCACTTCAGTTTTCCCTGGTTTGAGTAACGATGTAGAGCGCAATTCCCACTTCAGTTTTCCCTGGTTTGAGTAACGATGTAGAGCACAATTCCCACTTCAGTTTTCCCTGGTTTGAGTAAGGATGTAGTAGGATTCTTCATTTCTGACTCGCTTGTTTCCCTCCAAAGAATTCCGAAAAACAGTCCAATCTCTCAAAAGAAAGTATTTATTGAAAGTATTTATTTTTTAAAAAGTAAAGTTCTGGGTTCCATATTTACAATAACAAAAGATTAAATGAAAAAAACAAAAACATTTGTTGGATCTAAAAGAAAGCATTTAGACGACCATATTGTGGAGTTATAACTTATCACAGAACTATTACAGAGCTTTTGTGGGGAAAACCTTTATGGGCTCCCCACAATTACAAAGAATCATTATTATCACCTGTGCTCTTAAAGGTAAAGGTGAAAACGGCAGACATCTTTTTTGACTGCTATGTGATTATAACAATTCAATGCAATGGGCAAAGCAATACAAACAAATATAAACAAAACATCCACATCCAAATTCCTCACATAATAATGCACATGTTATTACAACACATACTTTTATCATCACATACAGTATATCATGATCTATATACACACTAATAATACATTAATTTATAGGCCACATAATGGCCAAATTAATGTCCATGTTCCTGTTCTTTTGGGCTCTTAGGGATCCAATAGGAACAGACAGCAGTGCATTACACACACAGTTAAACACAAGCGCTCTCATCTATCCAGTCTGTACAGTGTTTAAAAGAGAGAGAATATGAATAAACAGAACAGCACTAACACGTTTATTTAACATTAAATAAACCCTTCTTCCAGTCAAGCAGAGAATCCACAGATGGGCAGCACAGTTCTCTCAGCCTTCGCCTGTAACCATGGCCCAGATTAACCGTCTTAATTCCCTTCCTCTCCACCTCGGCTGCTGTGTGTTGAGCGTTCTCCAAAATGGCTGCCGTGCATCGCCCAGGTGGGAGGGACGCCTTGGTGGAGGCCGAGGAAAGCTTCCCCATTCGCTGCAAAGCATTTTGAGACAAAGCATCATTATCATCATCATCAGTTTGGGGTTGTTAAAATTTTGAATTTCTTAAAGCACAAACAGTTGTTATACTGAAGGGAATAGACCTTTATACTGAAAATCAGGACCATAAATTTCACTTAAAACATGAAATAGCAAGATTGGTATTTTTCTATACAGTGTTCTTAGTGGACTCAGACAGTTGAACGCTACCTGCTTCATTACGGCTGGAGTTCTCAAAAGCACCAGTAGGGGGAGCAGGTGGGCTGGAGGTCTCAGAATCCGTGTCAGAGGCTGCAATGAGAAGCTGAGTCAGAACCCCAGTTCAGCAGGGCTCAGTGTAGCTCATATCACACACTCAGGCTCATTTTACACACGTTTAATCTCAGCCAACAACCAATCAACTCATTTTAATATTCAATACACCTCAGAACTTTTTATTAAGGTACATAACCTCAGTAACATTCATTTCAGCCAATTAAAAAGTATTTCAGAATTACAGAACTGATTAAGATATGGATACTCACTCAAACACACACACACACACACACACACACACACACACATACACACAAACACAAGCACGCACGCATACACACACACACACACATGCACATACACACAAACATACGC
>CM056391.1:4923050-4935550 GCA_029718625.1 Synaphobranchus kaupii
TGCTGTACAGTACAGGTGTATTCCTGGCTCTTCCAGTCCTCAGGCTTCACTCTCAGGTGAGATTTGGTCTGGAAAGTTCCGTCCTCGTTGGGCATCGTCTCCCCCAGCTCTACGTCCACATCCAGGTCCTCTCCGTTTCTCTGCCAGGTTACCATGACGCCACGGGGGAAGAATCCGGTCACATGACAGGTAACAGGAGAGGAGGAGTCCTTCTGCAGCAGAGAGACCTCAGGAGCAACTAAGAGAGGGAGAGAGAGAGAGAGAGAGAGAGAGGAAGGGAGAGGGAGGGGTAGAGAGACAGAAGTAGGGAGAGAGGTATGGAGGGAGGGAGAGGTAGGGAGGGGGATAGAGAGGGAGGGAGAGAGGGAGAGAATGAGAGGGAGGGAGCGTTGCAAACTGTCATAGACACAGAAGCACAATGACTCAACACCTGCAGCTAGTTAACTATTCATTTATTGAGTAATTGAATATCATATGGCATACATACGACAGTACGTGTATGTTGTTGTTTATGTTGTATGAGTGTATGTGTTTATATTTCTCAATAGGTTGTTGAGTTCATTGTTATTTATATATTGATTAGTATGACTGTTAGTGTTATTATTATTAATTATTGCTGTTTTTTGTAACAGTGCTTTGGCAACACAGTGCATATCATGCCAATAAAGCACCTTGAAATTGAGAGAGAGAGAGAGAGAGAGAGAGAGAGAGAGGCAGGGGAGCCAAAAGCTAAAGAGAGAGTGAGATAGTGTTAAGGGTGGAAGGGGGCAGGGACAGTATGAGAGAGAGAGATAGTGTTAAGAGTGGAAAGGGGCAGGGACAGTATGAGAGAGAGATAGTGTTAAGGGTGGAAGGGGGCAGGGACAGTATGAGAGAGAGATAGTGTTAAGGGTGGAAGGGGACAGGGACAGTATGAGAGAGAGAGAGATAGTGTTAAGGGTGGAAGGGGACAGGGACAGTATGAGAGAGAGAGAGATAGTGTTAAGGGTGGAAGGGGGCAGGGACAGTATGAGAGAGAGAGATAGTGTTAAGGGTGGAAGGGGGCAGGGACAGTATGAGAGAGAGAGAGATAGTGTTAAGGGTAGAAGGGGGCAGGGACAGTATGAGAGAGAGAGATAGTGTTAAGGGTGGAAGGGGGCAGGGACAGTATGAGAGAGAGAGATAGTGTTAAGGGTGGAAGGGGGCAGGGACAGTATGAGAGAGAGATAGTGTTAAGGGTGGAAGGGGGCAGGGACAGTATGAGAGAGAGATAGTGTTAAGGGTGGAAGGGGGCAGGGACAGTATGAGAGAGAGATAGTGTTAAGGGTGGAAGGGGACAGGGACAGTATGAGAGAGAGAGATAGTGTTAAGGGTGGAAGGGGGCAGGGACAGTATGAGAGAGAGAGATAGTGTTAAGGGTGGAAGGGGGCAGGGACAGTATGAGAGAGAGATAGTGTTAAGGGTGGAAGGGGGCAGGGACAGTATGAGAGAGAGAGATAGTGTTAAGGGTGGAAGGGGGCGGGGACAGTATGAGAGAGAGAGGTAGTGTTAAGGGTGGAAGGGGGCAGGGACAGTATGAGAGAGAGATAGTGTTAAGGGTGGAAGGGGGCAGGGACAGTATGAGAGAGAGAGAGAGATAGTGTTAAGGGTGGAAGATGGCAGGGACAGTATGAGAGAGAGAGACAGTGTTAAGGGTGTAAGGGGGCAGGGACAGTATGAGAGAGAGAGAGATAGTGTTAAGGGTGGAAGGGGGCAGGGACAGTATGAGAGAGAGAGAGATAGTGTTAAGGGTGGAAGGGGGCAGGGACAGTATGAGAGAGATAGTGTTAAGGGTGGAAGGGGGCAGGGACAGTATGAGAGAGAGAGAGATAGTGTTAAGGGTGGAAGGGGGCAGGGACAGTATGAGAGAGAGAGATAGTGTTAAGGGTGGAAGGGGGCGGGGACAGTATGAGAGAGAGAGATAGTGTTAAGGGTGGAAGGGGGCAGGGACAGTATGAGAGAGAGAGATAGTGTTAAGGGTGGAAGGGGGCGGGGACAGTATGAGAGAGAGAGATAGTGTTAAGGGTGGAAGGGGGCAGGGACAGTATGAGAGAGAGATAGTGTTAAGGGTGGAAGGGGGCAGGGGCAGTATGAGAGAGAGAGATAGTGTTAAGGGTGGAAGGGGGCAGGGACAGTATGAGAGAGAGAGATAGTGTTAAGGGTGGAAGGGGGCAGGGACAGTATGAGAGAGAGATAGTGTTAAGGGTGGAAGGGGGCAGGGACAGTATGAGAGAGATAGTGTTCAGGGTGGAAGGGGGCAGGGACAGTATGAGAGAGAGATAGTGTTAAGGGTGTAAGGGGGCAGGGACAGTATGAGAGAGAGAGATAGTGTTAAGGGTGTAAGGGGGCAGGGACAGTATGAGAGAGAGAGATAGTGTTAAGGGTGGAAGGGGGCAGGGACAGTATGAGAGAGAGAGAGAGAGAGATAGTGTTAAGGGTGGAAGGGGGCAGGGACAGTATGAGAGAGAGAGATAGTGTTAAGGCTGGAAGGGGGCAGGGACAGTATGAGAGAGAGAGATAGTGTTAAGGGTGGAAGGGGGCAGGGACAGTATGAGAGAGAGAGATAGTGTTAAGGGTGGAAGGGGGCAGGGACAGTATGAGAGAGAGAGAGATAGTGTTAAGGGTGGAAGGGGGCAGGGACAGTATGAGAGAGAGAGAGATAGTGTTAAGGGTGGAAGGGGGCAGGGACAGTATGAGAGAGAGAGATAGTGTTAAGGGTGGAAGGGGGCGGGGACAGTATGAGAGAGAGAGATAGTGTTAAGGGTGGAAGGGGGCAGGGACAGTATGAGAGAGAGAGAGATAGTGTTAAGGGTGGAAGGGGGCAGGGACAGTATGAGAGAGAGAGATAGTGTTAAGGGTGGAAGGGGGCGGGGACAGTATGAGAGAGAGAGATAGTGTTAAGGGTGGAAGGGGGCAGGGACCGTATGAGAGAGAGATAGTGTTAAGGGTGGAAGGGGGCAGGGACAGTATGAGGCGTGTGAAACCCATTCAAAGTCACGTCTATTTTCTCCAGGTATAAAAGTATGATATAATAAAACAGACGGGATGCTGCTCCATGTAGAGGTAACATGCTTTTACTGAATAGAGTGAGCAGTGCTGCTGTACCTTTCCTCTCCCGAGTGCTCCTCACGTACTTCTTCAGATCCTCAACACACTCCTGGGTCAGGTAGTGTTTCTGGTACTCAAGCACAGCTGGGTTATTATTCCACCTCTGTGCATCCTGAAGCCCCTGCTGCACAGGTGCAGTGCAACGCTGGTTTTCCACGTCATAAATAATGAAATCTTCCCCGTCGTATCCAGACTTAGTAAACGCTCCTGTGGTCCCATTCTCATCATCCCACTCACAGCCGAACATGTGCTGGTAAGTGTGCATACCTGGAGAGAGAGAACACACACTATCACTGCACACATCCCACACACAGTCACACGCACACACACACATATACACACACACAGTCACTGCGCACATCCCACACCCCTCTGCAGCAGAGTCGCCAACAGCATTAAGCTCTCTCTAAACTGTAGTTAATAGCCTAGATGATTTTGAAGAGCATGATAAGATCATTAGTTTTAAGAATGAATTAATTAGGGTTTTGTCTGTTTGCCTTAATAGTGTTTTTGACCTGTTTGGCTTTCCATAGCTCACGTCACAGGCATTTGCGCACATGCGCACTTCCTTTTTCAAGCCACAGGCTGTAGTCTCAGTGGTGTCAGAGCTTAACGCTGTAGTCTCAGTGGGGTCAGAGCTTAATGCTGTAGTCTCAGTGGGGTCAGAGCTTAATGCTGTAGTCTCAGTGCGGTCAGATCTTAACGCTGTAGTCTCAGTGGGGTCAGAGCTTAATGCTGTAGTCTCAGTGCGGTCAGAGCTTAACGCTGTAGTCTCAGTGGGGTCAGAGCTTAACGCTGTAGTCTCAATGGAGTCAGAGCTTAACGCTGTAGTCTCAGTGGGGTCAGAGCTTAACGCTGTAGTCTCAGTGGGGTCAGAGCTTAACGCTGTAGTCTCAGTGGGGTCAGAGCTTAATGCTGTAGTCTCAGTGGGGTCAGAGCTTAACGCTGTAGTCTCAGTGGGGGGGGGGGGAGACTACAGCGTTAAACTCTGACACCACTGAGACTACAGCCTGTGGCTTGAAAAAGGAAGTGCGCATGTGCGCAAATGCCTGTGACGTGAGCTATGGAAAGCCAAACAGGTCAAAAACACTATTAAGGCAAACAGACAAAACCCTAATTAATTCATTCTTAAAACTAATGATCTTATCATGCTTATCAGAAATTATAGGCTACACAATTAGGCTACACATGAATCCAAATTAAAATTTATATATAAATAACGAAACAACGTTAAATAGCCTAACTATATTAGGCTACAGAGTAACAACCAAAACCAGTTTTTTATTTACTCAAAACCAATAAAATAATTGATTGTTAATACTACTAAGCAGTCCATGGTAATCCACAAGGTATGAAAACTAATTATGTCATTCATTCAATGAATGGGAGATTTAAAAGTATCACCCCTCCCACTGCTGAAACAATAGGCCTATTTACTGGGCACTAACACCTACTAGAAACATTATACATTTCAGCCAATTGATCTGTATCTTTAAACATATCCACAGGTGTCCACAAACAAACAAACATTGCTTTTATATAATTTTCGCTTGTAAAGCACTTCAACTTTCGTTTTTCATCATGAAATGCTTTTGTATCGCCGGCAACATACTGATACTGAATGATAAACATATACAATTAAAAGTTATGGTTGTAGTTAGCTGTTTTAGCTATGTTTCCTAGCAAAGCCAAAACTTTCCTGCAAAGGGTGTCCATGACGCCAAGTCCCCAGTTGTGCAGCTCGAACGCCACGTTTACCACCTCCGAAATGCGACCTCCCACCATAAACTCACGCAGGGTTACTCGGTTAGACGGCAACCTTTTTACCGTAATTACTTGAAATTTGAATTTTGCGCATCAGCTTTTCAACTTTTTTTTACCGCAAACTTAGAATTTTGCGCATTGCTTCTCGCCACTCGCAAGTCGCGCATGCGCTTTTCAACAACGGGGGACAGGTAGCCACGGAGCCACTCAGCCAGTCAGTTACCTACTTTCAGGCGTTTAGGCCGCTTACTCTGCGCCCGGGCAAAAAATACTGCCTGCTCTCCTGTTGAAGGAAAATAACTAAAAACCGGTGTTTTTAAGATCAGAAGAAAATAATAATTGAGTAAAGTAGGTTGTGATCTATAGGCCTGTACTGTGTTTGG
Source organism: Synaphobranchus kaupii (assembly GCA_029718625.1). NCBI lineage: Eukaryota > Metazoa > Chordata > Actinopteri > Anguilliformes > Synaphobranchidae > Synaphobranchus > Synaphobranchus kaupii. Next base: position 4,928,324 of record CM056391.1, read on the forward strand.
ACAAACCAATTGACCTCAAGGACACAATGATATATTTTTTGCGCTTGAGGTGTCTGGAGAGAGATTGCTTTTTATTGTCATCCTGCAGCTAAGCAAGTTGACCACAGAGAAGCAAAAGATGGGTGTCTTTTTTTTTTTTCCCCTTTATTATAAAACTATATTTTGGCCTTTGTAAGTATAAACATTAATGGTTAAAATAATGGTTAAATCAAGGCAAAGTGCTTCTTTCTGGGTTCATAGGTACCTCATACTTGGCTTTTCTCTTGTATATATTTTGTTGTTGGTAAAAAAAAAAGCTTACAATAGCAATAGCCTGATCTATAATATTGTCTATACTTGTCTATTGTCTATAATATTGTCCATACTTGCATTAAAGGCATACTGAAGTTTGTTAGAACATAATGTTGTATAGCTACCTGGCACTGATATTAGTCATAATATGCACTCTCACCTTCATGAGTTGCTCCAGTGGTCAGCAACTGACTGACAAAGAATGACATTTTTTCTCTCTCCATTCACTCCCATTGCATGGTGAAATATGTCTCAAAACCACACTTTTGTGCGTGTGTGTGTGTGTGTGTGTGTGTGTGTGTGTGTGTGTGTGTGTGTGTGTGTACATGTGAGTTTACTCACCCCGAGTCTGGTTGAAACGCTGCATTGCAATTTTACTCTTGGCTTTGTACTCCTGCTGTTCACCAAACAGTTCCTGACTCTCTCTGTCCCAGTAATCTGCTCCCTCATTCTCCTTTATCCACTCAGTCTTGGGAATGGCCCTCCTGATGTTGCTGTCATAGTACATGAACTGCTCATCATCCACCATTCCCACAGCAGTGAACTCTGGGAAGTCAGTACCCGCTGTGACTATAGTGTAGAAGTACTTCAGAGAGTGAGAGGCTGTGGACACAAACGCACATTACATCATATGTTACATTCCAGCATTTAGCAAGCGCTCTTACCTAAAGTCACAGAGACTACGTTTTTCATACAATCCATTTACCCAGCTGGACATTTTCACTGAAGCGATGGGAGCAGCCAGCTGGGAATCAAACCCAATACTACTGAGTCACAAGCCCAGTTAGAGGTTGTATGTGTGTGTGTGTGTGTGTGTGCGTGCGTGTGTGTATACAGTAATCGCATGTATACACACACAGTCCAAACATACACACAAATACAACACAATACAAACATGCAAAAACAGGCAAAGAAGATAATATAGCTATGCAGTAATATAGGTTGCAGCCATGAGCATTTGTGTGCACACACACACACCCACACTCTCTCTCTCTCTCTCTCACACAAACACACACACACACACTCACACAAGGCGCTCATTACTGCATCCTCCGCTATCATCCATATTTATTAGCTTTTGTAGTTTTTGTAAATGCACTAAAACTGGTAAACAGGTTTATTAAAAAGGGCTTCAGGAAATCCTGTACATGATCATTAGGAAAGAGTTCATTCGGAACTCTCGAGCGGCAGTGCGAGAGCTGAAAAGTGAACTCAAACAGGAGGCCACATTCCAACCATTCAGTGTTCTTATACAGTAACTCCAAACTAAAGACTCTTGAGGCGTATAATCACTCCAGTGTAAAAAACTCATCCGCCACGAAGACATCACTAGTTTCACCCTTTTCAAATGGTGTAAGAATATTCATAATAATAATAATAATAATTGCATGCCATGTCAAGTCACTTGTGGAGAGGCTAGATTGCAGAACTTGAATCTGCGCCAAACCAATCAGCAGTCTCACTTTTTTCAGTTCATGTTTTCAGCCAGACTCAGTTTTATCGCTACACAGGCCTCGCCTAGCTGTAGGCTACATCCTGTAATACACCCCGAACGCAAATGTAGTTTTTGGCACTTATGTAAATACAAATAATTTCAAACTCCAATTGGAAAGACAATTGTCCAATTCTGTACGATGACGTTGAACGGCAGTCTATATTTATTTTTTATAGAGTACGTCTACGTCTAACTTACCCGCATATGTCGCGTGAATGGCACACAGCCCGACCCAAAGAAGAGCGACGGCTCTCATCCTGGGGAAAATGGTCCGGTGTACTCCGTAAAACTTGGCCAGAATGTGTCCTGTTGTATTCAGGCGACCTCGTTTAGTAATTAGAGAAGCGATCAGAACAGGAAATGAACAGGTTGGTAAACGGAAAGCTCTTAGCCAAGAGTAACCGTGTAGACACAAAGCATCACTAAACTCTAGGACGAATTGAGAAAAATAGGTTCGGCGCCGAAAGTGAAAGTATAGAGCACTGAACGGAGTGGATTGAAGGCGCTCATTATGCAATCACGATATTTGGCTGCTAACCCACAATATTACACTAATAATAATAACTAGATTTAGTTTCAGAGAAACTCTTTTATGTGTATTTATGCATTGTCATGAGTGGTACTGTATGATAAGGTGCAAAACAGGTCTTCCCTACAGAAAGACTAATATATGATATATACTGTAGACTGTGATGACCATGCATTGCATAGTAAAGGTGACCGGGGTGTAAGCATTTTAAGGGTTAATTTAGTTGGCGAGCTATAGCGTGGGTAAGTAGGATAAATCAGGTGAAGGTTTATTATTATTATTATTATTATTATTATTATTATTATTATTATTATTATTATTGCTGTTAGTAGGCCAATTGTAGTGGTATTTATTGTATTATTGATGTACTGTTATTATCCATTCATTATTGATATATTATTACTGTTCATCATATTCTTCTGTAATAATAAGTATAATAATATAATAAATAAATAAAACATACATTGGTTCCTACTTTTAGTGTTGTTAGAATATAGCACTAATTAAAATAATATTAATAATTAAGAATTAAGAGTTGGCATGCTAATACATTTGTCAGGCCCATGTATAGTATAGATTAATAGGAGGCAGAAAAGACAGCTCATCCTGTTGGTAATTATATCAAACAGAATAATAATATTGTATTATCCGCCTGGTTGTCTCTGTCTTGCATTATACTAGCTGGCTGGACAAGTGATAAAGCTAACGTTACATTGCTTTTAAGGCACAAAGTACTCACTGTGTGGTATATAGCTGACAAGTGTAACCTAGACAGTGCATTCCCAAACATTAGACCGTTAGATTGGATTCAGAAGGTTTATTTGTTTAAAGGCTGCTACAAGTCTAAATCGTCCCTCTCTGGTCAGGACTGTAAGGCATGTGGCCCTTCAAACACATAAAGCATCGTTAGAAGAACAGCAATGTACCCTCATGAGCCTGAGTCTGCCAGCCTGAGTCCCAACCAAACCCACACAGCACCCCAGAGAATCCCCCTGGGGGAGAGCCGGCCCGTGGGGGCCGATGGGGGCTCCAGTGCTGACCCTCCCCCATTAAGGGTGGTTTGGGAGGGTGTCATTTACTTGTAATTCACTGTTTCTTTTTTATCTCTAGTATAGCCGAATTACCACTTGTGCAGTGATAATAAAATTAAAACCATAATAACCTCTGTGTGATTTGGGTTGTCTACAATGTTTTATGATTAAGATGCATCCCGGGCAAAGTCCTAAATGCCCCCAGCCCCCTCCCCTCCACCACTGCCTGCTGCTCCCGCCCCCATCAACGCCCGGGTCACCCCACCGTCCCTGCCTCCCGCTGGACCGTCATCTAGCGGCTACAAATTCTATTCACATGAACATTGGCTGATTGACCATGTTGGTCATTAAAACCTAGACCCCAAGCCGACCAGCCAGAGGAGGATGGGTTCCCCCCAAGCTTTCTTCCCATCTTCCACCAGGGAGTTTTTCCTTACCGTTATCGCCATTGGCTTGCTCTTGTGGGGGTTTAGGTTGGGTTTTCTGTGAAGCGCTTTGTGACAATTAGTTGTGAAATGCGCTATATAAATAAATATTGATTTGATTTGAGCTAGAAGCCTGGAAGCAGAAAAGCATACCTTATGCAGCCATATCTATAGGCTTTAGTAGGTGATGGTGAGCTTGAATGGGCTTAAAGGTCTGTTCTCTTCATTGTGTGTTATTATGTTCTAAATTAAATGATATCGGGTTGGAGCTGTTGGAGCACATTTTATTTGGCACACACATCCACACGATAAAGCCCCAAACTTGGGTTGGTCTTAAGATGAGGTGTGTCTAGCTGGTGGGGGCTTGGGTTGGTCTTAAGATGAGGTGTGTCTAGCTGGTGGGGGCTTGGGTTGGTCTTAAGATGAGGTGTGTCTAGCTGGTGGGGGCTTGGGTTGGTCTTAAGATGAGGTGTGTCTAGCTGGCAGTGTAGTATAATGGTTAAGGAACTGGACTTGTAACCGAAAGGTTGCAGGTTCGATTCCCAGGTAGGACACTGCCGTTGTACCCTTGAGCAAGGTACTTAACCTGAATCGCTTCAGTATATATCCAGCTGCATAAATGGATACATGTAATAAGAAGTTGTGTAAGTCGCTCTGGATAAGAGCGTCTGCTAAATGCCTATAATGTAATGTAATGTAATGGTGGGGGCTTGGGTTGGTCTTAAGATGAGGTGAGTCTAGCTGGTGGGGGCTTGGGTTCATCTTAAGATGAGGTGAGTCTAGCTGGTGGGGGCTTGGGTTGGGCTTAAGATGAGGTGAGTCTAGCTGGTGGGGGCTTGGGTTGGGCTTAAGATGAGGTGAGTCTAGCTGGTGGGGGCTTGGGTTGGGCTTAAGATGAGGTGAGTCTAGCTGGTGGGGGCTTGGGTTGGGCTTAAGATGAGGTGAGTCTAGCTGGTGGGGGCTTGGGTTGGGCTTAAGATGAGGTGAGTCTAGCTGGTGAGGGCTTGGGTTGGTCTTAAGATGAGGTGTGTCCAGGATAATCTTTGCTGTATTGCCATTGAGGCAGCACAAACCTGGGGACTCATTTATAAAAAAGTACTTGGACGTCATCTTTAACTTTCACGTAAGCTCATTTGCTAACCGGTTACATACATTTAATAGTTTCATTTTTAACACCAATAAGCATTCATGTGCAGGCTCTCAAGCCTGCAATGCGTGGGCATAACCAGCAGGTAATGTGCGTAGGCTACGTCAAGTGAAGACCTGACGTGGAGTGACGACCGTTTCCACAGTCAAATGGAGTCCCCAAATATTTAGATTCAGTGTTTGTCTACCTGCCTTACCAATGAGAACCTGTTGTTCATAGAGCCAAGCAGCGCTTCTCTTTTATAGTTGTTTGCAAATATAGGCCTTCCATTAAAAAGATTGATTTCAAAACGAGGCCAAGTTACAACAAACAATATTATGGCGGCCTAGAAGTACAAACCCCTATCCCAAAATAAGCAAATTTTTTTTTTAAATGAGTTGCTCTCTTTATTTAAAAAGATGCTTTATATATTTAGGAAACCGCCATTTAAAAAAAAAAATTTAAACATGTCTTTTCTAACAAGAAGCAACCGTTTTAAACGAGTTGCTGTCTTTTGAAAAAAAGATGCTCTATATATTTAGGGAAGCCACAGAATTTTAAAATAAAGCATCTCTTCTCCTTTTCAAAAAAACTCTTCTAATACTAATCTGTGACTCTAGGAATAGACCACTGAGCACCGCAGGGCCGTGCTCTGAGTCTGACATCGAGCACCTAGCTAGCTACAGGATTTTGTGAAAGAAAACCAGTCACTCATTGTGATCAATATTTTTTATAGAAGTATTTACCTACACTTGTCACATTACATTAGCTAGCTAACTCACTTATGGAAAAGCTAGCTGGTAACCTGGCCAGCAAGACTTTGAATTACAGAGAGAATAAAGTTATTTAACTTCATAGTCACTGTTCCATTTCAAATTAAAATTCAACGTGCTGGAGTACAGAGCCAAAACAACAACAAAAAATGTGTCACCGTCCAAATAATTTCGGACTACACAGTACATTCCTGTTTGACTTGCTTTCATCAATATGCTGAATTATTTTTTACTCCTTTCAGCATTTTGGATTGCCCAGAATTACTGGGCTTTTGACTTTTGACTGTCACACACACACATCGAATCATGCTTTTGTAAATAATCTCATCCACAAAGTAATTCTTTAAATTATATTTTTATTTATCAAATTCATCTTCGTCATTTACAAACGCAAATGTGGCTGTTCATACAACCTCAGGGGTACAGGGAAATTAAAAAAGTTTTTTTTTTTCCCAATGAAAATTTAAATTAAAAAAAACTTAAAATAGAAAACTTTGACAGTTTTTACATCACTACGTCTGAGACTAGACAGACATTATATGTTTGATATCCGACCGACAGTGTTCGCTTTCAAGAGTGCGTGTACTATGCAAGTGTGTGTGATTGTGTACCATGCACTCAGTATATAATTGCGATTATTTATGGTTGTGTCACATCTTAAACAAGTGTGTGTGGGTGAGAGCCAATGAGAATCTCAGGAATTGTAAGCCTCTGACTAAATCACTTGCTATCCGTGTTTTATCTGTGTTTTATCCGTGTTTTATCCGTGTTTTATCTGTGCTTTATCCATGTTTTATATAAACAACTGCTTGTTATTATGTGCATGTGCTCGTAAGTAAGATGGAGGTAAAAAAAATCATAAAATAAATTATACAAAGGGGCTGGGCATGACCTACAGATTTAAAAAAATTCTGGTTTCTACAAGCCCACCGTATCGAAAGTGACCATTCACCCAATCTGACCATAAAGGGGCAGCAAATTATATATGGCACTATATAATGGGGGTTACAGAAAAGAAGAATTGCACTGATATCATGGAGATATAAAGACACACACACACACTTACACACACGCACTTACACACACGCACTTACACACACACACACAAACGCGCACACACACACACACACACGCACACACACACGCACGCACACACACGCACACACACACACACGCACGCACACGCACAGACGCGCACACACACGCACACGCACACACACACACAGATAAAGCTTGCGAGAAACAATGCAGGACGTGCCTTCACAATGATAATGCAATAAAAATATTGGTTCAGAAAAGTACCTGATGTGAATACATACTCAAAACAGAGAGGTTAGGACACGACTAGAGGCGCGCGCGCACACACACACACACACACACATACACACACACTTACACAAGGTGATGTCACTCAGGTAGACATACTTGTCCTAACGCATTTGAGCGGCCATTTTGTGTCAGGCTTTGAGTGATGAGTCGTATTGGTCATATTTCAGGTAGACGGTTTACTGCTTTAATCAGCTGTGAGGTCATCTGTTACCGGGCAGATTTTGGTAT
>CM056391.1:4940550-5000550 GCA_029718625.1 Synaphobranchus kaupii
CCTCTCCTGTCTTACAGTGACCACATAAACGTTCCTCTTTGGGCAACCATGACTTTTTATGTCTCTGAGCCTGTGCTTGGTCAGGATCTGTCTCTGCTTCGTATCTCTGACAGAGAAGAGATGCTCTGCCTGTGTGTATTCTCTGTTCAGGGCCCGATAGCAAATTCAGTTTATTTTGGGACTTGGCACTGGTCTTCCAATGTTCCAAATATATATGTTTTCATTTGTTTCATAGTTTGGTTGACTCTAATTGGCAGTTGTGAAGCAGTGCTGACCTGAAGCTGGTTTGTGTTATTATGAATTAGTTTAGATAGGTTCAGAACCAGCTGACTGAGGGGACACCTTCCTGGGCTGACCAGGAAATGGAGCTTTATGTTGTAATGAGTTTTCTGGGCTAGTTTTTAGATTCTCAATGAAATTCAGTGCCCTTTTATGGATTTGAATAAGGATATCTACCTAATTCAGCCCTGCATGCATTATTTGAAGTATTCCTACGTACCTGTACTTTTACAAACTTCTGCATGCAGAATTTCAGCTGGATGTTTTTCCCGTATAGTGTAGTCTTCCTGACTGAGTGGACCCCATATTTCACTTCCATAGAGCACAATTGGCTGTATAACATTGATTTAATTACTTCATAAGCTTTACCCACTACACCACTTTACAGAATTTTGTAATAGAGGCTCTCATGCCAAATTGAAACAAATGCTTCTTGAAGTCGATAAAGCAGGCAAACGTTTTTCCTTTTTTTTGGTGTACATGTTTATTAATTAGGGTGTGTAGGGTGTAAATATGATTACTAGTGCGCCGTTTTGGAAGAAAGCCAATCTGACTCTTACTCAAGGCATTGTGCTCACTCACTCTTGAGATCTCTGTTGCTCTTGATGTTCTCCTCTGTAACAGACAGAATGATATCCTGTTCCAGGCTCTTGTGCTGTACAGTACAGGTGTATTCCTGGCTCTTCCAGTCCTCAGGCTTCACTCTCAGGTGAGATTTGGTCTGGAAAGTTCCGTCCTCGTTGGGCATCGTCTCCCCCAGCTCTACGTCCACATCCAGGTCCTCTCCGTTTCTCTGCCAGGTTACCATGACGCCACGGGGGAAGAATCCGGTCACATGACAGGTAACAGGAGAGGAGGAGTTCTTCTGCAGCAGAGAGACCTCAGGAGCAACTGAGAGAGAGAGAGAGAGAGGGAGAGAGAGAGAGAGGGAGAGAGAGAGGGAGGGAGCTTCGTACGTTGCAAACTGTTATCGACACAGAAGCACAACTGTCAACACTTTCAGCTAGTTAATGAATCAATTATTAATGAGTAATTGAATATCATATGGCATACATATGACAGTATGTGTATGTTGTTTATGTTCTATGAGTGTATGTCTGTATATTTGTTAACAGGTTGTTGAGTTAATTGTTATATATTGATTATTATTACTGTTAGTGTTATTATTATTAATTATTGTTGTTGTTTGTAACATTGCTTTGGCAACACAGTGCATATCATGCCAAAAAAGCACCTTGAAATTGAAATAGAGAGAGAGAGAGAGAGAGAGAGAGAGAGAGCCAAAAGCTAAAGATAGAGAGTGAGAAAGAGAGAGAGTGTTAAGCGTGGAAGGGGGCAGGGACAGTATGAGAGAGAGATAGTGTTAAGGGTGGGAGGGGGCAGGGACAGTATGAGAGAGAGAGATAGTGTTAAGGGTGGAAGGGGGCAGGGACAGTATGAGAGAGAGAGATAGTGTTAAGGGTGGAAGGGGGCGGGGACAGTATGAGAGAAAGAGATAGTGTTAAGGGTGGAAGGGGGCAGGGACAGTATGAGAGAGAGAGAGAGTGTTAAGGGTGGAAGGGGGCAGGGACAGTAGAGAGAGAGAGATAGTGTTAAGGGTGGAAGGGGGCAGGGACAGTATGAGAGAGAGATAGTGTTAAGGGTGGAAGGGGGCGGGGACAGTATGAGAGAGAGAGAGAGTGTTAAGGGTGGAAGGGGGCGGGGACAGTATGAGAGAGAGAGAGAGTGTTAAGGGTGGAAGGGGGCAGGGACAGTATGAGAGAGAGAGAGAGAGTGTTAAGGGTGGAAGGGGGCGGGGATAGTATGAGAGAGAGAGAGAGTGTTAAGGGTGGAAGGGGGCAGGGACAGTAGAGAGAGAGAGATAGTGTTAAGGGTGAAAGGGGGCAGGGACAGTATGAGAGAGAGAGAGAGAGAGAGAGAGAGAGAGAGAGAGAGAGAGTTAAGGGTGGAAGGGGGCAGGGACAGTATGAGAGAGAGAGAGTGTTAAGGGTGGAAGGGGGCAGGGACAGTATGAGAGAGAGAGAGATAGTGCTAAGGGTGGAACGGGGCAGGGACAGTATGAGAGAGAGAGAGAGAGAGTGTTAAGGGTGTAAGGGGGCAAGGACAGTATGAGAGAGAGAGAGAGAGTGTTAAGGGTGGAAGGGGGCAGGGACAGTATGAGAGAGAGAGAGAGAGTGTTAAGGGTGTAAGGGGGCAAGGACAGTATGAGAGAGAGAGAGAGAGTGTTAAGGGTGGAAGGGGGCAGGGACAGTAGAGAGAGAGAGATAGTGTTAAGGGTGGAAGGGGGCAGGGACAGTATGAGAGAGAGAGATAGTGTTAAGGGTGGAAGGGGGCAGGGACAGTAGAGAGAGAGAGATAGTGTTAAGGGTGAAAGGGGGCAGGGACAGTATGAGAGAGATAGATAGTGTTCAGGGTTGAAGGGGGCAGGGACAGTATGAGAGAGAGAGAGATAGTGTTAAGGGTGGAAGGGGGCAGGGACAGTATGAGAGAGAGAGATAGTGTTAAGGGTGGAAGGGGGCAGGGACAGTATGAGAGAGAGTGTTAAGGGTGGAAGGGGGCAGGGACAGTATGAGATAGAGATAGTGTTAAGGGTGGAAGGGGGCAGGGACAGTATGAGAGAGAGAGTGTTAAGGGTGGAAGGGGGCAGGGACAGTATGAGAGAGAGAGATAGTGTTAAGGGTGGAAGGGGGCAGGGACAGTATGAGAGAGAGAGAGAGTGTTAAGGGTGGAAGGGGGCAGGGACAGTATGAGAGAGAGAGAGATAGTGTTAAGGGTGGAAGGGGGCAGGGACAGTATGAGAGAGAGATAGTGTTAAGGGTGGAAGGGGGCAGGGACAGTATGAGAGAGAGATAGTGTTAAGGGTGGAAGGGGGCAGGGACAGTATGAGAGAGAGAGTGTTAAGGGTGGAAGGGGGCAGGGACAGTATGAGAGAGAGAGATAGTGTTAAGGGTGGAAGGGGGCAGGGACAGTATGAGAGAGAGAGTGTTAAGGGTGGAAGGGGGCAGGGACAGTATGAGAGAGAGAGAGAGATAGTGTTAAGGGTGGAAGGGGGCAGGGACAGTATGAGAGAGAGATAGTGTGAAGGGTGGAAGGGGGCAGGGACAGTATGAGAGAGAGAGTGTTAGGGGTGGAAGGGGGCAGGGACATTATGAGAGAGAGAGAGACAGAGATAGTGTTAAGGGTGGAAGGGGGCAGGGACAGTATGAGAGAGAGAGATAGTGTGAAGGGTGGAAGGGGGCAGGGACATTATGAGAGAGAGAGAGACAAAGATAGTGTTAAGGGTGGAAGGGGGCAGGGACAGTATGAGAGAGAGAGAGACAGAGATAGTGTTAAGGGTGGAAGGGGGCAGGGACAGTATGAGAGAGAGAGATAGTGTTAAGGGTGGAAGGGGGCAGGGACATTATGAGAGAGAGAGAGACAGAGATAGTGTTAAGGGTGGAAGGGGGCAGGGACAGTATGAGAGAGAGAGATAGTGTTAAGGGTGGAAGGGGGCAGGGACAGTATGAGAGAGAGAGAGATAGTGTTTAGGGTGGAAGGGGGCAGGGACAGTATGAGAGAGAGATAGTGTTAAGGGTGGAAGGGGGCAGGGACAGTATGAGAGAGAGTGTTAAGGGTGGAAGGGGGCAGGGACAGTATGAGAGAGAGATAGTGTTAAGGGTGGAAGGGGGCAGGGACAGTATAAGAGAGAGAGTGTTAAGGGTGGAAGGGGGCAGGGACAGTATGAGAGAGAGAGAGATAGTGTTAAGGGTGGAAGGGGGCAGGGACAGTATGAGAGAGAGAGAGAGTGTTAAGGGTGGACGGGGGCAGGGACAGTATGAGAGAGAGAGAGAGATAGTGTTAAGGGTGGAAGGGGGCAGGGACAGTATGAGAGAGAGAGAGAGAGTGTTAAGGGTGGAAGGGGGCAGGGACAGTATGAGAGAGAGATAGTGTGAAGGGTGGAAGGGGGCAGGGACAGTATATGAGAGAGAGAGTGTTAGGGGTGGAAGGGGGCAGGGACATTATGAGAGAGAGAGAGACAGAGATAGTGTTATGGGTGGAAGGGGGCAGGGACAGTATGAGAGAGAGAGAGAGAGATAGTGTGAAGGGTGGAAGGGGGCAGGGACATTATGCGAGAGAGAGAGACAGAGATAGTGTTAAGGGTGGAAGGGGCAGGGACAGTATGAGAGAGAGAGAGAGAGACAGAGATAGTGTTAAGGGTGGAAGGGGGCAGGGACAGTATGAGAGAGAGAGATAGTGTTAAGGGTGGAAGGGGGCAGGGACATTATGAGAGAGAGAGAGACAGAGATAGTGTTAAGGGTGGAAGGGGGCAGGGACAGTATGAGAGAGAGAGATAGTGTTAAGGGTGGAAGGGGGCAGGGACAGTATGAGAGAGAGAGAGACAGAGATAGTGTTAAGGGTGGAAGGGGGCAGGGACAGTATGAGAGAGAGAGATAGTGTTAAGGGTGGAAGGGGGCAGGGACAGTATGAGAGAGAGAGAGATAGTGTTAAGGGTGGAAGGGGGCAGGGACAGTATGAGAGAGAGAGATAGTGTTAAGGGTGGAAGGGGGCAGGGACAGTATGAGAGAGAAAGATAGTGTTAAGGGTGGAAGGGGGCAGGGACAGTATGAGAGAGAGAGATAGTGTTAAGGGTGGAAGGGGGCAGGGACAGTATGAGAGAGAAAGATAGTGTTAAGGGTGGAAGGGGGCAGGGACAGTATGAGAGAGAAAGATAGTGTTAAGGGTGGAAGGGGGCAGGGACAGTATGAGAGACAGAGATAGTGTTAATGGTGGAAGGGGGCAGGGACAGTATAAGAGAGAGAGATAGTGTTAAGGGTGGAAGGGGGCAGGGACAGTATGAGAGAGAAAGATAGTGTTAAGGGTGGAAGGGGGCAGGGACAGTATGAGAGAGAGAGAGACAGAGATAGTGTTAAGGGTGGAAGGGGGCAGGGACAGTATGAGAGAGAGAGATAGTGTTAAGGGTGAAAGGGGGCAGGGACAGTATGAGAGAGAGAGATAGTGTTAAGGGTGGAAGGGGGCAGGGACAGTATGAGAGAGAGAGATAGTGTTAAGGGTGGAAGGGGGCAGGGACAGTATGAGAGAGAGATAGTGTTAAGGGTGGAAGGGGGCAGGGACAGTATGAGAGAGAGATAGTGTTAAGGGTGGAAGGGGGCAGGGACAGTATGAGAGAGGGAGATAGTGTTAAGGGTGGACGGGGGCAGGGACAGTATGAGAGAGAGAGAGAGATAGTGTTAAGAGTGGAAGGGGGCAGGGACAGTATGAGAGAGAGAGATAGTGTTAAGGGTGGAAGGGGGCAGGGACAGTATGAGAGAGAGATAGTGTTAAGGGTGGAAGGGGGCAGGGACAGTATGAGAGAGAGAGTGTTAAGGGTGGACGGGGGCAGGGACAGTATGAGAGAGAGAGAGAGATAGTGTTAAGGGTGGAAGGGGGCAGGGACAGTATGAGAGAGAGAGAGAGAGTGTTAAGGGTGGAAGGGGGCAGGGGGCAGGGACAGTATGAGAGAGAGATAGTGTGAAGGGTGGAAGGGGGCAGGGACAGTATATGAGAGAGAGAGTGTGAAGGGTGGAAGGGGGCAGGGACAGTATATGAGAGAGAGAGTGTTAAGGGTGGAAGGGGGCAGGGGGCAGGGACAGTATGAGAGAGAGATAGTGTGAAGGGTGGAAGGGGGCAGGGACAGTATATGAGAGAGAGAGTGTTAGGGGTGGAAGGGGGCAGGGACAGTATATGAGAGAGAGAGTGTTAGGGGTGGAAGGGGGCAGGGACAGTATGAGAGAGAGAGAGAGAGTGTTAAGGGTGGAAGGGGGCAGGGGGCAGGGACAGTAAGAGAGAGAGATAGTGTGAAGGGTGGACGGGGGCAGGGACAGTATGAGAGAGAGAGAGAGAGATAGTGTTAAGGGTGGAAGGGGGCAGGGACAGTATGAGAGAGAGAGAGAGAGTGTTAAGGGTGGAAGGGGGCAGGGGGCAGGGACAGTATGAGAGAGAGATAGTGTGAAGGGTGGAAGGGGGCAGGGACAGTATATGAGAGAGAGAGTGTTAAGGGTGGAAGGGGGCAGGGACAGTATGAGAGAGAGAGATAGTGTTAAGGGTGGAAGGGGGCAGGGACAGTATGAGAGAGAGAGAGACAGAGATAGTGTTAAGGGTGGAAGGGGGCAGGGACAGTATGAGAGAGAGAGAGATAGTGTTAAGGGTGGAAGGGGGCAGGGACAGTATGAGAGAGAGAGATAGTGTTAAGGGTGGAAGGGGGCAGGGACAGTATGAGAGAGAAAGATAGTGTTAAGGGTGGAAGGGGGCAGGGACAGTATGAGAGAGAGAGATAGTGTTAAGGGTGGAAGGGGGCAGGGACAGTATGAGAGAGAAAGATAGTGTTAAGGGTGGAAGGGGGCAGGGACAGTATGAGAGAGAAAGATAGTGTTAAGGGTGGAAGGGGGCAGGGACAGTATGAGAGAGAGAGATAGTGTTAAGGGTGGAAGGGGGCAGGGACAGTATGAGAGAGAGAGAGACAGAGATAGTGTTAAGGGTGGAAGGGGGCAGGGACAGTATGAGAGAGAGAGATAGTGTTAAGGGTGGAAGGGGGCAGGGACAGTATGAGAGAGAGATAGTGTTAAGGGTGGAAGGGGGCAGGGACAGTATGAGAGAGAGAGATAGTGTTAAGGGTGGAAGGGGGCAGGGACAGTATGAGAGAGAAAGATAGTGTTAAGGGTGGAAGGGGGCAGGGACAGTATGAGAGAGAGAGATAGTGTTAAGGGTGGAAGGGGGCAGGGACAGTATGAGAGAGAAAGATAGTGTTAAGGGTGGAAGGGGGCAGGGACAGTATGAGAGAGAAAGATAGTGTTAAGGGTGGAAGGGGGCAGGGACAGTATGAGAGACAGAGATAGTGTTAATGGTGGAAGGGGGCAGGGACAGTATAAGAGAGAGAGATAGTGTTAAGGGTGGAAGGGGGCAGGGACAGTATGAGAGAGAAAGATAGTGTTAAGGGTGGAAGGGGGCAGGGACAGTATGAGAGAGAGAGAGACAGAGATAGTGTTAAGGGTGGAAGGGGGCAGGGACAGTATGAGAGAGAGAGATAGTGTTAAGGGTGGAAGGGGGCAGGGACAGTATGAGAGAGAGATAGTGTTAAGGGTGGAAGGGGGCAGGGACAGTATGAGAGAGAGATAGTGTTAAGGGTGGAAGGGGGCAGGGACAGTATGAGAGAGAGAGAGTGTTAAGGGTGGAAGGGGGCAGGGACAGTATGAGAGAGAGAGATAGTGTTAAGGGTGGAAGGGGGCAGGGACAGTATGAGAGAGAGAGAGTGTTAAGGGTGGAAGGGGGCAGGGACAGTATGAGAGAGAGAGATAGTGTTAAGGGTGGCAGGGGGCAGGGACAGTATGAGAGAGAAAGATAGTGTTAAGGGTGGAAGGGGGCAGGCACAGTATGAGAGAGAGAGATAGTGTTAAGGGTGGAAGGGGGCAGGGACAGTGAGAGAGAGAGATAGTGTTAAGGGTGGAAGGGGGCAGGGACAGTATGAGAGAGAGAGATAGTGTTAAGGGTGGAAGGGGGCAGGGACAGTATGAGAGAGAGAGAGACAGAGATAGTGTTAAGGGTGGAAGGGGGCAGGGACAGTATGAGAGAGAGAGATAGTGTTAAGGGTGGAAGGGGGCAGGGACAGTATGAGAGAGAGAGAGATAGTGTTAAGGGTGGAAGGGGGCAGGGACAGTATGAGAGAGAGAGATAGTGTTAAGGGTGGAAGGGGGCAGGGACAGTATGAGAGAGAAAGATAGTGTTAAGGGTGGAAGGGGGCAGGGACAGTATGAGAGAGAGAGATAGTGTTAAGGGTGGAAGGGGGCAGGGACAGTATGAGAGAGAAAGATAGTGTTAAGGGTGGAAGGGGGCAGGGACAGTATGAGAGAGAAAGATAGTGTTAAGGGTGGAAGGGGGCAGGGACAGTATGAGAGACAGAGATAGTGTTAATGGTGGAAGGGGGCAGGGACAGTATAAGAGAGAGAGATAGTGTTAAGGGTGGAAGGGGGCAGGGACAGTATGAGAGAGAAAGATAGTGTTAAGGGTGGAAGGGGGCAGGGACAGTATGAGAGAGAGAGAGACAGAGATAGTGTTAAGGGTGGAAGGGGGCAGGGACAGTATGAGAGAGAGAGATAGTGTTAAGGGTGGAAGGGGGCAGGGACAGTATGAGAGAGAGATAGTGTTAAGGGTGGAAGGGGGCAGGGACAGTATGAGAGAGAGATAGTGTTAAGGGTGGAAGGGGGCAGGGACAGTATGAGAGAGAGAGAGTGTTAAGGGTGGAAGGGGGCAGGGACAGTATGAGAGAGAGAGATAGTGTTAAGGGTGGAAGGGGGCAGGGACAGTATGAGAGAGAGATAGTGTTAAGGGTGGAAGGGGGCAGGGACAGTATGAGAGAGAGATAGTGTTAAGGGTGGAAGGGGGCAGGGACAGTATGAGAGAGAGAGAGTGTTAAGGGTGGAAGGGGGCAGGGACAGTATGAGAGAGAGATAGTGTTAAGGGTGGAAGGGGGCAGGGACAGTATGAGAGAGAGATAGTGTTAAGGGTGGAAGGGGGCAGGGACAGTATGAGAGAGAGATAGTGTTAAGGGTGGAAGGGGGCAGGGACAGTATGAGAGAGAGAGAGTGTTAAGGGTGGAAGGGGGCAGGGACAGTATGAGAGAGAGAGAGTGTTAAGGGTGGAAGGGGGCAGGGACAGTATGAGAGAGAGAGATAGTGTTAAGGGTGGCAGGGGGCAGGGACAGTATGAGAGAGAAAGATAGTGTTAAGGGTGGAAGGGGGCAGGCACAGTATGAGAGAGAGAGATAGTGTTAAGGGTGGAAGGGGGCAGGGACAGTGAGAGAGAGAGATAGTGTTAAGGGTGGAAGGGGGCAGGGACAGTATGAGAGAGAGAGATAGTGTTAAGGGTGGAAGGGGGCAGGGACAGTATGAGAGAGAGAGATAGTGTAAAGGGTGGAAGGGGGCAGGGACAGTATGAGAGAGAGAGAGTGTTAAGGGTGGAAGGGGGCAGGGACAGTATGAGAGAGAGAGATAGTGTTAAGGGTGGCAGGGGGCAGGGACAGTATGAGAGAGAAAGATAGTGTTAAGGGTGGAAGGGGGCGGGGACAGTATGAGAGAGAGAGATAGTGTTAAGGGTGGAAGGGGGCAGGGACAGTATGAGAGAGAGAGATAGTGTTAAGGGTGGAAGGGGGCAGGGACAGTATGAGAGAGAGATAGTGTTAAGGGTGGAATGGGGCAGGGACAGTATGAGAGAGAGATAGTGTTAAGGGTGGAAGGGGGCAGGGACAGTATGAGAGAGAGAGAGATAGTGTTAAGGGTGGAAGGGGGCAGAGACAGTATGAGAGAGAGAGAGAGAGAGAGAGAGTGTTAAGGGTGGAAGGGGGCAGGGACAGTATGAGAGAGAGAGATAGTGTTAAGGGTGGAAGGGGGCAGGGACAGTATGAGAGAGAGAGAGAGAGTGTTAAGGGTGGAAGGGGGCAGGGACAGTATGAGAGAGAGAGAATGTTAAGGGTGGAAGGGGGCAGGGACAGTATGAGAGAGAGAGCTAGTGTTAAGGGTGGAAGGGGGCGGGGACAGTATGAGAGAGAGAGATAGTGTTAAGGGTGGAGAGGGGCAGGGACAGTATGAGAGAGAGAGAGATAGTGTTAAGGATGGAAGGGGGCGGGGACAGTATGAGAGAGAGAGATAGTGTTAAGGGTGGAAGGGGGCGGGGACAGTATGAGAGAGAGAGATAGTGTTAAGGGTGGAAGGGGGCAGGGACAGTATGAGAGAGAGATAGTGTTAAGGGTGGAAGGGGGCAGGGACATTATGAGAGAGAGAGAGACAGAGATAGTGTTAAGGGTGGAAGGGGGCAGGGACAGTATGAGAGAGACAGAGATAGTGTTAAGGGTGGAAGGGGGCAGGGACAGTATGAGAGAGAAAGATAGTGTTAAGGGTGGAAGGGGGCAGGGACAGTATGAGAGAGAGAGATAGTGTTAAGGGTGGAAGGGGGCAGGGACATTATGGGAGAGAGAGAGACAGAGATAGTGTTAAGGGTGGAAGGGGGCAGGGACAGTATGAGAGAGAGAGATAGTGTTAAGGGTGGAAGGGGGCAGGGACAGTATGAGAGAGAGAGATAGTGTTAAGGGTGGAAGGGGGCAGGGACAGTATGAGAGAGAGAGATAGTGTTAAGGGTGGAAGGGGGCAGGGACAGTATGAGAGAGAAAGATAGTGTTAAGGGTGGAAGGGGGCAGGGACAGTATGAGAGAGAGAGATAGTGTTAAGGGTGGAAGGGGGCAGGGACAGTATGAGAGAGAAAGATAGTGTTAAGGGTGGAAGGGGGCAGGGACAGTATGAGAGAGAAAGATAGTGTTAAGGGTGGAAGGGGGCAGGGACAGTATGAGAGAGAGAGAGACAGAGATAGTGTTAAGGGTGGAAGGGGGCAGGGACAGTATGAGAGAGAGAGATAGTGTTAAGGGTGAAAGGGGGCAGGGACAGTATGAGAGAGAAAGATAGTGTTAAGGGTGGAAGGGGGCAGGGACAGTATGAGAGAGAGAGATAGTGTTAAGGGTGGAAGGGGGCAGGGACAGTATGAGAGAGAGATAGTGTTAAGGGTGGAAGGGGGCAGGGACAGTATGAGAGAGAGAGATAGTGTTAAGGGTGGACGGGGGCAGGGACAGTATGAGAGAGAGAGAGAGATAGTGTTAAGGGTGGAAGGGGGCAGGGACAGTATGAGAGAGAGAGAGAGAGAGAGTGTTAAGGGTGGAAGGGGGCAGGGGGCAGGGACAGTATGAGAGAGAGATAGTGTGAAGGGTGGAAGGGGGCAGGGACAGTATATGAGAGAGAGAGTGTTAGGGGTGGAAGGGGGCAGGGACATTATGAGAGAGAGAGAGACAGAGATAGTGTTAAGGGTGGAAGGGGGCAGGGACAGTATGAGAGAGAGAGAGATAGTGTGAAGGGTGGAAGGGGGCAGGGACATTATGAGAGAGAGAGAGACAGAGATAGTGTTAAGGGTGGAAGGGGGCAGGGACAGTATGAGAGAGAGAGAGACAGAGATAGTGTTAAGGGTGGAAGGGGGCAGGGACAGTATGAGAGAGAGAGATAGTGTTAAGGGTGGAAGGGGGCAGGGACATTATGAGAGAGAGAGAGACAGAGATAGTGTTAAGGGTGGAAGGGGGCAGGGACAGTATGAGAGAGAGAGATAGTGTTAAGGGTGGAAGGGGGCAGGGACAGTATGAGAGAGAGAGAGACAGAGATAGTGTTAAGGGTGGAAGGGGGCAGGGACAGTATGAGAGAGAGAGATAGTGTTAAGGATGGAAGGGGGCAGGGACAGTATGAGAGAGAGAGAGATAGTGTTAAGGGTGGAAGGGGGCAGGGACAGTATGAGAGAGAGATAGTGTTAAGGGTGGAAGGGGGCAGGGACAGTATGAGAGAGAGAGATAGTGTTAAGGGTGGAAGGGGGCAGGGACAGTATGAGAGAGAAAGATAGTGTTAAGGGTGGAAGGGGGCAGGGACAGTATGAGAGAGAGAGAGAGTGTTAAGGGTGGAAGGGGGCAGGGACAGTATGAGAGAGAGAGATAGTGTTAAGGGTGGAAGGGGGCAGGGACAGTATGAGAGAGAAAGATAGTGTTAAGGGTGGAAGGGGGCAGGGACAGTATGAGAGAGAAAGATAGTGTTAAGGGTGGAAGGGGGCAGGGACAGTATGAGAGACAGAGATAGTGTTAATGGTGGAAGGGGGCAGGGACAGTATAAGAGAGAGAGATAGTGTTAAGGGTGGAAGGGGGCAGGGACAGTATGAGAGAGAAAGATAGTGTTAAGGGTGGAAGGGGGCAGGGACAGTATGAGAGAGAAAGATAGTGTTAAGGGTGGAAGGGGGCAGGGACAGTATGAGAGACAGAGATAGTGTTAATGGTGGAAGGGGGCAGGGACAGTATAAGAGAGAGAGATAGTGTTAAGCGTGGAAGGGGGCAGGGACAGTATGAGAGAGAGAGAGAGTGTTAAGGGTGGAAGGGGGCAGGGACAGTATGAGAGAGAGAGATAGTGTTAAGGGTGGAAGGGGGCAGGGACAGTATGAGAGAGAAAGATAGTGTTAAGGGTGGAAGGGGGCAGGGACAGTATGAGAGAGAAAGATAGTGTTAAGGGTGGAAGGGGGCAGGGACAGTATGAGAGACAGAGATAGTGTTAATGGTGGAAGGGGGCAGGGACAGTATGAGAGAGAGAGAGACAGAGATAGTGTTAAGGGTGGAAGGGGGCAGGGACAGTATGAGAGAGAGAGATAGTGTTAAGGGTGGAAGGGGGCAGGGACAGTATGAGAGAGAAAGATAGTGTTAAGGGTGGAAGGGGGCAGGGACAGTATGAGAGAGAGAGAGTGTTAAGGGTGGAAGGGGGCAGGGACAGTATGAGAGAGAGAGATAGTGTTAAGGGTGGAAGGGGGCAGGGACAGTATGAGAGAGAGAGAGTGTTAAGGGTGGAAGGGGGCAGGGACAGTATGAGAGAGAGAGATAGTGTTAAGGGTGGAAGGGGGCAGGGACACTATGAGAGAGAGAGATAGTGTTAAGGGTGGAAGGGGCAGGGACAGTATGAGAGAGAGATAGTGTTAAGGGTGGAAGGGGGCAGGGACAGTATGGGAGAGAGATAGTGTTAAGGGTGGAAGGGGGCAGGGACAGTATGAGAGAGAGAGAGTGTTAAGGGTGGAAGGGGGCAGGGACAGTATGAGAGAGAGAGATAGTGTTAAGGGTGGAAGGGGGCAGGGACAGTATGAGAGAGAGAGAGAGTGTTAAGGGTGGAAGGGGCAGGGACAGTATGAGAGAGAGAGAGATAGTGTTAAGGGTGGAAGGGGGCAGGGACAGTATGAGAGAGAGAGATAGTGTTAAGGGTGGCAGGGGGCAGGGACAGTATGAGAGAGAAAGATAGTGTTAAGGGTGGAAGGGGGCAGGCACAGTATGAGAGAGAGAGAGATAGTGTTAAGGGTGGAAGGGGGCAGGGACAGTGAGAGAGAGAGATAGTGTTAAGGGTGGAAGGGGGCAGGGACAGTATGAGAGAGAGAGATAGTGTTAAGGGTGGAAGGGGGCAGGGACAGTATGAGAGAGAGAGATAGTGTAAAGGGTGGAAGGGGGCAGGGACAGTATGAGAGAGAGAGAGTGTTAAGGGTGGAAGGGGGCAGGGACAGTATGAGAGAGAGAGATAGTGTTAAGGGTGGCAGGGGGCAGGGACAGTATGAGAGAGAAAGATAGTGTTAAGGGTGGAAGGGGGCGGGGACAGTATGAGAGAGAGAGATAGTGTTAAGGGTGGAAGGGGGCAGGGACAGTATGAGAGAGAGATAGTGTTAAGGGTGGAAGGGGGCAGGGACATTATGAGAGAGAGAGATAGTGTTAAGGGTGGAAGGGGGCAGGGACAGTATGAGAGAGAGATAGTGTTAAGGGTGGAAGGGGGCAGGGACAGTATGAGCGAGAGAGAGAGATAGTGTTAAGGGTGGAAGGGGGCAGGGACAGTATGAGAGAGAGAGAGATAGTGTTAAGGGTGGAAGGGGGCAGAGACA
The DNA here is from genome assembly GCA_029718625.1 of Synaphobranchus kaupii. NCBI lineage: Eukaryota > Metazoa > Chordata > Actinopteri > Anguilliformes > Synaphobranchidae > Synaphobranchus > Synaphobranchus kaupii. The sequence continues at coordinate 4,954,336 of CM056391.1, forward strand.
GTATGAGAGAGAGAGAGAGAGAGAGAGAGAGAGAGAGTGTTAAGGGTGGAAGGGGGCAGGGACAGTATGAGAGAGAGAGATAGTGTTAAGGGTGGAAGGGGGCAGGGACAGTATGAGAGAGAGAGATAGTGTTAAGGGTGGAAGGGGGCAGAGACAGTATGAGAGAGAGAGAGAGAGAGAGAGAGATAGTGTTAAGGGTGGAAGGGGGGAGGGACAGTATGAGAGAGAGAGAGAGAGAGAGAGAGAGAGATAGTGTTAAGGGTGGAAGGGGGCAGGGACAGTATGAGAGAGAGAGCTAGTGTTAAGGGTGGAAGGGGGCGGGGACAGTATGAGAGAGAGAGAGATAGTGTTAAGGGTGGAAGGGGGCAGGGACAGTATGAGAGAGAGATAGTGTTAAGGGTGGAAGGGGGCAGGGACAGTATGAGAGAGAGAGATAGTGTTAAGGGTGGAAGGGGGCAGGGACAGTATGAGAGAGAGATAGTGTTAAGGGTGGAAGGGGGCAGGGACAGTATGAGAGAGAGAGATAGTGTTAAGGGTGGAAGGGGGCAGGGACAGTATGAGAGAGAGAGATAGTGTTAAGGGTGGAAGGGGGCAGGGACAGTATGAGAGAGAGAGAGATAGTGTTAAGGGTGGAAGGGGGCAGGGACAGTATGAGGCGTGTGAAACCCATTCAAAGTCATGTCTATTTTCTCCAGGTATAAAAGTATGATATCATAAAACAGAGGATGCTGCTCCATGTAGAGGTAACGTGCTTTTACTGAATAGAGTGAGCAGTGCTGCTGTACCTTTCCCCTCCCGAGTGCTCCTCACGTACTTCTTCAGCCACTCAACACACTCCTGGGTCAGGTAGTGCTTCCTGTACTCGAGCACATCTGTCATATGATTCCACTGCAGCCTAATATGAAACCCCTGCTTCACAGCTTCAATGTAACGCTGGCTTTTCATGTCATAAGTCATGAAATCTTCCCCGTCGTAACCAAACTGTTCAAACCCTCTTGTGACCCCAGTCTCATTATCCCAATCACAGCCGAACCATTTCTGTAAATTGTGCACACCTGGAGAGAGAAAACACACAGTCACACACACAGTTACACGCACGCACGCGCACTGTCACTGCGCACATCCAACACACAAACCATAGCCTACACCGAAAACAAGCGACGATCAGGTAACTAAATTATAAGTAAGTAATAATCCACGACGAGGATTGTTGAGGCGTCGCGTCGGGTGGTTGCCTCAGCAGAGTGCGTTAAAACCGTGTAATCCACACCTCGGAGTGGATCATGCGCTTATACCATGGTTACCAACAATAATAGTTACTTTCATATTTATTGATTTTTATGGATTTAATCAGCTGAGATTTATATATCCTTCCGCTGTGCTTTGGGCATGTTGTTTTCCCGTTGTCAAGCAAAACTGCTGGTTGGTCGTTCTTTTTGAACTGAAAACCCCTCGTCGCTCATTCTATTTCTGATTACTAGTCCTATTTAAGTCCATTGCTATGCAAAACCTGCGGTCGTTATTTCTGAAAACAATTGATTGTATGAGGAAAAAAAATAGTTCCTTCTCGTTTTTATAACACACAATTGGCACCAGTTTTGGTTAATTTTGTCATTACATTATTTATGAAAATTGTATGAAACCATATAAGATTCAACGCTAACTTCCCTCCCTCTGTCTTGCTTTTTAAAAATGGTTTGGTCACGCAGTGTGTAACGTTAGCTAGGCTATTTTAAATAGCCAAAGCTGTGGAAATAACGTAGAGTAAATACTACGGAGTTTGTTAGATGTAACTTATCAAAGAATTTTTGAGGGATAAAAAGTTTTCTTTATATAGCCTATAGGCTACAGATTAATGTGCTTTGTGAAGTAGGCTAGCTTGCATTCACAAGCAGTCAGCGTGTTGCCTGACGTTAATTTACATGCAAATTCCTACGATGATAAATTCATATTTCCAAACTGAATAAATACTGCACTTCTAACCACAAAAAGGTTTTGCTAGATTAAAGTAGTTGTAACTAAGATATTTTCCGAATACAAACTTTTTTTTTTTGGACGGCAGACGGCTACTTCGCCTCGTAGACTGAAAATAGTAGCCTAATTTAGACTACTGCATAGCCGAGCTGGGCTACAATAAACTTTTGTCATTGTTTTTAAGATAATGCAAATGCAATACGTGGCATGGTAACTATATAGCTAGGCATAGTTACATTATCACAGAGTTAGCAAAGCGCATGGTGGTTATGTCCAATGTGTAATCTTTTTTTACTGCGAGCCATAGACCCAGCTAACAAAATTAGGTCCCCAGAACGTCCCTTGAACGTCTCGAAATGTCATCAGGACGACGGTTTTCTAAACGTTACGTGGACGTCAAAGAGAACGTTCCCCCAGACATTCATTACATGACGTTATATTGTAACCAGGAACAGACGTTGCAGGAACGTCCCTGAATGTCCCGTGAATTTTATGAGCACAACGTTATATAGGGACGATAGGGACATTGCTTGAACGTCCCCGAAAAATTCAAATTAAATGTCATATTGTAACCAAACAGTGACCTTCCTAGATCTTTAATAACGTTCTAGTAATGTTTTTAGGACATCTCTAGGGAACGTCACATCTTTGAGGGGACTAATAAACATCACCTGGCGCTGTAATGGCAAGATGTAGTCCAGCTGTCTCTCGTGTTCATGTTTGTTTATTTGAATGTACTGGCTTTGAGTGTCTGGCTTTTGTCTTTTGTTTTTTTATGCGGTGTGTGTCTGTTGTGGGACGGGGAAGCGGGCTGGAGATTTTTCAGGGCAGTCCTGCTGCTCGCTTTTATAATATTGATGAATAGTCTAGTCGATATAATTTTGTTTGTGGTCATCACCATGGAGACGCATTCGCAACATATGCTCGGGAATGTCGGTTGGATCTGCAGCAAAATCGCACCATCGCTCTTCACTGGAGTTGAAGATGTCGGGACTGATCCGGGAGTGCAGGAAATCTTCAAAAGGCAACCAGGGAATGGAAGGAGAAGATAATGCGGGGGAAGAGTGAGGCGACGACTGGGAAGGTTGACGCAGTTCGGTGGATCCGTTTCGACAGTGTACAGAGACCGCAACACTGCGTGTATGGAGGAAAGTCGCGGAGGCGCAGTTTGTGTGTTGGACTGTTTAATGCCACTGGACATCTCGGGCCAGCAGAGGCTATTTTTAATCATGGCAGCATGGCTGCATTCCACTTTAATTCACTTGATTAATGAAATGATTCTATTGAATGTCTTTGTTTGATATGTTTGTTTGTGTGTTGTGGGTCTGCCCCACTGTTTCTGTATTTTTGTTCTTGCTGGGGCTACAACTGGAGTTCCCAAACGGGAAAATAAAAGAAATGTGACTGTCGTTTATTGGTCTGTTGTGTTTGAGGTGCAAAACAACAAATTGATTCACAAAGTATCGCTCCGCCGCCGCACGTCAACGCATTGGCTCCTTCCACAGAGAACATGGGGCGATAGCACACAGAGAACATGGGGCGATAGCACACAGAGAACATGTGGCGATAGCACACAGAGAACATGGGGCGATAGCACACAGAGAACATGGGGCGATAGCACACAGAGAACATGGGGCGATAGCAAAAGTAAAGGATTCAACGATAGTTTGACTTCAAAATGATGGTATAAACACTCAAATCCACCTGATAGTCTGTTGTGGTATTTTATTTGCTTTGAGTGCACCGTGGAGTGTGTTTAAGTGTGTTTGGTAGTGGATGCTAACTGATACCATTAGGTTGCGCTACCATTAGCAATAGCTGGACGTCCATACGAAGGACAGGATGGAATCAGCTGAAAATGGTCTCAATCAAATGACAAGATCACGCCTAAGTAGCTCTGAGCCCACTGAGACTACAGCATTAAGGTCTGACCCCACTGAGACTACAGCGTTAAGCTCTGACCCCACTGAGACTACAGCGTTAAGCTCTGACCCCACTGAGATTACAGCGTTAAGCTCTGACCCCACTGTGACTACAGCATTAAGCTCTGACCCCACTGAGACTACAGCATTAAGCTCTGACCCCACTGAGACTACAGCATTAAGCTCTGACCCCACTGAGACTACAGCATTAAGGTCTGACCCCACTGAGACTACAGCGTTAAGCTCTGACCCCACTGAGACTACAGCGTTAAGCTCTGACCTGACTGAGACTACAGCGTTAATCTCTGACCCCTGAGACTACAGCGTTAAGATCTGACCCGACTGAGACTACAGCGTTAATCTCTGACCCGAGACTACAACGTTAAGCTCTGACCCCACTGAGACTACAGCGTTAAGCTCTGACCCCACTGAGACTACAGCGTTAAGCTCTGACCCCACTGAGACTACAGCGTTAAGCTCTGACCCCACTGAGACTACAGCGTTTAGTTCTGACCCCACTGAGACTACAGCATTAAGCTCTGACCCCACTGAGACTACAGCGTTAAGATCTGACCCCACTGAGACTACAGCGTTAAGCTCTGACCCCACTGAGACTACACCGTTAAGCTCTGACCTCACTGAGACTGTTTGTGAAGTTATATAATCCTATGGGAAATGAATTGTTTCATATTGGAAAAGCTGAGAGCACAGTGGGATTTGAACATTAGTGGTTGTGTTTATTCAAGGCTAAATGGGATTTTTACCTGTTACAATCTAGATTATGCAACTCTGATTTTTATAATTTTATCATTTAAGTCATTAAACAACTGTAGAACATTTTGGGAATACTGGAACATCTGTACTGACGTGTTATAACTAAACAATACCACATTCAAAGCATTAGACAGCTGTAGCAGATTGATTGCAAAGAGTATAAAGAGCATCATTCAGCATGTTGACCATATTAAAGTCTACCCTACAGATACAAAACAACAAACCAGGCAAGGTGTGTGGTGCTGTCCATAGGCTGACTAACTCTCAAATGATACACTAATCCTCCCACGTGGTTAGAGGTTTGATTCTGCTGCCTAGGCACTTTCCTATCTCCATCTGTAACTCTCTCTACATTACACCTGTCTGAATAATGTCTGCTCTCCTGTTGAGGGAAAATAACTAAAAACCGGTGTTTTTACGCTGAGAAGAAAATAATAATTGAGTAAAGTAGGTTGTGATCTATAGGCTGTACTGTGTTTGGACAAACCAAGTGACCTCAAGGACACAATGATATCTTTCTTGTGCTTGAGGTGTCTGGAGAGAGATTGCTTTTTATTGTCATCCTGCAGCTAAGCAAGTTGACCACAGAGAAGCAAAAGATGGGTGTCTTTTTCTTTTTTTCCCCCTTTATTATAAAACTATATTTTGGCCTTTGTAAGTATACACATTAATGGTTAAAATAATGGTTAAATCAAGGCAAAGTGCTTCTTTCTGTGTTCATAGGTACCTCATATTTGGCTTTTCTCTTGTATATATTTTGTTGATGAAAAAAGAAGCTTACAATAGCAATAGCCTGAGCTATAATATTGTCTATACTTGTCTATTGTCTATACTTGCATTAAGTGTGTATCACACAGAAAACCAGGAGACAAAGTGTGGGTTTGTGTGTGCGTAAGAGTTGGAGAGTGTGTATCAATATTTGTGTGTGCACTTTCAGACATCAAGCTATTGTGTGTGTGTGCATGTTTACATGGGAGTTTACTCACCCTGATTCTGGTTGAAACGCTTCATTATAATTGAAATATTGTTTCTGAACCACTGCTGTTCATCAATCAGTTTCTGACTCTCTCTGTCCCAGTAATCTGCTCCCTCATTCTCCTTTATCCAGTCAGTCTTGGGAATGGCCCTCCTGATGTTGCTGTCGTAGTACATGAACTGATCATCATCCACCATTCCCACAGCAGTGAACTCTGGGAAGTCAGTACCCGCTGTGACAGCAGTGTAGAAGTACTTCAGAGAGTGAGAGGCTGTGGACACAAACGCACATTACATCATACGTTACATTCCAGCATTTAGCAGGTGCTCTTACCTAAAGTGACAGAGGCTACGTTTTTCATACAGTCCATTTACCCAGCTGGACATTTTCACTGAAGCAATGGGAGCACGCCAGGCGTCCTCCCCCAGAAAGCACAGCATTTCCAAGATGGCTGCAAGCAGAAGGTGTTTGTGTTCTGTTTGTCCAGTAGACCTTTAAAGTTTTAAAGTCTGTAGCTGTTGTAGGGAATATCCATTTAAATCTATACACGGGGCGTCACTTACGTACTGCAATACGCCACTACCATCCTTATACAACTGGTGGCATAGTTTTGTATAATAAATCAGTCTCATAAAATTTTATATACTTTTCTCAAAAGAAAATATACTAACTAAAAAACTTGAATTAATAATTAAATTAATTACCAATAAAATTACACATTAATAATTATCTTAGCAAAATCACAATATTATGTACTCAGTTGATACCGAATTAATATAAATGATCCAGCTAAAAGGTGAAGGCATTTTGGGGAATCCCTGCGATTAGCATTGGCTGACTCAGTTCAACACAAGAGCAACATTAATACAGACAATCTTGGAAAATGTAATAGTTTATTGAACACAAAGTACCAAACAGAGCAAAGCACGATTCACTACTATAATGTACAACAAATTGTGTGTGTGTGTGTGTGTGTGTGTGTGTGTGCGCGCGCGCGCGCACACGCTGGGCGCACGTGGGGGTTCCCATGTTCTCCTGCGTGTGGGGGGGTTGCCTCGGACACGTGTTCAGAGAGAACAAAGAAACAAAAATGGAGGGAGGTTTGAAACTAGCTTTCGCTGGAGCTAGCTAATGGTGGCGCATGAACCATACCATACACATAGGGGATAGCCGTAAGCTATCAATGCGTGTGCGTTGAGATCAGCGTGCAGCGTTAAGATTACGACTGGTTAGTGTTTAAAGACAGATCACATGCAAGATACGTTCTGTGCATGATGCATTAAACCTAACGCAGCAGAGTGCAAAGTAAAACGGTAACACAAAACTTTTACACATTAACCATTCAATAGTACAGATACATACATCCAGTCACAACATGTTGCGGTTGCTAACTAATATGATATTGCACGTTACAGCCTTACTTGAATCAAAGACTTTTGAATGGTTTCCTGCATTGGATTGCACACTCACAACGAAAGGGGAAAGCCGGTCGCCCAATCCTGTGGTTGCAGTTCAAAGGGTTGTGATAGATAGGGGAACCGGCAGCGTTATCTTGGGTCCCTGGAACTGGTTTATTTCATCGTCAGGGTTGCAGTTCGTAGGGGTGGATAATGGAGCCGGTCGCATTATTTCTCCTGAACTATGCAGCGTCATCCTACTGCAGACCGCTTGCCTCTTTGGGGACTCATCGGCGGTGCTGTGCTGCAGGATCTGCTTGGTCCGCTTGGTGGTTCTTCTTGACCACCGGGTGGACACGTTTCCTCCTTGCGTCTCGTGCCCGGTCCTCCGTGGCCGATAGCCGGGGGTAGATGAGCCCGCCTTGCTCAGTTGGATCGGTGTCATGGACAACTGTGCTTCCTTATGGAGCGAGGGCTCTTCCCCGGGCGTGCAGGCCGCACGGGGCCTTGAGACGAGACAACGTTGAGCGGACAACTTAACCCGGAAGAAACTTGGAGAAGAACTGGGAGAAGGAGCGACCGTGTTGCCCCTTTTATAAACTTTATTGGCAGTCGCACATTTCCCCTGCGCAGTATCACATCACATTACAGTGCGGATGGAAATCACAACTGGTACAACGTCCTACGTCACTTCCACCGTGGAGGAGGAGCCTCCTGTGGACTGTATGGAATTGTAGTTCCTATTGTCCCTACACTGTAGGCCTAATAATTTAATATTTATTTTTATTTCACTTTTATTCTCTTGGTGCTCATTTGATTTTAACTACACTGAATTTTCAGTATATTTTTGAAAGACTTATAGAGTATTCACTGTCGAGTGGAAAAAGATAAATACAATCTACAAGCAGTACTTTTGTAGATGGTTTGCCTCTAAATTGGATCTGGGGCCTAGTACTGCTGTATAGCTGGGTGTGAAATACGCTGCCTACTTCGATTGGGGGTGCGTGTGTTGTCGCACCTGGGCGTTGTGGTCTACGTGAGCTCCGTTGCAGTCTACGTGAGCTCCGTTGCGGTCTACGTGAGCTCCGTTGCGGTCCGCACTGACAGCGTGGGAACAAGTGAGCAGGGGTGTTTGAGCGGCGGCTGGGGCCTGCCAGCGTGAATCTGCTACTGCCTGAATCCACTTGAGCCTGAACCCACTTGAGCCTGAACCCACTTGAGCCTGAACCCACTTGAGCCTGAACCCACTTGAGCCTGAACCCACTTGAGCCTGAACCCACTTGAGCCTGAACCCACTTGAGCCTGAACCCACTTGAGCCTGAACCCTAACCCTGACCCGCTTACATCGATACGGCGCCTCCCAGCATTTGCTTCTCCAACATCGGTGTGTTTTTACCTGTTCCTCCTGCTTGGAATCACACTCGATCTGGCTCCAACTGGCGTGTGGACTACCCAAAAGGTACTGTTTATGCATAAACTGCAACTGACTGATACGCAACATGGCTTTTCCAACAAAAGGATGGTGGTTTTCTGTTTCCCTACTGTTCATGGTTTTAAACACCTCAACCACCAGTTATGCACGCCGTGACTGGACTACTCAACTTCAAAATTACCAGCATAGATCCTGTACTACGTGTCACTTTCTCCTGGGTAACAAGCCAGGATTTAGCAATGGCCTATTTCAAGTTACCAAAGTGAAATCGAGCAACTTCACTTTGTTGCGATGTGTCTTTGCTTCTGCCGATTCCACCCCTGCGAATCGCTTCGCTAATATTTTTTAAAAAGAAGTCTCGTGTGTTGATTCTCCTGTTACTTTTAACTTCTGGTAGCATTGAACCTAACCCCAGTCTTATGCCTTATTTTAATTTGGCTACCCCTGCGGATTTTAAAGAAAGAACTGGTCTTGGGTTTCTGCATATGAATGTCAGAAGTATTGTTCCTAAAATTGACTTAGTCCGTGCATGGGTTTATACTTCAGATCCTGATGTTCTAGTTTTATCAGAAACATGGTTAAAAAAAATCTATACCGGATAAATTTATAAGTATTGATGGCTGTAATTTGTTCTGAATAGACCGATTAAGTAAAGGAGGCGGCTTTGCTATATACGTAAATTCCAAATTCAATGTCAGTATAATTAAATCCTTTTCTAAACCAAAACTCCTTGAATTCCTGGCAGTAAAGCTTATCCTGTCCAATGACTGTCAAATTACAGTTATTGGTTCATACAAAGCTCCATCCGCTTCAAAGGAATCTGTTTCTTTTCTTTCTAATGTACTGACTGAGTTTAAGGATACTGAATTTGTGCTCTTAGGGGACTTGAACTGGGACTGGCTCACCGCTGCATCAGACAGTTTGAAAGGTGTCTGTTGTGAATTGAACCTTTCCCAGCTCGTTAACTTTCCCACTCGCCCTAATATAAAATGTCAAAATAAATCCACGCTCTTGGACTTGATTCTTATGAATACTCCTCATTAATACTCGTCTGTTGGAGTATTCGCGAATGATCTTAGTGACCACTGCGCTACCGCATGTGTTAGGGATACCAGACTCCCAAAATCTGTACCTCGTTTTATCATAAAATTAAATTTTAAAAGATTCGTAGAACAGGCGTTTCTGCATGACTTAAATTGTGGTGATTTGGGCAGAATTAATCTGATCCCTGATGTGGAGATTGCGTGGACTTACTTTTACTCCGTCTTCCTAGCGACAATGAACAAACACGCCCCTTTTAAAAAATTTTAAAAAATTAAAGGGAGAGACAACCCTTGGTTTTCCACAGAGCTCAAGGAACTAATTCATGAATGTAATGTTGCCTGGGCTAAAGCAAGAGAATCAAATTCCCCTTCTCTCTCTAAATTTCGGCATCTCCGCAATAAACCGACCTTCCTTACAAGGAAACTCAAATCCCAATTCTGTCTTAATTCGATCTCTGATAACTTAAATAACCCGGCAAAATTTTGGAAAACCATTAAATCTCTTAACCCTATTGCTTCTGTGGCACTCCCAGAGCAGATCAATCATAATTCTAAGCTGATGACGGATAAACAATGCATTGTTGATCTTTTCAACGAACAATTTGTTTCTGCAGGGTATTTATTTGACCGCATTTACCCTGGTACTAGCCCTAGTATACCAATGCCTGTCCCTGCTTATGATGTTACTTCAGGCTCTGGTTTTGCCTTTAAGTGTATTTCAACATCTGAAGTCCTTAAGGCTCTTAAAACTGTAGACACCAAAAAACCTTCAGGCCCAGATGGTCTTGACCCCTATTTATTGAAGCATTCAGCGGAACTTATAGCTGAGCCTTTAGCCCACATTTTGAATCTTTCTCCTTCTACAAATAGGATTCCCAAGGTATGGGAAGAAGCCTATGTGCTGCCTCTTTTCAAAGGTGGAGACCCAACTGATCTTGGCAACTACCGTCCTATTTCAAAGCTGTCGGTGGTTGCAAAAGATTATGGAATCTTTGGTTAATGCCCAGCTAAAAGAGTTCTTGCAGGCTAATTGCATACTGAGCCCAGCACAGTCAGGTTATAGATCGGGCCACAGCACTATAACTGCTGCCTCTGAGGTGCTAAATGATATTATACAGGCTCTTGATAAGAAAAAACACTGTGCTGCACTATTTATTGACTTATCTAAAGCATTCAACACTGTTAATCATGCTATCTTAAGCAATAGGCTCCTTAACATTGGTTCAGTTGTGAAGAACTCCAAAATCCACCTGTATGCAGATGATACTATACTGTACACCTGTGCTACCTCACTGAACACAGCGGTCCAAGACCTCCACGAATCTTTTAACTTTATTCAGGCTGCTGTTAATAATTGTTACAACCAATATATGTACAGTAGATGGGATGGATATTGAACAGGTGTCTTCCTACAAATATCTGGGAATCTGGCTGGATGATAAGCTTAGTTTTAAAGTGCACATTGACAACCTGGTTAAAAAATTGAAGGTTAAACTGGGGTTTTATTTTAGAAACAGACAACGCTTCAGTTTTGCAGCTAGAAAGAAATAGGTCCTAGCCACCTTCCTTCCAATGATTGATTATGGTGATATTCTTTACATGCATGCCTCTGCGTCCACACTACAGACTATAAACACAGTGTATCATGGTGCCTTGCGTTTCATCACCAATGCCAAATCAATTACGCATCATTGTCTCTTGTATGAAAGAGCAGGCCTGCCATCTTTAGTTTATCGTAGATGGTTTCATTGGCATATTTTCATTTAGAAAGCCATTATAGGGAAACTCCCTAATTATTTGAATTGTCTTTTTAAATGGAACACAAGTTCTTACAACTTGCGTTCACAAAGCGTACTTTGTTTTACTGTGCCTCGCCCCTGAACAGAATTTGGAAAGAAGGCTTTTAGCTATTATGCCCCATGGTCCTGGAACCAGCTCCAGAAGGAAACTAAAATGGCAGACTTAATCACTTTGGATGATTTTAAGAGGAAGTTGGAGATTTTAAAAACTGAGGTTTGTAATTGTTTTAGCTGAAATGTGTATTGTATAATTTGTGTTTTATCTGAAATATGTACTGCATAATTTATAGTTTTATTGCCGCTGCTTTGTGTAATGGTGTTTTATGTTGTATGTTGTAATCTGACTGCTTGTTGCTTCGCTTGGCCAGGGCTCCCTTGAAAAAGAGATGGATATCTCAATGGGACTCACCTGGTAAAATAAAGGAAAAATAAAAATAAAAAAAACTCAGAGATGGCCATGCGCTTAAGTGCCTCTCCTGCACGGATTTAACGGGGGATGAGATACGCCGTATTTTAACCTGCGCTACGCGGGTGCGTTTCTCAAAATGTGGGTGCAAATAAAATCTTGCGTGATGGGGAAGGCAGTGAACGTATTGATAAAATGATCATAGCTCCTATTGACGACTTGGATATACCCATCACACAATCAAAAGAAATAATCTCTGGACAGTGGTTGCATGCAATATTATTAAGTAAACAAATAAATCGTTGGATTTATTGAAGACATTTTTTTTTTTTTAATCTTTTTTTAACGATTTACCTAATAAAGTCATGTAGCTTAAGGGGGTTGAACACAATAGCCTATATGCGACGTCTTCAACTTAATAATTTTGGAGAAACTGTGCTGACACAAATCGTCTCTCTGTCAAAGCGAATTTGATCCAATTAATCCATCTAATATTGGTCTGGTATACCAGCAGACGGTCAATCATAGCCTACTTTTACATATTTTCATTTATATGACAGCTCTTTGACAATTGAAAGTTAGCTATGCAAAGGCAATATGACCAATATTATGTTCAGATAACATGCACTCATTCTAATATCCATTTATGCGAAAGATGCTGTGTTTTCATAATAATCTATTGGCGGCGCTAGACATAGAACACCTTTTTTTCCCGAACTAAGTTGCAGAAGAAAAAACGTATTAAGTGAAAACTCTGAATACGCGTATCTTGCACGACTTGCAGACACGCCTCATTTTCATCAAATCTTAACCCCGCGCGTATATACTGGAGAGACGCTTAAAACAGCAGATAATTTAAATTTCTGAATCACAAATAGCTTAAATGGACATAATGTCTCAATTACGACTTACCCATGATGTAGTTGATTTATGGAAACCATTTTCAGCTAATTCCATGCTGCCCCTTCTTTTGGACATACACATGTTGCTAATGCTAGCGCAACTCTATGGCAACCGGTATAGCATCCACTACCAAACACACTTAAACATTCCACGGTGCACCCAAAGCAAATAAAATATGACAGTCTACCGGGGGAGCAATACTTTACGTTACCTACGAATGTAGTGCCGGCACTGGTCGACTACAAGAACAAAGAAGAGTAACAAGTTGCAATGGCCATGTTCGCTCCGCCGCTGTACTTCCACAGAGAATATTAGGTCAGCACAAAGTAAAGGATTCAACGATAGTTTGACTTCAGAAATGATGGTATAAACAGTCAAAATAACCCAGATAGACTGTCGTCGTATTTTAGTTGCTTTGGGTGCACTGTGGAGTGTTTAAGTGCGTTTGGTAGTGGATGCTATACCGGTTGCCATAGAGTTGCGCTAGCATTAGCAATGTGTGTATGTCCAAAAGAAGGGACAGCCTGGAATTAGCTGAAAATGGTTTCCATCAAACAACTAAATCATGGGTAAGTCGTAATTGAGACATTATGTCCAAAATTCCGAACTATCCCTTTAAGTTACGCAGAATTTCGGGAGTAGCTATGTCCCATTTGCGCATGCTTATCTCCACTCTGAATCTGGCCCTTTGTGCTATTTTCTATTTACATGTCAAACTAAGATACTGTAATTTTCATTTATATTTATATTTTATATAATTAGATTATTGTCTGGAAACTGAAAGTAACAAAATTTGTTGTTTTTCATTCGGCCGTGCAGTCTCACAGCTAAAATACAATACTTGGATCTACTATTTTGGCGGTAAGGGCAGTACTCAAGTTGTAAAAAAAAATCAGGGGGGATGGTGGATTTTATCATATGGGGACATAATTTGTGCTGATAACGGCGCAGAGGGTGGGAGACCAACTCTGTACCCTTTTGATTATTGTTAAAGCATAAAGATAATGATTATACTCCTAAAACAACATGCATGTTATGGATGTTAGGTGTCAGATACTCCTGTCATTGCTCTTGACCAAGGCACCTCAGAATTGGAGTCGGTCCCCGGGCTGCCATGGCACCACTTACATTTGACTTAGGGTCAAATGCAGAGGACAATTAGTGCAAAATCATTTTTTCACTTTAATTTAAAGGGGGGGAGGGGGTCAAAAAATGTGGTTATAATGGAAGTCTATGGTACAAATCTTGTAGGTTAACAGTCCCAACGTACCTTTTTGTTCAATCTGACATTATACAAAAAGTAAAAATGCACCAAAATCAATCTTCTCATTTATTATTCAGATGGATCAGCTGATGATACTAATAATAAAGTCAAATTTGTTTTTAGAATATTGAATTATAGTGTATTTTTCAAAAAAGCAGTTACTGGTATATGATCAAAACTGGTATCTAAAGGGTTAATTTTTAATCGTGATTAATTAAATCATTATGTAAATTAAACAAGAACCCCTTCATGAAAAAATGGAGGAAAACAATTAGAAAAATATTGATCTATCATCATTTTATTGCAGTTCAAATACAAATCTTTTATGTTAACATTCCCAATGTTACTTTTTTTAACAGGGCATTAAGTGCAAATTGAAACTGTTTACAAAATATGAAAATATATTAAAAATTGTACAGATAATACAAAATAGGACCAATTTTGTCAATGGCTGCCTACTCCACTCTCCCCGAACATGATTAGCTGACGTTAATGCTAGCCTAGTTAATGAAGTTCAAGTCCTCATCTTTTAGCTAGCTAGCTAGCATTAGTTAGCTAGCTAGCTAACACGAGAGAAAAACGTAGCTAAGCTCCAAACTAACGTTGTTATTGCTTATGTCCAGAGATTCCACCTTTGGTGACTAAAGTAATGAGTAATGACGAAGATTACTGACTCTTGACTTACCTGTAATGTTATTTTTTGTCTTTTTAAATATGAAGTCCCTCAGAGAGCGCTGTCCTCCTGGGCTGGGTTGCACCGGTCATACGTAAGTTCGTGACTAAGTTTGCGCGTAAAGTATTTACTAGGTCCTTAGTTGCTACTAGTTAGTTTCAAACTATCGCTTTACTAAATTCGGTTGCACCACCAATACGTAAGTAATGTCCTAGCTAGTGAAAACTAAGTAATGCTTAGTTCAATACTAAGGTAAACATTGTCGCTTTATCATGACGATAACAAATCCATAACCAATCAATCAACAAGCTACAATGTAAACACGGAGGCTACGTGAAAAAAATAGAACATTGAACAGAATTACAATGTGTGCATGTTTATGTTTTTACGAATAAAATTCAAAATATCCTTATTTGTTTGTTTAGCCTATTTATTTATGTTACAGCCATTATGTGCTTTGAAAATATATGGAAACTTAGCCTAAGTTACGGGACTGTTCTGTTTGCCTCTCTTTTGAACTATAAAGAACTTTGTTTTGAAACTGAACGTTTTCCACGCGTCAACTATTTTTACAGTGTTTGCTGAAGAAACGGCGGAGGTAGCCAATTAGATGAACAGACGGTTACAGTTTGTGTATTTTTTTTATACCTATAGGGTAGGTGTAAATATTTAGTAGCTACTAAGCTCAACGTACAAACTAGTTTGTGTGGTGCAACCCATTTTTATTTAGTAATGTGTAAACCTTAATTTAGTAAACACTTACGTTATAACTAGCCTACGTTTGAACTTACGTATAGCTGGTGCAACCGGCCCCTGGTCGCTTGGCCAAGATGACCGTTATCTGCGCTCGTGCTGCTATGCAGCTTCTAGCATCAATCAAACAAGCACATCACGGCGCTCTGGTGCCTCTAGGGCACTCGCATAGCATAGCGTCAGTGACTTGGTAAAAATGTCATTGCATGTGTGCGTGCTCCCTCGCCCACAGTATTTTACTCAATATGCGCAAAATGAATGTTGAAATAGCAGTAATACCACGTTCATTGATAAAATGACATAAGGGATGGAAAGGGGGGATGGCCGTTTTAGAAGGGGGATGATTTTGACCGTTTTTATTTCAGGGGGGATGCCATCCCCCCTCATCCCCCCTCAACTCGAGTGCTGGGTAAGGGGGGTAGCGGGATTCTGAGGCTCAATCCCTGAACTGGCAGCAGTTTCCTTTCAATGAATTACACAGAAAAGTAGACTAAAAACAAGCACACACACAAACAGCCTTAAAACAACAGGCACAAACAATGCAGCAAATCCATCACAACACACTAAATACACCAACCAAGAACATACAGGTACAATCAGAACAGAACGGTCAGGATAGAGAGAGTAGGAAAGGAAAAGAACATTAAACACACACACACACGCACGCACGCACGCACGCACGCACGCACACACACGCACACACACGCGGCCACTATTATTGGCCCCCCCTGTAAAGATGAACAAAAAGGGTTATAAAAAATTCACCGTTTGGTGAATTAGCTTAATCTCACACTGAAAAAACAAGAAGAATCCAACCTTTAATTGACATTAATTTATTAAGAGAAAAAAAAATCCCTCATCAAGAAATAATTATTTTTAACAAAACCACATTGGCCACAATTATTGGCCCCCCTGCATTTATATATAGAATAAAGTAATAATTTTTAATATTTGGTCACATATCCTTTGCATGCCATGACTTCCTGATGTCTGTGACCCAACAACATCAAAAGACTCTTGATATCTTATTTTCTGGTACTCTTACAAGCGATACTATAACATCTCTGCATTTGAATGGATCTCTATGGGAATTGGGGGGTGGGACTAGATTTAGCTGTAAATTATTCTGGAACAGTATGGAATACATGGTTGGTAAAATGGCTGGTAAAAAAGTCAACAAGGGTCTGAGGTATCAAACAAGCTTTAAGCTATCACTCTGTTGCCAGAAATACAGTAGATATGGATGAATAACTTGAAGGGTTTCTTCTCCTGACTTATTTTTCCATAGAGTTCAATAGGAACTTGATGAGGGATTTTTTTTCTCTTAATAAATTAATGTCAATTAAAGGTTGGATTCGTCTTGTTTTTTCAGTGTGAGATTAAGCTAATTCACCAAACGGTGATTTTTTTATAACCCTTTTTGTTCATCTTTACAGGGGGGGCCAATAATAGTGGCCTCAACTGTACAAAACACACAGAGGCATCATTTCAGAAAAAACTAGGTGGTGGCAAAAAAGATAAAAATAAAAAAGTCAATAATCCCATAAATAAATAATAGTCATAACCCATAATGCTATCATCACTGGCTCATCGTTGGCTTTTAACCTCTTGCTGCCAAAGCGGTAACACGGGCGTTACGGAAATTATTAAATTATACATTTCATTAATTTAATAATATATAATAAACTGCTCACCTCAATTTTGATTAAATATCCTTAAGATATATCCATTCCTTCTGGGAAAGTGGTTTTTAAGACCAAAACGTCAAGTTAAAACTTTGTAAATTACGTTGGAAACAACGACCTAATTTTCAAACATGTATTGCAGCTTGATGTCACACCAATAAACAATGTGCTGGTAAACTGTTCTGCTTGATTGTATTTCACAAAACTTTGGTTTGAAAAATCGTTATACCTTTAGACTTCAAGAACAAATACTTTAAAACTTTCATACGGCTGTACATGATTTTTTTCACATTTTAAACCGACTTGTGCTTTTCTGCACTTCATTATGAGTAGTTTGGCTGTGTTCAGTTTGGCGTTGTGAAACTCAGCCAGTTTCTGGACTACCAATCCCCTGGCTTAGTATATTTTAGCCAAAGGGGTTTTGTACATTATTGCACAGTTATTTGCAAAACCGTCGTCAATTGGGTGTATTTCTTTGACTGATAGCACAATAGGCCTACCTGAAGTGGGAAAAACTCGCATCAACCCACCTCCACTGCGAGTGTTATTTGCTTTCCATTGGGTTTTTAAACTGTCTGTCAAATATTCCAGCCAATAGTGAAGACTCTTATCTTTCAGACAAGCCCTCATTCAACACAATGTCCTCAGAACTCAAGAAGATCCAGCTGCGCCAGAGATTTTTTTAAAAAGGGGGAGATGGGAGACTCCGCGTCTTTTGCATTGTGAAAAGCGTAGCGGCTAGTCGTACCTTAGCTTAGATCACGTGCACCGTTGCTAGCCAATCGTTTCAAAGTATTGACGTCAGTGAGACTCTTCAGAGTTTTTCGACAGTTATCTACGACATTTGGCAATATAGTATTGCACACACCCGTTAATATTTTGAAAGACAGAAAAACTACCATTTTATGATATTAGCACTCCATGCACCTATAGAGGGATTTGTTTACTTATCACCACTGTACACTGAAATATCAGTGTTTACCAAAGACACATGGCCACACTTTAATTGCATTAGCAAGGGAAACTGTTTTTACAGGTGCTACCTAGCTAGACGACGCTGAAGTTGGCTCCCGATTCGGAATTGCCGGTCCACCTTAAATCGGTCGCGAAAAGCGATTGTATGCTTTCACAGTCATCCTTCCGCTTTTTTCTCCGCTAAATCGAATTGGCTCAACATTCTGATAGCCTAGTTGTGTGTGTGTATACATATATATATGAAATACCAGGTACTGTTATACATATGAAATTATTTGGATATTAGTTTTGAAATAATCGCACTCCAAATGTTATGAAACAATACAATAGCTAATATTGGCATATTACAAAACATCATAATAAATATCCAAAATTACAATGCATGAAACCTTTGACACTAGGGTATGACAGTACCTCTGACTCGAGTTGGGGGAAATATTACTGTAGCATTTTCAAATAATCCCTCTTCAAACTTTCTATGTAATCCAATGTAAATCTACTGAAAAAGGTGATTATTTAAATAGGATTTTCTTGCCAATTTTAGAAGGTCTCAAACTTTTGACACTTGGGTATGAGAGAAGGGGTCCTCCACTATATCTGACCTGAGTTGGGTGAAATATTACTGTAGCATTTTCAAATAATCCCTCTTCAAACTTCCTATGTCCACCAATGTAAATCTACTGAAAAAGGTGATTATTTAAATAGGATTTTCTTGCCAATTTTAGAAGGTCTCAAACTTTTGACATATGGATATGAGAGACGAAGGAGGTTCTATTTCATGTCGGTCAACACGCCACACTATGGGGCATCCCCGCTGAGAGGAAGAGCTGCTGGGAAACTGAATAGCAAATTAACCACCACTACGGGCGGAACCACGTCACGCCATAAATATGGCACTTGTATGCCTCTCGGCCTCTTTTGTTGACTTGAGGGCACTTGCCATCCTGTGGGTGCAAGGCTGCCAGCCTCACCACGGTATTGGTCACAGAATACCAAATAATGTCGGGCGCGGTATGTAGTGGGGTACCAGGACCGCAGGTCATTGCATTAGTGCGAATCCTGTAAAAAACAAAATGCACTATTGGCTGCTGTTCTTACCAGAAGAGCAAGCTCAAGTGGGAAACATGGAAAATAACCACCAGGTGATAGAAACCCTAAATCATCACAAAATTACATACAAGGTTGCTCTGCTGCCCTGAGGACAGAGGAGGCAACTGATGCCGATGACGCTACGTCCAGGTGATAAAACCTGTTGAAAGTGAGTGATGAGGCCCAGCCCGCTGCTGCGCAAATGTCAGCAATTGTGGCACCACGTAGTAAGGCCCAGGAGGTAGCTACGCCCCGAGTGGAGTGAGCTACCACGCCTGTGGGAGGGGATGCGTCAGAACTGCTGTACGCCATGGAATCATCTCTACGATCCAGAGGGCCGCGCGCTGTACAATAGGGCAAAGCCCCTGATAGCCCCTCCAAACAATAAAAGGATTTTTGGTCTTCCTCACTGCACTTGTGCAGGAGATATAAGACCGTAGAGCCCGGGCGGGGCACAGTGAGTGCAGCCTGGCTTCTTCAGGGGTCTCGTGGGGAGGATGGTTAAACGGCTTCAACACCATAGACAGAGATGTACGACCGCGAGAGGGCCTTAGGCCGAAACACAAGGTTAAGAAGCAGAAAGCTTTTGATGAGCTACTGTCACCCAACCACATACAGGAGGGGTGTACTGACAGTGCATGCAGCTCGCTCACACGCCTCGCGGAGGCGATAGCAAGCAGGAAGGCAGTCTTCAAGGTTAGACTGAGTCCGTCCAGCTCGAAGGGTGGCTCAGTGAATAGATTCAAAGCCAGTTGTAAGTCCCACGAAGGGACTAAGTTAGACCTAGGTGGCTCGTCAGGGAAACTGGCTGGCGAGGGGGTGAGATCCCACCATCAGGCCCTCAATACGCTCATGGATGTCCAATATGGCTGCCAGATAACACTGTAGCGTGGACTCCACTAGCCCCTCTTTGAAGGACTGGAGGAATGCCAAAACGACTGAACTGTCATAATTGGGTAAACCCGTTATTGTGGCACCAGCAGCTAACATCTGCCCACTTCCCAGCGTAGAGCGCTCTCGTAGATGCCTGAAATGTTTCCAGTAATGCTGGCCCCAGGCCCTGTGGCCACTCCCATCTAGGGGCCAAGCAGGTCATACAACTGTGGATGTGGTTGCCATAGCAGGCCTGCAGCAGCATATCCGCTCTGGTCGGGAGGCGCGACGGGGTGCCCACGAGCAACTCCCTAAGGTTCGTCATCCATCCTAAGAGAGGCTAAATGAACTGCACTGTCTGGGTGCAGGCGCCATTCCCCCGCTCTCAGGCCACCCCTGGACAGCCTATCGGCTTCCACATTGGTAGTGCCCAGCACATGTACTGCCTTCGGGGACATACCCTAGGCCTGTGCCCACAGCAGGAGTTGACATGCTTTGCATGAGACCAAAGCCCAACCTGTTGGTTGAGGTAGGAGACCACAGTGGAATTGTCTGTCTGGACGAGAACCTGTCTGTGTCGGACCACTGGGAGGAATGGGTCAATGCCTGATGCACTGCCTCCGCTTCTGGCAGGTTGGTGTGCTTCCCGACCCATGAGTGGCTCCACAACCCTTGTAGGGAATGACCCTCTCCGACCACTCCCAGCCAGTCTTGGAGGCGTCCGTGGAATACCTGTTTTCCACAGAAGTTGTTTGAGAGAATGGCAAGAATGTGCAAAGCCGTTATCAAGGCAAAGGGTGGCTACTTTGAAGAATCTTTTTTTTATTTGTTTAACACTTTTTTGGTTTTTGCATAATTTAATTTGTGTTATCTCATAGTTTTGATGTCTTTACTATTCCAAAATGTGGAAAACAGTAAAAATAATGGAAAAAAACCTTCTATGAGTACTAGTAGGTGTGCCCAAACTTTTGACTGGTACTGTACTTCTGCAAGGAAAACCGGCAGTGAACTGCCTAACAAAAGGTAACAACTCTACCGAGTAACGGTAGCCAAACAAACAGCAACAAACCGTGATTCCACGTTTCCGGGGAGGGAAAGCCCCAAAAAGAATACTCCGTTCAGGACGTAGCTCCAGGCAATAGGGAGAGGCAAGAAATTCTAAAGGGTACCATACAAACCAGTCTCAGCTCAAACTGAGGCAAAAAAAGGCCGGGTGGCGTACAAGCGCCATATTTATGGCGTGACGTGGTTCCTCCCGTAGTGGTGGTTAATTTGCTATTCAGTCTCCTCCCATACCATGCCATATTGAACAATATGAAATAGAACCTTCTTCCTCTCTCATATCCAAGTGTCAAAAGTTTGAGACGTTTTAAAATTGGCAAGAAATTCCGATTCAAAATTCAAAACTTTTTTCAGGAGATTGACATTGGATTACATAGAAAGTTTGAAGTGGGATTATTTGAAAATGCTACAGTAGTATTTCAGACAACTCGGTGAGATATAGAGGAGGACCTCTTATCTCATACCCACATGTACAAAGTTTAAGACATTCTAAAATTGTCAAGAAATTCCTGTTCAAAATTTCACCTTTTCAGTAGATTTACATTGGTGGACATAGGAACTTGGAAGAGGGATTATTTGAAAATGCTACAGTGATATTTCACCCAACTGGAGTCAGAGGTACTGTCATACCTAAGTGTCAAAGGTTTCATATATTGTAATTTTGGATATTTATTATAATTTTTTGTAATATGTCAATGTTATTGTATTGTTTCATAACGTTTGGAGTGCGATTATTTCAAAACGGTGCAGTATCCAAATAATTTCAGATGTATAACAGTAGCCTACCTGGTATTTCATACATATATATAACTAGGCTATCAGAATGTTCAGCCAATTAGATTTAGCGGAGAAAAAAGCGGAAGGATGACCGTGAAAGCACACAATCGCTTTTCGCGACCAATTTAACGCTGGTTTCACATTGGCTGCGCATAGGCGGCAAGTGCCGTTCATATCAATGGAGAGTCATTTTCTGCTTTGCGCTCTGGTAAGCGGTGAGTGCAGCGCATCTCCACTGCGCTCAAAGTTCAACCAAATTCAACTTTGACCCCTCCAGTCGCTGACCTTTCAAAGCACAGGCAATAGCTAGAGAGTGGGTGGTACTGAACGGACCAACTTCGCGAACAAAATGGATGAGAAATTGATTATGCGCGTGACCGAATTCCCCGAGTTATACCAGTCAAACTTGCGGGACTACCGTAATGTAAATAAAAAAAAACTTTGCTTGGCGAAACATAAGTTTCCAATTGGGGATACCAGGTTTGTAACAAATAAGCACTACTACATTGATATCTACCAGATTATTACCAGGCTGCGCTAGCTCGCTACGTTAACTATCGATAGCCAGGATGGCATTCTATATTACGGTCAGCAGATAAGTGTTTTTTCTTTGTTTAGAACGGTATACATTTCACGTTCGAAAGCAATTAGAAAAAGTGGAGAAGAGCAGACCCTGAAAACGAGTGACAAGCTCTCTCCCTGTCCTGGTTCATGTGGATCACGTTAATGTTGTGGGCAATGCTGAATGAAATTAAATCACATGTAAATAATAACTGGATTTTGTGCTTGTATGTGTAGAGGAAGAATGACTGGTGTAAAGCCGCTTTTAAAATACCCGTCCCGGATACGGATATGTACTGTTGTTTTTGCCGCTTTGCTCTCTGCTTGCGCTGACCATAGCGGCAAGCTGGCGCTTATGCGCGCCCGATGTGAAAGTAGCGTAACCCCTAGAACCCACTAGACGCGCAAGCTCAAACGCACGCACACGCGCACTGCTGCGCTTCACTTCCACTCCCATGTTAACCAATTGTCGTGGTTCTCACCGGCCACGCACGCACGGCTGGCGGGCAGACGGCTCACGGGCGTGGAGCTGATTTTTCCGCTCCGGGTGGAATTTTCTGACCATCCGCATGCGCAATCTCATAGAAATACATTGTATATGTTCAATATCTGCATTATATCACCACATTTTTATGTTTTAACTACTAATAGTTTTAGAATTGTTATAAATTATTTTAATACATATTATATTTTAATATAGGCCCTAATGAAAATGGGAACAGAGACAATCACCATTGTCCATTGTTGGATGAATGAAGTTAAATCAAGTCATACATTTTGCATATAACCAGTTATTCTCGTTTTATAATGCTTTTTCTTTATTAGTATACATACACATATATATATATATGTTCAATGAATTAACCCTATGCTTACTTCTGTTTTTATTATACTGATATCACTATCGATTTAAGGTACTACATAATCAAAATAGCTGCTAATTCTGCTAAAATTAAATCTTTAGAACATGTTGACTACCGTCTTAAATAAATAATATTAAACGAACTTCATAAAGAAGGCATTGTCTCGTTTGCTACATTTAGCTTTAAAAAACAACATTCTATATAGTTTAGATATTTGTTTTAATATAATCAAAAGTGTGATCAAAGTAAAGTGTGATCAAAGCAGTTCATGGGGTGTAGCTACCCACATTCTTCTCCTCCTCAGGAGCATTTGGAGCAAGAGGTAATAAAAAAGCGAAAAAGCAATAAAAGAGTTTGTGCCTTTGCACGTCTAGTGGGTTCAGTTCTGCTCAAATCTGCGAGCGCAATAAGCGTCTGTGCGCTTGGAGCGTCTGGTGGGTTCCAGGCGTAAGAGGAGGAGGTGTCCAAGCGTAATGTTCGTACCAAGATGGTGAAAAAAGTAAAAAAGACGGACATCAGAGCATGTTTAAGTACACCAAAACGCAAAGTAAGAACCCTAGTAGCCTAATATCTCAAAGACTAGTTGATAAGATGTTCATGAGAAAGAAGTGAAATGCTAATGAAAATGTTTCATAATGATGTTATTAGGCAGAACAGGCAACAGATGGAACACAGACAGCAAAGCTGGGGACAGATAGGCAGGAACAGACTGGCAGAGACAGGGGGCCCTATCTTGGCGATCTTGGCGCTTAGTCTAAGCGCATGGCGCTAAGTCCATTTAGGGTGTGTCCAAGTCCACTTTTGCTATTTTAACGGCGTGTTTTTTGGGTGCTAAGCACGGCGCAAAGTGCAACTGGGCTGAACCTAGTCTCTTCATTAATTATAGGTGTGTCTTGGGCGTGACATGCAATAAACCAATCAAAATGTCATAACCCATTCCCTTTAAAAGCCTGCTTTTCCACCTTGGCGGATTGCTTATATGATGGCGAAACAGACATGCTCGTGCGTGTTTAGTGCGATCAAGGAATAGGCTATATGGATCAATAGTAGCCTATGATCAATATTATTCGGACAAACCATTATGAGTTCCCGGTAATTTCCGACAGTGCTGTTATTCTACAAAATATATGTGGTTACATTTAGTTAAAGGCACCTGCAACAGCTGAGAATAAGCTACCAATGGCTCCCGTCTCACCTTAGAAAACGCCAAATTAGCCTGCTTGTTTAACGAATTTCGTTTGATTATGCAATGAAGCAATGAACTCATGTTCAAGCTTCATCCGAAGTTCATTACATGCATTCTAATTTTGATTAATAAAATAAATAACGTTATTTTGCCTTAATGATGACAACAAATACAATAAAGCTGTCAGGTTGACAACCCATAGGTTCAAGCATATTTTCCCTTCTTTTATAATGTCCTGCTTATGGAAATGTGACCAACCAGTTTTACTGGTAGCGTAATGCTTTAAAACAATCCACTTTCCCAGGAAGACCGTTAAAAGTGTGATTTACAGCAGGGGAAACTATGGCAAGCCAAATGAGGATTTATTCCATATCCTTGATATGCAATTCACGGTTTCCCACTAGTTGCCCGTTTTTCACAACGTGTTCGACATTTTGTCTTACTAGTTCAACGAATCCGTTTTGATATCAAAGATTGGCACCTTACTAGTCATGCATTTTGAGCCACTAGTTGCACTTTTATTCTACACGTTACACCAGAACCTTACTAGTTGCACCACAGTGCCGACTAGTGGCACCACAGCCACAACTAGTCAGCCTTTGAACCCACTAGTGGCCTTTTAAGCCTAACGTGTTGCAATTAAAGCAGCACTAGTTAACTAGTGAAGTGGCAACAGTGTAACATGTTAACTAGTTAAGTTGCATAGAGTCCGTATTTTCGCCTAACTAGTTAACTAGTTACATACACTTCTCTTAACTAGTTAACTAGTAAAGCCAACGTGTCCACTAGTTAACTAGTTACGTTTTTAGCACATCCACTAGTAAACTAGTTGCAGCAAAATGCTAATTAGGAGGGCGTACAAGGAAGTTGCTTTTTGTAATATGATTGGATGAAGGTTTCGGCTATAGGCTACAATTGCCAGCAGTTTTGGACATCGAATTCGAGTTTCCATTTGTGTGTTTATTTCGAAGTAGGATATATTTAATTGGGAGAGTGGATATTTTGTTAGGAGGGGAAGGTTTGACAGAAGCTGAAGCGCAACCATGGCGGACGGTTGTCTTTGATCCCGTGATAACGCTGTAGGCTATTTAATTTGCGATGTCGATGCATGGGATTGCTCTTTTTGGCAAGAATATAGGCTATCGTAATGAACCAATTACTCGATCATCACGTTTTATTTGAATCATGGACGAACTGCTAAAATAACTTATTGTGCAAGGCGTGCTGATCAGGCTAGCCTATACAGACCGGTGACAAATTAAGGGTGGTGCTTTGTGTCCACATTACTTGGTTAGATGCAAATAGGCTACCACATGCAAACGCACGGTGCTATTTCGGTTTTAAAAGTAGTTTGTAAACATTAAATGGGTAGCCATGGGGAAACATTTAGTAGCCTACATTACATGTAAGATAATATGCTGTGCATTGTGTAAATGATTTGTAAACATAATAAATGCTTTACTTTGGGAGTGCTCTAATCCTCATGTTAGCTGTATAAGGAAAACGCTGTTAATTACTACCATTTCAGAATGAGCCTTGATTGTAGGTGAAAAAGGAATTGTAGGCCTATTTGTTTAATGCATTTTTCTGGAAGTAAAATTTTCTCTTTTTGTCCACAGAGGGCCTTGTCATGTTTTTTTTTTTTGCATTCCCTTGAATTCACTTCGTGTGTGATCTTTACCAGTATTAAAGATCACTTATTGTACGTCGCTTTGGATGAAAGCGTCTGCTAAATGAATGTAATGTAATTAAACATTAGGTTAGTGTCTGACCACAATATTGGTAGTGTTAACAGTTGCAGTGCTGGAATGCACCGTATATAGGCTACTGAACTGATAGAATTCACTTGAGCAAAATGTTGCATCCAGTTAGCTGTTAGTGAATAGGCCTACATCCGTTAGCTTTACATCCTTTTGTGAATGCATCCTCTACTTCTTGTGCTCGTTGCACTTTTTGTATTCGAAACTTTGTAATAAAGAATGATCTATTTTTGATAAACATGACTCTGGTGCTTTAATTCAGGTAAATTGAAAGGTGGCCTGTATGTGCTACACATAGGCTAGTTATTCTGAGTAATCGCCACCTTTATCCTTTGATGAAGTTCCATCATGATGGGAGTGGTCTCTTCCAGGATGACAATGCCCCAATCCACAGGGCACGAGGGGTCACTGAATGGTTTGATGACCGTGAAAATTATGTGAATCATATGCTATGGCCTTCGCAGTCACCATCTCAACCCAAATGGTCTATGAAATTTTGGAACGACGTTAGGCAGCTAGTGCTCTCCACCACAATCATCAAAACACCAAATGACGTTATTGTGTATCCCGTTTGAAATGTCATTCACTGCCATCAAAATCATTCTTGCATTTATGCTAGTTGTAGGCTACTTGTATTTTTAAATTGAATAGCTAGATAGACCGTCTCAGTGTAGCCTATTCCGGTGGGCCGATCGTCATTCCATGAGCCGAACTCACCACCTAATTAATAAAACTAAAATGTGACGTTTAACACCTCAGAAAATGTTTGAACTCTTAAAAACGAACAGTTATATTATATTCCGGTAGCCTATTTTTATGCGATTATGATGATTTGGGGGAGAAATAGCCTATCGGAGGATCATTAACATTAAGATTAACGTGACGTAGATATTTTGGCTACACGGCTCTCATAGTATCAACGTTAAGTCAATCATCTGACATTCATAGATTGAACAGTTAAATGTTTAAGCTTTAAAAAAGAGCTCACGCTGAGTTACGATTCAGAATTGACATTTTAAGGCTCTCCAGACCATTTAAAATATTAACCAATCAGAATTGGAAACGCACTTCCTTGCCCCGCCTGCTTCATTTGCATGCAGTCCACTAGTTCACATGTTCAGCGGAACATTGGGTTACTTGTTTACTAGTGAGCCTGTACGCTGCAACCCACACGTTAACTAGTCATGTCCAAAAGAGTCCACTAGTTCACTAGTTGACATATCCAACTAGGATATGTTTTCCTGACACGTTCACTAGTTCAAGGCTATTTTTCTAACTAGTTCCATTCCATTCTGAACATGTTGTGACTTTTAGCCAACATGTTATGCATTTTTGACACTTGTTGTACGCTGCCATGAACATGTTGTGCCTTGTTCAGTACTAGTTGCACACTGTGCATTACTAGTTAGACCATTACTCAACGTGTTCCAATGCCCATTTTTGATATCAAATTTTTATCCGCACTAGTAACCATTTTCTCCGTACTAGTTGGACAAAAATGCTCACTAGTGAACCAATATGCTCAACTAGTTAACTAGTTAAGTTGCAAATTATTATGCAAGTGCACTAGTTGACATGTAACATAATTTGCAACTTAACTAGTTAACTAGTTGAGCGTATTGGTTCACTAGTGAGCATTTTTGTCCAACTAGTACGGAGAAAATGGTTACTAGTGCGGATAAAAATTTGATGTCAAAAATGGGCATTGGAACACGTTGAGTAATGGTCTAACTAGTAATGCACAGTGTGCAACTAGTACTGAACAAGGCACAACATCTTCATGGCAGCGTACAACAAGTGTCAAAAATGCATAACATGTTGGCTAAAAGTCACAACATGTTCAGAATGGAATGGAACTAGTTAGAAAAATAGCCTTGAACTAGTGAACGTGTCAGGAAAACATATCCTAGTTGGATATGTCAACTAGTGAACTAGTGGACTCTTTTGAACATGACTAGTTAACGTGTGGGTTGCAGCGTACAGGCTCACTAGTAAACAAGTAACCCAATGTTCCGCTGAACATGTGAACTAGTGGACTGCATGCAAATGAAGCAGGCGGGGCAAGGAAGTGCGTTTCCAATTCTGATTGGTTAATATTTTAAATGGTCTGGAGAGCCTTAAAATGTCAATTCTGAATCGTAACTCAGCGTGAGCTCTTTTTTAAAGCTTAAACATTTAACTGTTCAATCTATGAATGTCAGATGATTGACTTAACGTTGATACTGAGAGCCGTGTAGCCAAAAGTCTACATCACGTTAATCTTAATGTTAATGATCCTCCGATAGGCTATTTCTCCCGCAAATCATCATAATCGCATACAAATAGGCTACCGGAATATAATATAACTGTTCGTTTTTAAGAGTTCAAACATTTTCTGCGGTGTTAAACGTCACATTTTAGTCTTATTAATTAGATGGTGAGTTCGGCTCATGGAATGACGAATAGGATACACTGAGACGGTCTATCTAGCTATTCAATTTAAAAATACAAGTACAAACTAGCATAAATGCAAGAATGATTTTGATCGCAGTGAATAACATTTCAAAAGGGATACACAATAACGTTATCTCATTTGGTGTTTTGATGATTGTGGTGGAGAGCACTAGCTGCCTAACGTCGTTCCAAAATCTCATAGGTGTTCATTTGGGTTGAGATGGTGACTGCGAAGGCCATAGCATATGATTCACATAATTGTCACGGTCATCAAACCATTCAGTGACCCCTCGTGCCCTGTGGATTGGGGCATTGTCATCCTGGAAGAGACCACTCCCATCATGATAGAACTTCATCGAAGGATAAAGGTGGTGATTACTCAGAATAACTAGCCTATGTGTAGCACATACAGGCCATCTTTCAATTTACCTGAAGTAAAGCACCAGAGTCATGTTTATCAAAAATAGATCATTCTTTATTACAAAGTTTCGAATACAAAAAGTGCAACGAGCACAAGAGGTAAAGAATGCATTCACAAAAGGATGTAAAGCTAACGGATGTAGGCCTATTCACTAACAGCTAACTGGATGCAACATTTTGCTCAAGTGAATTCTATCAGTTCAGTAGCCTATATACCACACAAGTAGGGTTGCCAACCGTCCCTTGAAATAAGGGATCAGTTCAATAAGGGACGGGTCTTTTATTGTCCAAATAAGGGACGATCCCTTATTTCAAGGGACGGTTGGCAACCCTACACACAAGGTGCATTCCAGCATTGCAACTGTTAACACTACCAATATTGTGGTCAGACACTGTAGCCTAATGTTTAATTACATTACATTCATTTAGCAGACACTTTCATCCAAAGCGACGTACAATAAGTGATCTTTAATACTGGTAAAGATCACACACGAAGTGAATTAAAGGGAATGCAAAAAAAAACATGACAAGGCCCTCTGCGGACAAAAAGAGAAAATTTTACTTCCAGAAAAATGCATTAAACAAATAGGCCTACAATTCCTTTTTCACCTACAGTCAAGGCTCATTCTAAAATGGTAGTAGCCTAATTAACAGCGTTTGCCTTATACAGCTAACATGAGGATTAGAGCACTCCCAAAGTAAAGCTTTGTAAAAAGTAAAAATTATGTTTACAAATCATTTACACAATGCACATTATATTATCTTACATGTAATGTAGGCTACTAAATGTTTCCCCATGGCTACCCATTTCATGTTTACAAACTACTTTTAAAACCGAAATAGCACCGTGCGTTTGCATGTGGTAGCCTATTTGCATCTAACCAAGTAATGTGGACACAAAGCACCACCCTTAATTTGTCACCGGTCTGTATAGGCTAGCCTAATCAGCACGCCTTGCACAATGCACAATAAGTTATTTTAGCAGTTCGTCCATGATTCAAATAAAACGTGATGATCGAGTAATTGGTTCATTACGATAGCCTATATTCTTGCCAAAAAGAGCAATCCCATGCATCGACATCGCAAATTAAATAGCCTACAGCGTTATCACGGGATCAAAGACAACCGTCCGCCATGGTTGCGCTTCAGCTTCTGTCAAACCTTCCCCTCCTAACAAAATATCCACTCTCCCAATTAAATATATCCTACTTCGAAATAAACACACAAATGGGAACTCGAATTCGATGTCCAAAACTGCTGGCAATTGTAGCCTATAGCCGAAACCTTCATCCAATCATATTACAAAAAGCAACTTCCTTGTACGCCCTCCTAATTAGCATTTTGCTACAACTAGTTTACTAGTGGATGTGCTAAAAACGTAACTAGTTAACTAGTGGACACGTTGGCTTTACTAGTTAACTAGTGAAGAGAAGTGTATGTAACTAGTTAACTAGTTAGGCAAAAATACGGACTCTATGCAACTTAACTAGTTAACATGTTACACTGTTGCCACTTCACTAGTTAACTAGTGCTGCTTTAATTGCAACACGTTAGGCTTAAAAGGCCACTAGTGGGTTCAAAGGCTAACTAGTTGTGGATGTGGTGCCACTAGTCGGGACTGTGGTGCAACTAGTAAGGTTTTGGTGTAACGTGTAGAATAAAAGTGCAACTAGTGGCTCCAAATGCATGACTAGTAGGTGCCAATCTTTGATATCAAAACGGTTTCGTTGAACTAGTAAGAAAAAATGTCGAACACGTTGTGAAAAACGGGCAACTAGTGGAAAACCGTAAACTGGATATCAAGGATATGGAATAAATCCTCATTTGGCTTGCCATATGCCCCCGCTTAAATGCGACACGTCGAGATGTGCGAATAACAATAACTACAATAGGCTATTACAAAATGAAAGCAAAGGAAACATTTTAAATTAAACCATTTCAACAGACTAACCATATTTGTCTGTTTGGCCCATTCCGCCTCACTCTTCTGTTAAGAGTAAACGGAATCCATATTTCAAAACATCATATTCCGACAAGTGACTCGTTTCTTCACGTAATTAAATGGAAATAACGTCCGCCACAGTATCTTACCTGCAGAAGCAGCGTGGATTCCGTACAGAATCAGCGTTAGGAGAACCAGTTTCTTCATTCTGTCAATAGATTTTCAAAATTCAAGTGTAAACTGTTCGTGGTAGTTGTGCGAATGCCCGGTCGTCTCCTCCAGCTCCGTCAATTATTTTAGCTGGGAATAAAATGTTTGCCTAAAAGAGTCGGTATTGACCAATCGTAAAAAAAGAAGACAAGCACCGTCATCAATATCTGGGGTGAATCGAAGAGTGGAGGTTAATGTGCGAAACTGAAAGTGCAGCACACTGATACGAACTTGTGACTTAAAGCTGATGATACACGGGCAATATTTTCAGGCAATATTGCCGGCAATATTGCCAGGCAATAATTGCTGGCAATTTTCCTATTGACAAATCAATATCTGAACAAGTTTGATCGAGGCAAGCAATATTTTGCTACCATCCAATCACAGATGAGATTTTGGGTCACATGACACCTGAGTCTTCCAAAAATAAATTTCAACAATGGCTGCCAAGTGGTGCGAGGAAACCGAAGGGATACTGATCTCTTATAACTTTATTTATTTATTACTCAGGTAAGTTATATTGATGTATTAGTGTAATATTGAAATAAAGACCAACTTTTCATAAGTTATGGTATTCTTGACTTTTGATTGTAAATAATTGGTATTATTACTCACTCACCGCCGTACTGACGAACTGAGTGACTTTTAACTAGCTAGCTAGCTAACTTTACTCAGCAGACCTAATCAGACCACCTGCTTTACTGGTGAATACATCCATGAATGCTTCCGTAAAATTTAGAGATACGGTCGATTGAATTACATTGGCGGAAAGCTGTGGTTCTTGCCGTTCCGGGCACATATATACCTTTGTGGTGAGATGACGGTAAAGGTTTGAAACAGAGGTTAAAAACAGGATCCGCAAAAATTCTTTTTTCAGTTATTGCCCCATTGCCCATTGCTACAGTGGCCCATACCCATTGCCCATTGCTGGCAATATTGTACACAGGGTGTCCGCGGGTCATTAAAAAGTCTTAAATAGTCTTAAATTCATATTTATTAAAAAAAGGCCTTAAAATGTATTAAATTCGTTTTTGAAAGGTCTTAAATATTTTTTGAGGCGATGTGTTCCCAATCTTAGTAAACGGTGTGATTGAGTTTTGCCAAATGATAAACTGAAAGAAAACCAAATACGATAGAAACTGGATTTTTTTTTAAAAATACGCAAGGATCCTTTTTAGGTGAAGTCACGTGACCGCAAGAGTTCGCGGGTGCTTCTACGTTACCAAGCAATCTAAACTGTTCCACAGTAGTAGGCTACTGTCAGTAGGAGCGATTCTGACAAGATTACTTTCTGCTAAATTTCTGCTTCGGATTCAGTCAAGGGAGGTAACAATCTAAGTTCTATGTAATAGCCAAGCTAGCAAACTAACGGATTCATGGGTAAATGCAAGTTTAACGATAAATGGCTTGAGAAAAGCGAATACTCATGGTTAAAACCCATACCATGGTTAAAACCCGTGCCCGGTAATGTCTCCGAAGCCCGATGCAGTATATGTCGCAAATGTTTCAAGCTTGGCACAATGGGATTCAAGGCGGTAGAATCCCATATGCAAAGCGAACAATATTCAAGAGCACGCCAGCAGACTCCAATTGCTCCGTTCTGCACAATTATACGATCCCAGGTTTATGCGTTTTAAACCAATTTCGGTACTTTCCTGTTCTTTATCCTGCTCTTAGTCTTTTAATGTTTATTTGTTACAGGGATCACTCATTGGCAGCTGAAGGTAGTGGCGATTCTTTTTTTATTGTATAGCTGATTATCTCGCGAAATTCGTCTGTGTGCAAAGCTATTTTTCATTGACCGCGCAGTTTATTTTAGCTGTTTTGGCGTCATGAACGGGTTTTCTTTGCAGCGCTTATTTGGAGTTACAGCCCACACTCGTGTTGCCTCAAATTTGAACATCTCTTCTTGTATTTGCCCTGTCAAGTCAGGATTGAACTGACCACAGTGTGTACGTGTACAGTCCTTACACACCAATAACCACTTTCCTGGGATGAAGGAGAATTATTCTTCGTTGTCCAAAGAAGGGCATAATTTTTTCCGTGCCATTTGATGTTTGAGGGCAATAATGTAGCCTAGGCCTAGCGATTGATTCATTAAACGGGAGCACTTCCTTTAACAGTGTGACCTTTAGGACAGAGAGTGGGTTTATAAAATGCTTGCTTTGTTGTCTAATGGTTTAATATATATTTTCAGCTTCATATTACAATCATATATCCAACCCCCGCCCAGTCACCATAGCTAGCTGCATAGCTACTACTTACAGGTCCAACAGAAAACACGCCAACTCCGCATCGCTCTTCATCCCCTTGCTGAACTTCAGCTGTTGCCATCGAGGAAAAGCAATTCTGATTCTGGTTTTTGAACGAGCCCTGTCGGCTTGTCATTTCACTTCACTGAGCTTCTTCACCTCCGCCATTGCAGTAGCTATCTAGCTACAAACCCTCCGCTGAAACCTGATCCCACCCCACAGGCTCTGTAGCCACACCGACCCCTATTTCACTGTAATAAACATTTGGACAAATGTCCTTAAACTCAAGTAATTAGTGTCGTTTTGCCTCAATGTTGATTTAGAACTGCATTCATCAAAAGTTTGACCTCGATGTAAATTAATTGTAAATCTAATCTACACATTTATGTTCCCATTTACGATCAAATTTGTACTTGAATGAGGCCCAATTGGGTGCTGAGGCCCAGTGGGTGCTGTTTTCAGGCTCTTACTCCTGTGCACTAAGACAGGTGGTGTGGCGAAAATGTGGCATGGAATTGAATGCAGTACACATGCAGTAGACACAGAGCATTCCATTCCATTACACATTTTTGCCACACCGCCTGTCTTAGCGCACTGGAGTAAGAGCCTGAAAATATCGCCCATTGTCTTCTCCAGTTAGGCGTACTGCTCCCTTTCAAGAGCATCCGGTGGTTTGTGGAATACTAGAACCACTTCTGCTAACTTCATTCTTGACAATATTACATACTCAGTTGCGAAGAGTGTATACACTTTTCATGTTTATTTTTGTTGCAAGTTTGGTCTTAAATTTCATTCTAGGTGGCATTAAAAATGTCTTAAAAAGTCTTAAAATTAACTTCTTGATACCTGCAGACACCCTGTGTACAATATTGCTGGCAATATTGCCTGAAAATATTGCCCGTGTATCATCAGCTACACGATGACGTACCTGCAGCTCGTGAGTCAGAATCAAAGGTGATAAGAGAATAAAATATGAGATGTTAAAATGGTTAAATAAAGTACATTCATCTTAAAGTCGATTTGAGAGCAGCAACAGCCAATAGAAGGCCAGGTGTTTAAAACACATGCAGTAATAATTGGTCTACAGGGAGACGGGTGACATCAGCGTTTTAAATAACTACTGCAGCACCCAGCCCATGAACAGTCATAACTGTTTTGGACGTACGGCAGTTTCTGTAAAGAGGTAACCAAAGGCACTTGTAAGGAAAGCTTTACTCATTAAAAGACGAGTCTGGAGTCAGTCTAGAGGAGATACTGTTGTGGACGAGCCTGACAGCATCAGTACCCTGTAGGATCCACCTCATTCTGAGCACATGACTCAAAGGTCAGGGGTCATGGAGGGACCGGTGTTCTGTGGGTGGAGATGGGGACACTGATGCAGAGTGTTTCACTTCAGAGCGTGATCCTCAGAGTCTGTCAGCATTAATGCGCTTGGGTCTCTACACCCCCCCATATCATATCTGAGCTGCAGCTACACCTCACTGCGTGTGGAGATCAAGCGTCTCAAACGACACGGCGTCCAAACAGCGTCGCATCAGGGAAGGGGAAGCGCAGCAGGACAGAAGATTTCTGAGGATGAGGGAAGATCCAAAAGTTGCTTTTAGACAATAAGGGTAAAAAACACACACAGATTACCTTAAAACACACACACTATTATTATATTGAGGTGGACGACCCCTTTAGCTTGTCCGTATATGTCACGTGAATGACACACAGCTCGACTCAAAGGGCCATCTGGGGAAAATGATCAGATTTACTCCATAAAACTTGGCGTCTTGTAACTGTCCAATTCTATGCGATGACATCGAACGCTAGTCTATATTTATTTCTTATAGACTGCGTCTAATTCAGTTTAATTTACCCGCATATGTCACGTGAATGGCACACAGTCCGACCCAAAGAAGAGCGACGCCCCTCATCCCGGTGTAGGCTACTCCGTAAAACTTGGCGAGATTGTGTACCTGCTGTCTTCAGTGACCTCATTAAGTCTTCTGAGAAGTGATCAGAACAGGAAATAAACAGGTTGGTAAACGGACAGCTCTTAGCCAATAGACACAAAGACATGTGGACACAAAGCATCACCAAACTCTGGGACGAATTAAGAAAAATAGGTTTGGCTCCGAAAAGTGAAAGTAAAGAAGTTAATTCGCACTGAACGGAGTGGACTGAAGGCGTTCATGTTATTAGGCTGCTAACACACAATATTACACTAATAATAATAATAATAATAACTAGTTTCAGAAGAAACTCTGAGTTTGTATGTGGTTGCACTTTTCACTGTATAATGTGATGTGTATTAAGCATTGTCATGAGTGGTACTGTATGATAAGGTGCAAACCAGGTCTTCCCTACAGAAAGATATAGTCAAGCCGGAAAGTCTGTACACCCCTTTCACCTTCTCCACGTTTTATTACAGTGCCTTGCGAAAGTATTCACCCCCTTGGCGTTTTTCCTATTTTGTTGCATTACAACCTGTAATTGAAATGGATATTTATTTGGATTTTATGTAATGGACCTACACAAAATAGTCCAAATTGGTGAAGTGAAATTTAAAAAAAACTTGTTTTAAAATATTCTTTAAAAAAAACAAAAACGGAAAAGTGGTGCGTGCATATGTATTCACCCCCTTTGCTTTAATGTATTTTTAAAGTATCATATTTAATATTTGGTGGCATATCCTTTGCATGCTGCTACTTCCTGAAGTCTGTGACCCATCAATATCAAAAGACTCTTGATATATTATTTTCTGGTACTCTTACAAGCGATACTATAATGTCTTTGCATTTGAATGGATCTCTATGGGAATTAGGGGGTGGGACTAGATTTAGCTGTAAATAACACTTGAACTGTATAGAACACATGGTTGGCTAAATGGCTCTAAGTCATCAAGGGTCTATCCTATCAAACAAGCCTTAAACCATCACTCTGCTGCCAGAAATACAGTAGATATGGATAGATAACTTGAAGGGTTTCTTCTCCTGACTTATTTTTCCATAGAGTTCAATAGGAAAATTTGTCAGGAGAAACAACCCTTAAAGTGATCCATCCATATCTACTGCATATCTGGCAGCAGTGTGATGGTTTGAGGCCCGTTTGATACCTCAGACCCTTGATGACTTACAGCCATTTTACCAACCATGGTTATTTAGGGGTTACATATCTGTACACACCCTTAGCCTAATACTTGGTTGCTGCACCTTTGGCAGCGATTACAGCTTCAAGGCGTCTTGGGAAAGAAGCTACGAGCTTGGCACACTTGTTTCTGGACATTTTTGCCCATTCCTCTTGGCATATCCTTGCAAGCTCCATCAGGTTGGATGGGGAGCGTCGGTACATTTTCAGCTCTTTCCACAGATGTTCAATTGGATTCAGGTCTGGCCTCTGGCTGGGCCACTCAAGGACGTGCACAGACTTTCTCCGAAGCCACTCCTTTGTTCTCTTGGCTGTGTGCTTCGGGTCGTTGTCATGTTGGAAGGTAAACCTTCGCCCCAGT
The DNA here is from genome assembly GCA_029718625.1 of Synaphobranchus kaupii. Lineage (NCBI taxonomy): Eukaryota > Metazoa > Chordata > Actinopteri > Anguilliformes > Synaphobranchidae > Synaphobranchus > Synaphobranchus kaupii. Next base: position 4,991,233 of record CM056391.1, read on the forward strand.
CTGAGGTCCAGAGCGCTCTGGAGCAGGTTTTCTTCAAGGATCTCAGTGTACTTAGCTGCATTCATCTTTCCCTCTATCAGGACTAGTCGCCCCGTTCCCGCTGCTGAAAAACATCCCCACATCATGATGCTGCCATGGCCATGCTTCACTGTAGGGATGGTATTAGCCAGGTGATGAGCAGTGCCTGGTTTCCTCCAGACGTGACGCTTGGTATTCAGGCAAAAAAGTTCAATTTTGGTTTCATCAGACCAGAGAATCTTGATTCTCATGGTTTGAGAGTCCTCTAGGTGCCTTTTGGCAAACTCCAAGCGGGCTGTGATGTGCCTTTTACTAAGAAGGGGCTTCCATCTGGCCACTCTACCATAAAGGCCTGATTGGTGGAGTGCTGCCTGGATGGCTGATCTTCTGAAAGGTTCTCCCATCTCCACAAGGATACGCTGGAGCTCTGTCAGAGTGACCCTCGGGTTCCTGCTCACTTCCCTGGCCAAGGCCCGTCTTCCCCGATTGCTCAGTTTGGCCAGGCGGCCAGGTCTAGGAAGATTCTTGGTGGTTCCAAACTTCTTCCATTTATGAATGATGGTGGCCACCGTGCTCTTTGGGACCTGTAGAGCTGCAGAGATGTTTCCGTACCCTTCTCCAGATCTATGCCTTGACACAATCCTGTTTCTGAGGTCTGCAGATAATTCCTTTGACCCCATGGCTTGGAGTTTGCTCTGACATGCACTGTCAACTGTGGGACCTTATATAGGCAGGTGTTGGCAATCCCCAATCATGTGCAATCAATTGAATTTATCACAGGTGGACTCCAAATAAGTTGTAGAAACATCTCAAGCAGTATCAGTGGAAACAAAATGCACCTCAGCTCACTTTTGGGTGTCATATCAAAAGGTGTGCACACTTGTGTACATATGATATTTTACATTTTGATTGTATAAAAACCTGTTTTCACTTTGTTATTATGAGCTATTTTGTGTAGAAGTTTGAGACAAAAAATGAACTCAATCTATTGTAGAATATGTCTGTAACGTAATAAAACGTGGAGAAGGTGAAAGGGGTGTGCAGACTTTCCGGCTTGACTGTATACTGTAGACTGTGATGACCATGCATTGCATAGTAAAGGTGACCGGGGTTTAAGTATTTTAAGGGTTAATTTAGTTGGCAAGCTATAGCATGGGTAAGTAGGATAAATCAGGTGAAGGTTTATTATTACTATTATTATTGCTGTTAGTAGGCCAATTGTAGTAGTATTTATTGTATTATTGATGTACTGTTATTATCCATTCATTATTGATATATTATTACTGTTCTTCATCATATTCTTCTGTAATAATGATATAATAAATTAATAAAACACTTTTCATACATTGGTTCCTACTTTAATGTTGTTAGAATATAGCACTAATTAAAATAATATTAATAATAAAGAATACGAATTAAGAGTTGGCATGATTCACATTTGTTAGGCCCATGTATAGTATAGATTAATAGGAGGCAGAAAATTATATCAAACAGAATAATAATATTGTATTATCCGCCTGGTTGTCTCTGTCTTGCATTATACTAGCTGGCTGGACAAGTGATAAAGCTAACGTTACATTGCTTTTAAGGCACAAAGTACTCACTGTGTGGTATATAGCTGAAAAGTGTAACCTAGACAGTGCATTCCCAAACATTAGACCGTTAGATTGGATTCAGAAGGTTTATTTGTTTAAAGGCTGCTACAAGTCTAGATCGTCCCTCTCTGGTCAGGACTGTAAGGCATGTGGCCCTTCAAACACATAAAGCATCGTTAGAAGAACAGCAATGTACCCTCATGAGCCTGAGTCCCAACCAAACCCACACAGCACCCCAGAGAATCCCCCTGGGGGAGAGCCGGCCCGTGGGGGCCGATGGGGGCTCCAGTGCTGACCCTCCCCCGTTAAGGGTGGTTTGGGAGGGTGTCATTTACTTGTAATTCACTGTTTCTTTTTTTATCTCTAGTATAGCCAAATTACCACTTGTGCAGTGATAATAAAATTAAAACCAAAATAACCTCTGTGTGATTTGGGTTGTCTACAATGTTTTATGATTAAGATGCATCCTGGGCAAAGTCCTAAATGCCCCCAGCCCCCTCCCCTCCACCACTGCCTGCTGCTTCCGCCCCCATCAACGCCCGGGTCACCCCACCGTCCCTGCCTCCCGCTGGACCGTCATCTAGCGGCTACAAATTCTATTCACATGAACATTGGCTGATTGACCATATTGGTCATTAAAACCTAGACCCTGAGCCGACCAGAGGAGGATGGGTTCCCCCCTTGAGTCTGGTTCCTCCCAAGCTTTCTTCCCATCTTCCACCAGGGAGTTTTTCCTTACCGCTGTCGCCTTTGGCTTGCTCTTGTGGGGGTTTAGGTTGGGTTTCCTGTGAAGCGTATTGTGACAATTAGTTGTGAAATGCGCTATATAAATAAATATTGATTTGATTTGAGCTAGAAGCCTGGAAGCAGAAAAGCATACCTTATGCAGCCATATCTATAGGCTTTAGTAGGTGATGGTGAGCTTGAATGGGCTTAAAGGGTAAGTTCGCTATTTTGGACCTTGGACCCTATTTGCGGTCCGTCTTCCATGAACCTGACCCATGAAGTCCATTTTTTCGCTGATCGGTCCAGTATTGAGTTCGGTACAGATTTCCTGTAGGCTCTCACTGGGCTACAATAGAAGTCAACGGGGCAATTAGAAATGTTATGGAAAAACAACGATAAATGTGCTTTTATAGCTCAGTGTGTATTCTTACGGTCTCAGTATGCTCTCCTGTGAAATGTAGGCTATCGCAAACGCAAACCGAACGTTGAAACAACAGTTCCATTTGAAACAGAACTATTTCTCCGACCGCACTACCTCGCACTGACTTCGGATAACATTACCTGCGCAACTTCAGCCTCTCTCTCTTCTCTTGCTCTCTTATCATCCATCTCTTGTAGTTCCGTGTCCGTGTATTCTGGCTCAAATCTGTCAGTCAAAATCAAATTCTTCGTCTTCGTAATCATTATAGTCATCCATCATCCAAGTTTTTTTGTGGAAATTGTTGCCTACGTTGCTGCAGGTAAACAAACGCAGACTGCTCAACTAGATAGTTTCGTAAACGGCCGGCACACCTTCCCGCTCCCCTACCCCCGACACATAGTACTCCGCGGGAGCAGCGAAAACAAGCAACAGAGAAATGCTTACTTCCAAGCCATGCCAAGCACGTAAAAATGTTCGGATTTAGATACATTTCACAGGAGAGCATACTGAGACCGGTAACAATACACCCTGAGCTTCCCGTCTCATTTATTGTTCATGAAAGCACATTTATCGAACATTTCTAATTGCCCCGTTGACTTCTATTGTAGCCCAGTGAGAGCCTACAGGAAATCTGTAGCGAACTCAATACTGGACCGATCAGCGAAAAAATGGACTTCATGGGTCAGGTTCATGGAAGACGGACCGCAAATAGGGTCCAAGGTCCAAAATAGCGAACTTACCCTTTAAAGGTCTGTTCTCTTCATTGTGTGGTATTATGTTCTAAATTAAATGATATCGGGTTGGAGCTGTTGGAGCACATTTTATTTGGCACACACATCCACACGATAAAGCCCCAAACTTGGGTTGGTCTTAAGATGAGGTGTGTCCAGGACAATCTTTGCTGTATTGCCATTGAGGCAGCACAAACCTGGGGCCTCATTTATAAAAAAGTACTTGGACGTCATCTTTAACTTTCACGTAAGCTCATTTGCTAACCGGTTACATACATTTAATAGTTTCATTTTTAACACCAATAAGCATTCATGTGCAGGCTCTCAAGCCTGCAATGCTTGGGCATAACCAGCAGGTAATGTGCGTAGGCTACGTCAAGTGAAGACCTGACGTGGAGCGACGACCGTTTCCACAGTCAAATGGAGTCCCCAAATATTTAGATTCAGTGTTTGCCTACCTGCCTTACCAATGAGAACCTGTTGTTCATAGAGCCAAGCAGCGCTTCTCTTTTATACAGGGTGTCTGCAGGTATCAAGAAGTTAATTTTAAGACTTTTTAAGACATTTTTAATGCCACCTAGAATGAAATTTAAGACCAAACTTGCAACAAAAATAAGCATGAAAAGTGAAAGATACACTCTTCGCAACTGAGTATGTAATATTGTCAAGAATTAAGTTAGCAGAAGTGGTTCTGGTATTCCACAAACCACCGGATGCTCTTGAAAGGGAGCAGTACGCCTAACTGGAGAAGACAATGGGCGATATTTTCAGGCTCTTACTCCAGTGCGCTAAGACAGGCGGTGTGGCAAAAATGTGTAATGGAATGGAATGCTCTGTGTCTACTGCACGTGTACTGCATTCAATTCCATGCCACATTTTCGCCACACCACCTGTCTTAGTGCACAGCGCACTGGAGTAAGAGCCTGAAAACAGCACCCATTGGGCCTCAGCAGCCAATTGGGCCTCATTCAAGTACACATTTGATCGTAAATGGGAACATAAATGTGTAGATTAGATTTACAATTAATTTACATCGAGGTCAAACTTTTGATGAATGCAGTTCTAAATCAACATTGAGGCAAAACGACACTAATTACTTGAGTTTAAGGACATTTGTCCAAATGTTTATTACAGTGAAATAGGGGTGGGTGTGGCTACAGAGCCTGTGGGGTGGGATCAGTTTCAGCGGAGGGTTTGTAGCTAGATAGCTACTGCAATGGCGGAGGTGAAGAAGCTCAGTGAAGTGAAATGACAAGCCGACAGGACTCGTTCAAAAACCAGACTCGGAATTGCTTTTCCTCGATGGCAACAGCTGAAGTTCAGCAAGGGGATGAAGAGCGATGTGGAGTTGGCGTGTTTTCTGTTGGACCTGTAAGTAACGTTACCTCTAGCTATGTAGCTAGCTATGGTGACTGGGCGGGGGTTGGATATATGATTGTAATATGAAGCTGAAAATAGATATTAAACCATTAGACAACAAAGCAAGCATTTTATAAACCCACTCTGTCCTAAAGGCCACACTGTTAAAGGAAGTGCTCCCGTTTAATGAATCAATCGCTAGGCCTGGGCTACAGTATTGCCCTCAAACATCAAATGGCACGGAAGAAATTATGCCCTTCTTTGTACAACGAAGAATAATTCTCCTTCATCCCAGGAAAGTGGTTATTGGTGTGTAAGGACTGTACACGTACACACTGTGGTCAGTTATCCTGACTTGACAGGGCAAATACAAGAAGAGATGTTCGAATTTGCGGCAACAGGAGTGTGGGCTGTAGCTGCAAAGAAAACCCGTTCATGGCGCCAAAACAGCTAAAATAAACTGCGCGGTCAATGAAAAATAGCTTTGCACACAGACGAATTTCGCGAGATAATCAGCTATACAATAAAAAAAGAATCGCCACTACCTTCAGCTGCCAATGAGTGATCCCTGTTACAAATAAACATTAAAAGACTAAGAGCAGGATAAAGAACAGGAAAGTACCGAAATTGGTTTAAAACGCATAAATCTGGTATCGTATAATTGTGCAGAACGGAGCAATTGGAGTCTGCTGGCGTGCTCTTGAATATTGTTTGTGCTTCTCGCTTTGCATATGGGATTCTACCGCCCTGAATCCCATTGTACCAAGCTTGAAACATTTGCGACATATAGCATCGGGCTTCGGAGACATTACCGGGCACGGGTTTTAACCATGTTGAGTATTCGCTTTTCTCAAGCCATTTATCGTTAAACTTGCATTTACCCATGAATCCGTTAGTTTGCTAGCTTGGCTATTACATAGAACTTAGATTGTTACCTCCCTTGACTGAATCCGAAGCAGAAATTTAGCAGAAAGTCATCTTGTCAGAATCGCTCCTACTGACAGTAGCCTACTACTGTGGAACAGTTTAGGTTGCTTGGTAACGTAGAAGCACCCGCGAACTCTGCGATCACGTGACTTCACCTAAAAAGGATCCTTGCGTAGTTTCTATCGTATTTAGTTTTATTTCAGTTTATCATTTGGCAAAACTCAATCACACCGTATAGTGAGATTGGGAACACATCGCCTCAAAAAATATTTAAGACCTTTCAAAAACGAATTTAATACAATTTAATACATTTTAAGGCCTTTTTTTAATAAATATGAATTTAAGACTATTTAAGACTTTTTAATGACCCGCGGACACCCTGTTATAGTTGTTTGCAACTATAAAACGCAAAACGAGGCCAAGTTACAACAAACAATATTATGGCGGCCTAGAAGTACAAACCCCTATCCCAAAATAAGCAATGTTTTAAAAATTAGTTGCTCTCTTTATTTAAAAAGATGCTTTATATATTTAGGAAACCGCCATTTAAATTTTTTTTTATAAAACATGTATTTTCTAACAAGAAGCAACCGTTTTAAAAAAGATGCTCTATATATTTAAGGAAGCCACAGAATTTTAAAATAAAGCATCTCTTCTCCTTTTCAAAAAACCTCTTCTAATACTAATCTGTGATTCTAGGAATAGACCACTGAGCACCGCAGGGCCGTGCTCTGAGTCTGACATCGAGCACCTAGCTAGCTACAGGATTTTGTGAAAGAAAACCAGTGACTCATTGTGATCAGGTGGTTTCTAACGTTTCTGCAAACGTTAGAAACCATCAATATTTTTTATAGAAGTATTTACCTACACTTGTCACATTACATTAGCTAGCAAACTCACTTATGGAAAAGCTAGCTGGTAACCTGGCCAGCAAGACTTTGAATTACAGAGAGAATAAAGTTATTTAACTTCATAGTCACTGTTCCATTTCAAATTAAAATTCAACGTGCTGGAGTACAGAGCCAAAACAACAACAAAAAATGTGTCACTGTCCAAATACTTTTGGACTACACAGTACATTCCTGCTTGACTTGCTTTCATCAATATGCTGAATTATTTTTACTCCTTTCAGCATTTTGGATTGCCCAGAATTACCAACTTTTGACTGTCACACACACATTGAATCATGCTTTTGTAAATAATCTCCTCCACAAAGTCATTCTTTAAATTATATTTTTATTTATCAAATTCATATTCGTCATTTACAAACGCAAATGTGGCTGTTCATACAACCTCTTTGTCAGGGGTACAGGGAAATTTAAAAAAAAAAAAATTTCCAATGCAAATTTAAATAAAAAAAACTGATAGAACAATAACATAAAACTGAGAGCTTGTGTTAACTGTGTTTTTACATCTATACTGACAGTACATCTCCTTCTTCAGTGCATTACACACACAGTTAAACACAAGCGCTCTCATCTATACAATATGTACAGTATTTAAAAATAAGAGAATACGAAGAAACAGAACAGTATTAACACACTCTTTCATGAAACTTGAGCAGAAGGAATTTGTACGTAAATCGTTCGTATTCGCAAATTTGTCCGTATTTTTGGCATCCTCACCAGAGATATGTAACATAGTTATTAAAGTAACATTCTTACATAGATTGCAGTCTCGCAGAAAGGGTCATGCCAAGAAATGCAGTGGGATCCATAACAACGCGTCAGCGCTGGACATGCGTGGAGACGTTGAGAGGCTGAGGCTGTATATGCGGACCGTGTCGTGTGAATATACTGTTTGTAGTATATTTACATAGATATGGTCCCTAGTTTTAGTTACAATAGTACTAAGATTCTGTAAGACAGCCCTGAGATATTGCTGATGTTGAGGTAGTGTGTTTCACAGCTTGGGGGCCATAGCACTGAGAACAACCGGCCCCCCATAGAGGACAGTCTGTTCTTTTTATTGTTTTTTTTTGAACCACCAGAAGTCCAGTGCCAGAGGACCTGTGGGTGCGTGCAGGAGTGTAGGGAAGTAGTTTGGTGAGGTAGGAAGGGGCCAGACTTTTTAATGCTTTGTAAGTGGTGTATGGACTTGGTATTGTATGCGTGACGGAAATGGGTAACCAATGCAGCTGACAGAGGATGTGATCTGATTTCTTGGTGTGTGTGTGTATGTGTGTGTGTGTGCGAGTGTGAGAGTACTCTTGCAGTTGAGTTTTGGACATATGGCAGTTTTTGGAGTGTGTTGCCAGGGATACCACAGAAAAGGGCGGGAAGTGTCCGCTCGAATAGAGACACAGCGAAAAGATTTTTTGAGGGGTGAACGATGTTGCTGCTCACAACAGGTCAAGACAGTCAGATTGAAACTAAAGCATTCTAAGAGGTTTTTCCTTGCTGGTGTCGCTGGCAGTGAGGAACCCATGTTAGGAGTCAGCACATTAAGACCCATGCAAACATCATAATCAAGTAATATAGGATAAGTGCTTTGTTTGTTAGCGAGCAGCAATGTGCCATTGTTAATGGCTGCTGGACTGTCAGAGGTGGTCATGGAGACTTTCCATGACGTTCCAGAGCGAACACAAGTGAGCCAGGTTAGCCCCACGCCACAGCGGTTTCCTTGTAATCGCACCATTTCACCGACTTCTCCCCAGGCCTGAGGAACACCATTTTGAGAGCTGTTTTTTGAGGCATTGGTTGCTGCAGGATAGGCTGGAGGTTGGTGCCTGATCTCTTTTGGATTCTTTTCACCCTGCCTTACCTGAGTGTGTGTGTGTGTGTGTGTGTGTGTGTGTGTGTGTGTGTGTGTGTGTGTGTGTGTGTGTGTGTGTGTGTGTGTGTGTGTGTGTGTGTGTGTGTGTGTGTGTGTGTGTGTGTGAGAGAGAGAGAGGGATCCTCTTGCTGTAGCTCTCCTTCAGCTCTTCTCCTGTAAAGACAGCAGTACAGGGTGATTAAACTCTGCTCTGGATCCAGGCTCTAGTACAGAGCTGTAGGCCTGCAGGGTGATTAAACTCTGCTCTGGATCCAGGCTCTAGTACAGAGCTGTAGGCCTGCAGGGTGATTAAACTCTGCTCTGGATCCAGGCTCTAGTACAGAGCTGTAGACCTGCAGGGTGATTAAACTCTGCTCTGGATCCAGGCCTTAGTACAGAGCTGTAGGCCTGCAGGGTGATTAAACTCTGCTCTGGATCCAGGCTCTAGTACAGAGCTATAAGCCTGCAGGGTGATTAAACTCTGCTCTGGATCCAGGCTCTAGTACAGAGCTGTAGGCCTGCAGGGTGATTAAACTCTGCTCTGGATCCAGGCTCTAGTACAGAGTTATAAGCCTGCAGCGTGGAGCTGCAGTAAAGGACAGTGTGGAGACTGAGACACACTAAAACACTGAAGTAACTCACTGTATGTTATTGAGAAGAGTGATTCATTACTGTGTTATTAAAGGGTTAGTTTGGAATTTTGGACATAATATCTCATTTACTACTTAGCTGTAGTAGCTTGTCAATTGATGGAGACTATTTTCAGCTGATTCCATGCTGTCCTTCA
>CM056391.1:5005550-5072710 GCA_029718625.1 Synaphobranchus kaupii
CCAAGGCAGCTCTACAAAATTAAAAAGCCTTTATTGAATGGCTCACATTATTTAGAATATTAAAAAACCAACATGTTTCGGCCTACATAGGGCCTTCATCAGGGTATCTAGAACAAAGACCAAACACTGACTAATATGAGGAGTCCTGAGCTCTGGGAGTCTAATTGCAATGAGTAACAGCTGGTGCTGAAAGAATGGAACAATATATAACATAGCCAGAAGGGGTCAGTCGAGATACAATCTATTAAATAGATCATTATATAGATCATTATGTCAAATGAATAAACAATATTACTTACAAAATAATGCATCAAACTAATACATAATGTATATATATATATATATAAACAACAACTCAAAAAACAAAAAGGAAAAAATAAATACTGTAGCAACATAAGAAAACAAGTCAGATCAAATCAATAAGTCAAACATACTAGATTGATGTTAAACAGAAAATAATATAATATAAACAATATAATATAAAAATATAATATAAAAATAAAATAAAGAAAATAAAGAAAATATCAGGAAATGAGCAATGAACAATGGACAAAGTAATAAAGTAACCTACTTAACCTATAGAAATGACACCAAGTCTATGGAGTCATTTAGACCTGGGGGTGAGGTGGCCTGTAGCCTATCAGCGGCTCTCTTTTTGGTTTAATTTCTTCTGTCTATCTCCTCCCCTAGAGGTGGGGGGGACCATGTCAATGCCGATAGCTGTAAATATAACTGAGGCACTTTGGTGAGCGTTTTTAAGATGTTTAGCCATCGCGTAATCCATATTGTTTGTTTTTATTGCATATTTGTGATCAGCCAGTCGATCAAGTAAGCGGCGTTTCGTACGACCCACATAAAAAGAATTACATTTACAGCAGGACAGTATATAAATAACATGAGTAGTTTGACAATTAATGAAGCTGTTAGATGTATATGTTTGTTTAGTTACTGGGTGGGTGAACCCTTTAGATCTCTCCACCACATCACATTGTTTACAGTGACCGCATCTATAAGTTCCTGTAGGAGGCTTGGGTAACCATGTGGATTTAACATCAGCCGGTAGATGGCTTCGTACTAATTCATCTCCGAGATTGGGGGCTCTTCTAAATGTACAGAGAGGGGGGTCAGGGAATATGTTGGACAAGGCATCATCACATTGGATCAGGCTCCAATTCTTTTTAATTATGTTGCGGACAGCGAGGGCCTTAGTGCTGTATGTGGTGGAGAAAAACACCCTATCGGATTTCTCTTTCTGCGTCTTTCTTGTTAAGAGAGAGTCGCGTTCTACAGTAGCGGCTTTAGATAGAGCTGTTTTAAGAGTGTGATGTGTATAGCCACGTTCTCTGAAGCGATCATACATTTCTCCGCTCTTTTCTCTAAAGTCAGACTCGCTGTCACAGATTCTACATATTCTTTTAAATTGACCGTAGGGAATATTGTTGATCAGGGTAGAGGGATGAAAGCTCTCTGCATGTAGTATAGTATTTTTATGCGTTTTCTTCCTATACAATGACGTATGTAGGTCACCATTTGAATCTTTAGTGATTTCTAAGTCAAGAAAATGGATCGTATCAGGACTAAAATCTAAAGATAGTTTTATATTAGAGTTGGCATTGTTCAAATAACTATGAAATGCTTTCAATTCATCTACAGTGCCTTTCCACCACATAATGATGTCATCTATGTACCTGGCCCACCACATAATCTTATCTTTAAATACGTTTAGAGTGCTAAACACATAGTCCTCCTCCCATTTTCCCATAAATAAGCCTGCATATGAAGGGCTAAAACATGCACCCATAGCACAACCTTTCACCTGTCGATACATTTTGTCCTGAAATAAAAAGACATTGTTAAGTAGAGTCAATTTAGTGAGTTCGACCAAAAAATCTATAGGAGGATCCTGTGGGTCAGTGCGAGTGTCCAAAAAATGTCTCATGGCTGCCATACCTTGGTCATGGGCAATGCTGGTGTAAAGGGCTTCTACGTCCATTGTCACCAAATGAGTGTCTGGTCCAATATTACCTTGCTCTTTGATTTTATTAAGAACATCTGTAGTGTCCTGCAAATAAGCAGGGAGCATTGGAAGTAATGGCTTAATAAAAAAATCTACGTATTTTGATATAGGCTCGGTAAGGCTATCGTTCCCTGAAATCACTGATCTCCCTGGTGGTTCAGTCAGGTTCTTATGTACCTTAGGCAATAGATAGAAGGATGCCATACGAGGGTTAGGATTGTATAACTTAAATTCTTGGTCGGAGATAAGGTTATCGTCTTTCGATCTATCTAGGAACTCTTTAAGTTCTTGCGCTAATAAAGTTGATGGGTTCGAAGTAAGGGGGAGATAAAAGGTAGTGTCCTGAAGTTGTTGGGACGCCTCCTTGACGTATTGTTCTAAACTTGTCCACAACATAATTAAAAAGAATTGGAGCCTGATCCAATGTGATGATGCCTTGTCCAACATATTCCCTGACCCCCCTCTCTGTACATTTAGAAGAGCCCCCAATCTCGGAGATAAATTAGTACGAAGCCATCTACCGGCTGATGTTAAATCCACATGGTTACCCAAGCCTCCTACAGGAACTTATAGATGCGGTCACTGTAAACAATGTGATGTGGTGGAGAGATCAAAAGGGTTCACCCACCCAGTAACTAAACAAACATATACATCTGACAGCTTCATTAATTGTCAAACTACTCATGTTATTTATATACTGTCCTGCTCTAAATGTAATTCTTTTTATGTGGGTCGTACGAAACGCCGCTTACTTGATCGACTGGCTGATCACAAATATGCAATAAAAACAAACAATATGGATTACGCGATGGCTAAACATCTTAAAAACGCTCACCAAAGTGCCTCAGTTATATTTACAGCTATCGGCATTGACATGGTCCCCCCCACCTCTAGGGGAGGAGATAGACAGAAGAAATTAAACCAAAAAGAGAGCCGCTGATAGGCTACAGGCCACCTCACCCCCAGGTCTAAATGACTCCATAGACTTGGTGTCATTTCTATAGGTTAAGTAGGTTACTTTATTACTTTGTCCATTGTTCATTGCTCATTTCCTGATATTTTCTTTATTTTCTTTATTTTATTTTTATATTATATTTTTATATTATATTGTTTATATTATATTATTTTCTGTTTAACATCAATCTAGTATGTTTGACTTATTGATTTGATCTGACTTGTTTTCTTATGTTGCTACAGTATTTATTTTTTCCTTTTTGTTTTTTGAGTTGTTGTTTATATATATATATATACATTATGTATTAGTTTGATGCATTATTTTGTAAGTAATATTGTTTATTCATTTGACATAATGATCTATATAATGATCTATTTAATAGATTGTATCTCGACTGACCCCTTCTGGCTATGTTAAATATTGTTCCATTCTTTCAGCACCAGCTGTTACTCATTGCAATTAGACTCTCCCAGAGCTCAGGACTCCTCATATTAGTCAGTGTTTGGTCTTTGTTCTAGATACCCTGATGAAGGCCCTATGTAGGCCGAAACATGTTGGTTTTTTAATATTCTAAATAATGTGAGCCATTCAATAAAGGCTTTTTAATTTTGTAGAGCTGCCTTGGACTACAAAACTTCTTCTAATTATCAAAATAGTTAGTTGCAGCCCTAGTTCTATGGGAACATTTGATCTTCAAGGCAATTATAAAACAAATGATCTTTTTTGTTAGTTTTGTAATGTAAACTATAAATGTATGTCTATTTAACGTTTACAGTGATTCCAGCATAGGACTATATGGACATTAGTCTGTTGAGACTGAAAATATTTCCCTATATTTTACATGGAGTATTAGATTTTGAAAGGTAGGTCGGTAAAATTAATGTACGCATTCATGTACACGGAAGCTGCGCATTATGAGACGTATGGGTCGTCACGCGGTGAAATACAATGCGCACGTAACAACGCACACACGCACGCACGCGTACCAAAATTTACCAAGTTAATCACGCAGGCACACACACGTTGCTGCGCATGTGTTCGTTATTTTTGACATTGATGGGTCTCCCCATAATATGATTACGTGGTGCGCAACAGTCATTACGCGTGAACGTGCGCGTGCACGCGTGACCGTTATAAGTCAATGGGGAAATTGGCATCAAAGCAGGTGTGTGTGTGACACGTTCAGTCGCATTATGAGACGTATGGGTCTCCAGACTTCCGGTTGCGTAGCATCAAAAAATGCGAACGGGTGTGTGTGTGAACGCATAACAAAATTTCTCTAACAGTGACGGACGAACGTGTACACGCTTTGAGTGCAGTACACATCATCTTGTCACGCGTACGTAACAACGTACGTAACAACGTACGTAACAACGCACGTAACAACGCACGTAACAACGCACGCACGCACGTGTACCAAAATTTACCAAGTTAATCACGCAGGCACACACACGTTGCTGCGCATGTGTTCGTTATTTTTGACATTGATGGGTCTCCATACACACACACGCACACGCACACACACACACACACACACACACACACACACACTGCAACATTGGAGGCATGTAAACAGGAGTAATGACAGTCTGAACCCTGGGTATCTGTACTTGAATATAATGACATTCATAGCATAGAGTAAAGCATGAGAGTAAATATACTCACGTTTAGCCCTCCTGTAGCCTGGAACAGAGACACACAGAGTTAGAGACATACAGACAGCATGTCTGACTGTCACTGTAAAACTGTAAAAAACGTTTTCAACGTATATAAATTACAAAAAGTTACTCACATACAAAGCACAGTCTATAAGTCAATAAAACTTGCTAAATCTAGGCCTGCCATTTAGTATTGCAATCAAAATGAGGCCAAGTTATAACAAACAATATTGGCTATCGTAGCTCACACTAATTAAACATGCTCTATTCCAAAGCAATGCTGCCCAATTCTTCCAAAATAATTTAATGTAACTTGGCCCTGTGTTTTTACATCTTACCATCTGAAGAAAATGTGGTCATTCAAACTTCAAACTCTCTGTGCTGTATAGGTATGGGGTATGCCCTGCCAACCCGCAACTTGGCAGAGGGCATACCTGCCATCCCAATTAAATTGTGTGTCACTGTGTGTCAGTGGGTCTGTGTGTGTTACTCAGTCACAGTGTGTCAGTGTCTCTGTGTGTCAGTGGGTCTGTTACTCAGTCTCAGTGTGTCAGTGGGTCTGTGTGTGTTACTCAGTCTCAGTGACTCTCACCTGAGCTTCTCTTCTTCCAAACGTAGACACCACCGATGGCGATGAGAGCGAGGAGGAGAGCCCCCACCACACAGCCGATGATGATGCCCAGGGGGGGGTTAGGTGCTACAGTCAGGGGGAATCACATTACACACACACACACACAGACACACACACACCTATTAATACATTACATTTTTCACATCTTCAACCGTTTTTAAAGTCTAAATCATCACCATCCCTTAATATTTGCCTTAAATCAGTGGTTCATGTGACAGCCAGCGGTTCTACTGAGTGAAGCGCAGTGTGTTTGGGGTAAACTTCTGTGTCCGTTCTGCTTGTATCAGTGCTGTGATCCCACCTCTCTCTCTCTCTCTCTCTCTCTCTAACTGTAGTATAATGTTACATTGAACAGATAACACATTGTACTTTTTATCTGTACAGTGATTATATACATGCTGGGTGTTTACTCACTGTCCCTCAGGTTGAGACAAGCTGAAACATATTGTGCTGCGAGTAGGGCTGTTGACCCTGTTCTTCTCCCAAAAGGATTGAAACTTTTCCACATTTGTCAGGGGAAGGAAATACGTTTATAGATTTAGAAAATTTGCTGCAATATGTATTTCTGATTTCATAATATTTGTAACCATCTAGGAGGAAGTGCATCTCTGTTTCCACCTCTCCTGTCTTACAGTGACCACATAAACGTTCCTCTTTGGGCAACCATGACTTTTTATGTCTACCTTTTTCAGTTGCTAAGGTGTGGTCACTGAGCCTGTGCTTGGTCAGGATCTGTCTCTGCTTCGTATCTCTGACAGAGAAGAGATGCTCTGCCTGTGTGTATTCTCTGTTCAGGGCCCGATAGCAAATTCAGTTTATTTTGGGACTTGGCACTGGTCTTCCAATGTTCCAAATATATATGTTTTGATTTGTTTCATAGTTTGGTTGACTCTAATTGGCAGTTGTGAAGCAGTGCTGACCTGAAGCTGGTTTGTGTTATTATGAATTAGTTTAGATAGGTTCAGAACCAGCTGACTGAGGGGACACCTTCTTGGGCTGACCAGGAAATGGAGCTTTATGTTGTAATGAGTTTTCTGGGCTAGTTTTTAGATTCTCAATGAAATTCAGTGCCCTTTTATGGATTTGAATAAGGATATCTACCTAATTCAACCCTACATGCATTATTTGAAGTATTCCTACGTACCTGTACTTTTACAAACTTCTGCATGCAGAATTTCAGCTGGATGTTTTTCCCATATAGTGTAGTCTTCCTGACTGAGTGGACCCCATATTTCACTTCCATAGAGCACAATTGGCTGTATAACATTGATTTAATTACATCATAAGCTTTACCCACTACACCACTTTACAGAATTTTGTAATAGAGGCTCTCATGCCAAATTGAATCAAATGCTTCTTGAAGTCTATAGAAAATTCTTGAAGTCGATAAAGCAGGCAAACGGTTTTCCTTTTTTTTGGTGTACATGTTTATTTATTAGGGTGTGTAGGGTGTAAATATGATTACTAGTGCGCTGTTTTGGAAGAAAGCCAATCTGACTCTTACTCAAGGCATTGTGCTCACTCACTCTTGAGATCTTTGTTGATGTTCTCCTCTGTAACAGACAGAATGATATCCTGTTCCAGGCTCTTGTGCTGTACAGTACAGGTGTATTTCTGGCTCTTCCAGTCCTCAGGCTTCACTCTCAGGTGAGATTTGGTCTGGAAAGTTCCGTCCTCATTGGGCACCGTCCCCCCCAGCTCTACGTCCACATCCAGGTCCTCTCCGTTTCTCTGCCAGGTTACCATGACGCCACGGGGGAAGAATCCAGTCACATGACAGGTAACAGGAGAGGAGGAGTTCTTCTGCAGCAGAGAGACCTCAGGAGCAACTGAGAGAGAGAGAAAGGGAGAGAGAGAGAGGGAGGGAGCTTCGTACGTTGCAAACTGTTATCGACACAGAAGCACAACTGTCAACACTTTCAGCTAGTTAATGAATCAATTATTATTGAGTAATTGAATATCATATGGCATACATATGACAGTATGTGTATGTTGTTTATGTTCTATGAGTGTATGTCTGTATATTTGTTAACAGGTTGTTGAGTAATTGTTATTTATTGATTATTATTACTGTTAGTGTTGTTATTATTATTAATTATTGTTGTTGTTTGTAACATTTGCTTTGGCAACACAGTGCATGTCATGCCAATATTGTCATGCCAAATTGAGAGAGAGAGAGAGAGAGAGAGAGAGAGAGAGGGGAGCCAAAAGCTAAAGATAGAGTGAGAAAGAGAGATAGTGTTAAGGGTGGAAGGGGGCAGGGACAGTATGAGAGAGAGAGAGATAGTGTTAAGGGTGGAAGGGGGCAGGGACAGTATGAGAGAGAGAGATAGTGTTAAGGGTGGAAGGGGGCAGGGACAGTATGAGAGAGAGAGATAGTGTTAAGGGTGGAAGGGGGCAGGGACAGTATGAGAGAGAGATAGTGTTAAGGGTGGAAGGGGGCAGGGACAGTATGAGAGAGAGAGAGATAGTGTTAAGGGTGGAAGGGGGCAGGGACAGTATGAGAGAGAGATAGTGTTAAGGGTGGAAGGGGGCAGGGACAGTATGAGAGAGAGAGAGGGAGTGTTAAGGGTGGAAGGGGGCAGGGACAGTATGAGAGAGAGAGATAGTGTTAAGGGTGCAAGGGGGCAGGGACAGTATGAGAGAGAGAGATAGTGTTAAGGGTGGAAGGGGGCAGGGACAGTATGAGAGAGAGATAGTGTTAAGGGTGGAAGGGGGCAGGCACAGTATGAGAGAGAGAGGGAGTGTTAAGGGTGGAAGGGGGCAGGGACAGTATGAGAGAGGGAGTGTTAAGGGTGGAAGGGGGCAGGGACAGTATGAGAGAGAGAGAGATAGTGTTAAGGGTGGAAGGGGGCAGGGACAGTATGAGAGAGAGAGAGACAGAGATAGTGTTAAGGGTGGAAGGGGGCAGGGACAGTATGAGAGAGAGAGATAGTGTTAAGGGTGGAAGGGGGCAGGGACAGTATGAGAGAGAGATAGTGTTAAGGGCGGAAGGGGGCAGGGACAGTATGAGAGAGAGAGATAGTGTTAAGGGTGGAAGGGGGCAGGGACAGTATGAGAGAGAGAGATAGTGTTAAGGGTGGAAGGGGGCAGGGACAGTATGAGAGAGAGAGATAGTGTTAAGGGTGGAAGGGGGCAGGGACAGTATGAGAGAGAGATAGTGTTAAGGGTGGAAGGGGGCAGGGACAGTATGAGAGAGAGAGATAGTGTTAAGGGTGGAAGGGGGCAGGGACAGTATGAGAGAGAGAGAGAGAGAGAGAGAGTGTTAAGGGTGGAAGGGGGCAGGGACAGTATGAGAGAGAGAGATAGTGTTAAGGGTGGAAGGGGGCAGGGACAGTATGAGAGAGAGAGATATTGTTAAGGGTGGAAGGGGGCAGGGACAGTATGAGAGAGAGATAGTGTTAAGGGTGGAAGGGGGCAGGGACAGTATGAGAGAGAGAGAGAGATAGTGTTAAGGGTGGAAGGGGGCAGGGACAGTATGAGAGAGAGATAGTGTTAAGGGTGGAAGGGGGCAGGGACAGTATGAGAGAGAGAGATAGTGTTAAGGGTGGAAGGGGGCAGGGACAGTATGAGAGAGAGAGATAGTGTTAAGGGTAGAAGGGGGCAGGGACAGTATGAGAGAGAGAGATAGTGTTAAGGGTGGAAGGGGGAAGGGACAGTATGAGAGAGAGAGATAGTGTTAAGGGTGGAAGGGGGCAGGGACAGTATGAGAGAGAGAGAGAGAGAGAGATAGTGTTAAGGGTGGAAGGGGGCAGGGACAGTATGAGAGAGAGATAGTGTTAAGGGTGGAAGGGGGCAGGGACAGTATGAGAGAGAGAGAGATAATGTTAAGGGTGGAAGGGGGCAGGGACAGTATGAGAGAGAGAGAGATAGTGTTAAGGGTGGAAGGGGGAAGGGACAGTATGAGAGAGAGAGATAGTGTTAAGGGTGGAAGGGGGCAGGGACAGTATGAGAGAGAGAGATAGTGTTAAGGGTGGAAGGGGGAAGGGACAGTATGAGAGAGAGATAGTGTTAAGGGTGGAAGGGGGCGGGGACAGTATGAGAGAGAGAGATAGTGTTAAGGGTGGAAGGGGGAAGGGACAGTATGAGAGAGAGAGATAGTGTTAAGGGTGGAAGGGGGAAGGGACAGTATGAGAGATAGTGTTAAGGGTGGAAGGGGGCGGGGACAGTATGAGAGAGAGAGATAGTGTTAAGGGTGGAAGGGGGCGGGGACAGTATGAGAGAGAGAGATAGTGTTAAGGGTGGAAGGGGGCAGGGACAGTATGAGAGAGAGAGATAGTGTTAAGGGTGGAAGGGGGCAGGGACAGTATGAGAGAGAGAGATAGTGTTAAGGGTGGAAGGGGGCAGGGACAGTATGAGAGAGAGAGATAGTGTTAAGGGTGGAAGGGGGCAGGGACAGTATGAGAGAGGGAGTGTTAAGGGTGGAAGGGGGCAGGGACAGTATGAGAGAGAGATAGTGTTAAGGGTGGAAGGGGGCAGGGACAGTATGAGAGAGAGAGATAGTGTTAAGGGTGGAAGGGGGCAGGGACAGTATGAGAGAGAGAGAGAGTGAGAAAGAGAGATAGTGTTAAGGGTGGAAGGGGGCAGGGACAGTATGAGAGAGAGAGATAGTGTTAAGGGTGGAAGGGGGCAGGGGCAGTATGAGAGAGAGAGATAGTGTTAAGGGTGGAAGGGGGCAGGGACAGTATGAGAGAGAGAGATAGTGTTAAGGGAGGAAGGGGGCAGGGACAGTATGAGAGAGAGAGATAGTGTTAAGGGTGGAAGGGGGCAGGGACAGTATGAGAGAGAGAGATAGTGTTAAGGGTGGAAGGGGGAAGGGACAGTATGAGAGAGAGAGAGATAGTGTTAAGGGTGGAAGGGGGCAGGGACAGTATGAGAGAGAGAGATAGTGTTAAGGGTGGAAGGGGGCAGGGACAGTATGAGAGAGAGAGAGAGAGAGATAGTGTTAAGGGTGGAAGGGGGCAGGGACAGTATGAGAGAGAGAGATAGTGTTAAGGGTGGAAGGGGCAGGGACAGTATGAGAGACAGATAGTGTTAAGGGTGGAAGGGGGCAGGGACAGTATGAGAGAGAGATAGTATTAAGGGTGGAAGGGGGCAGGGGCAGTATGAGAGAGAGAGATAGTGTTAAGGGTGGAAGGGGGCAGGGACAGTATGAGAGAGAGAGATAGTGTTAAGGGTGGAAGGGGGCAGGGACAGTATGAGAGAGAGAGATAGTGTTAAGGGTGGAAGGGGGAAGGGACAGTATGAGAGATAGTGTTAAGGGTGGAAGGGGGCGGGGACAGTATGAGAGAGAGAGATAGTGTTAAGGGTGGAAGGGGGAAGGGACAGTATGAGAGAGAGAGATAGTGTTAAGGGTGGAAGGGGGCAGGGACAGTATGAGAGAGAGAGATAGTGTTAAGGGTGGAAGGGGGCAGGGACAGTATGAGAGAGAGAGATAGTGTTAAGGGTGGAAGGGGGCAGGGACAGTATGAGAGAGAGATAGTGTTAAGGGTGGAAGGGGGCAGGGACAGTATGAGAGAGGGAGTGTTAAGGGTGGAAGGGGGCAGGGACAGTATGAGAGAGAGATAGTGTTAAGGGTGGAAGGGGGCAGGGACAGTATGAGAGAGAGAGATAGTGTTAAGGGTGGAAGGGGGCAGGGACAGTATGAGAGAGAGAGAGAGTGAGAAAGAGAGATAGTGTTAAGGGTGGAAGGGGGCAGGGACAGTATGAGAGAGAGAGATAGTGTTAAGGGTGGAAGGGGGCAGGGACAGTATGAGAGAGAGAGATAGTGTTAAGGGTGGAAGGGGGCAGGGACAGTATGAGAGAGAGAGATAGTGTTAAGGGTGGAAGGGGGCAGGGACAGTATGAGAGACAGATAGTGTTAAGGGTGGAAGGGGGCAGGGACAGTATGAGAGAGAGAGAGATAGTGTTAAGGGTGGAAGGGGGCAGGGGCAGTATGAGAGAGAGAGATAGTGTTAAGGGTGGAAGGGGGCAGGGACAGTATGAGAGAGAGAGATAGTGTTAAGGGTGGAAGGGGGCAGGGACAGTATGAGAGAGAGAGATAGTGTTAAGGGTGGAAGGGGGAAGGGACAGTATGAGAGAGAGAGATAGTGTTAAGGGTGGAAGGGGGCAGGGACAGTATGAGAGAGAGAGATAGTGTTAAGGGTGGAAGGGGGCAGGGACAGTATGAGAGACAGATAGTGTTAAGGGTGGAAGGGGGCAGGGACAGTATGAGAGAGAGAGAGATAGTGTTAAGGGTGGAAGGGGGCAGGGGCAGTATGAGAGAGAGAGATAGTGTTAAGGGTGGAAGGGGGCAGGGACAGTATGAGAGAGAGAGATAGTGTTAAGGGTGGAAGGGGGCAGGGACAGTATGAGAGAGAGAGATAGTGTTAAGGGTGGAAGGGGGCAGGGACAGTATGAGAGACAAATAGTGTTAAGGGTGGAAGGGGGCAGGGACAGTATGAGAGAGAGAGAGATAGTGTTAAGGGTGGACGGGGGCAGGGGCAGTATGAGAGAGAGAGATAGTGTTAAGGGTGGAAGGGGGCAGGGACAGTATGAGAGAGATAGTGTTAAGGGTGGAAGGGGGCAGGGACAGTATGAGAGAGAGATAGTGTTAAGGGTGGAAGGGGGCAGGGACAGTATGAGAGAGAGAGATAGTGTTAAGGGTGGAAGGGGGCAGGGACAGTATGAGAGAGAGAGATAGTGTTAAGGGTGGAAGGGGGCAGGGACAGTATGAGAGAGAGAGATAGTGTTAAGGGTGGAAGGGGGCAGGGACAGTATGAGAGAGAGAGATAGTGTTAAGGGTGGAAGGGGGAAGGGACAGTATGAGAGAGAGATAGTGTTAAGGGTGGAAGGGGGAAGGGACAGTATGAGAGAGAGATAGTGTTAAGGGTGGAAGGGGGCGGGGACAGTATGAGAGAGAGAGATAGTGTTAAGGGTGGAAGGGGGCAGGGACAGTATGAGAGAGAGAGAGATAGTGTTAAGGGTGGAAGGGGGCAGGGACAGTATGAGAGAGAGAGAGATAATGTTAAGGGTGGAAGGGGGCAGGGACAGTATGAGAGAGAGAGAGATAGTGTTAAGGGTGGAAGGGGGAAGGGACAGTATGAGAGAGAGAGATAGTGTTAAGGGTGGAAGGGGGAAGGGACAGTATGAGAGAGAGAGATAGTGTTAAGGGTGGAAGGGGGCGGGACAGTATGAGAGAGAGAGATAGTGTTAAGGGTGGAAGGGGGCGGGACAGTATGAGAGAGAGAGATAGTGTTAAGGGTGGAAGGGGGAAGGGACAGTATGAGAGAGAGAGATAGTGTTAAGGGTGGAAGGGGGAAGGGACAGTATGAGAGAGAGAGATAGTGTTAAGGGTGGAAGGGGGCAGGGACAGTATGAGAGAGAGATAGTGTTAAGGGTGGAAGGGGGCAGGGACAGTATGAGAGAGAGAGATAGTGTTAAGGGTGGAAGGGGGCAGGGACAGTATGAGAGAGAGAGATAGTGTTAAGGGTGGAAGGGGGAAGGGACAGTATGAGAGAGATAGTGTTAAGGGTGGAAGGGGGCGGGGACAGTATGAGAGAGAGAGATAGTGTTAAGGGTGGAAGGGGGAAGGGACAGTATGAGAGAGAGAGATAGTGTTAAGGGTGGAAGGGGGAAGGGACAGTATGAGAGAGAGAGATAGTGTTAAGGGTGGAAGGGGGCAGGGACAGTATGAGAGAGAGATAGTGTTAAGGGTGGAAGGGGGTAGGGACAGTATGAGAGAGGGAGTGTTAAGGGTGGAAGGGGGCAGGGACAGTATGAGAGAGAGATAGTGTTAAGGGTGGAAGGGGGCAGGGACAGTATGAGAGAGAGAGATAGTGTTAAGGGTGGAAGGGGGCAGGGACAGTATGAGAGAGAGAGAGAGTGAGAAAGAGAGATAGTGTTAAGGGTGGAAGGGGGCAGGGACAGTATGAGAGAGAGAGATAGTGTTAAGGGTGGAAGGGGGCAGGGACAGTATGAGAGAGAGTTAGTGTTAACGGTGGAAGGGGGCAGGGACAGTATGAGAGAGAGAGAGATAGTGTTAAGGGTGGAAGGGGGCAGGGGCAGTATGAGAGAGAGAGATAGTGTTAAGGGTGGAAGGGGGCAGGGACAGTATGAGAGAGAGAGATAGTGTTAAGGGTGGAAGGGGGCAGGGACAGTATGAGAGAGAGAGATAGTGTTAAGGGTGGAAGGGGGAAGGGACAGTATGAGAGAGAGAGATAGTGTTAAGGGTGGAAGGGGGAAGGGACAGTATGAGAGAGAGAGAGATAGTGTTAAGGGTGGAAGGGGGCAGGGACAGTATGAGAGAGAGAGATAGTGTTAAGGGTGGAAGGGGGCAGGGACAGTATGAGAGAGAGAGAGAGAGAGATAGTGTTAAGGGTGGAAGGGGGCAGGGACAGTATGAGAGAGAGAGATAGTGTTAAGGGTGGAAGGGGGCAGGGACAGTATGAGAGACAGATAGTGTTAAGGGTGGAAGGGGGCAGGGACAGTATGAGAGAGAGAGAGATAGTGTTAAGGGTGGAAGGGGGCAGGGGCAGTATGAGAGAGAGAGATAGTGTTAAGGGTGGAAGGGGGCAGGGACAGTATGAGAGAGAGAGATAGTGTTAAGGGTGGAAGGGGGCAGGGACAGTATGAGAGAGAGAGATAGTGTTAAGGGTGGAAGGGGGCAGGGACAGTATGAGAGAGAGATAGTGTTAAGGGTGGAAGGGGGCAGGGACAGTATGAGAGAGAGAGATAGTGTTAAGGGTGGAAGGGGGCAGGGACAGTATGAGAGAGAGAGATAGTGTTAAGGGTAGAAGGGGGCAGGGACAGTATGAGAGAGAGAGATAGTGTTAAGGGTGGAAGGGGGAAGGGACAGTATGAGAGAGAGAGATAGTGTTAAGGGTGGAAGGGGGCAGGGACAGTATGAGAGAGAGAGAGAGAGAGAGATAGTGTTAAGGGTGGAAGGGGGCAGGGACAGTATGAGAGAGAGATAGTGTTAAGGGTGGAAGGGGGCAGGGACAGTATGAGAGAGAGAGAGATAATGTTAAGGGTGGAAGGGGGCAGGGACAGTATGAGAGAGAGAGAGATAGTGTTAAGGGTGGAAGGGGGAAGGGACAGTATGAGAGAGAGAGATAGTGTTAAGGGTGGAAGGGGGCAGGGACAGTATGAGAGAGAGAGATAGTGTTAAGGGTGGAAGGGGGAAGGGACAGTATGAGAGAGAGATAGTGTTAAGGGTGGAAGGGGGCGGGGACAGTATGAGAGAGAGAGATAGTGTTAAGGGTGGAAGGGGGAAGGGACAGTATGAGAGAGAGAGATAGTGTTAAGGGTGGAAGGGGGAAGGGACAGTATGAGAGAGAGATAGTGTTAAGGGTGGAAGGGGGCGGGGACAGTATGAGAGAGAGAGATAGTGTTAAGGGTGGAAGGGGGCGGGGACAGTATGAGAGAGAGAGATAGTGTTAAGGGTGGAAGGGGGCAGGGACAGTATGAGAGAGAGAGATAGTGTTAAGGGTGGAAGGGGGCAGGGACAGTATGAGAGAGAGAGATAGTGTTAAGGGTGGAAGGGGGCAGGGACAGTATGAGAGAGAGAGATAGTGTTAAGGGTGGAAGGGGGCAGGGACAGTATGAGAGAGAGATAGTGTTAAGGGTGGAAGGGGGCAGGGACAGTATGAGAGAGGGAGTGTTAAGGGTGGAAGGGGGCAGGGACAGTATGAGAGAGAGATAGTGTTAAGGGTGGAAGGGGGCAGGGACAGTATGAGAGAGAGAGATAGTGTTAAGGGTGGAAGGGGGCAGGGACAGTATGAGAGAGAGAGAGAGTGAGAAAGAGAGATAGTGTTAAGGGTGGAAGGGGGCAGGGACAGTATGAGAGAGAGAGATAGTGTTAAGGGTGGAAGGGGGCAGGGGCAGTATGAGAGAGAGAGATAGTGTTAAGGGTGGAAGGGGGCAGGGACAGTATGAGAGAGAGAGATAGTGTTAAGGGAGGAAGGGGGCAGGGACAGTATGAGAGACAGATAGTGTTAAGGGTGGAAGGGGGCAGGGACAGTATGAGAGAGAGAGAGATAGTGTTAAGGGTGGAAGGGGGCAGGGGCAGTATGAGAGAGAGAGATAGTGTTAAGGGTGGAAGGGGGCAGGGACAGTATGAGAGAGAGAGATAGTGTTAAGGGTGGAAGGGGGCAGGGACAGTATGAGAGAGAGAGATAGTGTTAAGGGTGGAAGGGGGAAGGGACAGTATGAGAGAGAGAGAGATAGTGTTAAGGGTGGAAGGGGGCAGGGACAGTATGAGAGAGAGATAGTGTTAAGGGTGGAAGGGGGCAGGGACAGTATGAGAGAGAGAGAGAGAGAGATAGTGTTAAGGGTGGAAGGGGGCAGGGACAGTATGAGAGAGAGAGATAGTGTTAAGGGTGGAAGGGGGCAGGGACAGTATGAGAGACAGATAGTGTTAAGGGTGGAAGGGGGCAGGGACAGTATGAGAGAGAGAGAGATAGTGTTAAGGGTGGAAGGGGGCAGGGGCAGTATGAGAGAGAGAGATAGTGTTAAGGGTGGAAGGGGGCAGGGACAGTATGAGAGAGAGAGATAGTGTTAAGGGTGGAAGGGGGCAGGGACAGTATGAGAGAGAGAGATAGTGTTAAGGGTGGAAGGGGGAAGGGACAGTATGAGAGATAGTGTTAAGGGTGGAAGGGGGCGGGGACAGTATGAGAGAGAGAGATAGTGTTAAGGGTGGAAGGGGGAAGGGACAGTATGAGAGAGAGAGATAGTGTTAAGGGTGGAAGGGGGCAGGGACAGTATGAGAGAGAGAGATAGTGTTAAGGGTGGAAGGGGGCAGGGACAGTATGAGAGAGAGAGATAGTGTTAAGGGTGGAAGGGGGCAGGGACAGTATGAGAGAGAGATAGTGTTAAGGGTGGAAGGGGGCAGGGACAGTATGAGAGAGGGAGTGTTAAGGGTGGAAGGGGGCAGGGACAGTATGAGAGAGAGATAGTGTTAAGGGTGGAAGGGGGCAGGGACAGTATGAGAGAGAGAGATAGTGTTAAGGGTGGAAGGGGGCAGGGACAGTATGAGAGAGAGAGAGAGTGAGAAAGAGAGATAGTGTTAAGGGTGGAAGGGGGCAGGGACAGTATGAGAGAGAGAGATAGTGTTAAGGGTGGAAGGGGGCAGGGACAGTATGAGAGAGAGAGATAGTGTTAAGGGTGGAAGGGGGCAGGGACAGTATGAGAGAGAGAGATAGTGTTAAGGGTGGAAGGGGGCAGGGACAGTATGAGAGACAGATAGTGTTAAGGGTGGAAGGGGGCAGGGACAGTATGAGAGAGAGAGAGATAGTGTTAAGGGTGGAAGGGGGCAGGGGCAGTATGAGAGAGAGAGATAGTGTTAAGGGTGGAAGGGGGCAGGGACAGTATGAGAGAGAGAGATAGTGTTAAGGGTGGAAGGGGGCAGGGACAGTATGAGAGAGAGAGATAGTGTTAAGGGTGGAAGGGGGAAGGGACAGTATGAGAGAGAGAGATAGTGTTAAGGGTGGAAGGGGGCAGGGACAGTATGAGAGAGAGAGATAGTGTTAAGGGTGGAAGGGGGCAGGGACAGTATGAGAGACAGATAGTGTTAAGGGTGGAAGGGGGCAGGGACAGTATGAGAGAGAGAGAGATAGTGTTAAGGGTGGAAGGGGGCAGGGGCAGTATGAGAGAGAGAGATAGTGTTAAGGGTGGAAGGGGGCAGGGACAGTATGAGAGAGAGAGATAGTGTTAAGGGTGGAAGGGGGCAGGGACAGTATGAGAGAGAGAGATAGTGTTAAGGGTGGAAGGGGGCAGGGACAGTATGAGAGACAAATAGTGTTAAGGGTGGAAGGGGGCAGGGACAGTATGAGAGAGAGAGAGATAGTGTTAAGGGTGGACGGGGGCAGGGGCAGTATGAGAGAGAGAGATAGTGTTAAGGGTGGAAGGGGGCAGGGACAGTATGAGAGAGATAGTGTTAAGGGTGGAAGGGGGCAGGGACAGTATGAGAGAGAGATAGTGTTAAGGGTGGAAGGGGGCAGGGACAGTATGAGAGAGAGAGATAGTGTTAAGGGTGGAAGGGGGCAGGGACAGTATGAGAGAGAGAGATAGTGTTAAGGGTGGAAGGGGGCAGGGACAGTATGAGAGAGAGAGATAGTGTTAAGGGTGGAAGGGGGCAGGGACAGTATGAGAGAGAGAGATAGTGTTAAGGGTGGAAGGGGGAAGGGACAGTATGAGAGAGAGATAGTGTTAAGGGTGGAAGGGGGAAGGGACAGTATGAGAGAGAGATAGTGTTAAGGGTGGAAGGGGGCGGGGACAGTATGAGAGAGAGAGATAGTGTTAAGGGTGGAAGGGGGCAGGGACAGTATGAGAGAGAGAGAGATAGTGTTAAGGGTGGAAGGGGGCAGGGACAGTATGAGAGAGAGAGAGATAATGTTAAGGGTGGAAGGGGGCAGGGACAGTATGAGAGAGAGAGAGATAGTGTTAAGGGTGGAAGGGGGAAGGGACAGTATGAGAGAGAGAGATAGTGTTAAGGGTGGAAGGGGGAAGGGACAGTATGAGAGAGAGAGATAGTGTTAAGGGTGGAAGGGGGCGGGACAGTATGAGAGAGAGAGATAGTGTTAAGGGTGGAAGGGGGCGGGACAGTATGAGAGAGAGAGATAGTGTTAAGGGTGGAAGGGGGAAGGGACAGTATGAGAGAGAGAGATAGTGTTAAGGGTGGAAGGGGGAAGGGACAGTATGAGAGAGAGAGATAGTGTTAAGGGTGGAAGGGGGCAGGGACAGTATGAGAGAGAGATAGTGTTAAGGGTGGAAGGGGGCAGGGACAGTATGAGAGAGAGAGATAGTGTTAAGGGTGGAAGGGGGCAGGGACAGTATGAGAGAGAGAGATAGTGTTAAGGGTGGAAGGGGGAAGGGACAGTATGAGAGAGATAGTGTTAAGGGTGGAAGGGGGCGGGGACAGTATGAGAGAGAGAGATAGTGTTAAGGGTGGAAGGGGGAAGGGACAGTATGAGAGAGAGAGATAGTGTTAAGGGTGGAAGGGGGAAGGGACAGTATGAGAGAGAGAGATAGTGTTAAGGGTGGAAGGGGGCAGGGACAGTATGAGAGAGAGATAGTGTTAAGGGTGGAAGGGGGTAGGGACAGTATGAGAGAGGGAGTGTTAAGGGTGGAAGGGGGCAGGGACAGTATGAGAGAGAGATAGTGTTAAGGGTGGAAGGGGGCAGGGACAGTATGAGAGAGAGAGATAGTGTTAAGGGTGGAAGGGGGCAGGGACAGTATGAGAGAGAGAGAGAGTGAGAAAGAGAGATAGTGTTAAGGGTGGAAGGGGGCAGGGACAGTATGAGAGAGAGAGATAGTGTTAAGGGTGGAAGGGGGCAGGGACAGTATGAGAGAGAGTTAGTGTTAAGGGTGGAAGGGGGCAGGGACAGTATGAGAGAGAGAGAGATAGTGTTAAGGGTGGAAGGGGGCAGGGGCAGTATGAGAGAGAGAGATAGTGTTAAGGGTGGAAGGGGGCAGGGACAGTATGAGAGAGAGAGATAGTGTTAAGGGTGGAAGGGGGCAGGGACAGTATGAGAGAGAGAGATAGTGTTAAGGGTGGAAGGGGGAAGGGACAGTATGAGAGAGAGAGAGATAGTGTTAAGGGTGGAAGGGGGCGGGGACAGTATGAGAGAGAGAGATAGTGTTAAGGGTGGAAGGGGGCAGGGACAGTATGAGAGAGAGAGATAGTGTTAAGGCTGGAAGGGGGCAGGGACAGTATGAGAGACAGATAGTGTTAAGGGTGGAAGGGTGCAGGGACAGTATGAGAGAGAGAGAGATAGTGTTAAGGGTGGAAGGGGGCAGGGACAGTATGAGAGAGAGAGATAGTGTTAAGGGTGGAAGGGGGCAGGGACAGTATGAGAGAGAGATAGTGTTAAGGGTGGAAGGGGGCAGGGACAGTATGAGAGAGAGAGATAGTGTTAAGGGTAGAAGGGGGCAGGGACAGTATGAGAGAGAGATAGTGTTAAGGGTGGAAGGGGGCAGGGACAGTATGAGAGAGAGAGATAGTGTTAAGGGTGGAAGGGGGCAGGGACAGTATGAGAGAGAGAGATAGTGTTAAGGGTGGAAGGGGGCAGGGACAGTATGAGAGAGAGAGAGATAGTGTTAAGGGTGGAAGGGGGCGGGGACAGTATGAGAGAGAGAGAGAGAGATAGTGTTAAGGGTGGAAGGGGGCAGGGACAGTATGAGAGAGATAGTGTTAAGGGTGGAAGGGGGCAGGGACAGTATGAGAGAGAGAGAGATAGTGTTAAGGGTGGAAGGGGGCAGGGACAGTATGAGAGAGATAGTGTTAAGGGTGGAAGGGGGCAGGGACAGTATGAGAGAGAGAGATATAGTGTTAAGGGTGGAAGGGGGCAGGGACAGTATGAGAGAGAGAGAGATAATGTTAAGGGTGGAAGGGGGCAGGGACAGTATGAGAGAGAGAGAGATAGTGTTAAGGGTGGAAGGGGGAAGGGACAGTATGAGAGAGAGAGATAGTGTTAAGGGTGGAAGGGGGAAGGGACAGTATGAGAGAGAGAGATAGTGTTAAGGGTGGAAGGGGGCGGGACAGTATGAGAGAGAGAGATAGTGTTAAGGGTGGAAGGGGGAAGGGACAGTATGAGAGAGAGAGATAGTGTTAAGGGTGGAAGGGGGCAGGGACAGTATGAGAGAGAGAGATAGTGTTAAGGGTGGAAGGGGGAAGGGACAGTATGAGAGAGATAGTGTTAAGGGTGGAAGGGGGCGGGGACAGTATGAGAGAGAGAGATAGTGTTAAGGGTGGAAGGGGGAAGGGACAGTATGAGAGAGAGAGATAGTGTTAAGGGTGGAAGGGGGAAGGGACAGTATGAGAGAGAGAGATAGTGTTAAGGGTGGAAGGGGGCAGGGACAGTATGAGAGAGAGATAGTGTTAAGGGTGGAAGGGGGTAGGGACAGTATGAGAGAGGGAGTGTTAAGGGTGGAAGGGGGCAGGGACAGTATGAGAGAGAGATAGTGTTAAGGGTGGAAGGGGGCAGGGACAGTATGAGAGAGAGAGATAGTGTTAAGGGTGGAAGGGGGCAGGGACAGTATGAGAGAGAGAGAGAGTGAGAAAGAGAGATAGTGTTAAGGGTGGAAGGGGGCAGGGACAGTATGAGAGAGAGAGATAGTGTTAAGGGTGGAAGGGGGCAGGGACAGTATGAGAGAGAGTTAGTGTTAAGGGTGGAAGGGGGCAGGGACAGTATGAGAGAGAGAGAGATAGTGTTAAGGGTGGAAGGGGGCAGGGGCAGTATGAGAGAGAGAGAGTTAGTGTTAAGGGTGGAAGGGGGCAGGGACAGTATGAGAGAGAGAGATAGTGTTAAGGGTGGAAGGGGGCAGGGACAGTATGAGAGAGAGAGATAGTGTTAAGGGTGGAAGGGGGAAGGGACAGTATGAGAGAGAGAGATAGTGTTAAGGGTGGAAGGGGGCAGGGACAGTATGAGAGAGAGAGATAGTGTTAAGGCTGGAAGGGGGCAGGGACAGTATGAGAGACAGATAGTGTTAAGGGTGGAAGGGGGCAGGGACAGTATGAGAGAGAGAGAGATAGTGTTAAGGGTGGAAGGGGGCAGGGACAGTATGAGAGAGAGAGATAGTGTTAAGGGTGGAAGGGGGCAGGGACAGTATGAGAGAGAGATAGTGTTAAGGGTGGAAGGGGGCAGGGACAGTATGAGAGAGAGAGATAGTGTTAAGGGTAGAAGGGGGCAGGGACAGTATGAGAGAGAGATAGTGTTAAGGGTGGAAGGGGGCAGGGACAGTATGAGAGAGAGAGATAGTGTTAAGGGTGGAAGGGGGCAGGGACAGTATGAGAGAGAGAGAGATAGTGTTAAGGGTGGAAGGGGGCGGGGACAGTATGAGAGAGAGAGAGAGAGATAGTGTTAAGGGTGGAAGGGGGCAGGGACAGTATGAGAGAGATAGTGTTAAGGGTGGAAGGGGGCAGGGACAGTATGAGAGAGAGAGAGATAGTGTTAAGGGTGGAAGGGGGCAGGGACAGTATGAGAGAGATAGTGTTAAGGGTGGAAGGGGGCAGGGACAGTATGAGAGAGAGAGATATAGTGTTAAGGGTGGAAGGGTGCAGGGGCAGTATGAGAGAGATAGTGTTAAGGGTGGAAGGGGGCAGGGACAGTATGAGAGAGAGAGATAGTGTTAAGGGTGGAAGGGGGCAGGGACAGTATGAGAGAGAGAGAGAGATAGTGTTAAGGGTGGAAGGGGGCAGGGACAGTATGAGAGAGAGAGATAGTGTTAAGGGTGGAAGGGGGAAGGGACAGTATGAGAGAGAGAGATAGTGTTAAGGGTGGAAGGGGGCAGGGACAGTATGAGAGAGCGAGAGATAGTGTTAAGGGTGGAAGGGGGCAGGGACAGTATGAGAGAGAGATAGTGTTAAGGGTGGAAGGGGGCAGGGACAGTATGAGGCGTGTGAAACCCATTCAAAGTCATGTCTATTTTCTCCAGGTATAAAAGTATGATATCATAAAACAGATGGGATGCTGCTCCATGTAGAGGTAACGTGCTATACAACTATACAGCTATAGAACTCTATGGGGAAAAAAGTCAGGAGAAACAACCCTTAAAGTGATCCATCCACATCTACTCCATATCTGGCAACAGAGTGATGGTTTGGGGCTCGTTTGATAGCTCAGACCCTTGATAACTTCCAGCCATGTGTTCCATACTCCATACCAGTGTAATTTACAGCTAAATCTAGTCTCACCCCCCAATTTCCATAGAGATCCATTCAAATGCAGAGAGGTTATAGTATCGCTTGTAACAGTACCTGAAAATAAGATATCGACAGTTTTTTGATGTTGATGGTCAGACTTCAGGAAGTAACAGCATGTAAAGGATATGCGACCAAACATGAAATATGATACTTTAAAAATACGTTAAAGCAAAGGGTATGAATACTTATGTAAATGAGAAATTTTAGTTTTTTATTTTTAATAAATTTGCAAAAATCTCAAAAAAACTTTTTTCACATTGTCATTATGGGGTGTTGTGTGTAGAATTTTGAGGGAAAAAATGAATTTAATCAATTTTGGAATAAGGCTGTAACAGAACAAAATGTGGAAAAAGTGAAGCGCTGTGAATACTTTCCGGATGCACTGTACATACCGTTATTTTGCCTTAATGATGACACTAAATAGCCTACAATAAAGCTGTCAGGTTTGCAACCCATATGTTCACGCATATTTCCCCTTGTTTAATAATGTCCTGTTTATGGAAATGTGACCAACCTGTTTTACTCGTAGGGTAATCCTTTAAAACAATCCACTTTCCCAGTAAGACCGTGAAACGTGCGACTTACAGCAGGGGAAACAGAGAACATGCAGCGCAGCAGAGAATGGCATTAAAATTAATTGTGAATTAATTGTGTAACGTGCTGAAAATTTGTTTTAGTTTCTAATTAGACGCTTAGTTCTCTTTAAAATCATTTTGTTCAGTTATGGAATAACGGGTGAAATCAGCTGGGTTTTAAACGGTGAGAGTATGGAAACCTCGTCACTGTCATTTAAAAAAATATGAAGGACGAAGAATAGCTAAGGTTACAATTTAGTTAACATGGTGACATCTCCGTTTTTTAACCATAGGCTATCGAAAAAAACCTTATGCACAGCGAATCCGCTGTAGCCTAGGCTATTTGAAAAACAATGAATGCAATATTCACTGGACAACTTTTTTCAGTCACAAACCATTCTATTTACTTACAGGCTGTATTCATAGATAAACAGAGCTGTATTGTAATGACATCTGAAGCGCATTTTCAGAACTTAAATGTCCGTCTATTGCCGTGCGCGAGTTTTCCATTGAATGACAATTCACGCATTAGGTGTAAATTACAATTCTCCCATTAGGCTTGATATAGGTGTTATCAGCTGCTTTTTAATGGATAGCCATTGTCCCGTACCATCGCACATCGCCTGGATGTTGATGGAGTGGGCTGAAAGCAATTTAATGTGAATGGCATTCCCCTTCGCTGGGGGAAAGGTAGGCTATGGACCCTTTTATTATTATGTATTTTTTGATATAGGCTACACAATAATACTATTTCACATTGTAATCTTGATATTTTAATCATGCTTGTGTGCGCCCCTGTGTGTAACAGACAGGAGGGTACGCGCATTGTGCACACGCCTTTGTAGACGCACTTATATGCGCCATTAAAATAACATGTATACAACTGCGACATGACTTTAGACCAGGTTAGTGGTGGTTCTAGCGCAAGTGCTTTCTGCTGGCTCAAGATAGCAATACGCCAAAAAGAATCCTGGCCACTCCTCATCTTAAGACCAACATGCCCAAACAGCGCAAGAGTACATGCTAGTTAAACGGCGTGAGCGTTAGGCGTTATAATGAGCCTACCGCCGGGTGTAAGATAGCAAATACACTTGCGTTTGGGTTAGCGCCGCTTTGCGTCGGGTGTAAGATAGGGCCCATAGTGTTAAGGGTGGAAGGGGGCAGGGACAGTATGAGAGAGAGAGAGATAGTGTTAAGGGTGGAAGGGGGCAGGGACAGTATGAGAGAGAGAGAGATAGTGTTAAGGGTGGAAGGGGGCAGGGACAGTATGAGAGAGAGAGAGATAGTGTTAAGGGTGGAAGGGGGCAGGGACAGTATGAGAGAGGGAGATAGTGTTAAGGGTGGAAGGGGGCAGGGACAGTATGAGAGAGAGAGAGAGTGTTAAGGGTGGAAGGGGGCAGGGACAGTATGAGAGAGGGAGAGATAGTGTTAAGGGTGGAAGGGGGCAGGGACAGTATGAGAGAGAGAGAGTGTTAAGGGTGGAAGGGGGCAGGGACAGTATGAGAGAGAGAGATAGTGTTAAGTGTGGAAGCGGGCAGGGACAGTATGAGAGAGAGAGATAGTGTTAAGGGTGGAAGGGGGCAGGGACAGTATGAGAGAGAGAGAGATAGTGTTAAGGGTGGAAGGGGGCAGGGACAGTATGAGAGAGAGAGATAGTGTTAAGGGTGGAAGGGGGCAGGGACAGTATGAGAGAGAGAGATAGTGTTAAGGGTGGAAGGGGGCAGGGACAGTATGAGAGAGAGAGAGATAGTGTTAAGGGTGGAAGGGGGCAGGGACAGTATGAGAGAGAGAGATAGTGTTAAGTGTGGAAGGGGGCAGGGACAGTATGAGAGAGAGAGAGATAGTGTTAAGGGTGGAAGGGGGCCGGGACAGTATGAGAGAGAGAGAGAGATAGTGTTAAGGGTGGAAGGGGGCAGGGACAGTATGAGAGAGAGAGATAGTGTTAAGGGTGGAAGGGGGCAGGGACAGTATGAGAGAGAGAGATAGTGTTAAGGGTGGAAGGGGGCAGGGACAGTATGAGAGAGAGAGAGATAGTGTTAAGGGTGGAAGGGGGCAGGGACAGTATGAGAGAGAGAGAGATAGTGTTAAGGGTGGAAGGGGGCAGGGACAGTATGAGAGAGAGAGAGATAGTGTTAAGGGTGGAAGGGGGCGGGGACAGTATGAGAGAGAAGATAGTGTTAAGGGTGGAAGGGGGCAGGGACAGTATGAGAGAGCGAGAGAGAGAGAGATAGTGTTAAGGGTGGAAGGGGGCAGGGACAGTATGAGAGAGAGATAGTGTTAAGGGTGGAAGGGGGCAGGGACAGTATGAGAGAGAGAGAGAGAGAGAGAGAGATAGTGTTAAGGGTGGAAGGGGGCGGGGACAGTATGAGAGAGAGATAGTGTTAAGGGTGGAAGGGGGCAGGGACAGTATGAGAGAGAGAGAGAGAGAGAGAGATAGTGTTAAGGGTGGAAGGGGGCAGGGACAGTATGAGAGAGAGAGATAGTGTTAAGGGTGGAAGGGGGCAGGGACAGTATGAGAGAGAGAGAGATAGTGTTAAGGGTGGAAGGGGGCTGGGACAGTATGAGAGAGAGAGATAGTGTTAAGGGTGGAAGGGGGCAGGGACAGTATGAGAGAGAGAGATAGTGTTAAGGGTAGAAGGGGGCAGGGACAGTATGAGAGAGAGACAGTGTTAAGGGTGTAAGGGGGCAGGGACAGTATGAGGCGTGTGAAACCCATTCAAAGTCACGTCTATTTTCTCCAGGTATAAAAGTATGATATAATAAAACAGGGATGCTGCTCCATGTAGAGGTAACATGCTTTTACTGAATAGAGTGAGCAGTGCTGCTGTACCTTTCCTCTCCAGAGTGCTCCTCACGTACTTCTTCAGATCCTCAACACACTGCTGGGTCAGGTACTGCTTCCTGTACTCAAGCATATCTGTCATATGATTCCAATGCAGCCTAATCTGAAACCCCTGCTTCACAGCTTCAGTGTAACGCTGGTTTTTCAGGTCATAAGTTATGAAATCTTCCCCATCGTAACCAAACTGTTCAAACCCTCTTGTGACTCCAGTCTCATCATCCCAATCACAGCCGAACCTTTTCTGTAAAGTGTGCACACCTGGAGAGAGAAAACACACAGTCACACACACAGTTACATGCACGCGCACACACACACACACACACACACACACACACTGTCACTGCGCACATCCAACACATGCACGCACACATCCCACACACACACCATAGCCTACACCGAAAACAAGTGACGATCAAGTAACTAAATTATAAGTAAGTAATAATCCACGAGGAGATGTGGATTACACCGTTTCAACCGCAAGACGTTGAGGCGTCGCGTCGGGTGGTTGCCTCAGCAGAGTGCGTTAAAACCGTGTAATCCATACCTCGGAGTGGATCATGCGCTTATACCATGGTTACCAACAATGATTATATATAGTTACTTTCATATTTATTGATTTTTATGGATTTAATCAGCTGAGATTTATATATCCTTCCGCTGTCCTTTGGGCTTGTTGTTTTCCCGTTGTCAAGCAAAACTGCTGGTTGGTAGTTCTTTTTGAACTGAAAACCCGTCGTTGCTAATTCTATTTCTGGTTAATAGCTCTATTTAAGTGCATTGCTATGCAAAACCCGCGGTCGTTATTTCTGAAAACAATTGATTGTATGAGGAAAAAAAATAGTTCCTTCTCGTTTTTATAACAAACAATTGGCACCAATTTTGGTTAATTTTGTCATTACATTATTTATGAAAATTGTACGAAACCATATAACTCAAGATTCAACGTTAACTTCCCTCCCTCTCTCTGTCTTGCTTTTTAAAAAATGCTTTGGTCACGCAGTGTGTAACGTTAGCTAGCCTATTTTAAATAGCCTAAGCTGAGGAAATAACGTAGAGTAAATACTACGGAATTTGTTAGATGTAACTTATCGAAGAATTTTGGAGGGATAAAAAGTTTTCTTTATATAGCCTATAGGCTACAGATTAACGTGCTTTGTGAAGTAGGCTAGCTTGCAATCACAAGCAGTCAGCGTGTTGCCTGACGTTAATTTACATGCAAATTCCTACTATGATAAATTCATATTTCAGTATGATCCTCCCACGTGGTTTGCAGTATTTATTCAGTTTGGAAATACGAAAATGAATATGAAAGTAACTATATATAATCATTGTTGGTAACCATGGTATAAACGCAATAATCCACTCCGAGGTATGGATTACACGGTTTTAACGCACTCTGCTGAGGCAACCACCCGACGCGAAGCCTCTACGTCGTGTGGTTAAAACCGTGTAATCCACACCTCTTCGTGGATTATTGCTTACGTATAATGTTTGTGTTTAGCTGAATTGTCTGCCAAATATGTAACTTTATGGCAAAATGGATTGTTTTGCCAACAGTGGAGTAGCCATGATATGCTGAGCACATAACCTACAGGCAGCGATTTTCAGCTCTACTAACGTTACAGATCTACTGCCCATTACTTTGATGGTTTATCAATATTTGTAACAGTCCAGAGCCTTGTATTATATAACTGTCATTGTTTTTGCTTGTCTTCGCTATTTGTGACTGTCGTTTATTGGTCTGTTGTGTTTGAGGTGCAAAACAACAAATTGATTCACAAA
Source organism: Synaphobranchus kaupii (assembly GCA_029718625.1). Classification (NCBI taxonomy): domain Eukaryota; kingdom Metazoa; phylum Chordata; class Actinopteri; order Anguilliformes; family Synaphobranchidae; genus Synaphobranchus; species Synaphobranchus kaupii. The sequence continues at coordinate 5,032,692 of CM056391.1, forward strand.
GTATCGCTCCGCCGCCGCACGTCAACGCATTGGCTCCTTCCACAGAGAACGTACAAGACCTCCCCACTACATGACCTCTCCATCACCGTTGATGGGACCGTGGTGGCTGCCTCCCGCTCTGCAAGGAACCTGGGGGTGGTCCTGGACGACCGGCTGGACTTCAAAGAGCACATCAGGGCGACGGCACGGTCCTGCAGGTTCCTCCTGTACAACATCAGGAGGATTCGACCGTACCTGACCACCTACTCCACCCAGCTTCTTGTCCAGACCATGGTCACCTCACGCCTGGACTACTGCAACTCCCTGCTCGCAAGCCTACCGGCCTGCACCATTCTGCCTCTTCAACTCATCCAGAATGCAGCTGCCCGGCTTGTGTTCAACCTCCCGAAATTTTCCCACATAACCCCCCTGCTGAGGTCTCTCCACTGGCTGCCAGTTGCAGCCAGGATCAGGTTCAAAGTTCTGACCCTGGCCTACACTGCAGCCAATAGGACAGGCCCCGCCTACCTGCAGGACTTAATCCAGAACTATGTTCCTGCTCGACCACTTCGCTCTTCTACAGCAGGGCGACTGGCACTTCCCCCCCTCCGTGTCAAAGGCTCTCGCTTGTCCCGACTGCGGAGTTTTTCCACATTAGCACCTCAGTGGTGGAATGAACTTCCCATTCCCCTACATTCTACTCCAACCCTGCCTGCATTCCGTCGAGGCCTGAAGACACACCTCTTCAGACTCCACGTTGACTGATATCCTCACCTAGGAATATCAGTTCCCTGTTCCCTGTGTTTTCCTGTCTGTTTATTATAGTTTATAATAGTATTTGGAATGGTTTATAATAGTATAGTTTATAATAGTATTTGGAATGAAAGTGTGGTGTTGCTGATTTGCCCACAGCTTACTGTGAACTACAGTCAACGTTCATTGCTAGGGATAGCTGCTACATTATGCAAAGGATGTGCTTTGCCTTGTCTGTTCTGTAATGATGATGATGTCTCTGTACGCACTTACTGTACGTCGCTTTGGATAAAAGCGTCTGCTAAATAAATGTAATGTAATGTAATGTAACATGGGGCGATAGCACAAAGTAAAGGATTCAACGATAGTTTGACTTCAAAATGATGGTATAAACACTCAAATCCACCTGATAGTCTGTCGTGGTATTTTATTTGCTTTGAGTGCACCGTGGAGTGTGTTTAAGTGCGTTTGGTAGTGGACGCTAACTGATACCATTAGGTTGGGCTACCATTAGCAATAGCTGGACGTCCATACGAAGGACAGGATGGAATCAGTTGAAAATGGTCTCAATCAATTGACAAGATCACGCCAGCATGTTGACCATATTAAAGTCTACCCTACAGATACAAAACAACAAACCAGGCCAGGTGTGTCGTGCTGTCCATAGGCTGGCTAACTCTCAAATGATACACTAATCCTCCCATGTGGTTTGATTCTGCTGCCTCGGCACTTTCCTATCTCCATCTGTAACTCTCTCTACATTACACCTGTCTGAATAATGTCTGCTCTCCTGTTGAGGGAAAATAACTAAAAACTGGTGTTTTTACGCTGAGAAGAAAATAATAATTGAGTAAAGTAGGTTGTGATCTATGGGCTGTACTGTGTTTGGACAAACAAAGTGACCTCAAGGACACAATGATATCTTTCTTGTGCTTGAGGTGTCTGGAGAGAGATTGCTTTTTATTGTCATCCTGCAGCTAAGCAAGTTGACCACAGAGAAGCAAAAGATGGGTGTCTTTCCCCCCCCCCCCCCCCCCCCCCCCTTTATTATAAAACTATATTTTGGCCTTTGTAAGTATAAACATTAATGGTTAAAATAATGGTTAAATCGAGGCAAAGTGCTTCTTTCTGGGTTCATAGGTACCTCATATTTGGCTTTTCTCTTGTATATATTTTGTTGATGAAAAAAGAAGCTTACAATAGCAATAGCCTGAGCTATAATATTGTCTATACTTGTCTATTGTCTATACTTGCATTAAGTGTGTATCACACAGAAAACCAGGAGACAAAGTGTGGGTTTGTGTGTGCGTAAGAGTTGGAGAGTGTGTATCAATATTTGTGTGTGCACTTTCAAGCTATTGAGTGTGTGTGTGTGTGTGTGTGCATGTTTACATGGGAGTTTACTCACCCTGATTCTGGTTGAAACGCTTCATTATAATTGATGTATTGTTTCTGAACCACTGCTGTTCACCAATATGTTTCTGACTCTCTCTGTCCCAGTAATCTGCTCCCTCGTTCTCCTTTATCCAGTCAGTCTTGGGAATGGCCCTCCTGGTGTTGCTGTCGTAGTACATGAACTGCTCATCATCCACCATTCCCACAGCAGTGAACTCTGGGATGTCAGTACCCGCTGTGACAGCAGTGTAGAAGTACTTCAGAGAGTGAGAGGCTGTGGACACAAACGCACATTACATCATATGTTACATTCCAGCATTTAGCAGGTGCTCTTACCTAAAGTGACAGAGGCTACGTTTTTCATACAGTCCATTTACCCAGCTGGACATTTTCACTGAAGCAATGGGAGCACGCCAGGCGTCCTCCCCCAGAAAGCACAGCATTTCCAAGATGGCTGCAAGCAGAAGGTGTTTGTGTTCTGTTTGTCCAGTAGACCTTTAAAGTTTTAAAGTCTGTAGCTGTTGTAGGGAATATCCATTTAAATCTATACACGGGGCGTCACTTACGTACTGCAATACGCCACTACCATCCTTATACAACTGGTGGCATAGTTTTGTATAATAAATCAGTCTCATAAAATTTTATATACTTTTCTCAAAAGAAAATATACTAACTAAAAAACTTGAATTAATAATTAAATTAATTACCAATAAAATTACACATTAATAATTATCTTAGCAAAATCACAATATTATGTACTCAGTTGATACCGAATTAATATAAATGATCCAGCTAAAAGGTGAAGGCATTTTGGGGAATCCCTGCGATTAGCATTGGCTGACTCAGTTCAACACAAGAGCAACATTAATACAGTCAATCTTGGAAAATGTAATAGTTTATTGAACACAAAGTACCAAACAGAGCAAAGCATGATTCACTACTATAATGTACAACAAACTGTGTGTGTGTGCGCGCACGTGGGGGTTCCCATGTTCTCATTATTACATTACATTAGCATTTAGCAGACGCTCTTATCCAGAGCGACTTACACAGCTTCTTATTACATTTATCCATTTATACAGCTGGATATATACTGAAGCAATTCAGGTTAAGTACCTTGCTCAAGGGTACAACGGCAGTGTCCTACCTGGGAATCGAACCTGCAACCTTTCGGTTACAAGTCCTGTTCCTTAACCATTATACTACACTGCCGCCCCTCTCCTGCGTGTGGGAGGGTTGCCTCAGGACACGTGTTCAGAGAGAACAAAGAAACAAAAATGGAGGGAGGTTTGAAACTAGCTTTCGCTGGAGCTAGCTAATGGTGGCGCATGAACCATACCATACACATAGGGGATAGCCATAAGCTTATCAATGCGTGTGCGTTGAGATCAGCGTGCAGCGTTAAGATTACGACTGGTTAGTGTTTAAAGACAGATCACATGCAAGATACGTTCTGTGCATGATGCATTAAACCTAACGCAGCAGAGTGCAAAGTAAAACGGTAACACAAAATTTTTACACATTAACCATTCAATAGTACAGATACATACATCCAGTCACAACGTGTTGCGGTTGCTAACTAATATGATATTGCACATGTTACAGCCTTACTTGAATCAAAGACTTTTGAATGGTTTCCTGCATTGGATTGCACACTCAAACGAAAGGGGAAAGCCGGTCGCGCAATCCTGTGGTTGCCGTTCGAAGGGTTGTGATAGATAGGGGAACCGGCCGCCTTATCTTGGGTCCCTGGAACTGGTTTATTTCATCGTCAGGGTTGCAGTTCGTAGGGGTGGATAATGGAGCCGGTCGCATTATTTCTCCTGAACTATGCAGCGTCATCCAACTGCAGACCGCTTGCCTCTTTGGGGACTCATCGGCGGTGCTGTGCTGCAGGATCTGCTTGGTCCGCTTGGTGGTTCTTCTTGACCACCGGGTGGACACGTTGCCTCCTTGCGTCTCGTGCCCGGTCCTCCGTGGCCGATAGCCGGGGGTAGATGAGCCCGCCTTGCTCAGTTGGATCGGTGTCATGGACAACCGTGCTTCCTTATGGAGCGAGGGCTCTTCCCCGGGCGTGCAGGCCGCACGGGGCCTTGAGACGAGACAACGTTGAGCGGACAACTTAACCCGGAAGAAACTTGGGGAAGGAGCGACCGTGTTGCCCCTTTTATAAACTTTATTGTCAGTCGCACATTTCCCCTGCGTAGTATCACATTACAGTGCGGATGGAAATCACAACTGGTACAACGTCCTACCTCACTTCCACCGTGGAGGAGCAGCCTCCTGTGGACTGTATGGAATTGTAGTTCCTGTTGTCCCTACACTATAGGCCTAATAATTTAATATTTATTTTTATTTCACTTTTATTCTCTTGGTGCTCATTTGATTTTAACTACACTGAATTTTCAGTATATTTTTGAAAGACTTATAGAGTATTCATTGTTGAGTGGAAAAAGATAAATACAATCTACAAGCAGTACTTTTGTAGATGGTTTGCCTCTAAATTGGATCTGGGGCCTAGTACTGCTGTATAGCTGGGTGTGAAAGACGCTGCCTACTTCGATTGGGGGTGCGTGTGTTGCGCACCTGGGCATTGTGGTCTACGTGAGCTCCGTTGCGGTCTACGTGAGCTCCGTTGCGGTCTACGTGAGCTCCGTTGCGGTCCGCACTGACAGCGTGGGAACAAGTGAGCAGGGGTGTTTGAGCAGCGGCTGGGGCCTGCCAGCATGAATCTGCTACTGCCTGAATCCACTTGAGCCTGAACCCACTTGAGCCTGAACCCTAACCCTGACCCGCTTACATCGGTACGGCGCCTCCCAGCATTTGCTTCTCCAACATCGGTGTGTTTTTACCTGTTCCTCCTGCTTGGAATCACACTCGATCTGGCTCCAACCGGCGTGTGAACTACCCAAAAGGTACTGTTTATGCATAAACTGCAACTGACTGATACGCAACATGGCTTTTCCAAAAAAAGGATGGTGGTTTTCTGTTTCCCTACTGTTCATGGTTTTAAACACCTCAACCACCAGTTATGCACGCCGTGACTGGACTACTCAACTTCAAAATTACCAGCATAGATCCTGTACTACGTGTCACTTTCTCCTGGGTAACAAGCCAGGATTTAGCAATGGCCTATTTCAAGTTACCAAAGTGAAATCGAGCAACTTCACTTTGTTGCGATGTGTCTTTGCTTCTGCTGATTCCACCCATGCGAATCGCTTCGCTAATATTTTTTAAAAAGAAGTCTCGTGTGTTGATTCTCCTGTTACTTTTAACTTCTGGTAGCATTGAACCTAACCCCAGTCTTATGCCTTATTTTAATTTGGCTACCCCTGCGGATTTTAAAGAAAGAACTGGTCTTGGGTTTCTGCATATGAATGTCAGACGTATTGTTCCTAAAATTGACTTAGTCCGTGCATGGGTTTATACTTCAGATCCTGATGTTCTAGTTTTATCAGAAACATGGTTAAAAAAAATCTATACCGGATAAATTTATAAGTATTGATGGCTACAATTTGTTCTGAATAGACCGATTAAGTAAAGGAGGCGGCTTTGCTATATACGTAAATTCCAAATTCAATGTCAGTATAATTAAATCCTTTTCTAAACCAAAACTCCTTGAATTCCTGGCAGTAAAGCTTATCCTGTCCAATGACTGTCAAATTACAGTTATTGGTTCATACAAAGCTCCATCCGCTTCAAAGGAATCTGTTTCTTTTCTTTCTAATGTACTGACTGAGTTTAAGGATACTGAATTTGTGCTCTTGGGGGACTTGAACTGGGACTGGCTCACCGCTGCATCAGACAGTTTGAAAGGTGTCTGTTGTGAATTGAACCTTTCCCAGCTCGTTAACTTTCCCACTCGCCCTAATATAAAATGTCAAAATAAATCCACGCTCTTGGACTTGATCCTTATGAATACTCCTCATTAATACTCGTCTGTTGGAGTATTCGCGAATGATCTTAGTGACCACTGCGCTACCGCATGTGTTGGGGATACCAGACTCCCAAAATCTGTACCTCGTTTTATCATAAAATTAAATTTTAAAAGATTCGTAGAACAGGCGTTTCTGCATGACTTAAATTGTGGTGATTTGGGCAGAATTAATCTGATCCCTGATGTGGAGATTGCGTGGACTTACTTTTACTCCGTCTTCCTAGCGACAATGAACAAACACGCCCCTTAATTAAAGGGAGAGACAACCCTTGGTTTTCCACAGAGCTCAAGGAACTAATTCATGAACGTAATGATGTTGCCTGGGCTAAAGCTAGAGAATCAAATTGCCCTTCTCTCTCTAAATTTTGGCATCTCCGCAATAAATCAACCTTCCTTACAAGGAAACTCAAATCCCAATTCTATCTTAATTCGATCTCTGATAACTTAAATAACCCGGCAAGATTTTGGAAAGCCATTAAATCTCTTAACCCTATTGCTTCTGAGGCACTCCCAGAGCAGATCAATCATAATTCTCAGCTGATAACGGATAAACAATGCATTGTTGATCTTTTCAACAAACATTTTGTTTCTGCAGGGTATTTATTTGACCGCATTTACCCTGGTACTAGCCCTAGTATACCAATGCCTGTCCCTGCTTATGATGTTACTTCAGGCTTTGGTTTTGCCTTTATAAGTGTATTTCAACACCTGAAGTCCTTAAGGCTCTTAAGACTGTAGACACCAAAAAACCTTCAGGCCCAGATGGTCTTGACCCCTATTTATTGAAGCATTCAGTGGAACTTATAGCTGAGCCTTTAGCCCACATTTTGAATCTTTCTCCTTCTACAAATAGGATTCCCAAGGTATGGGAAGAAGCCTATGTGCCTCTTTTCAAAGGTGGAGACCCAACTGATCTTGGCAACTACCGTCCTATTTCAAAGCTGTCGGTGGTTGCAAAAGATTATGGAATCTTTGGTTAATGCCCAGCTAAAAGAGTTCTTGCAGGCTAATCGCATACTGAGCCCAGCACAGTCAGGTTTTAGATCGGGCCACAGCACTATAAATGCTGCCTCTGAGGTGCTAAATGATATTATACAGGCTCTTGATGAGAAAAAACACTGTGCTGCACTATTTATTGACTTATCTAAAGCATTCGACACTGTTAATCATGCTATCTTAAGCAATAGGCTCCTTAACATTGGTTCAGTTGTGAAAAACTCCAAAATCCACCTGTATGCAGATGATACTATACTGTACTCCTGTGCTACCTCACTGAACACAGCTGTCCAAGACCTCCAAGAATCTTTTAACTTTATTCAGGCTGCTGTTAATAAGCTAAATCTGGTTTTAAATTCCGATAAAACAAAGCTTATGTATTTCTCCAGATCACCCTCCCATATTGTTACAACCAATATATGTACAGTAGATGGGATGGATATTGAACAGGTGTCTTCCTACAAATATCTGGGAATCTGGCTGGATGATAAGCTTAGTTTTAAAGTGCACATTTACAACCTGGTTAAAAAATTGAAGGTTAAACTGGGGTTTTATTTTAGAAACAGACAACGCTTCAGTTTTGCAGCTAGAAAGAAATTGGTCCTAGCCACCTTTCTTCCAATGATTGATTATGGTGATATTCTTTACATGCATGCCTCTGCATCCACACTACAGACTATAAACACAGTGTATCATGGTGCCTTGCGTTTCATCACAAATGCCAAATCAATTACGCATCATTGTCTCTTGTATGAAAGAGCAGGCCTGCCATCTTTAGTTTATCGTAGATGGTTTCATTGGCATATTTTTATTTAGAAAGCCATTATAGGGAAACTCCATAATTATTTGAATTGTCTTTTTAAATGGAACACAAGTTTTTACAAGTTGGGTTCGCAAAGCGTACTTTGTTTTACTGTGCCTCGCCCCTGAACAGAATTTGGAAAGACGGCTTTTAGCTATTATGCCCCATGGTCCTGGAGGCAGCTCCAGAAGGAAACTAAAATGGCAGACTTAATCACTTTGGATGATTTTAAGAGGAAGTTGGAGATTTTAAAAACTGGGGTTTGTAATTGTTTTAGCTGAAATGTGTATTGTATAATTTGTGTTTTATCTGAAATATGTACTGCATAATTTATAGTTTTATTGCCGCTGCTTTGTGTAATGGTGTTTTATGTTGTATGTTGTAATCTGACTGCTTGTTGCTTCGCTTGGCCAGAGCTCCCTTGAAAAAGAGATGGATATCTCAATGGGATTCACCTAGTAAAATAAAGGAAAAATAAAAATAAAAAAAACTCAGAGATGGCCATGCGCTTAAGTGCCTCTCCTGCACGGATTTAACGGGAGATGAGATACGCCGTATTATAACCTGCGCTACGCGGGTGCGTTTCTCAAAATGTGGGTGGCACAGGGCATGATATTCTAATGACCTGTTTCTTGTACCTGCCCCATGGGTTGCCAGCTTTCTACTAAAAAAAAAGTGTGGGGGTATACATTGTGAACGTGGTTACAGAAGCACTCCCAGTCCCAGACCAGAAACACTTTTACTGCTCAGTAGAACCCCACACAAATGTTGTCCCCCTTTATATCAATCTTCCTGTTTTTTTCATTTTCAAAGTTAATATAATATTATTACATATATTATTTTATAATATATCTTAGTAGAAAACAAATCTAGCCTAATGACAGTTACAAATATAAATTATGAGTATGTTAGTATGTGTATCGCCTGAGCGGGGTTTTGAACTTGAACTTTTTCTTACACTAATGGCTCTGAAGTCCGACGCGTTACCAGTGAGCTAAAGGATCGCTTGTTGCTAGCTCGCGGCAACGTCGTTATTTTGAATCTGGGGTGGAATTTGTAATGATTTCGTTGCTCTAAATTACTTTTACCAGCAGGTGTCACTAGTGTACACCGTGTTGAATGAATGTTGCGAGGGCGGTTCGGTTCTGTTTTTGTTTGTTCCTCGTCAATCCTCCCTTGCAGAGCACCTTTTAAGTTTGCTTGCTGCATGTAGCAAATTGCGTTCCCTCGAGGGAAGTGAGCAAGGGAAGGGAGCGTGTTAAATTGGATTCGAATGCAGCCCGGGCTTTCGTTTTGAAGCTCACTTCCTGGTTGGGCTGGCAGCAGTAATTGTGCCGTTGCTCACTAGCGTCACTGCGATTGGCTCCAGTATAGGTCTTTCACCATGTAAGTCAACCATACGTTATGGTTTTGCTAACCATAACGTAGCTACTAGCTTTTTTTTTCAGTTCTTGTTTTCAGTAAGTTTTTCTAGGCCGTACCTAGTTGTACATCCTGTAATACACCATTACACCCCGAGCGCAAATGTAGGGCTCATTGCATTATCTGACGATATACGCAAGGACCCCGAGCAAATCGTTGAGCCGAGCAGATCGTTGACCGACACCGGCGCCGGCCAATCAGTAGTCTCCGCCGGCCTCTCATTAGTCTTATTTTTGGCTCGTATCCCGCGTCATACGAGATCAGTATTCCCTTGGGGGAGGGTCTCGAGTATACTACCATGATTTTACCAGAGATTTTCTTATAAAGGGGGAGATGGGAGACTCCGCGGGTGTTTCTCAATGTCTGTACTTGTGACAGAACTATATATAAACTAGAAAGGCAACTGCCTTCTCAAAACGGCACCGTTTCCACGGCCCAAAGTTTTTTTCTGTGATTGGCCAACGTGACCTGTCACGTGAAGGTGGTCAATTTGTCCCTTTTTACAGAGAGTAATGGCTGCCGCTGCAAATCTAAAACCACGACCAGAGCCATTGCAGAATGGGTTTTGTGAGAACAATAGATGTTATGTGAAAATCAAAACAATAAATACATTGAAAAAATATTGAATACGTCTATGCTATGATTACATTCACATACTTAAATAATGATTGTTGTTTATTTACCGTCAGTGGTTTTCCAGTCGGTGATCCCAACCGCTTTTTCAAGCTTTCCGTGAACCAGCGTTCCTTGCCCGGCTAATAATCGCGTGAAGTGTTGCCTGAATGATGTCGAAGGCTAACGTAGAAACTTGTTAAAATCGCCTCACAGCCTAACGTTACTGCTAATTCATATAAATGAGCCGCGAATAGTTAACGTTACGAAAAATGTTTAATATCTATGTTGTTAGCTAACTACATTATTAACAAGCTGTTTGGTTAGCGTTAACTATAATGTTACTCGTTGTTATGTTGTTCGACAACCCGGTCTCACGCTTTTTCGTGCTCAGTCACAACAATTAATCTATTGAATCGTCACCCGGAGCACGATTGTCAACCGTGGTGTCAGGTTCAACCCAGTTCGTTTTCAATGCGATTGACTGGTAGGCTAAATGCGTCAAACACTGTTGTATGTTTTGCCCGAAATACTATGATTTGTACAGTTATTTGCCGTTATTCGCATAGTTTTGAGATGGAGTTGATAGTGCAAAGACTTTTATTGCAGTTGGCAAATAAAATATTAACAGGTATTGACAGACAATAACAGATCAAAACGTGGCAGGCTTTAAGTTTACAAAGCACTTATCCAAAATGTTCTCTTTTCTCATCTGATTTTTCACATACTGATAGAACCCAGGCATGGTGCTGTCCAAACAATGCTATCATATATTTTATAACTCTAGAGATGTATACCTTGCCAAAAATCACTATGAGCATTATTCCCCTCAGATGGTAGCCTACTGACCAACCCTACTGGCTCACGGATTACTAGGTGTACGAATTTTTGAAAAAAATTATACATAAAAGAGAAAACCTCTGTATCTCTATGTCTGGTGCACAGCAGCCAGCAGGTGGCACGCAATGTGCGCGCGCACGCACGCACGCACGCACGCACGCACGCACGCACGCACGCACGCACGCACGCACGCACACACACACACTCTTAGCTGTCCATCGTATTTGATGATGACGCTTGCTCCAGGGGTGGGGGGGGATTCAGCGAGGCTGCCGCTGGTGCCACTTCTCGTGGGCGTTGAGTCCGAACCTTGAGCCGCACACCCGTCCGCAGATGGCGCAAGTTTCAAGCTGCGTGGTGTTGATGTTCGCTCGCTTTAGGAGGTCCCTGGTATAGTCCTTAAAGCGTCTCTTTTGGCCTCCAGCAGCCCGCTTTGCTCCTCTCAGTTGACCATAGAGGACTTGGCGGGGCAGGCGGTGGTCAGGCATACGAATGGTGTGCCCTATCCAGCGAAGATGTTTTTTGGCCACAGCTGCGGCCATACAGATTGAGTTGGTGTTGTTGAGGATGTCTGTGTGGGGGACTCGATCTTCCCAGGACAGGCTGAGGATCCTCTGTAGGCAGCGGATGTGGAAGGCCTCCAGGTTGGTGATGTGCCGGCGGTATGGGGTCCAGGATTCTGCTCCATAGAGCAGAGTGGAGAGACATACTGCGTTGTAAACGGCAACCTTGGTGCTGACCTTCAGGTTTCGGTTTTCGAAAACCCTGCTGCGTAGGCGTCCAAAGGATGATGAGGCTTTATTGATACGTGTGTGTATCTCCGCGTCAAGGGAGCAGCATGAGGACAGAGTGGAGCCGAGGTAGGTGAAATGATCCACTGTTTTAAGTGGAACACCGTTTATGTGAAAACTGGGAGGTGTAGAGGTTCGGGAAGTGAGTTGGGACATGACTTCGGTTTTTTGGATGTTGACCTGGAGACCGAAGGATTAGTACAGACTGGATATGGTGTTGAGAGCATGCTGCATAGACTCTGGACTGTGAGCTAAGATGGCACAGTCATCAGCATACTGTAGCTCACAGATTTGGCAGGACTTTGTCTTTGTGTGTGCCTGGAGCCGGCGGATGTTGAAGAGACTACCATCAAGGCGGTATTCCACATGGACACCGTCTTCGTGTCCCAAGGCTCGGCGGAAGAGGCAGGTGACAGCAGAGAGGAGGAGATTAAAGAGCACCGGAGCCAAGACACAGCCCTGCTTCACCCCAACATTTACCTGAAAGAACTCTGACTGGAGTTCACCCGTCTGGACTCTGGCTTGCATCCCGTCATGCAGCTGCTGAAGGATGGAGAGAAACTTGCGTGGTACTCCAAGTTTGTCTAGGTGTTTCCAGGGCAGCTCACGGCTGATGGTGTCGAAGGCTTTGCTTAGGTCTATGAAGGCTATGTAAAGATCCTCGCGATGTTCTCTGCTCTTCTCTAGCAGCTGCCTCAGGACAAAGACCATGTCGGTGGTGGATCTGGTCTTCCGAAAACCACATTGAGTTTCCGGAAGCACAGTTTCTGAGATGTTCTCCACCAACCTGTTCAGCATGATCTTCGCCAGCACTTTCCCTGAGATGGAGAGGAGAGAGATTCCGCGGCTGTTTCCGCAGACTGCTCTGTCCCATTTCTGCTTGTAGATGACCACAATGTTTGCATCCTTCCAGTCCTGCGGGAGGGTCTCATGTTCCCAGATGTTGCAGATCAGGAGGTGTAGACGGCGCGTGAGGAGGTACCCTCCGTGTTTGAAAACCTCTGCTGGGATTCCATCGGGTCCAGGGCTTTGTCCTTGTTCTTTAGACCCGTAATGGCTTGACGGGTCTCAGAGAAGTGTGGTGGGGTATCCAGGTGCGTGACTGGTGGCGTGTCTGGGAGATTATCCAGGATATGCGGGTCAATGGGGTTGGTGTGATTGAGTAGAGACTCAAAGTGGTTTGCCCAGCGGGCGAGGATCTCATGTCGGTCCTTAAAGAGAGTAGAACCGTCGACTGATCGGATTGGAGCAATCGCCCGCTTCCTGGGGCCATACAATGCTTTGATGGCATCGTAAAAACCCTGGGTGTTGTTGCAATCTGCCAGGCTTTGGATCTGGATCTCCTTCGCCTTCTGTATCCACCAGGCGTCCTCCATAGTCCGGGGTTGCTGTTCTTGCTGCAGCAAAGGCAGCTTTCAGGGTGGGAGAACCAGGGCAGGACAGGAGAGCTTTGTGGGCTTCATGCTTGGTTTTTAGTAGGGACTGTATCTTGGCTGAGTTACAATCAAACCAGTCCTGGTGACGTTTCCTCGTCTGGCCAAGCGCCTCAGAGGCTGCGCTATGGATAGCCTGTCGCAGAGCTGGCCAGTCAGCTGGTTCCTCCGGGATCTTGTCGAGGTTTTCAGCAAGGAGCCGTCGAAGGTGGTCTTGCGAGGTGGGGGTGTTCAGTGCTGCAGAATTGAGTTTCTTGTTAGGCGCTGCCCTCTGTCCACGGGGTTGAATACTCATGAGGAGTTTGGATCTGACCATGAGGTGATCAGTCCAGCACTCAGCTCCGCGCATGACCCGGGTGGTAAGGACGTCCTGTCTGTCCTTTTGGCGTACAATCACATAGTCCAGCAGATGCCAATGTTTAGAGTGGGGGTGCTGCCAGGTGGTTTTAAACCTGTTCTTCATCTGGAAGATGGTGTTAGTTATGACCAGATGGTGTTCTGCACAGAGGGAAAGGAGCCGAAGCCCGTTGTTATTTATCTTCCCTACTCCATGTCGGCCAATAACTCTGTCCCATACCAGGTGCTCTGTGCCCACTCTGGCATTGAAGTCTCCCATTAGTATGAGCTTGTCCGTAGCCGGAGTTTTCTGTAGTATGGAGTCGAGAGCTCGATAGAAATCCTCTTTGATGTTGAACTCAGCGTCTAAAGTTGGTGCATAAGCACTAATGAGAGTGGCGAAGCGTCCTTTTGCAAGGGGAATGCGCCATGTCATTAGGCGTTCGTTGAACGCCGATAGGGGACTCTGGGATACGTTGCAGCAGTTGGGACTTCACAGCAAAGCCTACTCCATAAATGCGGCGAGTGCCTTCAGGGACCCCCTTCCAGAAGAAGGTGTACCCTGCACCAACCTCTGTCAGGGAGTCCTCTCCATGTAGTCTGGTCTCGCTGAGAGCTGCAATGTCGATGTTATAACTTGCGAGCTCCAGGGCCACGAGTGCTGTCCTGCGGTGGGGCCTGTCAGGTGTTTCAGCCAGGTCCAGCAGTGTGCGAACATTCCACGAAGCAATGCATAAATGCTTATTTCTTACTTTAGTTTTTCGACCGCAAGGGGGGATGCTCCGACGGTTGCGGTATACCGCCCGGAGATAGAAGAGCAGACAATTTTTGGACCACCTTTTCTAGGTCCCTCCCCATCTCAGGGGTGAGCAGTGTGGGGCTGCTCAGTCACAATGGAAGCTGCCGAAGCGACGCGCTGCTCCATCCCGCAGTCTCAACGACCATCACTCCATTGTCGCCTGTGTGCATGGTTTGGCTAGACACTCCCAGCCACATCCTCGCCATTCCACAACGCCACAGGACTTTTTAGGGGGGGGGGGGGGGGGCAAGAAGCTTGCACATAGGTAAGGATTAAGGTGAGGGTGTGGCTGTGCAGTCCTCACTCCCACCATCTTCACTCCTTACAGATTAACCTCCAGTGGCATGAGAGAACCCATGACAACCTTCGTCTGGCGGGAGTTGCAGGGGGCTGCCGGAGGTCCGGTTTGTTGGACTCCGCCTGTGCCTGTCCCCAGGGCAGATTTGTCATCAGGGTTTACTCCCCTAGCCACTGTACCCCCCCAGGTTTACCCACGTGGCAGTGGGGGTGCCTTCCTCCTCCTTCGCAGCCGTTGTGGTGGTTCTCACACCCATCATCTTCCGCCTGCTGCACCGCGGAGGTCTTCTGGGATCACTCTTGGTCTGGCCTCTACCCTTCGACCTGTTCGGCTTGGGTGACCCTGCCAGGAGTGCAAGGAGTGCAAGACTCCCGCCGACATAGTTCTAGGGGTCATGGAGACGCGCAAAGTGCCTCACCACAATAAGGTGGTGATCCCGGCGAGACACACACACACACGCACGCACGCATTAATTAGGTAAAGGGCCGACTAAATGGCCAATTAGTGATTGTGTGCTCCAACTGGTATCAGAGTTCATCAGATTATCAACTCATCACCCATGGTAAGGATAAGCCACAAATCACCTGTGGAGACTGCCACCTACAAGTTCATAACAGTGTCATCTTCAGAGATATATGTAGGAAACTTCATCCGTTATCAGAGGGATATTGAGGCTACAACATTAGCAGAGACTATAACGTTAGCGGAGCGGAGCAGCGAACTCCAGCAGTAACAAACGAGACTGACTGACCAACACACACTGCAGCATTCAACTTCAGTTCCTTAATGCGTTTGATTTCTTTTGAGCGATGAGAGAGTGCTGCACACATCGACATAGCTACAGAGCAACTTAAAATGGTAAACGCCACAATAACTTTCCACGTTGGCTTAAAGCTACAATGTTATATCCTACAATAAACGGGAGCACTCGCTCTTCTTCGCAAACATTTATCGCATAATGCAGTTACTGTATCATGCTGCTAGACAAAATATTGGCTATTTCTGCACGCCACGGATTGAAGGTGAAACATATAAACGGCTAATGTTTGACCATCCTTCATATTAAAACATTTCTTTCCAGTCCAGCGCCCACCACAGACCCACTGAACAATCGATGTTATGTGAAAACCAAAACTAAATACTTACATTAACGTTATGTGTATGATTACATTCACATAATGATTATTGCGTTCACTTATTTTGCTTAATCCGTGGAATAGGCAAGCTACACCGGTAGATCCCGAGTCCCGACTGCTCTCTCAAGCTTTCCGTGAACCAGCCTTGTGCGGCTAGCTAACGTGAGGTGTTGCCTAAATTATGAGACATTGTGATGGAAATGGCCACTGTGAAAATGTTACGTGAGCCTATTTTGTAAGTATGTTGAAGGCTTCGTGGGCTAACTTTACCTTGTTGAAATCGCCTCACAGCCTTACCACAATGCGAATTCAGATAAATGAGCTGCGAATAGTTACTAAAATGTTTAATAGCCATCTCGTTAACTAGCGTTATTAACAAACTTTGATTAACGTCGCCGTTATGTTGTTCGAAGCTGTACGTGAACAAAACAGGCTTAGCCAACAAGCTAGCCTATATGATAGGCCGTCATATGCATTGTCGAGAGGGGTGTAAATTTAGGTTTACAGACATGTCAATTTAATTCAATTTATCCCTAATTTAGCCAATTTTACCCGGATATAGCCTGGCTACATCCTAGGACTAACGTTACGATGGTCGTTTTTCATCAAGCGTCAGCGGGGCAATGTTAGTAAAGCTGGAGGATTGCGTCTGTTGAGTTAGCAGCGGGTGGGTCTGCGAGCGGAGCCCTCAGCCCAGTGCACCAGCGAACGCTACTCCGGCCAACTCGTCCACTGACCCGCTATCCTCTAGCTATCTGGGCGGTTTTTCACGACACGAGACGGCATTTCATCAACTTTTCAACATGTTCAATGGGGCAGGTTACTAGTAATGTAACGCATCTTGAGATGTGAAGTCTGTCCTTAGAAATATTACACATTTGAAAACCATTTCATTATTATGCACAAGATAGCTGTTAGCTAACCAGCTACAGTCAGCTACCGCGCTGTATGCTCCTTGCGAGCTGACCACCATAGTTCAGTGGAGATGAGATTTCATTTGAGGCAAAAATGCGAATAGGTCCTCACGTGATTGCCCTGTGACGTAACTAGAATTACCACGTGACCATGTTCTTAACCAATCACAGTTCAGTGCGCCTACTCAACACTCACTGATGAGGTTTTTTAAATCATGCCTCTCTTTTTTCTGTGTAGGCTAAAAAAAATTTGAACCCAGGAAAAATTTAAAATGTGATTGCCTGCTTCTATTGACTACAATATTGTGAACTTTTCATACCTAGATTGCGCTGGGGCCACTATGTTGACTTTCACAACGCTCCATTGGAAATGCATGGCAGAGCTCATAATAATACTATTTCCGGGCCATGGCAGTCATCTTGCGGCGGTGCCATTGCGGAAGAACCAAATTGAATAGGGCTGAATGGAACCACGTGACCACGTTTCCTTTCTAGTTCTTATATAGTTCTGTGATTACACCCAATTCACGCGAGACGCCATCTTGGAATTATACGAAACGAAAACGAGGCTGAGGTGGGAAAATACAGGAAGTGTTTGAGCGTAGCAGTATTTCAGGCCATTGTAGTAGAGATGGGAGGTTCGACTCATTTTACTAACTCGAGTTTGTATGAGTCACTCACCAAAGAGAGTCGGGTTTTGGAGTCACTCGAGTCATCAAGTCAGTCTAACTTCCGGTTTAGCCCTCCTGAATGGGATAAAATAATTTAATAGTGCGGCTCTTCGAGACTTTCCAAATGTTATCGGCACGAATGGATCAAATTCTGATAGTGAAACAAGTTATTTTGCGGGGGTTATGACGCTCAAAAAAATTGTCCACCGTTTTACAGCCGCTCCTTTTCCCATGATTGTGTGCGAGAACTGCTTTTCGGACCTGGAAGTTGTAATTACAGTTTATAGCCTAGTTCTGTGGTTTGACCACTAAATCAAATTGGCTTCAAAGCCTGGCGCTGTTCTGGGGGCTTGCTCAGTAGCTACTCTCACTCACGAGTTAGTAAATCAGTGAGTGCGAGTCTGAGCTGCCAAACTCGAGTTGACAGCCACAGTCACTCACCCGCACCCGCTGAACCAACGAGTGCAAATATGAAGGCAAGTAGCCTATATTCACAAGTATATTGTGAATACTTTCTATGCCGTCACACAGAGACTATAACGTTAGCGGAGCGGAGCAGCGAACTCCAGCAGTAACAAACGAGACTGACTGACCAACACACACTGCAGCATTCAACTCTGAGGTGAAGAAAATAACTCTTATACAAAATATTGCAAATAAAAAATAACTGTATTGATTTGAAATGGTTTTATTGTTTCCGTTTAAAAAAGTCCATCATTCTGCTTAAAAGACGTGAACTGCAGTCAGTACCATAGATCAGAACGGCATCACAGTCTGCTAATCAGAAATTACAGACTGTTGAATTTCATGATTGATCAATCAGAAGTGAGTAGTAGTAAACTACTAAAAAGGGACAAATTAAAATTCATGGACGGTTACTGACTGTGGCATGGAACTTTTGAGTGGGTGATTCGCACGTGCAGCCAGACCTTCAGCTCAGGGTAGGGTAGGGTAGGGTAGGGTAGGGTAGAGGGCTGGTTCCGGTGCTGGGAGAGCGAGTACTGGGTGACTGAGTGTTTCCTGCAACCCAAGTCAGACAGCTCCGGGCGGGCTGGGAGAGCAAGTGAGTAAGTGATTTGTGCAACCAGACCTTCAGCTCAGGGCAGGGAGAGCGAGTACGGAGTTGAAACAAGCACCAAAGTGGTTGCTTTCTCACAGGGCTAGGTTAATAGTGATTTACTTTATACATGTCCACAAATACAGTTAATATAAGAGTTGCACAATAGTGTGAGTAAGTACGTTGTCTCGCCTCGTCTTCGCAGTTCGCATTAGCAAGTAGCAGGTAGGAGGGGCGAGTCAGTGAACGAGTTAGTGGAGGAGAGGACTTGTCACTCCTGAGTCAGTAAAAAGAGTCGTTCGTTTCGAACGATTCGTTCAAACTCGCACACCACTACATTGTAGCCTACTGTATATTGACTAGTTGCCCAGTTTTTTGTTGTTACTGAGACACTTGCCGTGGACTTTAAACAGCCAAACAATAGCGAGACTTTAAATGTAATGCAGACGAATATATTTCTTTGGTCATAAATTTTCATTTTAAAAATGGTTTCGGTAATGGGGGAGTATAACACTACTTAGTTTTTAATGCTAGCTCGTGGTGATTCATTAACTTGTAGCCAGAATAACGGCATACCCAGCTGCTAAACAGCGCGAACATAATGAAAATACAGACACGATTGTTTACAATGTAATGGTAACTTTATTTTGGGGTTGATAGTTAACTGTAAGTTATCCAATGCTGCAATGAATATGTTCATAGTGTAGCCTTCCACTGACCCTTCTTCTGGCATACGAACGCTAGCATAAAGGAGAATTCATATGAACTGGTTATACCGGCTAAATGTTGCTGATATGTGGTTATATTTGAATATTTCAGTAATATCTACGTTCGTTAGCTAACCAGCTACCTGCGGCTGCATCATGTAAGGGGTCTCGTTTTTTCGCATTGAACGAAATCACAACACATTCCTCACTCCTGACTGTGAAACCATTGCATTTGATGATCTAGCATTAGCACACAAAGTAACAAGCAATACGAACACAACACAATCGCAAGCCAGGTAGAGACAGAACGAGCCGTTTGCCCCGTCTTGCACTTCGCTTTGACATGTCTGCCAGGAGATAACTAGCGTTACCGACCTAGCTAACAAGCTGTAAGACCAATACGCGTAGCGGACACCTTCGCAGGTCCGCGGTGCGGGGGTTCCCCCGGGCACGGAGGGGCCATAGTCTGATTTATTAATTTGAAATTTTAATATTTGACTGTAAGCTATGTGTAGATAGACAAGAAGGGGCTACAAAAAAAAGACAACTAACGTTAGCCTCACACATAATGCGCAGCTGAATAAAGCTACCGAAAATATCACTCTGGTCATGCTGAAGCAAGTTGGAGCGTGGATTCAGGTTGAGTGGGACATCAGGTTGAGTGGGACACTTAAAAGCTCGTGGCTACAGCTAGACTACGTCGAATTCAGTTTAACTTACCCGCATATGTAGCGTGAATGCACACAGTCCGACCCAAAGAAGAGCGACGCCCCTTATCCCTGACAAATAAAACTATTACGGAAGGAGGCTAGGGTTCGTTTATATGAGGCGGTGTGTAACGCTCATAGAACTATATATTAACTATTTCTATGGTAACGCCCATGGACTGGTAACGCCCCATTTCTCATTTTGGGTTTAAAGAGATACTGCAGAGGCTTTTCTAAGGCCCTTTTTTCCGCTTCAATTTGAACTGAAACTCGTGAGTAGGTGTGGTCATATGACGATGATGCCACGTAGTCATATTATGAATATTCATACGGTCAAGGAGTGAAAGGGTGTGTCTTGGTGAACTGACTCAGCCCCCTTCCAGCTCTCTCCTCACAACTAAATAAAATGGCTGTATTAGTTGAGCAACGTCTTCGCGAGGAGAGGACCCGGGATGTAACCGAATGGTAAAGCTAACGTTACCTAGCTAAGTTAGCTTGTTTGTCTGCCTAAAGCAGTGGTTCTCAACCCTGGTCCTGGGGACCCCCTGTGTATGCTGGTTTTCGTTCCAACCACAATTGCAATACTTGAATTTTAACAAGCTGTTAATTTTTCTTAATTAGGTGTTTTTAATGTTTAGAGGGATTATTTACATTCTTAAGCCACATTATGTTAGTAATAGCTATGCATGCCATGAAGAATAAAAGTCCAATATTCACATTGTGCTGTATTGTAAACAATTAAAAGGAGGTAAAAAATGTTTTAACTGATCAAATTAAAGACTGAGGTGAATCAATTGGCTCATAATTGGTGAAATTGTGGACACATGGCCACTAAAACTAACCGTTTGGTAAATAATGAAGAATTCAAAGACAAAGCAAATGATAACGAGCCAAACCTGCATTGTGTTAACAAGTTTAATCAAAAAATTATGAAGGAACTTAAACTTGTGTTCAATTACCTAATTAGGAGCCTATTCACCTGAGTTCTTACCTCTTCTTCGTAATTGTTTGCAATATAACACAATAAGCATAACGAACATGGGATTTTTTTTCTTCAAAGCATGCATAGCTATTGCTAATAACGTGGCTTAAGAGAGTAAAGAGTTTAAAGTGTTCTCTCTATACAATAAAAACACCTAATTAAGAAAAAATAACAGCTTGTTAAAATTCTGGTATTGCAATTGTGGTTGGAACGAAAACCAGCATACACAGGGGGTCCCCAGGACCAGGGTTGAGAACCACTGGCCTAAAGTAACGTTACTATTGAATACATTCAAATACACAGCAAAACCCAGTCACACAGTAACGTTAGTATATTGAACATGGCTGGTTGTAGCGCCCTCATAACTTCACTTGGTCCGGAGAGAATTATCATTTATTAGCTAACATTATTAATAAATGATATAGCTAATATAACTAGCTAGCTAAGTTACCAGTTATCTCTGGACCAAACGGGGCTAAACTCACACACAATAGACTGCCTTGCATTACCTAACTTATCGATAAATTCCGTCCGAGTTACTGACCAACTGGTTACTGGTTTTGCTAGGGCTACATCAAATGTATTATTGCTATCGTTTATTAGCTAACGTTACGTATTCATAAAAGATAGCTCACACACACAATAGGTTGCCTTCAACCCCACATTAGCTATTACCTATCAGTAATGTCAACCGTTTGCAAAAGCATTTTTGTTGTAGTTTGTACAGATAACTTGCATGTAAACAGAAACAAACTAATGTCCCAACAGGTGTGCTTGTGGCCACTGCTCTAACCTGTCCCCTCCAGAAAACCTATGTTGCCGTGAGGTTACTGAGGTAACGTTATGTCAGCGTAGTTATGAAGCTATTCTTGATTTGTCTAATACTGCTGTGCCGTAGTCGGGCATGCTTGGCCCAACTGTAATAGTGGCCAATACATGTGCAATTACACAATGTCACAAATACAATGCAATAGGTAACGTATATTGTACTTAGCTGTTTTACTTAGCTGATGTAATGATTACAAAATTACATCCATCACTGTTGGGATGGCACCTGGCTTCAGCGACAGAGTTTTATAGAAGCCCATCTCAAAGCCAGTTAAATTGTGGTAGCAGTCCGGTGTGAAGTGCGCGTTGCACACTAGGGCTTTCTTCGGCAAGTCCGCGTGCTCTACACCGATAGCTTGAAGCCACTGGCTAAGTAGCGCTGGGTCTCTCGGCAGATTATGAAAGCTAGCAGAGCCGGTGGCGTTGCACCGAGGAACGATACATCTCTGACGCCTTGGCATAATGCAGGCAAGTTAGCTAAAGATACCAAGTAGTAAGACGTCGTATATGAATAACTGTAGCTCGATATAAGTCGTAATATTAACGTTAGCAATAATACAAAGCAATTCGCATTTGAACTTGAACTAGCTAATTAGCAGTACAAGGGTCTCAGTCTCAGAAGGAAAAAAAAAAAATCGTCGTTCTCTACTTTTATACCACGTGCCCAGCCAAGACCCACCCCTAGGACCACCTCAAGTCCACCCATTTTTATGTTAAGGATTTTGTGACGTCACGAATCCCCGGAAGCCAGCAAATTGGTAAGTCTACACAAAAACTCAGATGAAACCATTTTGACTAAACATTAAATTTTCGGACATAAACAGTTGTGTATGATCATAATCTAACTCAAAACATAGGTTTTCAACGGGAAAAGTCGGTTTTTGACTGCAGTATCACTTTAAAGAGGAACTAGAATCCATATATGCAAATAGCCCCCATTTCCTTATATGGATTCTAGTTCCTCTAACGATTGTCAGACGAGCTGTCAACTTACTAGCTAGCACATAAGCTAACTGTTAATGGACAGATTTCTCTGTTGGAAAACTTTGTGCGTGCAGCCATAGGGTCGGCTTACCTACCCATAGCTTACCTACCTAGCAAGCGCGTGAATATCATTATAAATGAGCACAATTTAATATTATTATTATTAATAGCCTAATAATAATAACGATGTAATATCACCGATTGATGCTTTGCTAGAGGTTGAGAAAACGTTACAATCCGAAACAAGAAGCAGCTCGCTTCCAATGCTACAAGTTATCCTACCAATAGCCTATTAGTCTGTAGGCTATTGTGAATGGTTACAAAGACACATTTGCAGCTTGACTACACATTTGTAGCGTTGTAGGCGCCTGCGAATGCATTGCAAAGTTATTTGCTTTCACAGTAGGCTAATTTAGATTTGCCAGATTAAACTTTGTGCCACGACTCAGTGACAGCCCATCTGATCCGTGGCATTCTGATAGCGAGTGAAATAGGCTACTCCACATTCTTGAACCTCATTCTCCAACTAGATAATTGTAGGCTGTTCCCCCAATGAGTCCCGTCTTGTAGCTAGCTATTTACATCCCTGACGTAGGCATCAATGTTGAGGTTTAATTACAAACGTTTTATTTGCTACCTCGTTCAAAACCCACATCCTACAAGTGTATGAAAGACGCAGTAAATGATATTTCCAACAAAATACGGTGCCCTCGAAATGGACATTTATAAACTTTATTTCAGAGGCCTCCAACAAAAAAGGGGTAAAGCAGATGAAGACATGAGATGTAGGCTAGCCTATAAAAGCTGCTTCTTCCTCCATTGTCCCCTGAGTGCAGGGACGGACTGGGACTAAAAAATGGCCCTGGACTTTTTGACCCAGACCGGCCCACCACAACTGGCCCGCAGATACTCCACCGCCCCCCGCCCCGTCGAGGCACACACAAACACACCAGCCCTTAATGTTAATATAATAGTAGAATATTAATATACACTACTGCTCAAAGTTTGGGGTCACTGAGAATTGTTTATGTTTTTGAAAGAAATTGATACTTTTTATTGGATTTCAAATATAATGATTAATATAAGGTTAAAGTGTGGACTGTCAGCTTTAAGTTGAGGGTGTTTTCATCCATATCGGATGAACCGTTTAGAAATGACAGCACCTTTTGTACATAGTCCCCCCCCATTTCCGGGCATCAAAAAATATTGGTCAGTTTAACATAATGTAGAACAAAGTAATATTTTTAAATATTTGGTCGCATATCCTTTGCATGCCATGACTTCCTGATGTCTGTGACTTATCAACATCATCGGAGTCTAGATATCTTATTTTCAGGTTGTCCGACAAGCGATACAAAAACTCCTTGCATTTATATGGATCTCTAAGGGAATTGGGGGGTGGGACTAGATTCAGCTGTAAATTATGCTAATACAGTATGGAACACATTTGTTGGCTAAATGGCTTTAAGTCATCAATGGTCCAAGGTATCAAATGAGCTTCAAACCACCGTGCTGCTGCCAGATATGCAGTAGATACTACAAGCATTGTTTCTCCTGAATATTTTTTCCATTGAGTTCAACGGGAAAATTAATCAGGAGAAACAATTCGCCAGTGGTGTACGATTTATGGACATGTAGCTAGCTTACCAATGACCCAGTTGTAATTGTGGTTGTTCTAGCTAACGTTAAGCATCTCTCTTGTGATAGCAAAAAAATAGCCAGCTAGCCAAACCTAGCTTATTTTATCCCTATCGTCTTCTGCCTTACCGGTTCAGCTTCAAAGGCCTTGATTAGTTGAACTTGTGTTGTCGTCGCTGTCATCTGCAGCAGTGGCAGTGCTGCTGCTGCGGCCACTAACGTTAACATAATTTGTTATTTTAAAACACTTGGCTGCACCTGACTCAAGTGATTTTAATTTCTTTTGTCTAAGCTTTTCAGCCCCACCTTTCCGTTTTTTACCCTTTTGTTCCATGTTGCGACAATTTTTTCCGAAGTTGAACCATACTGTCTATTAGTTGAACTATCGATGATGACTTTGGATGTTACTGATCTCGCGCCCTGGCGCTCAGGTGATGTAATGGAGTGGACCAAAATAATTGGCTGGGGGGGAGGGGGGAGACTGACAAATTTGAAGGATTTTTAGGGATACAGAAATATCAGATGTGAAGTAAACCCCTCTGCCAAAAGTAATGGGCCGGCAGCCCACTCGTCTGGGCCGGCCAGTTAGAGCCACACATCAGTTTTATTTTTTTTGAATTTATTTTTTGCGTTGCATCGATCGGCCCCAATTGTCCATCAGTCCACCGGGAAAACTCCCGGTACTCCAGATGGCCAGTCCGCCCCTGCGTGTAAACTGTCGCTGGAATGTCGCTGGAGTGCGTTTATACTTTTTGCGAACGACAACGACCACAGTGTATGTAGAATGTTTATGATTTTATATTAAGTTCTGCGATTTCAGTCGAGCGACACTCTTTGCTTTAGCGTGAGACCGTGAGAAAAGGGTCAAATGCGTGAGTCTCACGGTCAATGCGTGAGAGTTGACATCTCTGATTTCTGATTTCAAACTCAAACTGAAAAGACGACAACTGTCCAATTCCATGCGATGACGTCGAACGCTAGTCTATATTTATTTCTTATAGACTACCTCTAATTCAGTTTAACTTACCCGCATACGTCGCGTGAATGGCACACATTCCGACCCAAAGAAGAGCGACGCCTCTCATCCATAGACTGTATGCTCTCATCCCGGACCTGGGGAAAATGGTCCGGTGTAGCTACTCCGTAAAACTTGGCGAGATTGTGAACCTGGTCTTCAGCGACCTCGTAGAGAAGCGATCAGAACAGGAAATGAACAGGTTGGTAAACGGAAAGCTCCTAGCCAATAGTAGCTAAGCACGTAGGGGAAAGTAAAGAGTTGAACTGAACGGAGCGGATTGAAGGCGCTCATTATGCATTGACGTTATTAGGCTGCTACAGGGGCGCAGATGGGATTTTTAAACTGGGGGGGACCAAGCTGTCAGCAAATGATTCCAACTCAATTGGTTATTTTGTGTAAATACTATATATATATACACTACTCACAAAAAGTTAGGGATATTCGGCTTTCGGGTGAAATTACAGGATGAACCTAAAATGCACTATAACCTTTACAGGTGAAATTAATTTGACCTTCTCTAAACTTTTGAATGCACATGTCCAACTATTCAATGTTTCAGTACTTTTTGCACAACTTGCTGTTCTCTAACAAGGAGCTGAACGGCAAAATTCACAACAGGTGTTTGATCCATGAATCAACCAATAAATTTCCTGGTTCAATTAGAATTGGTATTTAAACAGTCCTCTTCATCATGCTGTTCACATTTTGACATCATGAGACCAAGACGACACCTAACAATTGATCAACAGTACCTCGCCATTGCGAGGCTTCAAACAGGATGTTCTCAGAGGGAAGTGGCCACTGAGCTTAGAGTGTCACAGAGTGTCATCAGCAGGTTGCAACAGAGATACAGAGAGACTGGAAGAGTCACAGAAAGGCATAGAAGTGGACGCCCTTTGGCCACATCCCACACTGATGACTGCTTCATTGTGAACAGTGCCCTGCGGAACCGGATGATGAATGCCACTCAACTCCAGGCACATTTAAGGGAGGTGAGAGGCACCCAAGTGTCACGTCAGACCATTCGAAACCGTTTATATCAGCGTGGTCTGCGTGCTAGACGACCTGCAAGGGTACCTGACCACACCACCAGGCACAGGCGTCATCGTCTTGCATGGGCCAGGGAGCATTTACGCTGGACGAGGGACCAGTGGGCCTCAGTGCTGTTCTCTGATGAAAGTCGATTCACGTTGAGCAGAAATGATGGCCGCCAACGATGTTGGAGACGTCAAGGAGAGCGCTATGCATCAGCCACTGTTGTCACCAGACGACCCTTTGGTGGTGGCGGTGTTACAGTGTGGGCAGGTGTGTCTAGTCAATACAGAACTGCCCTACACTTTGTGAATGGTACAGTGACAAGCCCATACTACCTGAATAACATCATTAATCCAGTCATTGTGCCCCTGCATGAACAACACAGGCCTAATTTCATCTTCATGGACGACAATGCTCCAGCTCATCGAGGTCGCATCATTAGGGAAAGGCTGCTGGAGACTGGGGTACCTCAAATGGAGTGGCCTGCACTTTCTCCAGACCTGAATCCCATAGAAAACCTATGGGATCAGCTGACTCACGGTGTAGAGGCTCGTAACTCTGTACCCCAGAACCTCAATGACCTGAGGGCCGCCCTTCAAGAAGAGTGGGATGCCATGCCTCAGCAGACAATAAGTCGACTTGTGAACAGCATGAGACGTCGTTGTCAAGCTGTAATTGATGCTCAAGGGCACATGACAAGTTATTGAGACATTGACATTTTTGTTGTGGTATACCCACCACTGTTGTTGGCTTTTGTTTCAATAAATTGTTTGAGATGAGGAAATCACCATTGCATGCTTCTACTTAAATGCCCTACTTTCATGATACGTATAATATCACTGTAGCGTGAACTTACATTTTCCATAAATTTCACCCGAAAGCCAAATATCCCTAACTTTTTGTGAGTAGTGTATATAAAACGTCATGCCTTCTGCATGTGTTTTATTTAGAAGAAGAAGAATTTATTTAGAAGAACCTCATTCTCAGCACAGAAACTTAAATTATATTCTGACCAAAAAACAAAAGAACCTACAGTACAAAAAATAATAATGAAATAAAATTGAAATGATTCACACATAAATAAAAATAAATAAGTATAGCCTACATGGCATGAAATGTGAAATGAAATACAAACTTTAAATTAAATATTAGGAATTCCCTCTGTAAGTATGTACATTTTTTCCAATAATAAACAAAATTGATTAAAAAAAAGAATTCTCTCTGCAGCCAAACAAATTTATCCTCTAGAACCAGACTTAATAGGTCCCCAAAACATCTCTCCTCCTTTCATTTCCCTGAATACATAGAACCAGACTCAATAGGTCCCCACCCCCCACCCCTCCAGTTGGTGCTCCTGCTGCTCTATTACACTTCCCCTAACTGTTTTCTCTCTCTCTTTTTTTTCACATTCTGCCGGCGGGGCTTATGCCCCGCATCTCGAGAGTTGCTGTCCGGCTTCCTGTCCGTTGCCGCTTGCCCCTCCCTCCTTACCACCGCTGCCAGCTGCTCCCGCCGCCATCGGCGCCCGGTTCCCCACCATCACTGCCGCCACATCTGGACTGTCATCTAGCTGCTGCAAATTGTATTATCATGGACATTGGCTGTTTTGACCATGTTGGTCCTTAAGCCCTAGACCCTGAGCCGACCAGAGGAGGATGGGTTCCCCCATTGAGTCTGGTTCCTTCCAAGGTTTCTTCCTAGTTACACCAGGGAGTTTTTCCTTGCCACTGTTGCCTTTGGCTTGCTCTTGTGGGGAGTTTAGGCTGGGTTTTGCTGTTTTGCTGTGAAGTGCATTGTGACAACTTGTTGTGAAATGCGCTATATAAATAAATATTGATTGATTGAAATATTGATTGAGTCCCAAAAACATCTCTCTTCTTTTCATTTCCCTGAATACATAGAACCAGACTCAATAGGTTCCAAAAACATCTCTCCTCCTTTCATTTCCCTGAATATATTGCTGGGCAATATCTTGTCTGTCCAGTTTGTCAAGTTTGTCTTGGTGAATATGGCACACAGCAATGCCATTGAGCCTTTTTTGAGTCATGGTTGATCGCAACCATGTTTTCAATCTGCGTAACGCACTGAAGCTGCGCTCTGCCTCCGCAGATGATATGGGCACCACCATCAGCAGCCTTACTAGTGTCTCTACCTGATCAAACAGGCTAATTTATTTATTTACTAAAATAACATTATACATAAAAATAACAATTATACATAAAAATAACAATTCACCTACAGCCTAGAATGCTGTTATTTTACATTTAGCCGACTTCAGGTAAGTCCAAATGCTCTTATTATTGTCAGACGAGCTACTCAACATTACAAAACAAATATTTGCCACATCTTGGAAAGTCAACAGGCAACAGGCATAGGATATTTACATCTTTTGGTTCTTGGAAAAACCGCAGTGATTCGTTTTCTTTCTTCTCTGCTTAACGTGGCAAAAATCACCAGCTCAGTCAGTAATTAGACCGTTGTATATGATCACTATGGTAACCGCTACAGGCACAGACACAGCTACAAGCTCCTCTTAGGACCCCGGGGTCGAGATGGTGCATTACGTTTAAGAAGGAAGTAGGAACTCGGAGCTCCGAACAACGTAACCTCTGAACTGAGCGCTTCCCAGTTAAAAACTGGGACATCATGAAACATGGAATTCTAAAAAATTGGGACATCATGGAACATGGAATTCTAAAAAATTGACAGTTAATGAAATGAAACGAAAACCCCAACGTTTATGCTTGTAGATGCTAGATTTCAATTCTTTTCCGACTTCAAAATTCCGATTTACGAGTACAACTGAACGCACCATTAGGAGGCGGGCAGCACAAACACCGGGCTATCAATGGATCAGCTGTGCAGTGTTATTAACGGAGGATTAACGTTACGTGGAAAATTGAATACCTTGCTTTCCCTTACTCAGCGAGGATCTGCTCCAGCCTTCCCCTTTCTTGAATCAGTGTAATGTGGATTGATCACTGACAAGGCTACTGTCGCTGCCATTTCAAGTTTGTGCTGCAATGTAAGTTAACTAACTAACGGAACTTTGATCCTCTTTTTTACCTATGTTTGTCATACATAGGCCATTAGGCCTACTTATCAAATAAAATAATGTCCTATAGCCAGCCTACTATGCTTATTTGTTAAGTAACCAGTGTGACAATCAGAAAATAACATTTATTTCGCTGATTAAACTGCTTTCTCTTCACTACCGCTCTCTCTCTGCACTGCTTGTGAAACTCGCTCTAACATGCACCGCTGGCCCGCTTCTCTCTCTCTCTCTCTCTCTCTCTCTCTCTAGTTGGGGGGGACGGATCGTGGTCACTATAAATCTGGGGGGGACATGTCCCCCCGTCCCCAGTGCCATCTGCGTCCATGGGCTGCTAATACACTATATTACACTAATAATAATAACAATAAGATCTAATATTGTTATTATTATTATTATTATATTATTATTATTATTATTATTAATAATAAGAGTTGCAGAATATACTCAGTTTGCATGTGATTGTGATATGTATTTATGCATTATTATGTGTGGTACTGTATGATAAGGTACAAAACCCTACAGAAAGACTAATATATGATATACTAATATATGATGACATGCATTGCATGGTAAAGGTGACCGGGGTGTAAGTATTCTAAGGGTTAATTTAGTTGGCAAGCTATAGCATGGGTAAAGGGCGGCAGTGTAGCATAATGGTTAAGGAACTGGCCTTGTAACCGAAAGGTTGCAGGTTCGATTCCCAGGTACCCTTGAGCAAGGTACTTAACCTGAATTGCTTCAGTATATATCCAGCTGTATAAATGGGTAATATGTAAAAAATGATTTAAAAAAAGGTTGTGTAAGTCGCTCTGGATAAGAGCGTCTGCTAAATGCCTATAATGTAATGTTTATTATTATTATTATTATTAGTAGTAGTAGTAGTAGTAGTTATTGATGTGCTGTTATTATAAATTCATTATTGATATATTATTGTTCTTCATCATATTCCTCTGTAATAATAATAATAATACCAACATAAAAATAGTTCAATGCACTAGAGAACGAACCTGAAGGACGGCCGAAAAGCGTTGTTCGTCTCTCTCGTTGTTTGTGCTTCTAATTGAATTTTGATAAATTAAAATAGTATATTTATGATAAGGTTGTTCTTATGTCGAGTGTGCGGTTTACACTGAGCCATCAATTATTGGACAAAGCGCAGTGTGCCACATCTTTTTTGGAAATAATAATAGTACATTAATTAATAAAACATGGGTTCCAACTTTAATGCCATTAGAATATAGTGCTATTTAAAATAATATTAATTACTAGATTAACAATTCCTAAATAAATTGTAGGTGTGGTTGCTTTGCAGTGGTATCAATTGCTGGAAATTTAATAGAAAGATGGTAATAGGCTATGGTATAGTGTGAGGTGGTAAATAAAAGGTGGAAATGGTATGCAGTGGTAATGCAGTATAATGGGATCTAAAGAAGGTGAAAGTGTTAAAATATGGTGATGTACAGGGCCCTCCACTATTATTGGCACCCCTGGTAAAGATGAGTAAAAAGGGTTATAAAAAATTCACCGTTTGGTGACTTAGCTTAATGTCACACTGAAAAAATGAGAAAAACCCAACCTTTAATTGAAGTAAATTTATTATGAGAAAAGAAAATCCCTCCAAGAAATAATACATTTTTTAAAAACCACCTGTGCCACAATTATTGACACCCCTGCATTTATATATAGAATAAAGTAATAATTTTTAATATTTGGTCGCATATCCTTTGCATGCCATGACTTTCTTATGTCTGTGACCCAACAACATCAAAAGACCTTTGACATCTTATTTTCTCGTACTCTTACAAGCGATACTATAAAGTCTCTGCATTTGAATGGATCTCTATGGGAATTGAGGGATGGGACTTGATTTAGCTGTAAATTACACTGGAACAGTATGGAAACACATGGTTGGCTAAATTGCTCTGTCATCAAGGGTCTGACGTATCAAACACGCCTTAAATCATCACTCTGCTGCCAGAAATACAGTAGATATGGATGGATAACTTGAAGGGTTTCTGCTCCTGACTTATTTTTCCATAGAGTTCAATTGGAAAATTTGTCAGGAGAAACAACCCATAAAGTGATCCATCCATATCTACTGTATATCTGGCAGCAGAGTGATGGTTTGAGGCTTGTTTGATACCTCAGACCCTTGATGACTTACAGCCATTTTTACCGATCATGTATTCCATACTGTTTCAGCATAATTTACAGCTAAATCTAGTCCCACCCCCCAATTCCCATAGAGAGCCATTCAAATGCAGAGACGTTATAGTATCGATTGTAAGAGTATGAGAAAATAAGATATCAAGAATCTTTTGATTTTGTTGGGCCACAGACATCAGGAAGTCATGGCATGCAAAGGATATGCGACCAAATATTAAAAATTTAAAGGCACAGTCAACTTAGTGTATGTAAACTTCTGACCCACTGGAATTGTGATATAGTGAATTAAAAGTGAAATAATCTGTCTGTAAACAATTGTTGTAAAAATGACTTGTGTCATGCACAAAGTAGATGCCCTAACTGACTTGCCAACACTATAGGTTGCTAACATGAAATCTGTGGAGTGGTTAAAAATGAGTTTTAATGACTTCAACCTAAGTGTATGTAAACTTCCGAATTAAACTGAATTGGGGGGTGGGACTAGATTTAGCTGTAAATTATGCTGGAACAGTATGGAATACATGGTTGGTAAAATGGCTGTAAGTCATCAAGGTATCAGTCTGAGGTATCAAACGAGCCTCAAACCATCACTCTGCTGCCAGATATGCAGTAGATATGGATGGATCACTTTAAGGGTTGTTTCTCCTGACACATTTTCCTATTTAACTCTATGGAAAAATAAGTCAGGAGAAGAAACCCCTCAAGTTATCCATCCATATGGAGTTTCTGGAGTTTTGCCATCAAATCTGTGGATATCTCTGGTGTAATAGATTCTATTAATTAATTTATATTGAATTAAACTGAGATTTTCATTTGTTGTAACTCCTTTTGTTAAGTTTAAACATTCTTTCCATATTGTAGCTACATTGTTACTTTCTAAATCTTTGTCCCATTTTGCATATACTTTATCTCAAATCATATCACTGCTAAGTGATTTAAATATTGTTCTGTAGTTTCCCCTGTGAGATGTTTGTTATTTAAATTCATCAATATCTCATCTATGGTGCTATTAGCTTCAGTCTGAGAAAGAGAGAAATTATTTATGATCAGGCCTTTCATTTGAAGGTACCTAAATATCTTCTGATTTATATTTCCCCTTGATTTGAATAAATGGCATGAATGTATTATTTTCTATTAATTGTTGTATTTGTAAATTTGTGTAATGCCTGGGGTTTCCCATTGCTTCCAATGGAGCTGTTGGTTTTGAATGGTGTGGTTATTCCATATCTCAGCGTTTCCTGGTATTACAATATCTTCTTTAACTTATTTCTTAATCCTGATCCAGGAACTTTTTTGAAAAGATGCTTTATATATTTAGGGAACCACCATTTAAAAAATAAAAAAAACATATCTTTTTTAGTAAGAATCAACCGTTTTAAATGAGTTGCCGTCTTTTAGAAAAAGATGTTATATATTTAGGGAAGCCACAGAATTTTAAAATAAAGCATCTCTTCCCCATTTCAAAAAACCTCTTCTAATACCAATCTGTGACTCTAGGAATAGACCACTGAGCACCGCAGGGCCGTGCTCTGAGTCTGACATCGAGCACCTAGCTAGCTACAGGATGTGGAAGAAAACCAGTGACTCATTGTGACAAGGTGGTTTCTAATGTTTTTGCAAGTTAAAATAATAAATAAGGCCGTCAATATTTGTTATAGAAGTATTTAGCCATACTGTCACATTACAGTGGCTAGCGGACTTACTTATGGAAAAGCTATCTGGTAACCTGGCTAGCAAGACTTTGAATCACAAGTTCTTTAACTTCATAGTAACTGTTCCATTTCAAATCCGATGTGATGGAGTAGAGCCAAAACAACAAAAAATGTGTCACTGACACGTCCAAATACTTTTGGACTACACAGTACATTCTTGCTTGACTTGCTTTTATTAATATTCCAAATTATTTTTACTCCTTTCAGTATTTTGGATTGCCCAACATTACCAACGTTTTACTTTGTCACACAGTATGAATCTTGCTTTCGTAAATAATCTCCTCCACAAAGTCATTCTTTAAATAATATTTTTATTTATCAAATTCATCTTGGTCATTTATAAACGCAAATGTGGCTGTTCATACAACCTCTTTGTCAGGGGTACAGGGAAATTAAAAAAGATTTTTTTTTTCCAATGCAAATTTAAATAAAAAACTTAAATAGAAAACCGATAGCTTTGACAGTATTTACATCACTACATCTGAGACTAGACAGACATTATATGTTTGATATCTGACCGACAGTGTTCACATTGAAGAGTGCGTGTACTATGCAAGTGTGTGTGATTGTGATTATTTATAGTTGTCACATCTTAAACAAGAGTGTGTGGGTGAGTGCCAATGAGAATGTCAGGAATTGTAAACCTCTGACTAAATCACCAGCTATCCATGTTTTATCTGTTTTATCTGTGTTTATCCCTGTTTTATATCAACAACTGCTTGTTCTTATGTGCATGTGCTCCTAAGTAGGATGGAGGTATAAAAATAAAAGAAATACAATAAACTATAGGCTACAAAGAGCATGACCTTCAGATAATAATTAAAAATAATAATAATAATTCTCTTCTCTTTTGAACAATAATTCTGGTTTCTACAAGCCTACTGTATCTAAAGTGACCATTCACCCAATATGACCGTAAGGGGGCAGCAAATGACAGCGCACCACAACGCACACGGACTCACACGTCCGTCTGTCCAGAACAGAATATATGACAGCTTCATTTTTTTTTTTTGCATGCTGAATTTTGTCGATATCTTTAGGGGGGAAGGGGGGGGGGGGGGTGTTCAGAATGAGCACCGTGAAATAGGGAGGTCGCATTAACTTCTGGACAACCTGGTCAAAAGCTACAAGACCCGACAACCTGGTCAAAGGCTACAAGGCTATCACCACAGCCTGGGCTTATTTACAGGATTAGCCGACAGCAGGTTGGGACTGCGATGTATTTGGGACTGTGATGTATTTGGGACTGTGATGTATTTGGGACTGTGATGTATTTGGGACTGTGATGTATTTGGGACTGTGATGTATTTGGGACTGTGATGTATTTGGGACTGTGATGTATTTGGGACTGTGATGTATTTGGGACTGTGATGTATGAGCTTCGCACTTGGAGGACGAGGACTCCGCCCCGCTCGTAAGCGTGGCACCAAGTTAAAAAAATCTAAATTGCAAAACGGTTGCTCGCAATGTGGTCCGTTTCTGCCCATTCAACAAAAACAACCTAAAAATCATTATCTTTCTCAGTGCCGACAAAACTAAGATAAAATAGTTTTTATACTTTTAAACACTGCTCGCATCTACAACTGACAAAAATCACAATTATATACAGAAAAAAACAAAAAACACACACACACCCATTTACATGGATAATATTATCACTGTGGTCTGTGTCCAGAGCAAAGATAATATATACACAAAGATCCTAGGACATAGAAAGTGTTCCCTCATTGCTATATGGAATTTACACAATGGCTTGAGGTTA
The DNA here is from genome assembly GCA_029718625.1 of Synaphobranchus kaupii. Taxonomy (NCBI): domain Eukaryota; kingdom Metazoa; phylum Chordata; class Actinopteri; order Anguilliformes; family Synaphobranchidae; genus Synaphobranchus; species Synaphobranchus kaupii. Next base: position 5,067,457 of record CM056391.1, read on the forward strand.
CCAGTCACGTGAATAAGGTTATAAATTCTGTGATAATTTCATACAACTGTGGAATCTCAGGAATGCGCTAGCACACTGACCCAAAATCTCTAGAAAGACTTGAAAAGGAAGCTAGTTTTTCAGATCGAGGTTTGCGGCTAAAAATCCTGAAATCGGATTGGCTCGAGCAAGTTTTAGCTATAGGTCAGTGGTTTGAATCGCCGCCTCAAGTTGAAGCCCCGCCAACACAAGATTGTGATTCTTCAAAAGAAGTAACTGCTGGTTCATTTGCAAAGCGAACACCCCTTCGGAAGTTGGGAAGACCCAGTAGTTTTACTTCATTTATTTATTTTTTTAACGGGGGCCTAGCAAAATCCCAGGCTAAAAAAAATAAATGTGTAGAACTATGTTCCATGTTGTCAGACCACCAAGCTTTTCTCTCACCATACATTTCACTGCTTTACATCAGTCTGTGGCTGCAGCGCATAATGTTCATGGTACGGTCATTGCTGGCATACTATTCTTCTTCTTCTATGGTGATTTTCTCTCCACATCCATGAGAAATCACTGCACTGCCCCTAGCTGTATAGGAGAGCTGCAGCAAGTCTTCAAATTACCAATCACATCACAAAAGCACGACGTTGGGTCAGTGTGATAGCGCCTTCTAGAAGTAGACTAGACTCGTTTTTTTTCCTGTAGGGACCACAAAGCACGATGACCACATCAATGAGACTTTTTTTAAGAAATAAAAATAAAAATGAAAAGAAACTAAAGAAGCATGATGGAACGCACCTGAAACACGCCAAGTCGTGTCGTTAAAGAACCCCAATGAGTTCCGCCACAAAACGGAGCACTGATATAATTATGTGTGTGAGAAAAGTACAAAATGTCTGCAACTTCTAGTATTTACAACAACAAAAAAATGAATTGACTTCCCATCTGCTGTTATATTCACACTACCGTTGACCCTGGGTAGAACAGGAAATATATAAACGGGATTAAAACAAAGATCCCCCCCCCCCCACCCCCTAAAACCGATCTGATTATGACGTCCTATCCGGTCGTATCCGGTCGTATCCGGTCCTATCCCGCCCATGACGGCAGGGCTCTAAGTATAAGTGCGACAAAACCCGGAATGGTGGCAGTTTTTGTATTTTTTATTTATGAATTTTTTTTATTTATATTTTTTGTCCTGGCTTTTAGGCTGCACTGAACATAAATGGCATTTCTACATCTGTATGTGAAGTGGAAGTTAATTTGGAGAGGAGGGAAGCCTTCAATGAGGGTTAAAACCTACCAAGAAATAAATAAATAATAAAATTTAAAAAAAACTGTGCACCGGAAAACGTGGAATGGCCTCGTAGCGGAACTGCCGTGGCAACGGGGGTCACGGCACCATGGATACAGAGCGGTTCGCCCTCACCCCTTCCCCCAAGTTCAGCGCAAGTAGTTTCTCTCACTCCGCTACCCCATCCCTCTCTTTTTCTCCCTCCCTCCATCCATCCATCTCACACCCCCCCCCTCCTGACTGATGTAGAACTCCGGCCCCCTCCCCCCTCCCGGGTAAGGGTTGCCGCGGAGACGCCGCCGCCCCGGCGTGGGTGTGGCGGCCGCGGAGTGAGGTGTGGTTGCCGTGGTGATGGTGCGGGGGCGGAGCCGGGGGCGGGTCCCGTAACGACGGGGGAACGGCGGAGGCCTTGATGGGAATGATCCGCGTGTCCATGACCTCACAGTCAACCTGCATCATCATCTCATAACCCTGGGAGGAGTTAAACAGGCTCTCTGAGAGAGAGAGGAGAGGGATGGAGAGAGAGAGGGAGAGGGAGAGGGAGAAATGGAAAAGTTACTAAACACGTTTATGTACTGCAAAATGCTTTTTTATCAGTTTTAACATTTAAATTTACTGCTGTTTGCTTCAGAAATATTTATGGGTTTATCTCCTGTCAATAAATATGCATTTAAATATAAAAAATGGAAAGGAGAACAAAGACAGGAGAGTCAGGCGGGATAAGACTTGTGGTTACCATTGACAGACATGGCTGGCATCACCAGAGACATTTTGGGACGAGTGGTCTTGTTGTGGCTGATTGCTGGCAGCAGCAGGTGATCCTACAGTCAGATGAGCAACAGCACGTTACAGCTATGAACTCTGGGAAACAACTGTGTCAGAGTTCAAAGGTCACAAACGTCCCCTCGTACACCCCAGTTGGTGTCTCACCCGTCTGAAGGAGACCACGTAGAAGGTGTCCTCGCGTCTGTCGATGGCATCCAGGAAGTCATTGTAGCTGATCTCTGGCCCTGGAAACACCTGGAGCTGACTGAGAGAGGGACAGATAGAGAAGATATTTAGATAATAATAATAATAATAATAATAATAATAATAATAATAAAGCATCATCTTTTTATCTTAGCTGCAAGTGTCTTGTGCAGTCACTGTTATCGTTATTGTGTACGTGTACATTTTAGGGACTCAACAATTGAGAGAGGTCAAAAGAGCAGTCTATGGCAGTAGTAAAGGCTGCTGGGAAATGGAGTCATCTCACCTTTCGATGGCACGATGGGCCTGGATGGGCAGATACCTGGAGACGTTTGCCTTCTCTGTTGCGCCTTCTGTGAAGAGAACAGACCTGTATGGGTCTGTGCGCAGAAACAATACCAAACAAACATACACTCCTATGACAGCTTTATGAAGTGCTAATGAAGGCATAAATGCTTTATGAAGGTTCTCATATGAAGGAGGAGTTATAACAGTGATTATAACTGATTATTAATATGTGAATGAGGTGTAGAATGACACAGCAGGTGCAGGCGCAGCAGACGTTAGGTACCTGAGGCGATTTTAGCTTTCTTGGCGATCTTGGGGCTTGCCCCCCCGACTTCTTCCTGTCGATCTGGTGTCTGTGGACCCAGCCCCTCAACTCATCCGCCAGCCTGCAGGAGCAGAGCACCCCAGAATACACTTATACACCCCCCCAAAATACACACACACACACACACCCAACTGTGCACCCAGCCCCCTCAACTCATCCGCCAGCCTGCAGGAGCAGAGCACCCCAAAATACACTTATACACCCCCCCAAAATACACACACACACACCCAACTGTGCACCCAGCCCCTCAACTCATCCACCAGCCTGCAGGAGCAGAGCACCCCAAAATACACTTATACACCCCCCCAAAATACACACACACACCCAACTGTGCACCCAGCCCCTCAACTCATCCGCCAGCCTGCAGGAGCAGAGCAGCCCAAAATACACTTATACACCCCCCCCAAAATACACACACACACACACCCAACTGTGCACCCAGCCCCCTCAACTCATCCGCCAGCCTGCAGAAGCAGAGCACCCCAAAATACACTTATACACCCCCCCAAAATACACACACACACCCAACTGTGCACCCAGCCCCTCAACTCATCCGCCAGCCTGCAGGAGCAGAGCACCCCAAAATACACTTATACACCCCCCCCAAAATACACTCACACACCCAACTGTGCACCCAGCCCCTCAACTCATCCGCCAGCCTGCAGAAGCAGAGCACCCCAAAATACACTTATACACCCCCCCAAAATACACACACACACCCAACTGTGCACCCAGCCCCTCAACTCATCCGCCAGCCTGCAGGAGCAGAGCACCCCAAAATACACTCACACACCACCGCCAAAATACACATACACCCCAAAATACTCTCACACAACCACCCCAAAATACACATACACCCCAAAATACTCTCACACATCCCCAAATACGCTCACACACACCCGCCCACCACACACACACACACACATATCTGACCTGAGAGACTCTGAACGGTTGAACTGCCTGCAGTCCGTGGGCGGTGAAGTAGCGGTCAATGTCCTGCAGAACCAGGTCCTTAACATCACTGAACACACTGCTGAGGTTACTACAGAGAGAGCAGGAGGGAGAGGAGCTTAACATCACTGAACACACTGCTGAGGTTACTACAGAGAGAGCAGGAGGGAGAGGAGCTTAACATCACTGAACACACTGCTGAGGTTACTACAGAGAGAGCAGGAGAGAGAGGAGCTTAACATCACTGAACACACTGCTCAGGTTACTACAGAGAGAGCAGGAGAGAGAGGAGCTTAACATCACTGAACACACTGCTCAGGTTACTACAGAGAGAGCAGGAGAGAGAGGAGCTTAACATCACTGAACACACTGCTCAGGTTACTACAGAGAGAGCAGGAGGGAGAGGAGCTTAACATCACTGAACACACTGCTGAGGTTACTACAGAGAGAGCAGGAGGGAGAGGAGCTTAACATCACTGAACACACTGCTGAGGTTACTACAGAGAGAGCAGGAGAGAGAGGGAGCTTAACATCACTGAACACACTGCTCAGGTTACTACAGAGAGAGCAGGAGAGAGAGGAGCTTAACATCACTGAACACACTGCTGAGGTTACTACAGAGAGAGCAGGAGGGAGAGGAGCTTAACGTCACTGAACACACTGCTGAGGGTTCTACAGAGAGAGCAGGAGGGAGAGGAGCTTAACATCACTGAACACACTGCTCAGGTTACTACAGAGAGAGCAGGAGGGAGAGGAGCTTAACATCACTGAACACACTGCTCAGGTTACTACAGAGAGAGCAGGAGGGAGAGGAGCTTAACATCACTGAACACATTGGTCAGGGTTCTACAGAGAGAGCAGGAGGGAGAGGAGCTTAACATCACTGAACACACTGCTCAGGTTACTACAGAGAGAGCAGGAGGGAGAGGAGCTTAACATCACTGAACACACTGCTGAGGTTACTACAGAGAGAGCAGGAGAGAGAGGAGCTTAACATCACTGAACACACTGCTCAGGTTACTACAGAGAGAGCAGGAGGGAGAGGAGCTTAACATCACTGAACACACTGCTCAGGTTACTACAGAGAGAGCAGGAGGGAGAGGAGCTTAACATCACTGAACACACTGCTCAGGTTACTACAGAGAGAGCAGGAGGGAGAGGAGCTTAACATCACTGAACACACTGCTGAGGTTACTACAGAGAGAGCAGGAGGGAGAGGAGCTTAACATCACTGAACACACTGCTCAGGTTACTACAGAGAGAGCAGGAGAGAGAGGAGCTTAACATCACTGAACACACTGCTCAGGTTACTACAGAGAGAGCAGGAGAGAGAGGAGCTTAACATCACTGAACACACTGCTCAGGTTACTACAGAGAGAGCAGGAGAGAGAGGGAGCTTAACATCACTGAACACACTGCTCAGGTTACTACAGAGAGCAGGAGGGAGAGGAGCT
>CM056391.1:5073210-5093210 GCA_029718625.1 Synaphobranchus kaupii
AATGCAGACTGAAAGTTTGAAAAGGAACGGGAACGGGTTCGGAAAGGAATGGTGTAGATCTTCCAGTCCCTTTTCCCGCTTGTAGCCAGGGGGGCTCTTCCCGCACGGAACGTTCCACAAACTCCGCCTTCGTCTTCGCACTTACCCCCCCCGTTTTCCACAAAAAACTGACGTAAAAAAATGAACTTACCGCTTATGTCTCGCCGTGGTGTCGTAAGCGGCTTTATGCAAATTACCTTTTTTTAAGCCGAGGCCTTAATGACCCAAGTGACTTTGTTGTGATCGCGCTACAATCAGCTGCATTCAGATGCAAACGAATCCTGACAACACCAGCAATGAAAATGACTTAATCTATCCATCCGTGCGTATTCCTGTGCTTAACACAGTGTATACACACGGCACAGTTCAGCCACTTTATCTGTAAAACTTCAGGGGAAAGCTTTCATTTGGTCTGGTTGTGTTTCACAGGCATTGGAGCCAATTTGATTTGTGCTTCTTACTTGCACTTAGTTTCACAGAAGAGCATCAACCGGCTGACCTGTGTTGTACAATAACTGCTCAAAGCACATTCCACACCATGCATAGCCTAGCTTGCTGTTCTCCTACGAACGCTCTTTGGAAAATACATGGCAAATGGAATAAGCTGTTGAATTCCTCAGTGTACTGTATCAGTGCACCGTACTGCAGGGCATTCTTGGCCTGTGTGCAACCATCAGTCTGTTCTTGAGGAATAAACAACACTTTCTACTGCAGGGGTCCCAAAATGTCTGCAGGTTTAACTCCAGTCCTGGAGGGGGCGCTGTGTCTGCAGATTTAACTCCAATCCTGGAGGGGGCGCTGTGTCTGCAGATTTAACTCCAGTTCTGGAGGGCGCACTGTGTCTGCAGATTTAACTCCAGTCCTGGAGGGGGCGCTGTGTCTGCAGATTTAACTCCAGTCCTGGAGGGCCGCAGTGTCTGCAGGTTTAACTCCAGGCCTGGAGGGCCGCAGTATCTGCAGGTTTAACTCCAGTCCTGGAGGGCCGCAGTGTCTGCAGGTTTAACTCCAGTCCTGGAGGGCCACAGTGTCTGCAGGTTTAACTCCAGTCCTGGAGGGCCGCAGTGTCTGCAGGTTTAACTCCAGTCCTGGAGGGCCGCAGTGTCTGCAGGTTTAACTCCAGTCATGGAGGGCCGCAGTGTCTGCAGGTTTAATTATTATTATTGTTATTATTATTATCTCTTCAATGCCATTTGCACTCTTCCACGCTGCCACCAGAGGGCCTATGTCAATTTAGCGTTGATTAGTGCCGTCCTCCCCTCCGTAAACCGCATTAAAACTACGTGAATCTCAAGTCATGCCTCGACTCTTCCTTCACTAAGATGCTTGTTTCTGATTTTAAAAAAAATAAAATAAAACCCCACAAAAAGCATATCCCACAATCAAATAAAATGAAGCCACACCCCGTTTTATGTGCACTGTTCTGTCCATTTTATTATTATATTTCAAAAAATAATAAAAATGAAAAAGGGAAGTGCTTTGCAGCCTCTCGGCCAGTGAAGTGCATTTTCTCCTAGCGTGACGTGTTCGCCATGTTTTTAGGGAAGCTCACACAGTGAAGCAGGTTTTTCTCCTAGCGTGATGTGTTCGCCATGTTTTTAGGGAAGCTCACACAGTGAAGCAGGTTTTTTTTGCTCATACAGTAGAGGCAACATGAGAAAAGCAATGATCCTTCTGATAGTGTTACTACGGCAGCTCCCATTCAGAAAATAGAGATACAGAGAGAAATGTTGACTTATGATGTTGAAAGAAGAACCAGGGGATCTTTCTGTTTTAATACCTGCCAAGTAGACGGCAGTTTGTACACTGTATAGTTTTTTTGTAAAGGTGATCTTTTTAAATGTGCAAAGGAATATGAGTCATTTACCCTATCTAACCAACAAGCAAACAAAAAGGTTGCGTACAAAATTCACTTGGGTTTAAGCTCACTCTGTACCTGAATTCAAAATGAAACCCTGTCCATGTCCGTCTTCCTGTGTTTAAAGAAGGAGAAGTTAAGGTATCCTTTCCGGAACTGTAGAATGGGAAAAGGTACCTTTTATGAAGGGTTTGTTTTTTGGTTGTGTGTTTCGTAAGTGTTGGAAGTACAGTAACACTGTCCCATTTAGGTAGTATGACCATAGAAAGTTCTTGTGATTTTTATTTTAAAATTTTTTTTGAAATTATATATATATCGGTATTTAAGATGAGGGTCACGTTGCAAAATATTATTAGGGAGGACAGGAGCAAAGTTGTCACTTTAGAATGAAGATTTTTGATTTGAATGTTATCAACAGAAACAGCCAGTCTGTCAAAGTGACGGCACAAGATCCTCAGTCCCGATTTGCAATCATTAATGAGCAGCTGTTGTTTTACAGTAAGTAGACTGCAGTACAGTGTACAGACCGGCCTTTTCCCCCGCAGTACAGTGTACAGACCGGCCTTTTCCCCCGCAGTACAGTGTACAGACCGGCCTTTTCCCCCGCAGTACAGTGTACAGACCGGCCTTTTCCCCCCACAGTACAGTGTACAGACCGGCCTTTTCCCCCGAGGCATTCTATGGCAGAGGCCGATTCCCCCAGTATAGTAAGTTTACAATATGTGTGCCTGTTGCAATCGTGTGTTTTGTATTTTAAAAAAACTAAAAAAACGAGCAACGTCAATCCAGAATGGCTGTTCAGTTCCTTCGATAGCGATTGGTTAGAGAGGCATCGCAAACTCCGTAATGGGCGGAGCAAACTTGCCAGTCACCAACTCAGCCAAGCCAATGAGAAGCATTAGCTCTCCATGGCAAACAATCCGATTGGTTACAAATGAGAGTATCTGATGACACACAGTGGCTCCACCCATTCCCGAGCTCTTGAAGCATCACTGCTATAATTAGCGTGCCACTCTCATGCCCCAAGGAGACATTCTCTTTCCGTTCAGCAGGAACAGGCCTTGCCTCCACACATGATACTCCCATGAAATTCCTCATTTTTCTGTTTGAACAACTACCTTAATTCTTGCACTTTTTTTTATTTTTCATTTAGAATTCCCTTTTCTTTCAACTGTGCGGTAGAGATCCAGGACATGTATTTAGAACAGTCCCAGAACAGGAGAATGATCGGTCTTTAACGCCCTCTGACCCTACGTGATAAGAGGCCTCCTAACCCTGAGCTGGGCTGTGTTCAAAATGGCTCCCTACACTCTTTATAGTGCCCTATTTAGGGAATCGGCCATTTTGTAGGATGTCCTAGTTCTCAATTGAGAATTCAGAAACCATCAAAATGACCAATCCCCGAAATAGTGCACTATAAAACATATAAGGAGCCATTCCGATTGCAGCCCTAGTATTTTTAAATGTAGCCCCACTCTTCCTGGCTCACGGCACGCAATGAGCTATTGCTCGGGGGTGGGGAGGGAGAAGGGGAGGAGCTTGGTCAAGTTTGTACTTTTTATATTGCAGTTTTTTTGTCTTATATATTTTTATTTGTTTTAATTGTATTTGTATGTTTTCCTTTCCCTTTTATTTCAAAGGGCTGATTAGTTGAAATATATGGAAATATATGTGTACGTGTATGAAATACATGTATGTAATTTTGCATCATTGCGTTGTTAATGGCACCAGTGACACTGGCGAAAGTACAGAGACCTTATGATTTTTGTCGCTAACTGGACGCCGTGGAGCTTCCCCTGTTTGTTTTCGTATGCAAGGACGGCCGGAGGCACTGAGGCAATCTCTGCGCGGCTCGCGACATTGCTGTTTTTTGTTTTTTTTAATAATGGAATGCATTGTGAAGCTGTGCTACAGCGACTGATCCCATAAATGTATTCTGTGAACAGAAGAGTAGAGTTTTATGGGTGGGTTTGGGAAAAGGGGGCGGTTGGGGTTGGGTACTCTGTGTTTAAGTGTTTTAAGTTTGGAAGGCATTGAATATGACGTTAATTTAACATCAGGTTGTGTAAACAAGCGTATAATGGGGGGGGAAAAACCAGCATATTTAATGTTTACCAAATAAATAAATAAATAAATAGATGAATAAAAAAAAGAAGGATTAAAAAAACCTATTTAATAGCAGTGCCTGTTTAAGATGATTCTCAGACGAGGTCAGTTGTAAATAACGTTCTTCACACAGTAGGAATGTTGTCACGAAACTTCTACAAACAGAATGTGTGGGGAGACTCTTCCTCCATTTTCTTTTTTCTGTTTTATTTTAGTGTCTTTGGCTGAGCGTTTTGTGCTTTCCGTCAGTTGGGAGAGAGCCTCTGTCTCTTAATATTAAACAGTAGTAGGGAAGTGTGTTTCTTTAGATTGTCAATGCTACATTAGTACAACAGTAGGTGACCAGTTGTCAGTTTTTAAAAATGAATAAATAAATGAAAAATCTTTTTTTTTATTTTTTTATTTTTTTTGCTTGCTCGCTACACAGCAGGGTTGATCCATTTTTTGGGGTCTTGTGGCACTTTTACACCCGTTGGCGACTGACGATTACACGTTGTCAAGAAGCGAAACCAATGCTTAAAAGGCAACAACGTCAACAAACAAAAAAAAAAACAGGAGCTCTTGTAGTTAATCTGCGGGCATGTGCACTCATTTTGCGGTAGGTAGCTGAATGTAATGTTGTGAAGAGGCTTTAGAAGCCAATGTTTGTGTTTTTATTCTTTTTAAGGAAATTCAAGACGTCCTTTGTGTTGCTGTAGAAAAAGGCACCCCCCCCCCCCCCCCCCCCAATCTCCATTAAGTTTCAGTGGTTTTATAGTTCAGTTTTTCTGCTTTGCTATAAACAGTAGGCACTGCCTTAGATTTGGTTGCATTTGGTGTAGGGGCTAAAATTGCCACAAGATTAAAATGTGTGTAAATAAAGCTTGACTTATTGTGATTGTTACTGTTATATCCAGCCTATTCTGCTAGCAGCTGCTCATGCTCCAGTTAAGTTGACTGGAAGTGGATATATTTCCTATGCAAAAACTGTTTAAACAATAAAATGAGCTACGCTACAAACTGCTGTGATGTGCGCCTCTTTTGTCCTAAACTGACCTTGTGTCTTTCAGCAAAAGCCATGTTCACCATATGAAGAGTAAGACATGGAGAAGGTTTATTTTCGTACATATCTGTTTAATCACACAGCTTTACATTTTGACACTTCAGTTCAGTTTTTATCTTCTACCAAACTCCTGGAACTTTTTAGCCTAGACCCACTGGCTTTAATATCGGTAACCAAATTATGAATTTAGTACCTTCCAGGAGCCCATCAACTACAAATAGTAGCATACCCTAGTGTACTACAGACTGTTCTGGCACCTTCATACACTTGTGTCACCGATTGTGGGCTCGGACTCATAGTTTAAGACACACTGATCTAGACCAGTGTTGCCCAATCATGTGCCGTATGCAGGTTTTCATTCCAGCCAATCACTACACCTGCTGATTTCACTAATTAACACGCCTTCAACCAGAGGGGAGGGAACTAATTAGTGAAATCAGCAGGTGTAGTGATTGGCTGGAATGAAAACCTGCAGACTCTTGGGCCTCCATTGGGCACCACCGATCTAGACTATAGAGCTGTAACCATGGGAGACTGCTGAGCTTATTTCCTGTGTGTTTCTCTTGCGCTCTGCTGAACTTCAGCTCCCAGAATGCTCCACTGTAAATCTGGCCTTGTGTGTCAGGTACACAGATTCAGCTTTTCAAATGAATTAAAGGGATGAAGAAAATCATCTATGAAAGGTGCTGGATTCTTTCTAGTCTCGAGGCAAATGATGAGTCTACATGGGCCTCATTATGGCCTGTTCTCCTCATTATGTATGCTTATGTTCTTATGTTCTAGATGGGCTGAATGGCCTGTTCTCCTCATTATGTATTCTTATGTTCTTATGTTCTAGATCGGCTATATGGCCTGTTCTCATTATGTATTCTTATGTTCTTATGTTCTAGATGGGCTGAATGGCCTGTTCTCCTCATTATGTATTCTTATGTTCTTATGTTCTAGATGGACTGAATGGCCTGTTCTCCTCATTATGTATTCTTATGTTCTTATGTTCTAGATGGGCTGAATGGCCTGTTCTCCTCATTATGTATTTTTATGTTCTTATGTTCTAGATGGGCTGTTCTCCTCATTTGTATTCTTATGTTCTTCTGTTCCAGATGGACTGAATGGCCTGTTCTCCTCATTATGTATTCTTATCTTAACTAACTAGAGTAAGGGCTGCAGGACTGCTGGGCGTAGCACTGGCTTATTGCTGTATCTCTGCGATAAGGCGTGAGGAAACAGGAACTACACAAGCCTCGCCCGCTGGTGTGTGTACGAGGGGGTAGGGGGTGGGTGGGTTGTGTATCACAGCCATAGATATCCCGCCCACTGGTGTTGTACGGAATAAGTCGATTATGCGGAGACAGTTCCAAGGAAGGAGGGAGCAGACTCAAAAGAAGTTAATCGGGCCCCCAAAATAATAACACTGCTGATATAACACTACCCCCCCCCCCCCAGCACATAACGCTTATCCTTACTGCTCTTCTCCAAATGGGCCAGTTAAGTAAGCATCTGGCTTTCAGTATGGCCGGCTCTGGTCTGTAAAGTTTGCGAGTGCTTTCATTGTCCTACATATTTTTACAGCTTTGTTATTATTATTTTTTTTATTGTTATCAGCGCCTAGCTGTCAGTCACTTGATAAAGTGGAATGTGTTAAGTGTAATATGTGTGGGGGTTCGGGAGGTGGAGCGGCGTACAAATAGTAAGGATGATAACAAATTGAAATTTGTTATTGTCTAGGTTCTGGTCCTCGTTTATGTAGACGGGATGCTGTTTGAGGTTTTAATGAGCAGTACACGCCGTACTGTACCTCCAATCTCATCAGAGCGACTCCATTGGCTCGTTGGTAGCAGATGACATTCCAAAATGTCGACTACCCACCTTTTCAGACCACTGTTTAACACAGTATTTCCACTTAAAAAAGAACCATTCCTGTATTTTGCCCGGGTCTTGCACTTGTAGCTTTGCCCATCTCTATCACTAGTGCATGGTTAGTTTAAACCTGCAGACACAGCGCCCCCTCCAGGACTGGAGTTAAACCTGCAGACACAGCGCCCCCTCCAGGACTGGAGTTAAACCTGCAGACACTGCTACCCTCCAGGACTGGAGTTAAACCATGCAGACACTGCGACCCTCCAGGACTGGAGTTAAACCTTGCAGACACTGCGACCCTCCAGGACTGGAGTTAAACCATGCAGACACTGCGACCCTCCAGGACTGGAGTTAAACCTGCAGACACTGCGGCCCTCCAGGACTGGAGTTAAACCTGCAGACACTGCGGCCCTCCAGGACTGGAGTTAAACCTGCAGACACTGCGGCCCTCCAGGACTGGAGTTAAACCTGCAGACACTGCGGCCCTCCAGGACTGGAGTTAAACCTGCAGACACTGCGGCCCTCCAGGACTGGAGTTAAACCTGCAGACACTGCGGCCCTCCAGGACTGGAGTTAAACCTGCAGACACTGCGGCCCTCCAGGACTGGAGTTAAACCTGCAGACACTGCGGCCCTCCAGGACTGGAGTTAAACCTGCAGACACTGCGGCCCTCCAGGACTGGAGATGATGCGATGTGATGACCTTGGGCATTTGACGACTTATTTAATCCTTCCCATATCGTTTTCAAAAGAGCGTTCTTTATCAGATCCCCACATGTTCTCTGCTGGTGAACAGAGAAACCGTGGGAACCAACCCCCCCCCCCCCCCAAAACTCTTAATGATTTCAGTATTGTTTCAAATTAGGCGTAATCTTTGAAAGCGCATTGAATAGGGGACAGTCTCGAGTCTGGTGTAGTATGTAGATATGGAAAGGGATTGTGTTGGGGAGGGTAGAGGGAGGATGGGGACTTTTTTTGGGAGGGGGTGGGGGTGTGAACAGGCACCATGCTGAGCATTAATAAGCCTTTTCAAACGTCCCGGATTAGGCTGCAGTCCTGGGTTCCCATGGAGCAGGTCTCGCCCGTCGTCCCATTTGCATACGGTGTAGACGAGAGGGGGAACTCAAATACCCGGCCCGTGCGCTCGTACAGACGCCCCTTTCATTCCCAAATCTCAAGGCCTATCGCACGCGCACGAGAAGAAGTCAACCTTCAGAGGTGGGGGGGGGGGGGAGCAGCCTGTCCTCAGAGACGAGGGTCAGACGAACGGGGGACGGACGCGGCCACGTGGGTGCCAGGTAAACCTGAAACTGAGGGAGTGAAAAGTAACGTGTGGATGGGACAGGGGGGGCCGGGGGGGGGTGGGGGTGAAAGGGAACATTTAATTCCTTTATGTATCCTTGTTTATTAAATACAGGAGAAAAGCCTCTTTTTTCAAGTCCAAACCTGTTCCTGAACTTTTCTGCAGAGTTGGGTCTTTCATCTCTTTGAGCCTAAGTCTGAGTACACTCCTGCACATACTGTAGACGCCACCTGTAGATTAGCGTGAATTGTCCCTGTCGAATAACCATAAAAATGATTTTTTTTTTTTTTAAAAGAACATGAGAATAAATACTGAAGCGGTCCGGTCATTCATCTTTCACAGTAAAAATGTTGGTGCCAATTTAACACTGCTCGTGTACATTCTACACCCTAGAATGTTTATGTGATTCCACGGACTCCCTACGGTGTATTCTTGTTGTGTATGTGGGCTTATCATTTACTTACATTCTAGAGAAAATAGCGCTGAATCAAGTCTGAATCAAGTCTGGAAAATAACAGCCGACGGGTATCTGCCTCTATTACATGACCTGACAAGCAGTTCCACACAACTGTCTGCGTAAAACCGATATTAATAACAATAATAACAGTAATAACAATAATTCCTGCTATCAATGTGGAATTTATTTTTAGCGCAATTTCTACCAATAATAATAACTTAATATTATTGTTGTTATTATAAATGTATAGATCATAAAAGGACAAAGCAAGTGATAGTGATTCCCTGAACAAAAAAAAAAAAATGTAATGTATAATGCTGACATAACTCGGGTGAATGCACCTAAGTTCTCCTACATGGTAATTCGCTGAGGATGAGAGTGTCTGCTACATTAACGTAATTGCACAAATCGTTTGTAGTTCACTTTAAAAAAAAATCCCATTAATGAAACGAAAGCTTTGTACAGAGGGCAGCAAAGGCAATTTATAGGTTGGATGCTTGTCGTTCGGAGGGTGGGGTGTAATCAGAGAAAGTGCAAGAGTATTAGTTTTATATGCAGTCCACCCCGCCCCCATATAGATTCCTTTCATTGATGCTGCCCGTGTTCACCTTAAAGGAACTTTTCCACCGAGGATCCCCGCAGCCTTCCTCCTGCCAAATTCCCATCAGAGCCCCGTGATTTACGCCCCCCGGAACATTCCGCAGCCCCGGGAGAGATCGTTTAGCTCCGACGTGAGACGGGAGAGGAGCTGAGACGGCATTCAGAACTCCGACGACAAGTTTCCGTTCGACGCTCGCGCACCTAGCCTATAGCCCGCATTTAACGGACAGGACCTTACTGCGAACTGCACGTTTTCAACGGCAAAGAGAGCTCGTGCACAATGCCTCCTGGTGGTATTGTTGAGGCCCGGTAGAAGGATAATTTCTTCTTTTAAACAGTAGGAAAAAAAGTTTCAGCCATTCAGAGAACGTCTCGTCTGTCAGCGTGGCTGACGAGATAATAGAATAGACTGTCTGTGACGACCTTCTGTCAAAAAAATCACAAAAAAAAAAAACTCTTATTGTTTTGCAAGGCCCTGCTTTCACTCTGTAAGATGAAGCTGTCATCCTTTTTTTTATCACTGCAACACCCTCTTTCAATTTGGGGTCAATTGAGTCAGTTCAGGAAATTAATTAAAATTCAAATCATGCGCTGAAATTTCTTCCGTTTATGTATTTTATGGTATTTTATTTAGTGAAGTCACACTCCCATAAGCTCCATTTATTTTTGTTTTCACATGTCACTCATTAAGATAATAATTGAAGGTTGGTTATTTTTGGTTTGAAGTCGATCAGGTACCTGAAATTTGAGTGGCACATAGAGGCCACAGTTCCTGCCGACCCTTATTGGTGTTCCTTCTCAGGGGCGTGGGAGTAGGGTGGGGGTTATCCTCCACCCCCAATGTTAGAAGCTGGGAAAATTGTCTCGCTCAACAATCTTACCATTATTTCCCTGTGGGACCAAAGATTTCCAAGTTCAATGTCGTGCCCCCCCCCCCCCCCCCCAAACTCCTCAAAGGCGGGATTTACGGAACATTTTTTTCATATTCCATAATTAATTCACTGACATCACTGTCTGGCAGACAGTGCCACCTTTCAGAATTTTAAATCATAAATGGAAAGTGATGTTTGTATGTGGAGACATAGGGGCCAGATTCAGAGTTGAGATTAGCATGCGCAAATGGGACTTACTCCCGGAATTAGGCATAGCTTAAGCTATTTGTGATGCAGACATTTGACTTATCCGCTGTTATAAGCGTCTCTCCAGTATACAGTCAAGCCGGAAAGTCTGCACACCCCTTTCACCTTCTCCACGTTTTATTACGTTACAGACTTATACTACAATATATTGAGTTCATTTTTTGCCTCAAACATCTACACACAATAGCCAATAATGACGAAGTGAAAACAGGTTTTTAGAAAATATGCAATTTTATTTTACTGACAAAAATAGGTTATTTAGGGGTTACATATCTGTACACACCCTTAGCCTAATACTTGGTTGCTGCACCTTTGGCAGTGATTACAGCTTCAAGGCGTCTTGGGAAAGAGGCTACGAGCTTGGCACACTTGTTTCGGGACATTTTTGCCCATTCCTCTTGGCATATCCTTGCAAGCTCCACCAGGTTGGATGGGGAGCGTCGGTACACAGCCATTTTCAGCTCTTTCCACAGATGTTCAATTGGATTCAGGTCTGGGCTCTGGCTGGGCCACTCAAGGACATGCACAGACTTTCTCCGAAGCCACTCCTTTGTTCTCTTGGCTGTGTGCTTCGGGTCGTTGTCATGTTGGAAGGTTTCCTCCAGACGTGACGCTTGGTATTCAGGCCAAAAAGTTCAATTTTGGTTTCATCAGACCAGATAATCTTGATTCTCATGGTTTGAGTGTCCTCTAGGTGCCTTTTGGCAAACTCCAAGCGGGCTGTGATGTGCCTTTTACTAAGGAGGGGCTTCCGTCTGGCCACTCTACCATAAAGGCCTGATTGGTGGAGTGCTGCCTGGATGGTTCATCTTCTGAAAGGTTCTCCCATCTCCACAAGGATACGCTGGAGCTCTGTCAGAGTGACCCTCGGGTTCCTGCTCACCTCCCTGGCCAAGGCCCGTCTTCCCTGATTGCTCAGTTTGGCCAGGCGGCCAGGTCTAGGAAGATTCTTGGTGGTTCCAAACTTCTTCCATTTACGAATGATGGTGCCAATGTGCTCTTTGGGACCTGTAAAGCTGCAGAGATTTTTCTGTACCCTTCTCCAGATCTATGCCTTGACACAATCCTGTTTCTGAGGTCTGCAGATAATTCCTTTGACCCCGTGGCTTGGAGTTTGCTCTGACATGCACTGTCAACTGTGGGACCTTATATAGGCAGGTGTTGGCAATCCCCAATCATGTCCAATCAATTGAATTTATCACAGGTGGACTCCAATTAAGTTGTAGAAACATCTCAAGCAGTATCAGTGGAAACAAAATGCACCTCAGCTCACTTTTGGGTGTCATATCAAAGGGTGTGCACACTTGTGTACATATGATATTTTACATTTTGATTTTTAATAAATTAGCACAAATGTCTAAACCTGTTTTCACTTTGTCATTATGGGTTATTTTGTGTAGAATTTTGAGACAAAAAATGAACTCAATCTATTGTAGAATATGTCTGTAACGTAATAAAATGTGGAGAAGGTGAAAGGAGTGTGCAGACTTTCCGGTTTGACTGTATATGCGGCATTACGCGCGTGGGGTGGAGATTTGACGAAAATGAGGCGTGTCTGCAAGTTGTTTAAGATATGCGTATTCAGAGTTTTCACCTAATAATTTTTTTCCGTGCAATTTTGTTAGAAAAAAAAGGTAGTTTATGTCTAGCGCCGCCAATAGATTATTATGAAAAATACAGCATTCCTTTATTAGGTACATCATCAGCGGTTCGAATCCGGCCGCGCGACCTTTCCTCTCTCGCTCCCCATTCTTCCTGTCTCTCTACACTGGGCTATCCAATAAGGCTGTAAAGCCCTAAAAAATAAACAAATAAATAAATATGACTAAAAGCCATTGTTATCCATCTATAGCTTGGGCCGCAACTGCTATTTATTTCTGAATTTAAAGTGTGTATACATTTTTTAGGGTCAATTGACCTGTCTAATGAATGAACCACGACCTCAGCCTACCCTTCTAAGTACCACTAGTCACGCTCAGTCTTACTCTATCCTGTTTACTTTATGCGATCGACCGAAAAAATGAAAGTCATCCCCTTTCGGGTCGTTAGTTTAAGGGACTTGTCCGCGTGGTAATGGGAGTGATCAGCAGGGTAATTAGACGGACCGGGATACGATGGGAATCCACCCTGGTATGAAACGGCGATATAACAAGCACCCTCCACTTTTCGGCTCTCAGGCTCCGCATTATACATTTCCCTGAAGCAAATATGCCAAATGCCACACGGCCCGTCGAAAAGTTCCCAGCCGCGGAGTTCTCACAAATTATGCCCCGTTGATTTTAATGGGATGTATCATTTTAATATTTCATCGCTCCCAAAAAAAAAAAATGCGCTGTACGGTATGTACTCTCCTCTGGAGCATCTCAAACAACCTAAAATACCACTTTCTGAAACTAGGGTGCCATGTCCCACGCGGTGATATCGCAAGCAAGTTCAAAGATTTTTACTCTGAAACAAAGGTAGCCTGTTTTAACACGGTTATCTAAAATGCTCTTAGCCAGCCGTTTCAAGAGGGTTCATTTGGGGATGTTTCTCAATAACAAGTCCGCACAAGTACGGACTTGTGGACTTGTGACGCATGTAGCGTCGAGTGTCCCTACAAAAGGGCACTTTCAGAAACACATTCTTGTGAATCGGGTGACGTCATGTAACGGGCCAAGTTCTGTTCCAAAACCAAGAACACAAAGAAGTGAGGAGGCTCAAAGATCCCGGAAATGTACTTGATCCGCCCCAAATGGCGAGGATGCATCGGATGCAAACGAGTACGCGGACTTAGATATCCCATCATTCATTGCGCGAAGCGATGACATACGACACGGGGGAAGCTTACACTGGACTGTAAGGAAAAGTTGCAGTTGCTGCCTGGTTTGTAGTATAGATCGGTTTGTAGCTATTTTCTAGAGTCTATGGTTTGTATAGCGAAACCACAGTCCAAACGTCAGAAGCACTCATTGCATCTCAAACAGGCTACACAGAGCTCTGAAGCAACGGTGCACAAACTGATATGCGATCCAAACTTGGCTCTCCTGTAAACGAATGTGTAGGTTACATTCCAATGCAATCAGGCCTATATAACGTGGTAGTCGCCAATGTTAATGCTATACTGTATTTGTAAAAATAAATGCTAAAAAATATAAATTATTTAACATTTTTTTACTGTTCACATTTGACTTTCATATGATCGCGTAAAAGCCAACTTTATTTAATCTTGTTTTGGCGCGTTCCTACTGCACTCCAGGAGATGGCACCGATTCACCAAAAAGCTGATAACAGCAGCAGCTGTCCGTGTTACAAAGCTAGCTAGGTTATTACTTGTATATTGCTATTACAACAACATAATACTAACGGCTTTAGCTAATCATCGTGATCCAGTCCTTTTGTGCTTTTGACATACAATCTATATTAAAATATTAACTACATGTGTTCTAAGTTTTCCACTGGGAAATGGATAAAGTACGCTACATCCCAGCAAAAAGAGATGCACTGACGATGAGGCTAACATTAATAACAAATGTTTGGTTTCATCCTACGGTTTTCTGTCTTGCAGCTTTGAGCACTTTCCCCCATATTATGCTTCAATGATAAAGCCTTAAATTGTGTTAATTTCACTATATGCTTTTTGTGATGAATTGCCTGCTAATTTCAGCTATTGTGATGAGATAGTGTACAACTAGGCTAGGCTACGTTTTTAGTTATGTCCCTATGGTGCCGTCTCATCTGCCATCACGAAATGGGATATCCAAGTCCGTTCTCGTCAATGTTACCAGAAGCCTGAATTAATTCCCCTTCCCAAAAAAAATCTTAAAACCCCCCCATCTTCAATTGACTCCAATACAATATTCTCACAATTCGTTCCCCATTCCTCCTTTTAAAATCTACCATTGACTCCTTTTAAATGACACCATTTAAAAAAAACAAACAATCCCCTACATTTAGGGGTTAATCCCCCAGTCTGGCAACTCTGTGTTGGGAGAGGGTGCATCCGATGCACCCTCACTTTCTTGGAACAGAACTTGGCCATTAAATATTACGTCACACAAGTTCACAAGTCCGCAAGTACAGACAAGTACAGACATTGAGAAACACCCTTGGACACTTCAAACGTAAAAACTTTTGTAGTTCCGTGTCGCTGCACATTTCAAAACGTCGCTCTTAATGACAGAAATGTACACAGTCTGAGGAGGACCAGATCTTGGCCTGAAATGGAAACTTAATTTGTGTTCAAAGTTAAAGAAATGCATAAAAAAATTCCCTCTTAATTATAATCAACAACTAAAGTTAACTGAAGTTAACAAAATGAAAAGTTTAATAGTGCATTTTGCTGCACTGAATCCATTTGGATCAGGTTTTATGCTGTCCCTCTCCTCTTCAGATGCTTAGATTAACACTCCCGTATAAATGATGGATTAGAGGATCTGCACACTGTCTGCTCTCAACCCGTGCACAATAAATTATTTGTCTTGTGTCCAATTTCCAAAAACATGTGGGCTGTATCCTTCAACATTTCTAATCTTCGCTTATTATGGAGTTGTTTTTCTGGCACATTGCAGCTGAAAATGAGGATTAAAATAGCCTATAGTTAGCATAAATGCTTTTCCCCTCTTTCAGGCTGAATTTAGTGTTGGCAAATACAAAGGGGTCGCTGCTAAAGGCTCCCTCCAGACGTCTGGAGTCTCTTCTCTTCGTAGTGTTCTTCATTATGGTCCCGTCAGCCTCTGAGAACCTAATTATGCAAAATAAACACAATCGCTTTCATCCGCTGTTTGACTGGTAGTTGGTCTGGGAGAGTAAACCTAGACACGCTGCCGCTGAAAGGAATTGTGGGTAGGGGACGAACTCCCAGTGAGAGTGGCACACTGAGGCGGTTTTATTGTTTGCTGTATCTTTTATTTTGTACCTCTCCATGGTCTGCTGTTTGCCATGCATTCTCTCCTGTGCCGTGTTTACCGTACAGGAGTTGAGCCTGCAACCTCCCCGACGGCAAAAATATAGATATCACTTAAATCAAGATGTGCTTTCACAGAGGGAATTGTGGGAGTTGAAGTCCCTCTGTTTGAGAGTTAAACCTGAAAGGCACTGTGGCACTCCAGGACTGGAGTTTGAGGTCGCAGGTTTATATGAAGAATTCATAGCTCTAAGAAAGAAGTATGTCTGTTTTGTACGCCCTACAGGCAAGGCGTGTTAGGGCTTTGGCAAGCCCTTGCCAGTTGCTGTGGTGTTGTTGTGGTGTTGCTGTGGTGTTGTTGTGGTGTTGCTGTGGTGTTGTTGTTAGTGGGATATACATTCTTGACGTATGAATGGTAGTCTCTTGTTCTGTTTTGTTGTATTTGTATTGTATCGTTTGTTTTTTACATGTATTCATGTATAATTCGACGTGTAACTTTGCTGCCTTCTTGGCCAGGTCGCAATTGTAAAAGAGATTTTTAATCTCAGTTGTTTATCTGGTAAAATAAAGGTTAAATAAAAAATAAAAATAAACATCTGAGGGAGACTTCAGCCATGCAGAGTTTCTACGGTAACGGGGAATGGGGGTTGACTTTATTATTTAAAATATGTTCACAGACCAAATGCAACTGTCCTGAGCCTACGGCTTAATGCTCACTGGATCCATTTGGTGAATATATCCAGATGTTTCCACAGATACTTTATAAATATGCTAACTTTGTTAATAAGGTTGATTATAAAAAAGAGGATTCTTCTATCCAGGGAAGTGAGTCTTTATATTATAGAAAATTTATTATTTTCACATGCCAGAAATGACTAATTACACGTTTGAAAGATTTTACATTAATTTCACAATTATGTGTAACCGCAGGCTAGGTTTAACTTAAATTAATTGTATTATATAAATGTGTCACAAAGTAGCACTGTAAATACAAGTAGACAAAGGGTACAAAACAATAAATGGTGGGCTTCCTGGATGGTGGGTATAATTAATGTGTGTCTCCTTGGCAACATCGTTGCCTGGAGAAGGAGGGTCTCTGTCGGTAGGGCATCCCCTGCACAGTGCCTACAAATCCCAGAAACCTGCAGTGCCTGCTGGTTTAACTCCAAATCCCAGAAGGAAGTGCCTGCAGGCTTAAATCTGGGTTAAAAAATTTTTTTGATTGAAGAGAAGGGTGTTTTCAGAAGGATGTTTTCACACTAGTATAATCACAGTAATAGAGAAAAGGTCATACCAATTTAAACATATATTAAATTCTCTAAATCCTCAAGAGACAGAGAAGTGGTGGACCGCAGGCTCTTTAGCCACTGGAAGGTCTCAGTTTATCTCTCAGTCAGGCAAAGCAAACCGGAGATAATATTTATAGCTTATAGCTTGTGCATACATGCATTTTTCTGGATCTACCTGGTCATGCGTTTTAAGGAGAGAAATTCCTCTGCTCAACAAGATTTACCACTGATTTTTGTAGTTTCCTTGCAACCAGCAGCCAGTTATGCTGGTGGATACTCAGCAAAGCACTTAAGTCCTGAAATTCCCCAAAAACCAAGATATTATTGAACAGTAAGTCAAATCTTAATAGTTTGCTACGTTTTGTTCGGTTGGTGGTGGAGTAACGCACCGCATCTGTATAAAAGTGGCTGCTTTATAAAGTTCAGTCATGGGGAGAGCATTTTGCATTTGGATGTACAGTTCAGTTCCATAATCTCTGTTTCAAAACATTGACATTTTATTTGCGTGGGTTGGTTTTGGGGGGTGGGGGGGGGGGGGGGTCTGCCAAAGTCATACTGTCTGCTGCCATTCATAAGCAATGTGCACTCATGGACTGAATAATTGTTTAAAAATTAATGATAAAAATACTTTAAAGTGAAACATATAGGCAGTGTTTTTGTTGTCCTCAGGTTTGCTCCCTGGCACGTACCAGTGTGACGAACCTCCGCGATTGAGAACGCGCCGATCCAAAACCACAGCTGGTGAAAGACCACAGTCAGATATGATTATGGCAAATGAGGTTTTAATTTCCAGATAAGCTGGGGCTTTGTTTTTTTTGGCGAGCCGTGCTTGGCTGGTGCTCAGTAACGTCATTATGTACACAGATGCCGGCGCACAGTGCAGTTCCTCTTCCTGTTTTTATTAATACGCTCTCGCCCGCAGACCTCGGTCCGGACAGGTTTATCAGCGGCCTCCTGACTTTCTGTTGACGCAGGAATCCAGCGCTGGATCCAATCCCAGAATGCTTTGCTCATTCAAACTGCCTGGCTTGTTGGCTGATCTTAAGGTTTATTTAAATGTGGAGGAGGTAAAGGCCGTGGCTTTGAGGAAATGTAAATTGTAGGCTGTGAAACGGTCTGATAGAGTGAGAGGACTCTGCTGTGAGATATGATAAAAAATGATAAATAAAGATAATTTTCCATGAAATAAGATCTAGCAGCTAGCCATGCCTGTGCGATGTGTGTATACGTTTGTGTGTATGACTGTATATCTGGATGTGTTTTTTTAGTGTATGTGTGTGCGTGTGTATGCATGTGTGTGTAATTGCCTGTTTGTGTTTATTGTAGGTGTGTGTGTGTGTGTGTGTGTGTGTGTTTGTGCGTATGTGTGTGTAAATCCATAGATCTGGTTATTCATCAAGCAATTAGCAGGATATGATGTCATTTGTTCCTGGCCAGCTGTCAGGCTCCCCTGAGCTGCTGTGTGTGTGTGTGTGCGCGTGTGTGTGTGTGTGTGTGTGTGTGTGTGTGTGTGTGTGTGTGTGTGTGTGTGTGTGTGTGTTCATGTCTGAAGGCCTCATGCCGGTTAAGCCTCCATCTTGCACACCATGTCCAATTGTTCACTCTCAGAACCTGGAGCAATTAAAACATCACATCCATTCAACGCAATTAGCAGAGAAAAAGGCTGAGGGAGACAGAAGGGGAGGGGGGAGGGGGGGGGCAGAGGTGGGCAGGTTTGGGGTGGGGGGCGGGGGGGGGGGTTCAGCAGGGCTTCACTGAAGAGCCACAGAAATATCTTCCATCACACTCTTATTTAATCTGTGGGCCCTAAGTACCAGCACGGTGACAGCTTGTCCGTAGCCTCCGTCACCAGAAAACAAACAGTCCCCTCGCCCCCCCTCGCCCCCCCCACCCCCCCACCAGCTGTTCAGCTACTGGAGTTAATGGGGTGCAGGTGCGCAGCACAACACCTGCTGGAAGAGCCTCAGCTGCCAAGAGCATCCTCCCCCAAAACACGCACACACACACACTCAGACACACACACACACTCTCACACACACATCTAATCTCACACGCACACATACACGCACACGCACATACACACACACAAGTGTACACATGCCTACACACACACACGCTGCCTTCTATTCCTGAGGACTTACTGTGTCTGTGTGATTATTCGCATAACTCCAGCTCTTTGATTTAAAAGGGCCATTTAGCAGATTCAAACAAACGCTGTGCTGCATTAATGAGACATACACTTGCACTGCATTGTGTTAACATATTGCTCAGATCAAGTTTTCTCACACCCCATATTTACACTGAAAATACATTGTGTTTTTAATCTTTTACTGGAGAGGCCCGTTAATCTCAGTGACTGGGAAGCTCTGGTCTTAATAAATCACTAAATCACAGTTTTGAGATGATGATTGGAAAAAAAAAGAACCTCTGGATTTTGCAAAACTCAACAAAATTTAAAAATTCATCAGAGTAAACATTAAACCTGTAATTTTTTCCAATAGGGCGGCATGGTGGTGCAGTGTATAGCACTGTCCAGGGTGTATTCCTACCTCTCGCCCAATGCATGCTGGGATAGGCTCCAGCCCCTCCGTGATCCTGACCAGGAATAAGCGGGTTAGATAATGGATGGATGGACTTTCCCCATCAGCACTTGTGTGTTACTTACGTAGGAAGCAAGACATCGGGATGACAAGAAGGACCTGTACATCGTCAGGTCATCTCCACTCGTCTCCTTGCACTAAGTATCATAATGACATCAGTTCTAAAAAATAGAAGTAAAATTTAATTAAAATTGCACAGCCGAAGACCTGTGGTACACCCTGATGTTACCACTCTCCTCTCGCATGACTCAGACTAAGCAGGTTGTTTCTATAAATATTACTGCTTTGCTCCTCAGCCATGCCTGGCCAGTGCACCATGCATAGCCTGCAAATTATGTGAGTAACTTGGCTGTGCCTCCCACCTGAACATGAAACCTGCAACCTCCTGATTGCAAGGCTGGCTCCCGCAGCCTCTCATTCATACTGTGCCTTTTGGGGAAGAGCTAAGATGTCTCGCAGGGATGTGCGAAACCTTTCGCGAAAGTTTTTAAGAATCATGTTGTTATTCCCTCTGAAAATATCCCCCTCCCCCACACTAACACACACTGACACACACTTGACACACACAAACACACACTAACCACACTAACACACTAACCACACAAACACACACTAACACACACACACACACACACACACACACACTGACACACACTAACACACACTGACACACACTGACACACACTAACACACACTGACACACACTAACAAACACTAACCACACTAACACACACTGACACACACTGGTTTTGTTTTTCTTCAAAAATCTCTCTGGTGAAGAATGCATGACATTGGTTGTCATCTCCATTTGTAGTGTACAAAGTACATG
>CM056391.1:5098210-5105710 GCA_029718625.1 Synaphobranchus kaupii
TCAGGCATAGTGCATTTTTGATGAATTTCTGCAAATGCATTATGCTGGTGTGTGTGCATGTGTTTTTGTGCATCTATGTGTGTGTGTGTGTGTGTGTGTGTGTGCCTGTATGCACATGTTGGTGGGGCAGGGGTAATGGTAGCCTGTGTAATGGTTACACAGGGACATTTTCGGACTCTGGCTTTCTGATCATGAGACTGGGCCTCCTGCGGAGTCATTCACAATTAACACTCCTGATCAGACTGAGGCACAATGGAGTGTCTGTACCATTCTTCATGTGACTCTGAGATGAACACAGACTGCTTGATCAATCAGGCAGGAACACCCCCCTCTTTAGAGAAGGAGAGGGGAGATCCCAATTTAACACACACACACCCTGAGGTGATTGCAAATAGCTGGTCCATCTATGTTTCATTGTTGGTTCCAAGGGAATGAGCCAATCTATTGTATGGGTGCCCTAAAGCCATCTACCAATTGGGATCAAAGGGATTTTGACCATAAAAACCCATGTAACTTTACCAACTTTGCTCTGATGGGAAAGACGCAGTCTTACCCTACCAGACGCACCACTGAACCCGGACTGCTCTGATGGGAAAGACAGGAGTCCAAAGTCTCCAGGAGTCCACGCACCTGCTGGGACCTTGGACCAGCTGACGAGCTGACATCACTTACGGAATCGGGACTGGCCTTCCCTTTGTTACGGTTAAGTATTGAAACGCATTTCATTTAGCACTAACATCAATTGATAGGCTAGCATAAAACCTGTGATACCCTGCTGAGGTAATTTTACTGCTGGTTCCTACTGTTGTTTGTATTTTGTTTTGCTATACGCGTTTCAATCAGGAATAGCCAATTTCCCTGACCTTATAGTTTTACACTGTTAAAACTTTATATGTATGAGACTGATAAAAAGAGCTAACCACAAAATATAGTTTAGCATGTCATTAACCCATAACACAAACTAACCTTTGTTAATGGTAGGACTGTTAGCTTTTATTTTTAGCCGTCACATAATTATCATTTCCTCTGATTAAGAATAAGTCATAGAATGTTATATCAATTATACACATATTCATAGTTGTAGCCAATAAAACATATGTCGTGTCTACGTTATTTCACTAAGTTGGGCTCTACTGACGTATAGAATTCAAATTGAGTTTTGAACTTAATTAATTCTGAATAAAAGTGACCAAACCTCACTACACCTGTCAGACAATGATCAAATGTGTCAAACCTGCTCCTTTGGTTAAAATCATGGAGGAGTTCCAAAATTGGAAAAAACCTGATAAGTATCCTTGAGTCTGTCAGTCACTGGTCACCTAGGTAACCTAGCATCACTTTTAATTGTTGGCGTGGCAACCTGCAGTGTTCCATTAGTTGATGATGTACAGTAGCATAAAATGTTCTTAAGTGAAAAGCAGCAGGGTATGTTCTCAGTGAGGGAGAATGCTTTGAATATCTTTGCAGTATTCAAGTGCCTCTTGAAATAATAATATACAATCACAGATAAGAATGTCTCTCTTAGGGCTATTGAACATGTCGTCCAATCAAAGTCTTCATTCTAAAATTGTTATATTGTACATGAAGAGCAGTAGAAACAAAATACTGTGATATTGAACCGATTTTATTCACTTGAGTTTTATTCAGGGCTTTTTTTTAATCCTGAAAGCAAAGGTTGTTGTGCTGCTCATTGCAGGAGGATTTTGGGATCATGAAAACATGTTTTCTCTGCGGGTAACATCCCTTTGTCTCCCTGACATTGAAGCTGAAGCATTCCAATTTGATGGCGTCATCTGAAAATTTGGTGGCCATAACCGAGGACCACACTGTGGTGATGGACTGTTCTGTACCGTGATACAGCGCCAGCGACTCCTGCGGTTAGGGAGCAGAGAGGATGGCGGAAACGCAGGAGCTGGGAGTCTGGTGGCGAGTCTAAAATAATCAGTGTATATCTCTGCTCCGTGTGACGTGAGATCTGGCCTTGTGGAGTTCAGCTGGGCCATGGCAGCCCTGCCGCTGGGTATCGGCTCCTCGTGACTGACTCCCTGTCGCTGGGTATCGGCTCCTCGTGGCTGACTCCCTGCCGCTGGGAATCGGCTCCTCATGGCTGACTCCCTGCCGCTGGGTATCGGCTCCTCACGGCTGACTCCCTGCCGCTGGGTATCGGCTCCTCGTGACTGACTCCCTGCCGCTGGGTATCGGCTCCTCACGGCTGACTCCCTGCCGCTGGGTATCGGCTCCTCGTGACTGACTCCCTGCCGCTGGGTATCGGCTGCTCACGGCTGACTCCCTGCCGCTGGGTATCGGCTCCTCACGGCTGACTCCCTGGGACACTGGTGTTTTTATGCATTTCATGTGCATAAGTCTCTCTGGATAAGTGCGTCTAATAAATAACCGAATGTAAATGTAATGTAAAAATGAGATCGCAGGAAGAGAGGGGTTGTATTACAGATAGAGAGGGATGAGGAGATGGAAAAAGAGAGGGAATAACGGTTCATAGTGAGTCTCATGGTGTGTAAGGGTATAGTTTTACAGCGAGACATCGCTGAATAAACAAGGTCACAGTACAGTCCAGGTTGATGGGACTGTATTCAGGATTAGCATTCTAGCCCCTGTCTGAGTGACTTGTATTAGTGCTTATTAAGTGATGTTGCACATATCCCTGCTTGCATAGGAATGCTGTTCGCCCCGGTCTGGCTCTTGCTTATGTAACTCATGTGGATGCACTCATGTCCATCTCATTGTAACTTGGTCAGGAATGGGGAGGGGGTGGGGGGGTGGGTTCTGCTGAAAGAACGCTGTGGAATGTAATAGGGGCTTATTTAAGTAAATATTTCATTTTAGAGAGGGAAATTTAGACACACATACACACATTGCATTTGAAGGTTCTTGTAGCATTTTTCCCTGTGAAAATAAAATACCTGCCAAAACATAATTTTGTGTACATTACATGCTCGATTCTCCATTGCATTCTCCTGCAAGCACGAGTGTCAGACTCCAGTCTTAGAGCTGCAGTGGGGTTTTGTTGTTGTTATTGTTGTGTTTCAGTATTTCTTGCTTAACCTAAGTCACTGATTGGCTGCAGAGTCCACCCACCTTGTTTCCAAGTTCTACACTGGTTCCTGACCGAAGGAAACCACAAAGACCAGCAGACACTGCGGCCCTCCAGCAGTTTTAGATAATGATCTCCTAGCATTTTTTCACCTACCATACACAAACAATAGCTAACCCTTTAAGGTGTAAGATCATAAACATGTGATTGGAATGTTCTTAACTGAATCACTGCTGGCAATTGAAACCCAACAAAGAGTTCTAGAACACTGACTTTAGAATTTTGAAAGAGAAAAAAAAAAAACCTATTCTTCAAAGGGTTAAAAAAAAAAAAAAAAAACCTGCCTCGAAAACACAGAGCACAGCGGAGAAAGTGATTGGTGTCGCCCCCCCCCTCTCACAAGTCTGGCTCCCTCCGAGAATGCAGGTGGCATGGGCGCCATGCCTGTCTCTGCCCGTCAATCAGCGTTTACCTCGCCCCTGCGTAGACGAGCTGGCCCAGCCCACCGCATTCCAGCCCTGGTTCTGGTGGGGCACGCGGGTCTGCTGGTTCTAATTGTTACTTGACGTTTAATTGATCGATTAAAGCAGCTTGACTGCACAGTTAACTCGCATCACCTGGTCTTTTGGGTCCGAACTGATCGCTGCTTTAAAGGTGAAAACGAGAACCAGCAGAGCCCTGTGGCCCTCCAGGACCAGGGTTGGGGACCCCAGTAGACCCTGTGGCTCTCCAGGACCAGGGTTGGGGACCCCAGCAGACCCTGTGGCTCTCCAGGACCAGGGTTGGGGACCCCAGCAGAGCCCTGTGGCTCTCCAGGACCAGGGTTGGGGACCCCAGCAGACCCTGTGGCTCTCCAGGACCAGGGTTGGGGACCCCAGCAGAGCCCTGTGGCTCTCCAGGACCAGGATTGAGGGACCCCAGAACTCGTCAATTTCATCGGGGGGTGGGGGGCGGTGTGACCGCTGCTATTAGACCGCGACGTATCTGGAGACTGATTGGCCAAGTTTCGTTTGCCAGGAAAACTGGCCCCTGCTCTGATTGAGCCACAGCTGGTGTTGAGCGGTAAATATACCTGCCAGAATATCGGCGCAGTGGAACACGGCAGGTTACGCACGTTTTACACGCATTCCCTTCACGGTGACCTCCCGCCATGGAGGACAATCTGTCCTTCACACACAGGTGAGAAAGGAGGTGGAGAGGGAGGGAGTTCTGCGTTCACTGACAGGGTCTCCGAGTGCACTACTGTCAATCCATCTGTAATAGAGTCCTAGAGGTTGGAGAAGGCGGTTTGTTTCCCACAATGCAACAGACTACTTTTTTTTTTTTTTCCTTAACGATGACATTTATTAGCCAATCGATGTATGGCCTGGATCCGTCCACCGGTCTGCGTTTACTTGCCAGTCCTGCCTTCACCTTTCACTCAAAGGGTGCTCTGCCCCCCAGCTTCAGCTCACGGAATTGCAGTCAATGTCCTCTCTGTCAGATGGACCAAAAACTCAAAGCCGAATGTTACAGGAAAATATATTTAAATTGTTAAGGAGCAATACGTATGTAATAATGGAGCATAGCCAGTGTAGTCAGATTGAAGGTATTGCGGTTGGGTGTTTAGCTATTGTTTGTGTATGGTAGGTGAAAAAATGCTAAGAGATCATTATCTCAAACTGCTGGAGGGCCGCAGTGTCTGCTGGTCTTTGTGGTTTCCTTCGGTCAGGAACCAGTGTAGAACTTGGAAACAAGGTGGGTGGACTCTGCAGCCAATCAGTGACTTAGGTTACGCAAGAAATACTGAAACACAACAATAACAACAACAAACCCCCACTGCAGCTCTAAGACTGGAGTCTGACACTCGTGCTTGCAGGAATGTAACAATGGAGAATCGAGCATGTAATGTACACAAAATTATGTTTTGGCAGGTATTTTATTTTCACAGGGAAAAATGCTACAAGAACCTTCAAATGCAATGTGTGTACGTGTGTCTAAATTTCCCTCTCTAAAATGAAATATTTACTTAAAGGTTGTATCAGCGATTTTGGGTGGAAACATAAATGATCACATTCATCTGATTTTTCCTCACGATCCGCTAGCTGCCCGCCCCATAAGCAGGCCGTCAAAAAACCGCGTCTCTGTAGGCAGCCTATGCTCCGAGATCGTACACAAAAACAAATGGTACTACCAACCACTCAAAACCAAAATAAACAGTATTCCAACCAATCACAATGATCTGCACAAACGCTAATACTCTTATCTCGCTGAAATCTTGACGGATTTACAAACGGTTTGGTTTCTTACAAACGTTATTAACGTGGTTATAATTCTGGATGCTTGAACACTATTTTTTAAAACATAACATAATTATTCATAAGTATGTTTGTTTGGGATTTCGCTTCAGAAGTGACGTCACCCAAAATCGCTGATACAACCTTTAAGCTTATTAGCTTATAACTATGTTATGTATTTATGAAGAAGATCATATTGAAGCTGTAGCTATCACTAAACATGGCGACAACACCAACACAGCATTACCTTTACTGCTGCTACATACTGTGTATACATGTGTTATATCTGTGTTATTACTACTGTTATACCTGTGCTATTACCCCTGTTATCTGTGGTATTAGCTGTAGCAATGGAAAAGCAAGGTCTAATAAAGATAATAACATACTTAATAAAGCCGTAATAAATGATTGTTATACACTTACATCTCCAGTCTCGAGAGGTCTGCAGTGGAAGCAGGCCAAGCCGCCTTATTGGTCAGTACTGTACTGAGATGTTCTTATTGGTCAGTGTTGTACTAAGCTGTCCTTATTGGTCAGTGCTGTACTGAGCTGTCTTTATTGGTCAGTGTTGTACTGAGCTGTCCTTATTGGTCAGTGTTGTACTGAGCTGTCCTTATTGGTCAGAACTGTAAAGATCTGAGAGAATATCCCTCCTCTTTCTGACTGAGGTACCTTGAGGGGCATCGCTATTGATCAGCAGTGTGACATTCTGACCGGTTTCTCTGCATTTCTCTGACTGAGAGATGGCGTTGTGATGTCCTTATTGGACAGCGCATCCCACCTCTTTCAGCTAACCGCTAAAAGGTATTCTGGGAATTTCACCAACTCAGCCCCCAGCCCCCCCCCCCCCCCCCCCCCCCCCCCACACACACACACACACACACACACACTCACACACACACACACACACACACACACACACTCACACACACACACACACACACACACACACACACACACACACACACACGCACACACACACTCACACACACACACGCACACACACACGCACACACACACTCACACACACACACACACACGTGTCCTGTGCAGGGCAGTCCCACCGGACGCCTGTATCGCAACAACATTTTCTCTTTTCCTGTCAGGACGCCGACAATGAGCTCCGACAAAGAGAGGAACAAAAAAAAAAAAAAAAAAAAAAACAACAAAACCAAAACTAAAAATATATATATTTTTAAAAGCGCGGCTCTTGCCCCAGTAGCAGCTCTCGTTTTGTGCTGAGTGTGCGGGTTGTCAGGGAAACGGAAGTGGCTGCACGCTCGGCGGTCTCTGCCTCTGACACCGCTCCTCCTGACCTCCTCGAAAAGGAGGAGGTGCCCCCCCCATCACTCAATCTCTGTCTCTCAGACTCCCTTATCAACTGGAATATACAACCAATATATTGATAAAAATATATATGAATAAAATATACTATCAATATAATATACAAATTTCTGCCCCTATCAGATATTGATTGATTATATTTATTCTCCACAAGCGTTGTTGTACCATCACAAGAGAATGCCTTGGTGCAGTTGATAGCTGGAAGGAATGTTCAGAAATATAAGCAAATGCCACTGGACCCCCCCCCCCCCCCCCCTGAGAGGAATTCAGTATTTCGTGATTTTCAGTAATTCGTAAAAATCTGGAGAAATCACACTCCTGGAAAATAGCAGTCAGCATGGTGCTAAGAAAGCAACCTTTCCTCTGTTGACCTCCTTCCTAACACAGCATACACAGAGTGTGTGGATGTCCTGTTTATTCAGCACATATCTCTGTGATGAAGAGGGACATGATCGGTGATTCCGAATTTTGTCTAACAAAGGGAAAACTAAATAGTTTATTTTGAACCCTGCTGCCAATATTCCCAAATCTGATGTTGTGTTTCTGAGCTTTGAATGCTTCAGCTCTGCTTATTTCAGGCTAGTCCCAGTGAAGTAATCCAGGTAAGGCACCTCGGACTGTCCTGGCTGTGAACACCTATTGGTCCTCTTTCATTGGCTGGGATGAAGTGTGTTTGGCGGTATTTCGTGCACCGCTGTGATGTTTGTCAACTGAGGGCAACATGGAGAGGGGTTGTAGCGGCGGGATGGGAATGCGTTGGCGGTAATCACTGCAGCGGCGGGATGGGAATCACTGCCTTTTCCTTCACAACCTGCCTTTCCATAATTC
>CM056391.1:5110710-5252263 GCA_029718625.1 Synaphobranchus kaupii
CTGCGCTTCCATGTTTTCTGTGGTTTTGGAAGACTTTTTCTTTAACGTTTTGGTGGCTTGAGGGGTGGAAAAAAAAAAAAAAAAACACCACAAGGAAGGAATCTCCCCATTCTCCTTCCAGCCAATGAGCTACTGTTACGGCCTTTTTTCCAGGCATTACCCTGTGCGTGACCTTCCTGGCCCGTAATGGCTGAATTGGAGGCGGGCACGGTGCCCGCAGTTTGCCAGGGGGGCGGAGAATCGGGTTCGCTGAGCAATCCTGGACTCAGGGAGCAGAGGGGGGAGGGGCAGCCGCTGCCTGGGAGATTCCAGCGGTGGTTTCTCATTGGACGTGAAGGGAGGGGGGCGGAGCCAGCATTCTTTGCTTGATGTAATTTGCAGATGCCTACAGGCTTCCCTTATGGAACATGTCACAGCTGTAGATCATTTATGGATTAAAATTTTTATTTTTGTAAATATGAAAGTTGATAAATATATCTCACAGCAATGTACTTAAAAAAAAAACTTAAAAAAAACAATGCAGTAATATCTGGAAGTGGCGGTAATTTGCATATTTGGCCGTGTATTTTTGCAATGTTCACCAGTGTGGATGTCACTCATTTAAGATAAATGTGCATAAAAGTATGATAAATCTGTAAAGTAGCGAGGGCCAGCTTGCTGTCAGAACACAGGATTACGTGTTTCTGTCTCTCCCTCTTGATTGCTAACACTTCACAGTAAAATTTTCGGTGTTAATTAAACTGTAACAGAGTACATATGAGTCCAACAAGACTGTAAGAGTTGATTTAACACTGAACATGTCAGGTGTGAATGTGTGAGTGTTTCAGTATTGAGACAGGAAGAGAGAGCGCTCTCTCGCATGGGTTAGGAGTGCGTTGTATGTGGGTGTTTCAGTATTGAGACAGGAAGAGAGAGCGCTCTCTCGCATGGGTTAGGAGTGCGTTGTATGTGGGTGTTTCAGTATTGAGACAGGAAGAGAGAGCGTAATCTCATGGGTTAGGAGTGCGTTGTATGTGGGTGTTTCAGTATTGAGACAGGAAGAGAGAGCGTAATCTCATGGGTTAGGAGTGCGTTGTATGTGGGTGTTTCAGTATTGAGACAGGAAGAGAGAGCGTAATCTCATGGGTTAGGAGTGCGTTGTATGTGGGTGTTTCAGTATTGAGACAGGAAGAGAGAGCGCTCTCTCGCATGGGTTAGGAGTGCGTTGTATGTGGGTGTTTCAGTATTGAGACAGGAAGAGAGAGCGCTCTCTCGCATGGGTTAGGAGTGCGTTGTATGTGGGTGTTTCAGTATTGAGACAGGAAGAGAGAGCGTAATCTCATGGGTTAGGAGTGCGTTGTATGTGAGTGTTTCAGTATTGAGACAGGAAGAGAGAGCGCTCTCTCGCATGGGTTAGGAGTGCGTTGTATGTGGGTGTTTCAGTATTGAGACAGGAAGAGAGAGCGCTCTCTCGCATGGGTTAGGAGTGCGTTGTATGTGGGTGTTTCAGTATTGAGACAGGAAGAGAGAGCGCTCTCTCGCATGGGTTAGGAGTGCGTTGTATGTGGGTGTTTCAGTATTGAGACAGGAAGAGAGAGCGCTCTCTCGCATGGGTTAGGAGTGCGTTGTATGTGGGTGTTTCAGTATTGAGACAGGAAGAGAGAGCGCTCTCTCGCATGGGTTAGGAGTGCGTTGTATGTGGGTGTTTCAGTATTGAGACAGGAAGAGAGAGCGCTCTCTCGCATGGGTTAGGAGTGCGTTGTATGTGGGTGTTTCAGTATTGAGACAGGAAGAGAGAGCGCTCTCTCGCATGGGTTAGGAGTGCGTTGTATGTGAGTGTTTCAGTATTGAGACAGGAAGAGAGAGCGCTCTCTCGCATGGGTTAGGAGTGCGTTGTATGTGGGTGTTTCAGTATTGAGACAGGAAGAGAGAGCGCTCTCTCGCATGGGTTAGGAGTGCGTTGTATGTGGGTGTTTCAGTATTGAGACAGGAAGAGAGAGCGCTCTCTCGCATGGGTTAGGTGTGCGTTGTATGTGAGTGTTTCAGTATTGAGACAGGAAGAGAGAGCGCTCTCTCGCATGGGTTAGGAGTGCGTTGTATGTGGGTGTTTCAGTATTGAGACAGGAAGAGAGAGCGCTCTCTCGCATGGGTTAGGAGTGCGTTGTATGTGGGTGTTTCAGTATTGAGACAGGAAGAGAGAGCGCTCTCTCGCATGGGTTAGGAGTGCGTTGTATGTGGGTGTTTCAGTATTGAGACAGGAAGAGAGAGCGCTCTCTCGCATGGGTTAGGAGTGCGTTGTATGTGGGTGTTTCAGTATTGAGACAGGAAGAGAGAGCGCTCTCTTGCATGGGTTAGGAGTGCGTTGTATGTGGGTGTTTCAGTATTGAGACAGGAAGAGAGAGCGCTCTCTCGCATGGGTTAGGAGTGCGTTGTATGTGGGTGTTTCAGTATTGAGACAGGAAGAGAGAGCGCTCTCTCGCATGGGTTAGGAGTGCGTTGTATGTGAGTGTTTCAGTATTGAGACAGGAAGAGAGAGCGCTCTCTCGCATGGGTTAGGAGTGCGTTGTATGTGGGTGTTTCAGTATTGAGACAGGAAGAGAGAGCGCTCTCTCGCATGGGTTAGGAGTGCGTTGTATGTGAGTGTTTCAGTATTGAGACAGGAAGAGAGAGCGCTCTCTCGCATGGGTTAGGAGTGCGTTGTATGTGAGTGTTTCAGTATTGAGACAGGAAGAGAGAGCGTAATCTCATGGGTTAGGAGTGCGTTGTATGTGAGTGTTTCAGTATTGAGACAGGAAGAGAGAGCGCTCTCTCGCATGGGTTAGGAGTGTATAGTAAACTCTCTCCTTCTTCACGCCTGAGTTACTTGTATGCCGGTACATATCACTTTAATTCTGTTCACATTCTCATAAATACTGCAACGGAGAACAGCAAATCCCCGCTGCTGCTGAAAGGGGATTTTCACTGCATGAAATGCACTCTTCCGCGCATTCGCCGTGACGCGTCAAGCCAATGTTGCGGTCAGTCAGGGGCTGTGTTCCGAATCAATGCCCTTCCATACTATTGAGTATGCTTTGTTGAGTACACTGGATGAGAAATATGTTAAGCAGGCGAAATGCTCCGTAAATGTAGTGTTCTTAAAATCCATACCCGATGCACTTTATACTTATTTCCGGATTTTTGCTGATAATAGTATGGAGGATATATTTTCGCATACTGCATGCCAGGCCAGTCGGGGGGGTTGGGGTGTGTGTGTGTGTGTGTGTGTGTGGAGGAGGCAGAGACTTAAAAAAAGCTAACCAATGGGGTTTCATTCAGCCTGCCACCGCACCCCCCCCCCCCCCCCACCCCCCTTGCCTGCCATTGTTTCGGATTACACGCAGGACAAAGTCGCGATTGTTCTGATTCTTTCATTCACGCTCTGCCGCCATTAATCAAGCGACTCACCCCAAACCGCCCCCCCCCCCCCACAACCCCCCCCCCCCCCCAGGAATCTTCATGTTCTTCCCTGGAGAAAATAGAGCAGCGAGCCTGTCGGTATCACTGTCGGTATCTGAAACCTTTTACTCGAACGCAACTGTGCGACAGGCCAGCTTTTGTAATAATAAACCCCCCTGTACCAAACATGAATTTCACTGTTCCATAAACAATAAGACCCTTCTTGCCGCCTTCCTCTGTTACCGTATTAACGGTCGCGCTTTGTAACCGCCAGTGTCGGGGAGACCAAATTTGAGCAACAGAAAATTTAACTAAAATTTTTAAATCGCACTCAGTTAAAAAGCAACGGGTTTGTAGCAAGTCTTGTGGCAGATGTGAGTGGTTCAGGCCCGAGCCGTTGGTCATCCTGAACAGAGCGAAGCACGTGACGATGTGTGACATGGTGATGAAGGTAAATGGAAATGTGAGGTAAGGCGTTGGGGTGGGATATATACCAAAAGGGAATTTTTCTTTGGGCGGACATTATGAGTACCACCCAATACAACATGATAATCTTGAGGGGGGGGCGGGGGGGCTATTTGATGCTTCCCGTAGACCGCCCCCCCCCCCCCCCCCCACGGGATCTACGCCCATGATGTGATGATGAGCTTGTGTGCAGTGTTGGGGGAATTTGCACAGGCCGAAAGTGTCGGTTAAATCCAAACCGCTTTGTGATGCCCAGCCTCAAAAATCACTCCCGATTCCCTCCCGACAACCAACCCCCCAACAACACAATGGTGCCCCCACAATGACAATACCCAGAGCAGCTGGGCATGCCCCCCCCCCCCCCCCCCCCATGTCCCGCCCTCCCCACCACTACCCTCCAGACTAAAACAGTCTGTCCCGTATGCCATCTCCATAACTACAGAACACGATGTTCCAGAAGAGGAGTAATTTATATGGTGCAACTGGCACCGCCCCCCCTCCCCCCCCCCACCCCCCCTCTCCCCAGACAGACCCTGGGCACAACCGTAATAATAGCCCCTCACAGCGGCACAGCCGTAATAATAGCCCCTCACAGCGGCACAGCCGCCTGGGGTTTCAAAGCCGGATCAGGGGGAACAAGAGGAGAGAGAGAGAGAGAGAGAGAGAGAGAGAGAGAGAGAGAGAGAGAAAGAAGGAGAGGGAGAGAGTGAGAGAGAGTGAGAGAGAGGGAGGGAGGGAGATAGTGAGAGTTGGAGAGCGAGAGAGGAGAGAGAGTGAGATAGAAAAAGAGATGGAGATAGAGGAAGAGAGAGAGAGAGAGAGATTACTCTCTTACTCTGTAAGAGTCCCTATTTGACCGGTATAGACACTCCAGTGAGCTGGACAAGCGGCATTCCGTAGCATTACATTACAGGCATTTAGCAGATGCTCTTATCCAGAGCGACTTACACAACTTACAGCTGGATATGCTTATATAGCTACTGAAGCGATTCAGGTTAAGTACCTTGCTCAAGGGTACAACGGCAGTGTCCTACCAGAAATCGAACCTGCAACCTTTGATGTATATAACGTTTGCTAGCTGGCTAGTTAGCTAGCTAGATAATGTTACATGTGTGGCTGGCTAGTTAGCTAGCTAGATAACGTTACATGCGTGGCTGGCTAGTTAGCTAGCTAGATAACGTTACATGCGTGGCTGGCTAGTTAGCTAGCTAGATAACGTTACATGCGTGGCTGGCTAGTTAGCTAGCTAGATAACGTTACATGCGTGGCTGGCTAGTTAGCTAGCTAGATAACGTTACATGCGTGGCTGGCTAGTTAGCTAGCTAGATAACGTTACATGCGTGGCTGGCTAGTTAGCTAGCTAGATAACGTTACATGTGTGGCTGGCTAGTTAGCTAGCTAGATAACGTTACATGCGTGGCTGGCTAGTTAGCTAGCTAGATAACGTTACATGCGTGGCTGGCTAGTTAGCTAGCTAGATAACGTTACATGTGTGGCTGGCTAGTTAGCTAGCTAGATAACGTTACATGTGTGGCTGGCTAGTTAGCTAGCTAGATAACGTTACATGTGTGGCTGGCTAGTTAGCTAGCTAGATAACGTTACATGCGTGGCTGGCTAGTTAGCTAGCTAGATAACGTTACATGCGTGGCTGGCTAGTTAGCTAGCTAGATAACGTTACATGTGTGGCTGGCTGTCCTCCATTGCTGAGTGCGTATGTGCCCCGCTATGCTATTTTGCCTGGCACGGCTAGCCCAGCTGGCTGCGTCACATGACGTACACAGTACACAGTAGTCTGCACAAGGTGTAACGGTTAGCCACGTGGCGGGAATGGGGCCGCTTTGAGAGATGTGAGACGGGCATGCCCGCTCCCCTCTC
Source organism: Synaphobranchus kaupii (assembly GCA_029718625.1). NCBI lineage: Eukaryota > Metazoa > Chordata > Actinopteri > Anguilliformes > Synaphobranchidae > Synaphobranchus > Synaphobranchus kaupii. The sequence continues at coordinate 5,116,465 of CM056391.1, forward strand.
CTCCCTGCCTGTCTGTGGCGATGGGACAGGACAACAGCGGCCTACTCTGAAAAACTAATCGCCCCGCCGTGTGCTATCAGGGGCATTACGACTACAATCCCTGATCTAGGTTCAGTTTAGCCCTTGTAGCTCGTAATGGCTAAGGTTGGGATGTGGACAGGGGGAAACTGATCCTAGATCTGCTCTCCTGCTCTGAAATTTTTTTATGACTACGGGGTCCTGGATTCGAGATCAGTGTCCCCCTCCATATCCTCACCTTCATACATTATGAGTTAAAAGGCACGACTGATCTGAGATCAGCTCTGATCCCCCCCCCCCCCCCCCATGAGAAGCAGTGATTCCCCTGCAGTCGATACGGAGTTGGACAGCGCCGCTGTCCTTAAGTTGGCGGTCTCACCTCGGCGTCTCGCTGTGGAAAATGACGGCTCCGGCACGTACATGTCCCTGACGACCTTGTGAAATCGCATTATGTGTCACGTGCCGGAGAGCTCCTGGCGGTTCTCAGCGTCTGGACACTTTTATTAGCGCTCTCGTCATTTAAATGGTGCTGACTCAGCGCGGGGTGTGTTAGCCCCGCCGTTTGGAATCTCATTATTACTCAAAGGCTCGGCTCCACTCCGCTGAAGTGGACAGTATTTATGATGGGATTCTGGCCTAAGTTAAGTACACATTGTTTGTCCTGATGTGTTGTCCTCCAACTTGTTACAGCAAAACATGTTTTCAAATCTAAATTGTAAATTAAAAAAAATTAAAAATGTAATGTCTGTGATTATGGCCTTTTTTGTCATTTTTTTTCTTTTTTCTTTTTCTGTCTATTTTAGAATCGGTTATAATTTTAATACCCTACAGGCCACTCTACTGTTGGGATCCCTGGTTACTGAGTTATGGATATTCGGACGAGAAACATGGGTAACGTGACATCATGGTAACCGGAGTTCAACTGTGCTCTTCGGAATACTGAAAATTCAGGTGAGGGGTGGGGGGGTGGTAGGGGGGTTGGGTTGAATCCACCGCAGTGAATCAGCTGTAGGTTGGTTCTCTGTAAACAATGCAGTTTTTGTACAGGTGTTCCAGGGGAAATATGAACTGAAATAACCTCAACCCCTCCCCCCCCCCCCCCCCCACACACATACACACACTTCAATTGCGTAAAGTAAAGTTAGAGAACTGCTTTTTTGTGTGTGTTTGGGGCGGGGGGTTGGGGTTATTTCAGTTCATATTTCCCCTGGAACACCTGTACAAAAACCCTTCTCACATCTCTCAAAGGGGCCCCATTCCCGGTGGTTGCGGGCAGATTTAGAGTTTGTGTCAAATTTGATTGACATCGGCTGGATCGATGCTACAGATTTACATTGTTAGATTTACATTGTTTGGCAGAGCGACTTAATGAAAGTGCTTTGAAATTCACTGTGGCAAGCTGTGCACTCATGTACTAGCAGGTCAAACAAACGTGAAACAAGTAACTACAGTCCACACAATTAATGCTGAGATCTTTTGATTTATTAGTTGTTTTTTTCTTAAAGTTAACCAGAGTTGGGTAAGTAAGGGTTAGGAAACTTTAGATTTTACTGTGGGTAAGTGCAGGGGTAAATTAGTAATAAGGTATACTTTGAGGGTACGTGCAGGGGTAAATTAGTGCTAAGGTATACTCTGAGGGTAAGTGCAGGGGTAAATTAGTGCTAAGGTATACTCTGAGGGTAAGTGCAGGGGTAAATTAGTGCTAAGGTATACTCTGAGGGTAAGTGCAGGGGTAAATTAGTGCTAAGGTATACTCTGATGGTAAGTGGAGGGGTAAATTAGTACTAAGGTATACTCTGAAGATGTTGATTTTCAGTTGGAAAGTGGCAGCAGTATTTAGTTGTCAGTATGCACTTATATATTTATATTTATTTATATATTTGAAAAAGGGCTCCGCTAAATAGCAATGACAGCTGTGCTTGGTTTGTGGAGTTTCTTTCAGAGGGGGTCAGCCAGGTGTGGTTCCCAGGTGAGCAGGGTGATGTCCAGGTGTGCAGGGTGGTGCCCAGGTGAGCAGGGTGGTGCCCAGGTGAGCAGGGTGGTGTCCAGGTGAGCAGGGTGATGTCCAGGTGAGCAGGTGAGCAGGGTGGTGTCCAGGTGAGCAGGGTGATGTCCAGGTGAGCAGGTGAGCAGGGTGGTGCCCAGGTGAGCAGGGTGATGTCCAGGTGAGCAGGTGAGCAGGGTGGTGCCCAGGTGAGCAGGGTGGTGTCCAGGTGAGCAGGGTGGTGCCCCGGTGAGCAGGGTGGTGCCCAGGTGAGCAGGGTGGTGCCCAGGTGAGCAGGGTGATGTCCAGGTGAGCAGGGTAGTGCCCAGGTGAGTAGGGTGGTGCCCAGGTGAGCAGGGTGGTGTCCAGGTGAGCAGGGTGGTGCCCAGGTGAGCAGGGTGGTGCCCAGGTGAGTAGGGTGGTGTCCAGGTGAGCAGGGTGGTGTCCAGGTGAGCAGGGTGGTTCCCAGGTGAGTAGGGTGGTGCCCAGGTGAGCAGGGTGGTGCCCAGGTGAGTAGGGTGGTGCCCAGGTGAGCAGGGTGGTGTCCAGGTGAGCAGGGTGGTGCCCAAGTGTGATGCCCAGGTGTGTGAAGTTCTAATGGTTTAGGTTTCCTCCAGACTCTTCTGTTGCATCCTAATGCCTTGTTTCAGACTTACGGATACCATCAGAGACTTAGGCCTGTATCTATAAAGCACATCAGAGTAAGAGAACTGATCTAGGATCAAGTTTCACCTGCCCCTAATTTAACCTTATCTATTATGAGCTGAAAGATCTGAAAAAAATCTGATCCAAGATCAGTATCTGTATTCAGCTAGATCAGTATCAGCGTCCTATCTGGGATCGAGGATAGTTTTAGCCTTTTAGCTCATAATGAACATGGTTTGGATGTGGCCAGGGGGAAACCTGATCTTCGATCAACCCTCCTACTCTGAGGTACTTTATGATTACAGAACGTGGTTAATTTGTGGACAAGGTGCAACTTTGCATTAAGTTGCATCTTTAGCTGTGTAGTTATTGTAACTACTGTGCCTTTTGAAACAGCTGCTCCTTTACCCGCCACAGACTGCAGCCAAGAGCAGTGTCGGAGGAAGACTTTTCATACGCGGCTTTGACATGCAGTCTTATGAGCGCCCTTATTGGCCAACGGAGGTCACCCAAAGCACCCTGTCTGACCAATCCCTCCTGTAGCCTGGGCAATGCAGGCACCAATTATGCGCGGCCCTGTGGGGCTACCGGCCACAGTCAGGAGTGGCACGGTCTTCTGGGATATCTAGCGCTTATTGCAGCCATCACTTGTAGTTCTTAGATTACCCCCCCCCCCCCTTGAGAACATGTCGTCGCAATTGGTGCTTTTTCTTTGTCTAATGTCTGCCGATTTCTTAAGTTAAAAGTGTCATTTGGACAATATTTTTATATTTTGTGGACCAATCCATTAGTTTGTGGCACTTCCTAGTCACTGCATGTCACTAGTATCTCGGTACCCGGCCCAGACTTAATGACCTTATAAGGGTCCACCCTGCCACCCACAACTGAAATGGGCGTCATCAAATTGTAAAATGCACTATGGTCCTTTTATGGTCTAAAAAAACATGGTGGCCTGTTCATAAACTTTCTCTTATTCCACCTAAACAGTCCACTAAAATATGTTTCTGACAATATTTGAGGTGATAAATAGGCCATGCAGTTGCTGAATCTTGATTCATATTTGATCTGCGACACCTAGTTTGACAGTTTGATCTGAGTTTTGTGAGCCAAGTTCAAAGCCAAATTCATTTTGATAAAGAATATGTTGTGCAAATGAAGACGGACACCCCTATCTGTGTTAATCAGGGAGAATCCACTGTGAGGTTTGGGATACGAAGAGCCACGGTCCACCCCCCAGTACAGATGCTAATTGTTTTACCATATAGAGAGAGATTCAAACTTTCAGCCACTTGGAAATGTTGGCCCCACTGGCAAGGTTAATTAAGTGCCAAGTGAAGAGTTTAAAAATGGGACGGTATGATTGCTCTCTCCTCAATCAACATCCCATGTACAATTTGAGCTGTTCTGTTTCTCATTCTCTCTGAGAGCTTCATTAACAGACTTTGACACCTCAGTAAAATCTTAATTCAGAGCTTTAATCTATTCTGTAGTATAGCCCATTGACCATTTAAGGGGTACTCCAAGCTGTACATAGAGGTTTACAAGACATGCAGTGAGAGTTTTATGACCCCTCCCCTATATATATCAAACAGTTTTTTGTTTGCTTTAGCCTTCTTCAGAGCATCCTTTGCTGGGATATGATCCGCTTGGACGATGTTTTCATTCCCCTTTGTCTTACGGAAGTCTCTCTTCTCATTCAGGATACTAAAAGGTAGAACGTTGAATACTTTCAGCACGTGTATGTATTGCAGCATGAAATAACCCTCATTATTGCAGTTTACAGACATCTATTTTTTTGTCTCGGATGTTAACTGCACAATAGAATCACTCTTCTGTATTTGGCCATGCTATACAAGGCATAGATCTTGTTGCAATTGCAATCCCGGAATTTTAACAAGATGTCAATTGTTCTTAATTAGGTGTTTGTCATATTTAGAGGGATTATTTACCCTCTTAAGCCACATTATGTTAGCAATAGCTATGCATGTCATGAATAATAAAAGTACAATATTCTCATTGTGCTATATTGCAAATAATTACAAAAAGAAAAATTTTTTTAACTGACCAAATTTATTTTATTTTATTAAATAAAATTAAAGACTGAGGTGAATCAATAGGCTCCTAATTGGTGAAATTGTGCATATATGGCCACTAAAACGAACCATTTGATAAATAATGAAAAAAAGACAAAGAAAATTATAACGAGCCAAACTTGCAGTGTTAATACATTTAAGAAAAACTTGATGAGGGAACTTAAAACTCACGTTTTCAACTACCTAATTAATTAGGAGCCAATTGATTCACCCCAGTCTTTAATTTGATCAGTTTAAAAAAAATGTTACCTATTTGCAAAACAGCCCAATAAGCACAGTAGGAACATGGGAATTTTTATTCTTCATGGCATGCATAGCTATTTCTGACATGATGTGGCTTAAGAGGGTAAATAATCCCTCTAAACATGAAAAGCACCTAATTAAGAAAAATGAACAGCTTGTTAGGATTTTGGGATTGCAATTGTGGTTGGAACGAAAACCAGCATACACAGTGGTCCCAGAGGACCGAGTTTGGGAACCACTGCTGTAGCCTACACACAAAAACACAGGGTAGAAAATGATTGGTTTAGATACTCTGTCACTCAGAGCTTAAGGTTTTCATTGGCCACTCAGCAGGACTTTCTGTCAAGGGATATTATATATGACCTAAAAGGTTTCTTCTCTTCCTCTCCTCCCGTGTTAAGGACTTTCATATGAGGACAGAACAGTAGCCATTGAAGAAAACATTTAAAATGTCTGTCATAGGTTCTACCGCTGTAGTGGGATGTAAACTGTGTTTATTACCCCAGGGCACATGTTTATGGCTGGGTGCTGCATTATTATAACATACAATGTTTGTCACACAGGCAGTAAAAACAACAAAAACCAGAAGTCGAATATATCATATAAAAAGAGGAAGCAGGATGGAGGTATAGAATCATCTGAATTGGCAACTGAAATATATCTTGGATATTGTGAGAAATACATCATGTAAGAAAGATTTCTACGGGTATGGGGTGGAGGGTAGCAAATGGGTTCGGAATTTGGACAATAATTGTTTGTAAAAATTTGTAAATTGTTAAGATAATAATAATAATAATAATAATAATAATAATAATAATAATAATAATAATAATAATAATAATAATTGTAGACCTAATCAATATAATGAGTTAATTTCATTTTCATGAATACATAAGAAGTGGACTATAGAGGTGCGTTCAAATTCAGCGAACAAGGCAAACGTTTGCAAACTATTTCAAACCTTTGTGTTCGCCGCAAACGTTTGCAAACATAAGCGAACGGTCTGAAAAGGTAGTTTGTGGCGAACAAAAATGGATGCTGGACTGAGGGAAATGTGTTCCCATGGAGATTTCAATTGACGATACCGGTAATGCAAACAATTTGGAACGTTCTTAAAAAAGCCGTTGAAATTTAACCGTTGAAATTTAACCGTTGAAATTTAACTGTTTAAATTTAACCGTTGAAATTTAACCGTTCAAAGAAAACGTTTGCCACGCACGCATGGCTCTGTTTGCTGAATTTGAACGCACCTCTGGTTTGACTTGAAACTAACTGTCTGTTTTTTTGAATGTTTTATTGTATTCACAGGGCACTAAATGCAGACAGCATTGCAAGGGGAGATGCAAAGAAAATGCTGAAACAGGCTTTTATCATGGCTCATCCTATCGCTTCCCAGCAAATAAGAAAGAAAGCAGGTTTGCAAGCAAACAGTTTAGAGTATTCTGGGGGCAATTGTTACAGGGGTCAATTGTAACACAATTTTTTGTTACAATTGCCCCCAACCCTGAAAACATGAAACTAGCTAGCTTGCTGGATAGAATCTCAGCTCTAGTTTGTTTCAGATTGGTGCAATTTTATGGTGTTGCAATTGCCCCCCGTTACAATTGCCCCCAGAATACTCTACTTACAATTTTTATTTTTATTTTTTTATAAACTATAGATTTCATTTTGTCACTAGTTTGTTGTGTTTGATGTTTCTGTGATCTAAACTTCCTTTACAAATGTATATTTTTCACTTTGTTGCAGGAATTGTTCTTGTATTGCAGAAAAATTCTGGTGACAGAGGATACAACCATGGCATATTACAAAAAAGGCTTCTTGTGTGCATTAGAATATTACCTTAAGAACAAAGTCCTTAATGAGTCAGATTACAAAGAGCTGGTAGAATATGTAGATAATGAGCTCTTTCTCAACAAAGAGTCTGAGGAGTATAAAGAGATTCTTGACACTGTCGAGCGTAATCATAAATAATAAATAATAGTAATAATAAGAATTATAGAAGCCGTGAATAATAAGCTGATAAGCTGGCACTGATGGCAAGCCGTTTCAACATTTATTTGACTTCCATAGCTAGCTACCATATTAGTCCTAACTAGCTGCCCATTTTCCTATCTAGCTGGCCAAATGACATAGCAAGCTATGCCAAAAAAACAGCTAGCTGCCCTCTGAACACAGCTAGTTGCTGCTTTGGGTCAGCCACAAAATCACAGCTAGTTAAACCAGCTAGGTGGTAAGTGCAGCTAGTTTAACTAGTATGGATGTATTATTACATTATCAAAATAAATAAATAAATAAATAAATGGAACTGATGTGTCATGGTTTGGCAGCCTTCTCTTCACCTCTGCGGACACTTCCTTCCAGAGTTGCTAGAGGGCGCTCCTGCTTTACTTTTCCGCCGGCTGTGCCGTGTTTTTCCTCTTCCCAGGCACTTATCTGGCGCACCTGTGTCTGGTTTCCTGCTGGCTATATAAGCACTGTGTTTCCTTCTTTGGGTGCTTTAGTGTTATCATTGTCACTGCGCAAAGCCGGTAACTCCGTATAGGAATTCAGACGACCACTTGTTCTTTTGATTTTCAAAAGTACACGCGGGACTTGTCTGTAGTGTGTTAGAGAATTCTATTTTTAGGTTTAATTTCTCCTTCGCACTTTATTTTCCTGCCTTGGTTTTCTTTTTCCTGTCTCGCTACTAGACGGCAACCTCGGTTCTCTTAGTTGCCTTTTACCTCTTTGTTTTAAGCTCTCTGCCAGTTTTCAGAGCTAGAGGTATTTCTCTCTTTGTTTCTATTTTTCTGCTCGAGTTTGCGAGCTTCGCTGCGAGCTTCGCTATTATTTTCGGCTTACGCCGGTATTGTTTCCCTGTCTGTTTTATTTCTGGTCGAGTCTGCGAACCTCGCCCTATTTTGGGGTCGTTATTATTTCGGGCTTTTAGTCGGGAGTTTTTTCCTCCCGTTTTTTTTCTTTATTTCCTCTTGTGGATACCCGCCGACTGAGGTCACTCCACTGGCTGCCAGTTGGTTCAAAGTTCTGACCCTGGCCTACACTGCAGCCAATAGGACAGGCCCCGCCTACCTGCAGGACTTAATCCAGAACTATGTTCCCGCTCGACCACTTCGCTCTTCTACAGCAGGGCTTTTAAATGTTCTTATTTTAATTCTTTATTATTTTAATTTTATATATATATATATATATATATATATATATATATATATATACTTGACTCCCCAGTATTTAGTTCCAATCGCCTGGATTTGCTCATTTGCACAATATATGAGAATCAGTAAATGAAAAAATAAATAAATAAACGTAAATATTGTTGCATCTAACATCACTTAAAAAACACAATCAGTGGTTATGGTAACCGTAAAATGTAATAAACACTAAGTATGTGATTTATGGGCTTCTAAAACGCACTTAACTGGTCGGGAATAATTTAATCTACGAACGTTTCTAAGAGCATCGTAACCTAAGTACAAGAAGCTTCGTAAGAAGGGTTTTTACGATCGCCTTAGCCTTACGATCCTTTCGGAAAATGCTCCCCTGATCCACAAATAAATGAAACTGATTCACCCTTCACGATATGCTGCGTGTTTCTTTAATGCCGTTGTGTTTTCGTATTTGTATTTGTGCTTTCTTATTTATTAATGTGTTTTCACATTCACAGTCATGTTGTGATAATGTTGCGTTGCTTAGTATGTCTCAGCCATATAGCCAAGAAATAAAAGAATAAAAGCATTTGAATATTTTGAAATAATTTATTTACACTCATTGTCCGCATCTTCATGATACACAACAAGCAAACATTGCCTGTTCATGTCACAACGTGTCTTTATGATATTGAATGATTTAATTTCAGCAGGAGAGATGTAACAGGGTTGGCCTCATTCCACATGTGTAATTAGGAATACCACTAACTGCTGTTCCATGTTACCTGCATTGGTGTTACTCAGTAATAACCTCTTGTTGCCAAATTAGTTACAATTTAAGTACACAGGTATAGGTGCAACTTAATGTGAACCTAATACTGAACCTGATCCTAGATCAGTTGTCTGGCGGGGTGGGGTTTCCACAGTTGGTCTATCGTTTCAGATGAACTTGCCAGAACGGACGTCCCAAACAATACCGGGAAGGGGAAATCCCCACGCAAACGAGACCGAAAGCAAAACAAAATAAATAATAAACAGCGGGACGTCGAAAATCCTCCCAATCGCTGCTTTTGTGCTGTTTAATGTGCACTGTTTAGCAGTCCGCAAAAAATATCCGCCATACTATTGTCCAACCGCACTGTGGAAGTGTCGTAAGCAGGTCAGAAGACGTCCCACCAGTGTTGCCATGTCAGCGGTTTTAAAGCTAAATTGGGATACTTTAAAAGTTCAGTCTCGGGTAAAAATGAAAAGTCGCAAAGCACGCACTTATTTTAAAAAGTAAAAACATGATGATTTATATTTAAAATACGTTAGTTTCTGTTAAAAATAGCCAATAATGTGGGATAATTTTGAGTCGTCATTTGGCTGGAGAGCTTTACAAGATCTGGCAACCCTGCACCCCACTCTTGCGCTGCCATGTCAAGTGTTGTTTTTGTTGTATTTGAAGGAAAACGCCAGCGAAGCTGCACCTCATTTTTTTAAAACATAGCTTCACGTCATATTTATGTGACCAAAATGTTCGTGTACTCCTTGAAAAATGTGCTCCCGAATGTACTCAGCGAAACCCTGGAAGTAAGTGTGTCATCCGGGTGTTGAAGTATACTGCAATTTGAAATATTTTCCCGTACTCTACGACTTTCTCGCCCTATCTACTCACCCAGGCTACTCAACAGTGTGGAAGAGTGCTGATTCGGACACGGCCCATGTCTGTGAGTGGACATAAATGTGAAAGTGCTCTACTAGGCTACTGGAGGCCTACCAAGCGAGGCCTGGTCCAGCTACCAAGCCGCTGCAGTATGTGCGCTCGCTATCCCGCTGGTAACCCGGCTGCACTTCAGGATGGCCCGCGAGCGAAATCGCGATAATGCGCTAATACGACTGTCTCCAAAAATCCTCGAGGACCAGTACGCTGCTCGTACCGTTCGCCCAACGGACACGCCTCAAACAGCACACGCCTGAACGGCATCTGCTTTTACGCCCTGAACATTTTACACTCCAAACAGACACGGTTTGATATCGTTCCTGTGAAATGATATCATTCCAGCTCCGTGACAGGAAAGCACAGCTGGATTTCAGAGGCGTGGTGCTGTATCAAACAGCCCCGGGCCGGGCAAACATGATGCCCTGGTTGCATTTACCGTCAGGGTTCTGTATTTTGTATTTATTTTCCGTTTAGTGTTTTTCTGGTTTTGTATTTTGTTATTTATGTTTCTTTTAATTCCCATTATTCAGTTTTCTGTACTCCCTTGTCTCATGCACACCCCCTCTGTTCCCCGTCTTTTATTGTACTTATCACTTACACCTGCCCTCTTGTTCCCTTGTTGTCTCATGTTTTTAGTTCATGTCATGTCGCGTGCTATGTGTTTGGTGACAGTCCAGTCCGTGTCTTAATTGTTTCACTACTATCTAATCTTTTTCCCCATTTCTCTTATTGTTAGCCTACTAATCAACTAATCTAACTGATAGAAGTAGGGTTTCTACTAATCGACTAATTTACTAATTATCTAACATCATCTTCTCCCCTCATTTCAGCTGTTTCTCCTTTCCGCCTTTGCTATCACTATTCTCTTTTCTGGCTCTCTCGTTAACTCCTCTATTCGTCCCTCCTGGTTCTCATTTCTGCTTCTCTCTCTGATTTCTCCCACCTGTCTGTGTGTGTATTTAAACCCTTCATTTCTGTCTTGTCTTTGTCAGAACGTTGATCGTATTTCCTGAGCCTGTGACAGTAAAGCCGGTGATTTATCGAGATTCCTGAGACTCCCTTCTGTTTACCGATTACGAGTTTGCTTTTCGATTCTGTTTGTTTGCTTGTGTTTTTTGTTGACTTTTTTGCTTCACTGCAGTGATGAAAAAACTTACAAGAAGTGCTAGTGTATTGTTAGCCTTTATTGATCACCATAAGAGGCTAGAATGATGCAGCTAGCAGAAAGCAATAGCATTAACCCATACAAAATTGATTTCTAATGTTACTCGTTCAATCGAATGGTAAAAGTGAAATCGTTCGATTGTGGTCAGTGGCACCGAAAATTTCTGACACACCCTCGATAAACGGCAAAAGTCCCAGTAGAAGATTAAATTAAATCTTTAAAAGTTATATATTTTCTGAATCGTCATCGATTTCCCTTGGCCACTGTCAATGAGGCCGTGTGATCTGGGCATACAGGTGCTATGTAAATTACGTTAGAATTATTCAGCATTGTTATTTGCTAATTAATCGTTACGGCACGCTCGTCATACTAAACGTGATTGGAGCCTGACATGTCAATATTCAAAATCTGTTTAAACCTTTCGACTTAAGTTATAAGGCGGGATTTACCGAGTGACCAGCGAAAATATTGACCTGACAGTCTTTCAGAATTCTGACAGTTGATCAAGTCAACTGAAATAATGACCGTGAGACACTGAATAAAACAGAGTATTGGCTGCGCTGATCTGTGTTCGGTGCCCTCGGAGTCCTACTTTTATCATTGATCGAATGTTGGGAAAATGTGAGTTTGAACGCCGCAAAAACTGTCCTTATATCGCAATGTGATATATCTTTTCATGGGGCCCAAAATCCCTGCTGACAGTTACAAAAGCTAACGTGCAGCGCCATTCGATTCGGTTGCTCTTCACAGTGAAACGGATCCTAGTTGCTTTTGTGAATTTCAAGCTCTGATCTGGGATCAGTTTTGCCCCTTTTAGCTCAGAATTGTTGTGGTTCAGATATGGACAGTGTGAAACTGACCCTGGAACTGCACTTCTACGATACGAAAATGCGTCGTTTACGTCCACCACTCCACTGGTGCCCCAGCTGAGCCGTAATCCTACAAAATAAACCTTTTAAACAAATCCTCCTCTGTTAGTCAAAGCAAAGACGAGGGCCGGCCATTTCACAGAAACCGTCTCGCATCCCTGTTCCGCTGGAGCGTAGCAGTGCGCTAAAGACATGCACGGCACGACTCGTTATTGTTTCAGGTTTAATCACAGAGCGAGCGTAGCATGCTAGCGTGCCTGTTCAGAGGTGACCATGTGTGCAAACCTGGCAGAGTTTCAAAACATGGCTTGTTTCCCCTTGGATTGGTGAAAAGAACAGCAGTAACAGGTTATGTATGGCTCAGATAGTTTCACAACCCATAGACATTCTCAGGACCTTGTGTAACAGATCTTGGTCTGTTTTTTTTTTCTTCTTTTTTTGTTGCTGCTTCTCAACCTGTTTCCTTGCTTGACGGGTTGGGGTGGGAAGGGGGGGTTGTTAACGTTCACCCCCCACCCCCCCGTGTCTAAAAACAAAAGTCCTCAGAGAGCGCTCTAACATAGAACTGGAATTTCCTGTGATCCGAACAGGATGAGAAGGCTTCCCGAGACTTCCCGAGGAAGGGGGCAAGCTGCGCTGCTTTCGCGAAACCCGTCCTGTCGCGGCATGGCACTGATGCGTCGCTGTTTGCCGCGTTCCGTTATTTCTGTACATTTAAAATCCTTACTGTGCATGTAATTCAAATGGTCGCCTCGCAATATGAGGCACGAAGGGTCGGGTTTCATCGAATGAGAGGTAGCAGGGATGGAATTTGGGTCTCGCTGAACTGGATTTACACTGCCCCCTTCTGGCTGGCCAGAGTGGTGCAGGAACAGTTTGTGCTTCAAGAGTTGGGTTACTAATGCATTGTGACAGAATAATGAGCTCCATGACTGTACCAGATTCCTTGTATCGAGGTTTTTCATTAAAAACACCATAGTGTTTCAACCAAGGGGCCAAGACTGGGATTTCGTTTTGAAGCCCACTTCCTGGTTGGCCTGGGAGCCGCCATTGTGCCGTTGCTCACTAGCGCCACTGCGGTTGGCTCCAGTATAGGTCTTTCCCCATGTAAGTGAACGGCAGCAATTTGGTCAAAATACTCAGTCAATAAATTTTTTACAAAATTTTTTTTTATTGCAATAGGTGCCTTTCCTTCATCTAATGCCTGTGCATGTGCTGATTTTTTAAAATATTGTGTCGTTTGGACAGGGTATTGACATTTGTTCAGGACCAATCAGGGGACAGATTGAGTCGGGTTACTGCCGGTCATTTCACTCACTTTGAGGGGCGGGAACCATAGACGGAACGGGCGGGACGTGGGGCGGGACGTGGGCGGAACCCATAGGCGGTACCTCAAGTGGCTAGCAATGGCCTTGACATTCTCAGCCATTCTCCTCCTTTTAATGTGTGAATTTGGCTAATATTAGACACATCGCAATCAGATCGCAATTCTTATTGTCACTAGTGTTGAATTCATTATGGCATGTTCTGCATGTTATATTCTGCTCTGTCTTCACAATCCTATTGTAACACTGCATACAACTGTACTAATCGAGCGTCTCAAAAGCATTCTCTCCAGTTTTTTCGGTGAGACATTTTTTATTACTTTATTTTTTACCGAGTAAGTAACGTTAGCCTTATTAGATAACAGCCTGCAGAAGTAGCCTACGCTACCTAGCATGACAAGCTAACGTATATTACGTAGACCGGTATGCTAGTGGAGTTAGCACCTTTATCTCCCAAAACCGTTTGGTTTGGCTACTTAACGTTAGCTAACGATGCAAAACCTACATTGCACTTCGTCCTATGCTCTCCACTGGCTAAGTGCATTTTATGTGGTGTGAATTTCGACATTGCTAACGTTACCGTGCATTAGTCAAACAAAAAGCAGTCTCCAGTTTTTTCGGTAATACAATTTTTATTACTTTATTTTTTACCAAGTAAGTAGCCTTATTAGATAACAGCCTGCAGAAGTAGCCTACGCTACCTACCGCGACCTAGCATGACAAGCTAACGCTTTTGTATAATACGTAGACCGGTATGCTAGTGCAGTTAGCAACTTTTATCTCCCAAAACCGTTTGGTTTGGCTACTTAACGTTAGCTAACGATGTAAAACCTGTCAAAAGTAACGTTAGTCAAATTTCAGTTGTGTAACGTTAACTTATATTCCATTAAACATCGACCTGGTGAGCCTTTGTGTCTATTTTTAGCTTTGTAATTTAACGTTAACGGTCTCATCGTGGACATGTAGCTACATTGCACTTCGTCCTATGCTCTCCACTGGCTAAGTGCATTTTATGTGGAGTGAATTTCGACATTGCTAACGTTACCGTGCATTAGTCATGGTGTATTTTTCATTAGAGGTATTCATTTTAGGTTGAGCATTATTTATAACTTTTAAAGCATGTGGGAAACGTGTTCATGGAGATGGAAACCCGACATAACGTTAGCTGTCATTTAGCTATCATGTTTTTCGTGTCGCCACTTGCCACCACCATGGACTGTATAAAAATAGGGTAACGTTAGGCTAACGTTAACATTACAGTCTGATATTTTCCCACATAGGCTAACGTTAACATTATAGTCTGATATTTTCCCATGACCCTTGGATTATAGAATATTGTATGAGATTTCAGACAGAATTTGCTTTGAATTCTGGCAATTAACATCATCCAAATGTCTAATTTCAAACCATATTCCTCGGTGCCCGACTACTTTTATCTGTGATGGTATTTTTATAATTCTGTAAGCTGCATCACAACCGATCGCAGCCTATTATAACCATTTTATTCTTTGATAGATTTCCTTTAGCTAATGAAGACATGCTGCAGCAGTGGTTGGTCAACATGTATGTACATAATATTATATATACACACATAACCCCTGGATGACTGTTGCAAGTATCACTTAGAGCCCGCATAAACGGGGCATAAGTGTTTACTGTGGAAGTCCTCGCTTACAAAGACCCATGGATTACAATACCACTTACAGCCAGCATAAACATGTACAAATTTGATCTTTTATGTGGACCTTGTCATTTTTAATGTGTGTCTCGTCAGGGTTTGTCTTGTACTAAATGTGTGTCTTGTCTTGTGTTCCCACTCTCAGCCTGCACCTTGACGTGGTGAGTGGGCTTTAAACTGAGACAGGCTACTGAACTTTGTTGTCTCCTATGTCAAACCCCTAACTTCTTGTTACCTTTGAGTTTTTTGTCCCCTATTATGAAATGAAAACTGATCTTGTTCTATCCTTTCTCTATTTTACAGATGTAAATTTATTACCAGCTGTTCAAGTTACCAACATAATCAATACTAACACAGATCACTAATTCTGTGATGAAATGATATCTTGAGCTGCTAATTTGTAGAATCAGATGTGCCAAATTTGGGGGTTGAAACAGCACAAGGAATAGGGTTGGGGACCGCAGTCCTAGTCTGTGGGTGACCCTCTTATCAAATGTGCAGCATCCATATTACAAAGGAAAACGCCGCCATCCTGTGCGGGATGTATGGACCACAGACTCACCCTGTCAGCCACAAGGGACATCTGACCATCTTTTAAGGATACATAAAAGAATTGTACTGATTTCAAGTTGCTTTGTGAAAAAAGAATGATCTTAATCACTCCTTTAACACATTTAAAGTCGCAGCACAAGCTGGTCCTCCTTAGTCTTTCAGTGAGATTACAGGATGTGTTACTTATTTACATCAGTGGCTATACCTACACTGTGTGCACGCTGGGGAAGGCCATCTTGAGCGGTAATGTATTGGTGCATTATGTACTCATTATTTAACTGAATGCAAGAGGGTATTAAATATTTTAAAGACAAAAGCAGACAAAAACCTCAAATTACATTTTTCCACATTTATATAAAGGGTCTGATTCTCATTACAGAGCAAGTACTTACAAAAATTAATTGCTGTACAACATGTATAATGTAGAGGGTAGTTAGGCTACCAGATGCCCTTATTTATGCTTCATTTTGAATGACATTTGATTAGTTTATATATTGTGTAATATTTGCTATTTCACCTACTGCATGATTCTGTTATGCAAATAATGAACACATGAAAACAAGTTGGATAATTTAAAAAAAAATTTATTGACAGCTACACCGGCTTAGGGAGCAGGAAGCAAGAAAGGCCATGGGGTGCCATGGCTGGAGAGGACAAGATGGGGGGGTGGGGGAGAGAAGATGCGGGACAGGGATGAGGAAGAGCAGGGGGAGTTGGGTGAACAATGGCATAGCTACAGATGTCATTAATTAAAATAAATCATAATACAAAATATAACATCACATAAAATTTGAAAAGCTGACCCATTTCATTAAAAAAAAACCTATTCCATTAAAAGCTAAATCCAGGATTGGAGAAACTCCTCCCGTAGATTCAGTCTTTAAGGGAATGGACCATACTATTTAAAAAAATAAAAAGTAGCTGTCACCAACTATCCAGACAGTTTTAGCTGTGTAAGAGGAATAAAATTAAATGCATCTCATTGCAATATACAATGATACATTCTGGATGCAAGCTATTAAAAACATCATCCACAATCTAGACATGATACTTTAATATTGTCAATATGCTGTTTGGTCCTATTGCATAAGGCGAGCTACGCTTGAAAAATTAGCAATGAAAGAGAAATACACAAGTATATTATGTAAATGACTAGTTTAAGGCACAGTGATTAAAAAAAAAAGGTTCACAATGAAAGGTGGGTACAGAAACTCACAGTTGAGGCTTCGGCTTTCCATCGTTGTGTCTGCAAAAGACATTAAAAATTCAAGGTTACAACCAGTCTGTGTAATGAGACCATGCACTAGGGTGGGAAACTTCTGAAATTTTCACGCATGCAAATAGATTCTTATTAAAATGCTTCGTAGATGACCACAGCTGACGTTATTTCATCTTCTTTCATTGTGATTTGCGTTAGCTAGGGTGATCATATAGCTATTGTATATTTTATCCACACAAAAAAAATTAGGACAGGTTCGGGCGGGCATTATTAACATAATAGGCTACTCTGCTGGGTTATTGGAACGAGCAAAACCTAACCAGACATTTTTTGGAATTTAGAAATCCCGCAAGGACCTATTTTTATACAGTCTATGGCCTGGACGGATTTTTTGGGTCGCAAGCTTGCTGACAGCTTGCTACCTATTTAGAGCAGCTCTTCGGGACATTTATAATAAAAGTAGTCTTGTACGTAAATGTGATTGATTGACCGTCAATATCGTTAATGGCAATCATAACGTTACCCTATGTTCGCCTTAGCCTGCCTAGGCCTAACGTAACCAATCTCACTGTCAAGCTGGTATGCTAGCTAATGGAATTAGCCTACCTCCGATCTGAGTTGGGTGGAATATTAATGTACTTTAAATTGTACTGTAAATTGAAGATAACTGAATAAACGTTATAACATAACACAATGATGTGACGAATTTCACACAGTCAATGCAAATAAATAACACAGTAAAACCGTGAAAATGAAATGATATAATAAACATTAGCTTAACTTACCGTGAATTCGCTTGCAATATAAAACCAGAGCTCCCGCTTCTAACTTCTCCCGCTTTCCAGAATCTCCGCCCCGAACTGTCAATCATACTGTGCCTGGACAGAGACCCTCCCATGAAGACCATATCCGGTTCACCCTGCTCCAAGCAAAGGTCAAGTCGGCTCCACTGAGCAGGCGCAGTTCGTCCAAACAGCCGGCGAAAAAGACTTCCGTGTTTCAATTTGGTTTTTCCGAGGCCATGGAAAGGCAATGGGTGACGTCACAGTGGCTTTGTCCATATTTTTATACAGTCTATGGTTTCAACCAAGGGGCCAAGACTGGGATTTCGTTTTGAAGCCCACTTCCTGGTTGGCCTGGGAGCCGCCATTGTGCCGTTGCTCACTAGCGCCACTGCGGTTGGCTCCAGTATAGGTCTTTCCCCATGTAAGTGAACGGCAGCAATTTGGTCAAAATACTCAGTCAATAAATTTTTTACAATAAATTTTTTTATTGCAATAGGTGCCTTTCCTTCATCTAATGCCTGTGCATGTGCTGATTTTTTAAAATATTGTGTCGTTTGGACAGGGTATTGACATTTGTTCAGGACCAATCAGGGGACAGATTGAGTCGGGTTACTGCCGGTCATTTCACTCACTTTGAGGGGCGGGAACCATAGACGGAACGGGCGGGACGTGGGCGGAACCCATAGGCGGTACCTCAAGTGGCTAGCAATGGCCTTGACATTCTCAGCCATTCTCCTCCTTTTAATGTGTGAATTTGGCTAATATTAGACACATCGCAATCAGATCGCAATTCTTATTGTCACTAGTGTTGAATTCATTATGGCATGTTCTGCATGTTATATTCTGCATGTTATATTCTGCTCTGTCTTCACAATCCTATTGTAACACTGCATACAACTGTACTAATCGAGCGTCTCAAAAGCATTCTCTCCAGTTTTTTCGGTAAGACATTTTTTATTACTTTATTTTTTACCGAGTAAGTAACGTTAGCCTTATTAGATAACAGCCTGCAGAAGTAGCCTACGCTACCTAGCATGACAAGCTAACGTATATTACGTAGACCGGTATGCTAGTGGAGTTAGCACCTTTATCTCCCAAAACCTTTTGGTTTGGCTACTTAGCGTTAGCTAACGATGTAAAACCTACATTGCACTTCGTCCTATGCTCTCCACTGGCTAAGTGCATTTTATGTGGTGTGAATTTCGACATTGCTAACGTTACCGTGCATTAGTCAAACAAAAAGCAGTCTCCAGTTTTTTCGGTAATACAATTTTTATTACTTTATTTTTTACCAAGTAAGTAGCCTTATTAGATAACAGCCTGCAGAAGTAGCCTACGCCACCTACCGCGACCTAGCATGACAAGCTAACGCTTTTGTATAATATGTAGACCGGTATGCTAGTGCAGTTAGCAACTTTTATCTCCCAAAACCGTTTGGTTTGGCTACTTAACGTTAGCTAACGATGTAAAACCTGTCAAAAGTAACGTTAGTCAAATTTCAGTTGTGTAACGTTAACTTATATTCCATTAAACATCGACCTGGTGAGCCTTTGTGTCTATTTTTAGCTTTGTAATTTAACGTTAACGGTCTCATCGTGGACATGTAGCTACATTGCACTTCGTCCTATGCTCTCCACTGGCTAAGTGCATTTTATGTGGAGTGAATTTCGACATTGCTAACGTTACCGTGCATTAGTCATGGTGTATTTTTCATTAGAGGTATTCATTTTAGGTTGAGCATTATTTATAACTTTTAAAGCATGTGGGAAACGTGTTCATGGAGATGGAAACCCGACATAACGTTAGCTGTCATTTAGCTATCATGTTTTTCGTGTTGTCACTTGCCACCACCATGGACTGTATAAAAATAGGGTAACGTTAGGCTAACGTTAACATTACAGTCTGATATTTTCCCACATAGGCTAACGTTAACATTATAGTCTGATATTTTCCCATGACCCTTGGATTATAGAATATTGTATGAGATTTCAGACAGAATTTGCTTTGAATTCTGGCAATTAACATCATCCAAATGTCTAATTTCAAACCATATTCCTCGGTGCCCGACTACTTTTATCTGTGATGGTAGTTTTATAATTCTGTAAGCTGCATCGCAACCGATCGCAGCCTATTATAACCATTTTATTCTTTGATAGATTTCCTTTAGCTAATGAAGACATGCTGCAGCAGTGGTTGGTCAACATGTATGTACATAATATTATATATACACACATAACCCCTGGATGACTGTTGCAAGTATCACTTAGAGCCCGCATAAACGGGGCATAAGTGTTTACTGTGGAAGTCCTCGCTTACAAAGACCCATGGATTACAATACCACTTACAGCCAGCATAAACATGTACAAATTTGATCTTTTATGTGGACCTTGTCATTTTTAATGTGTGTCTCGTCAGGGTTTGTCTTGTACTAAATGTGTGTCTTGTCTTGTGTTCCCACTCTCAGCCTGCACCTTGACGTGGTGAGTGGGCTTTAAACTGAGACAGGCTACTGAACTTTGTTGTCTCCTATGTCAAACCCCTAACTTCTTGTTACCTTTGAGTTTTTTGTCCCCTATTATGAAATGAAAACTGATCTTGTTCTATCCTTTCTCTATTTTACAGATGTAAATTTATTACCAGCTGTTCAAGTTACCAACATAATCAATACTAACACAGATCACTAATTCTGTGATGAAATGATATCTTGAGCTGCTAATTTGTAGAATCAGATGTGCCAAATTTGGGGGTTGAAACAGCACAAGGAATAGGGTTGGGGACCGCAGTCCTAGTCTGTGGGTGACCCTCTTATCAAATGTGCAGCATCCATATTACAAAGGAAAACGCCGCCATCCTGTGCGGGATGTATGGACCACAGACTCACCCTGTCAGCCACAAGGGACATCTGACCATCTTTTAAGGATACATAAAAGAATTGTACTGATTTCAAGTTGCTTTGTGAAAAAAAGAATGATCTTAATCACTCCTTTAACACATTTAAAGTCGCAGCACAAGCTGGTCCTCCTTAGTCTTTCAGTGAGATTACAGGATGTGTTACTTATTTACATCAGTGGCTATACCTACACTGTGTGCACGCTGGGGAAGGCCATCTTGAGCGGTAATGTATTGGTGCATTATGTACTCATTATTTAACTGAATGCAAGAGGGTATTAAATATTTTAAAGACAAAAGCAGACAAAAACCTCAAATTACATTTTTCCACATTTATATAAAGGGTCTGATTCTCATTACAGAGCAAGTACTTACAAAAATTAATTGCTGTACAACATGTATAATGTAGAGGGTAGTTAGGCTACCAGATGCCCTTATTTATGCTTCATTTTGAATGACATTTGATTAGTTTATATATTGTGTAATATTTGCTATTTCACCTACTGCATGATTCTGTTATGCAAATAATGAACACATGAAAACAAGTTGGATAATTTAAAAAAAAATTTATTGACAGCTACACCGGCTTAGGGAGCAGGAAGCAAGAAAGGCCATGGGGTGCCATGGCTGGAGAGGACAAGATGGGGGGGTGGGGGAGAGAAGATGCGGGACAGGGATGAGGAAGAGCAGGGGGAGTTGGGTGAACAATGGCATAGCTACAGATGTCATTAATTAAAATAAATCATAATACAAAATATAACATCACATAAAATTTGAAAAGCTGACCCATTTCATTAAAAAAAAACCTATTCCATTAAAAGCTAAATCCAGGATTGGAGAAACTCCTCCCGTAGATTCAGTCTTTAAGGGAATGGACCATACTATTTAAAAAAATAAAAAGTAGCTGTCACCAACTATCCAGACAGTTTTAGCTGTGTAAGAGGAATAAAATTAAATGCATCTCATTGCAATATACAATGATACATTCTGGATGCAAGCTATTAAAAACATCATCCACAATCTAGACATGATACTTTAATATTGTCAATATGCTGTTTGGTCCTATTGCATAAGGCGAGCTACGCTTGAAAAATTAGCAATGAAAGAGAAATACACTCAAGTATATTATGTAAATGACTAGTTTAAGGCACAGTGATTAAAAAAGAAAAATGGTTCACAATGAAAGGTGGGTACAGAAACTCACAGTTGAGGCTTCGGCTTTCCATCGTTGTGTCTGCAAAAGACATTAAAAATTCAAGGTTACAACCAGTCTGTGTAATGAGACCATGCACTAGGGTGGGAAACTTCTGAAATTTTCACGCATGCAAATAGATTCTTATTAAAATGCTTCGTAGATGACCACAGCTGACGTTATTTCATCTTCTTTCATTGTGATTTGCGTTAGCTAGGGTGATCATATAGCTATTGTATATTTTATCCACAAAAAAAAAATTAGGACAGGTTCGGGCGGGCATTATTAACATAATAGGCTACTCTGCTGGGTTATTGGAACGAGCAAAACCTAACCAGACATTTTTTGGAATTTAGAAATCCCGCAAGGACCTATTTTTATACAGTCTATGGCCTGGACGGATTTTTTGGGTCGCAAGCTTGCTGACAGCTTGCTACCTATTTAGAGCAGCTCTTCGGGACATTTATAATAAAAGTAGTCTTGTACGTAAATGTGATTGATTGACCGTCAATATCGTTAATGGCAATCATAACGTTACCCTATGTTCGCCTTAGCCTGCCTAGGCCTAACGTAACCAATCTCACTGTCAAGCTGGTATGCTAGCTAATGGAATTAGCCTACCTCCGATCTGAGTTGGGTGGAATATTAATGTACTTTAAATTGTACTGTAAATTGAAGATAACTGAATAAACGTTATAACATAACACAATGATGTGACGAATTTCACACAGTCAATGCAAATAAATAACACAGTAAAACCGTGAAAATGAAATGATATAATAAACATTAGCTTAACTTACCGTGAATTCGCTTGCAATATAAAACCAGAGCTCCCGCTTCTAACTTCTCCCGCTTTCCAGAATCTCCGCCCCGAACTGTCAATCATACTGTGCCTGGACAGAGACCCTCCCATGAAGACCATATCCGGTTCACCCTGCTCCAAGCAAAGGTCAAGTCGGCTCCACTGAGCAGGCGCAGTTCGTCCAAACAGCCGGCGAAAAAGACTTCCGTGTTTCAATTTGGTTTTTCCGAGGCCATGGAAAGGCAATGGGTGACGTCACAGTGGCTTTGTCCATATTTTTATACAGTCTATGGTTTCAACCTACTCCATCAGCTGGCTTGCAGTAAACCAAACCAATTTCCAAGATGAATTTTTTTCTGAAGACATACAGAGATTATTATTATTATGTTGATCATATTTCTGTAAAATAAATTAATGTAACAATTTTTACGCAGAGAAAATTAGTCACTTGAAATACCAGAGTGACCGGGATTTAACACACACACACACACACACACGCACACGCACACGCACACGCACACACACACACACACACACACACACTGAAAAGCTTGCAGATTACAACATTACACCATGTCCCAAGCATTTTATCTCCATTATCCGAGACTTTGCCCTGAAAGTCTGTAATGGGGGCAATGCCCCCTTAGCCACTAGGACTGGGGGGGGGGGGGGGGTTGAAAGTCTGTAATGGGGGCAATGCCCCCTTAGCCACTAGGACTGGGGGGGGGGGTTGGGTTGGGTTGGGCATGGGGTCCCGGGCATGGGGTCCCGTCTCAAGGTTACAGTTTTTCTCAATTGCTTACACACATTTTTTGAAAGCATACCTCATTTTCTCAAAACTCTAAACACAAATCCAAAAACCACACACACAAAATGCAAAACCCTACATATCTCCTGCAAAATGCTACTTTGCCTTCAAAACAATGTTATGTCTCCTCAAAATGGTAGTTTGTGTTCAAATGACACACACAGACCATCATATGAGTAGACATTTCTAAGAACCATTGAACACTGATGTGCTGAATTGAAAACACTACTATGAATGGGAAAACACCAGTATGAAGGCCTTATCAGGAGCATTATGCCTTTTCATGTTCAGTGTTACTGTACGCTTACTCCTGTTGTAAAATATTACTGTATAATGTTTTTACTCAAATATAAAACAATACACAAATATACAGTAACAACAAAAATATTTCTTTATTTTTTCCAAAAGTGCTGTAGCCTATACATCACAGCAAACACAACTGGATGTGTAAATGATTTGCATAGATCAAACAATAGAAAATAGGCCAGTACAGTCAACAAAAAAAGAAAGAAAAATGTAAATTAAAAAAGGACAAAAAAACTAGGCTGCATCCTGTCTTCGGTTCCTGTCTGGCCACAGGACCTCATCGACATCACAGGCTATGTTCTCTCTGGCCAAGCAGCGGGGGAAGTATCGCCTAGTATGGCGAATCCAGCCCTGAAATGCCTCAGGAGCTATATCGCCACATGCCTCCTCCTCGTCCTCCTCTTCCTCCTCCTCGTCCTCCTCTTCCTCCTCCTCATCCTCCTCTTACTCTCACTCCTCTGCCTCTCTGATCACCTCTCACTTCAATGTTGCCATCCATTGTTCTCCAAACCAGGAGCTCACCTGTGGCCCTTATATTGCTCAAGCTTTGATTGGAAATTGCACAACGGCCTTGGAAATGGAAGTTTTGCCATTTGAATGGCAGTGTGTTCTGTCTGAACACAAGGAGATTTGGCATTGATGAAGAGTGTGCAAAATAGAGAGTATTGTGTGTAGTGTTTTGAAGAAAGCGTGGTTTAGAATTTAAATCTGGGTCTAAAGCAGATAATTGTGTGTAGTGTTTTGAAGAAAGTGTGGTTTAGAATTGAAATCTGGGTCTACAGCAGGAAATGTGTTTATAGTTCAGCAGAATTGGTTTAGGGAGTTGGCACATGAGTTACAGGTTGTGGTCATTGTGTCATAAGTTCCAGTTTTTGTGTGTAAACAATTGAGAAAAACTGTAAGTGGGAGGAGCAGGCAGCTCTGGTGTATCAAACCCGTCTCCTCCTGTCAGCCTGCTGGGTATGGTAGTCTCTCCATGCCCCAAAGAGAGGGGGGAGAGTGAAAGAGAGAAAAAGGGATAGAGGGAGAGTGACAGAGAGGGAGAGAGAAAGCAATAGACAGAGAGAGAGAGAGAGAGAGAGAGAGAGAGAGAGAGAGAGAGAGGGAGAGCAATAGAGAGAAAGAGCAAAGGAGCAATAGAGAGAGAGAGAGAGAGAGAGAGAGAGAGAGGGAGAGCAATAGAGAGAAAGAGCAAAGGAGCAATAGAGAGAGAGAGAGAGAGAGAGAGAGAGAGAGAGGGAGAGCAATAGAGAGAAAGAGCAAAGGAGCAATAGAGAGAGAGAGAGAGAGAGAGAGAGAGAGAGAGAGAGAGAGTGCACTCCCAGCTTACACAGCTTAATTGGATCCAGAATGGGAATGCCAGCCCAAGTGGTATTGATTGGCTGTTGGTGGTAATGGAAGACAGTGGGTCGTTTATCATAAGGGACAGGGCTTCTGAGTCATCACATCTGCTCCCTGTTCACAGTCTGGAAGCCGGGCTCCACCCTGATCACCAGCACACAAGTCATGCATTATGACATCACCTAAACAGGAGCCATGCATTATGACATCACTTAAACAGGAGCCATGCATTATGACATCACTTAAACAGGAGCCATGCATTATGACATCACCGAAACAGGAGTCATGCATTCTCACATCTCCTAAACAGAAGCCATAATCACATCACCTGTACAGAGCTATAATCACATCACCTGTACAGAGCTATAATTACATCACCTGTACAGAGCTATAATTACATCACCTTGTATAGAGCTATTATCACATCACCTGTACAGAACCATAATCACATCACCTGTACAGAGCTATAATCACATCACCTGTACAGCCTAAACATGCTTTATTTTCACATCACATTTCGTTACACTACAGTCATTTAACAGCTCACGATGCCAGAGACTGTAAGTACCTCCGCTTAGTTATATAAGCAACAGTGCCAGACCTGGCTGGCTAACAGCACTCACAGGCTAGTGAGTCCATGTGCAAATGTAATGTAAGTTAGCCATGCTAACCTACAACCATAACACAGGCTGCAAATGCATAAAGATAAGCATCCATAACAAGCCATAAAACCCATGGAACCATGTAAAAATGCCATAACAATTGTCTTGTTCTTTTTTTAATGTGTTTTTGTTGCGAGGTCTAAATGGCCGGGTACCAAGCCTGCCACCCTTGGCAGGATGCTGGAGGGCACATGGCAGCACCAGCCTCTCGGGCAGGTGGGTCAAGGCTGGAGCAGATGGAGGCAGAGAGGGGGGGACCAGCTGCACAGATCACCCCAATGTTTACAATCAGCTGTTCAGCTCTGAGGAGGACAGGGACGGCTGTCCATCCCTTTGTCAAACACTGCTCTCAGGATTCATTCAGAAAGGCCTTGTTTTATTTAAATTTCTTCCTTTGGCTTCCGCCTGTGTGAATAAATGCACTCCCGGGGTTCATTATGCCCCATTTTATGTGGCGGTATGGCGGGAGGTTGCTGGTTTGAATCACAGCGTTGTTGGTTAACCGTGGTTCTGGATACCCACTGGGTTCTGCTGTTTTGATTTTCACCAGTTCAGACCCAAGAAACCAGATGAGGTGAGTTACCTGTGTAATCATCTGCCTATCAGATCACTTAATTTCTGAGTATAACAGCAGAACTCAACAGGCTGTCACCCTCCTCCACTACACTCTGCCTGATTTATGTTCGTAGCTTTACATGCCCAGTAGTTTGAAATCGATGATCTATTCAAATATAAATAATGTAAGTCACTCTGGATGAGTCTATATTTTATAAGCATAAAAAAGAAATGTATCCTTATTCTTATTTTAACATCTTGAAAAACAGTGAATCTTTGCTGATCTTGGTAGGTAGTAGGCTACCCCGGTCAAGAGAGAACTATTCTAACGGATAAACATCTAACGTTACTTTATATTTACTCGGCATCAAACATTTTATTCAGTTTCTAGGGAAACTTTAAGTGAAAGTGTTTCCCGGTGAGAATAAAAACGTTAATCCCGTCTGCGTCGGGATACAGGTATCAAGCAGCGGCAGTGAGAGAAGGCAGGTTGGTTGGCTTTGTCGCGACAACATATGGGCTGTAGTTGATAACCTTTTTTTAATGAAGTGGGGAAATAAATAAATGGCCGACAACCAAGTCTCGCACCTGTTCCCAACACGAGCACAGCGTTACCAGCTGTATCATAGCAACAGCGGGCACGGTGCTGGCACTGCCAGCGTGGATGCCGAGCGAGGCCGTAAAAATATTCATGCCCGCGGTTAGCTGCGCTAAAAGGGGAGGAATGCTATCGGATTCGGACTGCTGTTTTAAAATGAGCTAATGCGAGTGGGAAGGATTTCTCCGGCGCGCATGGGTAATTTTATTCATTGATTAGATAGGATCTTGCCGTACTTATAATCCTCGTGACGGCTTGGAATGTAAGAGCGAATTTATCGTCGTTTAGCGCAATTTGTTTCCTACTTTCTAAGTAATGGCCTGCGGTAGCCCAATTGCTGCTTCCACCATAGCTAAATCAACAAAGACAACATAACATCTCCTAATGTTATCCTGTTATTGCTAATATTGATTCAAAAATTAAAAAATTCAATAAAAATAAATAAATTAAAAAAACCCTAGAACGATCTGTGTCAGATGGGAGATGGCTGTCGACTGACATCTTTCAAATCTACTGTAGGCTAGTTACCTTTAACAAATTAAGATCAGACAGGACAGGTGCAGAAATGACATCATCAAACCTGTAAAGAACCCAAACCCCCCTTCTTACACACACACACACACACACACACACACACACACACACACACACACACACACACACACACACACACACACACACACACACACACACACACAGACGCCTAGGCTATGCACACACGCACACACACAGACGCATAGGCTATGCACACACGCGCGCGCACACACACATATGTTTTGGCCTTTCCAGGTATCTTTGGAATCCCTAGTTTTAGACTTGGATGACCTCACTCTCACAGTGCAGTAGGGACAGGTTCTAATCTCGTTCCAGGCTTTATAAAAGGATTTTTTAAATAAAATGTTCATTTTAATTGCTCTCTGTAGCCAATGTATCTCTTTGCCTCTGGCTCTACACAGGATATGAGGATGTAAGTCATAGGCGTGCTTTTCTACGGGTCGCTGGCACGCTTTTCATTGCTGAACCTTTGTTGAATCTGCTGGATAACGTGTTCGGATCAAAGTACAAAGTGTTTGTGGAATTATTTTTCTTCCCAGTGGACACCACTGCATCCTCACAAGTTATAAAAAACACATTTCGTAAGGATTGAAAAACCAAATGTCATTTTTTTTTTTCTCCCATCATGCTTTACCCCAAAGATGTGATATTGTAATGTTATGCTCTTGCACGTCACGGAACTGATCAGCAGATTAATTGGCAGCATTACTGCTGTCAATCAAGTCCTGATATCTCACCACAGCCAATCAGGTTCATTGGCTAAAGTGTAGTGATCCCACCAGCTTGGATGTAAACCTGCAGCATGTAACATGTAACCAGTAGTCTACATGGTTAAGTCCCTTATATATGGCACACTACTGTTTTACGCTTCCACAAGCCGCTTGACCTGATTTGGCTCTATGGAGGACCCATAAAAGGACAACATGTCCATTTGCAATGTAATCTGCCCTCGATAAAAGAGTCTGCTAAGAGATAAGGGTCTGCTACACATGCTAATCGTGCACAGCGACTGTTTCATTAGCTGGAAAAGCTCACAGGGTGGATGATTTATGACCTGCTCTTCAGGAAAAAATAAAACGCACTTTATGAAAGTAATTTTATAAAATCGATGAGCATTGTTGGAGAGTGAAAAGCTCTTAAGATGAACTGGTGAACATCCTGATCTTCCTCTAAAGGTTACTAAAGTTCAGTCACTGCCCTCTCTTCCTGCTGAAATAATTTAAATAATCCTCTCAGGACTACTAGTACACATCTGTCAGAATCCAGTCCTGGAGGGCCACAGTGTCTGCAGGTTTAACTCCAGTCCTGGAGGAGGCGCTGTGTCTGGAGTTTCAACTCAAGTCTTGGAGGGCAAATCTTGTCTGCAGGTTTAACTTGATTTGCTTACTCAAAACTCAAGACAAAAGTTAATTGCAGTTCAATCTGACGCAGACTGTAACGCAGACGCTAAATAGGGTGAAGGATTGAAATGGTGCAGAGAGATCATTCAGTTCAGATTCATACGCGATTCATGTCTTTTTCTCTCTTCTGAGAGGAAGAGGCTGATTTGGCAAAATGTCTCCTTTCAAAAAAGACACATGGGCCATGTCCGAATCAGCGCACTTGCCTACTATTCAGTATTCCAGTTGAGTATACTTTTTAAAAAAGCTGTTAAGTATGCGACAATTGTGAAAGTTCAGTTTTCTTAATATCCCCGCATGATATACTTATTTCCGGGTTTTCACTGATAATAGTATGGAGGATATTTTTCGCATACTGCAGTAAGTAGTATTCTGTATGCTAGTACACAGTAAATAGGACACAGTAGATATGGCTAAGATAACTTTGGGGTTCATCCTCTGCAGTTTGGGTATTTTAGAAGAACACCAGATACTCAGTGTACTTAACGTCGAAAGTTCTCTCTCTCTCCGTACAACTGAGGCCATTACATTCCAATCTCATGCATCTCCTTAGAAGATTCACAGAGGGGCGTGTCCAAGTACAATGCTATGGCAACCGACATTATGTAGTGTAACACAGCACTGGAAACTCAGTTAACGACCTGGAGAGGCATAAAGAAGCAGAGTCACAGATATTCTCGATGGACATCGCATGCGTTCTTTCCTTCCTCCATTTTTCTAGGTTTCTTGAGTTGGTAACAGAAGTTTCCGGGGCATCTCAGCGTGCATACAGACAATAATGCACTTGGTTATAAATCTATGAACATGGATAAGATAGGAATGTCTCAGTGTCGGACGGACAGAACGTTCAACGTTAAGGACGCGGAGTCGAGCATCTTTCGCTTAGAGTGAAGTATCTGGACTCGGCCCAATATTGCGCTACCATGACGATGACCCCATGTGGACAATTTAAATGACCCAACAGGACGGCGGGAAACGTGGGGGGGGGGGGGGGGTTCCAACTTGGAAAAGGGCAAGTGAAGTTACCCGGGAGACGGAAAGCGGCTCTCGGAGACTCTGCGCAGTTACCGTATGTACAGGAAGGGGCTGGGGGGGGGGGGGGGGGGCGGGGGATCCAGGAGAGGGAGAGAAAGAAACAGATTGCGGTGAGGTGTCTGATTTTGGGGGGAGGGGGGGGGGGCAAGGTGGCGCAGGGGAGATGACAGTATGTTGGGTGGGATTAAGAAGGAAAGGCAGATGGCACAGGCTGGCAGCTCTTTAGGATCAGGCACAGCTGAGGAGGGAGGGTCACCACCCCACCCCCCCCCCCCCCCCCATACGCCCCCCCCCCCACCCCCAACCCCCAAACCCCCCCCCCCCGGAGCCAATCCTTCCACCGCTTTGAACAAGAAAGCATCTTCATACAAACGCGTCGGGATTTGGAGGAGACCACTTCAAAAGAGGGAACACCCCCACCTCCCCCGATCGCCCCCTTACCCCAATTCCAAACATATGTTATGAAGAATGCATGATGCAATGCCAGTAGAATTTTATGATATTTATGTGTTTATATACATGCGTGTATATGTGCATGTATATACTGTATGTACGTATTTAAGTGTGTATATAGGGGGGTGTGGGGTATGTAAAAAGAAAACGGTTTATTGGCCATTTGTAATGAATAAACTGGGATTCCCTGTCATGAACTGTTGTGAAATATTACTCAATTGAAATAGCATACACCTTCCATTTTTTATTTCTTTTTGACAGTTATGAACAGTTTTTACTGTGGTCCTGGAAAAATGTGATTATTTATTTTTATCTATATATGCAGCTGGTACACACGCACACGCACGCACACGCGCACACACACACACACACACACACACACACACACACACACACACACACACACACACACACACACACACACACACACACACACACACACACACACACACACACACACACACACACACACACACACACACACACACACACACACACACACACACACACACACACACATTTCTGCACCTGCCTCTGCATTGTATAATGCCTGTATTTCACACAAACAGTTATTGGCAATTAGACAAGGAGAGAAAAAAAGCCTCTATCCATCTGGACCATAAATCCTACAGTAAGAAATAATGAGCTTTTCAATGGAACGACATCCCTGCAAAAAAGAGACCAACTCTTATTTAAACATTTTAACTATTTTCATTTAAGCTGCAGGGAGTGTACAAATGTGAATAAGATATAATTGTCAACACAAGAGATTTAAGTTTTGGTTTGGAAACTGATAGATGGATATCACATATTAATTAGATAGATATTAATGTGCCTGCCAGCCAGACATAATACGTTAACTCTGTTTATGACTCTTTCTGTCAGATTCTTCTCCCCTCTCAGTCTTGTTACCACGGTGAGCAGACGGGGTTGCCTGGAGATGAGGGCACGAAGTTCCGCAGGCAAACCAGCAGCAACCCGATCACTTGACCTAAAAACCCTCCCTGTCCTGCAGGCGGCCAGCAGTAGGAAACGGAGATTACGATTGGTGCCTGCCGAAAGGGGCGTGGCTGACCACCTGGGGGGCAGGCCTTTTAATCTGCGGTGAGGGAGAGACCGTGAATAACGTTTTACAACCTCCTCAAATCACCAGACGTTTTACAACCTCTTCAAATCACCAGACGTTTTACATCCTCCTCAAATCACCACATGTTTTACAACCTCCTGAAATCACCACACGTTTTACAACCTCTTCAAATCACCAGACGTTTTACAACCTCTTCAAATCACCAGACGTTTTACATCCTCCTCAAATCACCACATGTTTTACAACCTCCTCAAATCACCACATGTTTTACAACCTCCTCAAATCACCAGACGTTTTACAACCTCTTCAAATCACCAGACGTTTTACATCCTCCTCAAATCACCACACGTTTTACAACCTCCTCAAATCACCACATGTTTTACAACCTCCTCAAATCACCACACATTTTACAACCTCCTCAAATCACCACACATTTTACAACCTCCTGAAATCACCACATGTTTTACAACCTCCTGAAATCACCACACATTTTACAACCTCCTGAAATCACCACACATTTTACAACCTCCTGAAATCACCACACGTTTTACAACCTCCTGAAATCACCACACATTTTACAACCTCCTCAAATCACCACACATTTTACAACCTCCTGAAATCACCACACATTTTACAACCTCCTGAAATCACCACACGTTTTACAACCTCCTCAAATCACCACACATTTTACAACCTCCTGAAATCACCACACATTTTACAACCTCCTCAAATCACCACACATTTTACAACCTCCTGAAATCACCACACGTTTTACAACCTCCTGAAATCACCACACATTTTACAACCTCCTGAAATCACCACACATTTTACAACCTCCTGAAATCACCACACATTTTACAACCTCCTCAAATCACCACACATTTTACAACCTCCTCAAATCACCACACATTTTACAACCTCCTCAAATCACCACACGTTTTACAACCTCCTGAAATCACCACACATTTTATGACGTGTCACAAATACCCTTCTGGGACCTGGCAGAAAATAAAAGTAATCATTTCTCATTTTTGTGAACATAATCAGTGTTATTAATATAATAATAACACTATTAAAAGTGTCTGAGATGACAAAAAGACATGTTACAGTGAAAATATTTTAGAAAATATTATTTCTATTGAATTTATTTTAGACTTGCAGTTTAGGTTCCAGGTTTAAATCCCTTCGATGAGAAACCCTTGATCTCCCCAGTAAAAGTCCCGCTTGGACATTATGGCAGCGATCATTGTGATTTATGCAACCAAGTCATTACTCAAAATGCAAGGGTTTATTGCTAATGTGTTCTTCTATCTCAGGGTGACGAGCACACAGCGTGCACGGTGGTGTTTTACGCTATGATGCCGATGGTGCATTCTGAAGTGCGTTGCCTTGGCAATAACGAGCGCAATAACGACGACTGTAACCCTCAATGATGACCGTTCATCGCCTGTCTGGCAGTCGCTCCAGAGAAACGCCGTTTCGCCCAACGCTCCTGTCAATCAGCTCATTTTGAAGTGCTCGATCTTTACCTTGCCGCAGAGAGAGAGAGAGAGAGAGATTGAGAGAGAGATTGAGAGAAAGAGGCAGATTGAGAGAGAGAGAGAGACATTCAAACTAATCCTCGGTTTTACTGATAACCATCCTCCCCGCTCTCCGCCCTCCTGAAGTGCATTTGCGCTGCCGTAAGCACATTTCACCTGATGATGGATTCTTTTAATTAAGCACTTTCCCCCAATGACAATAGGCCCCGCCTGCCCACATTAACGGGTGGGTATGACCTCCATTAGCTGGTTCCAGGTGTAGTGACATATTGGCACGCTTTGGCGCGGTGCACGACTCAGGGTCTGACAGGGTAATTGATTGTGGGCCATTTAACGGAGCCTCTTCAGAGTTGTCACTTTGGGTCGGTGACAGATTGTTCCGGATTGAATTCTCTCTCCCCAACTCCCCTCCACCCCCCTACCCGGCGTCCGTTGGCCATGGTTCTTGGACGGACGGAGGGAGGAGGAGGAAGAAGAGGGAGCAGTGCCAAGCCGATGCAGACCTCCCTGTGTCTCAGCTGTTTGTCCAATGCTACGTCAGGCCCTAACCTGCCCTGACTGCTTATAGATGCACTGTGGCAGAGAGAGGCTATGGCTTACCTCACCTGAAGCTACGGCTAACCTCACCCGATGCTACGGCTAACCTCATCTGATGCTACGGCTAAACTCACCTGAAGCTACGGCTAACCTCACCCGATGCTACGGCTAACCTCATCTGATGCTACGGCTAAGCTCACCTGAAGCTACGGCTAACCTCATCTGATGCTACGGCTAAACTCACCTGAAACTATGGCTAACCTCACCCTATGCTACGGCTAACCTCATCTGATGCTACGGCTAAGCTCACCTGAAGCTACGGCTAACCTCATCTGTTACTACGGCTAACCTCACCTGAAGCTACCGCTAACTTCGCCCGATGCTACGGCTAACCTCATCTGTTGCTACAGCTAACCTCATCTGATGCTACGGCTAACCTCACCTGAAGCTACAGCTAACCTTGCCCGATGCTTCAATAAGGAGGAAAGTCACATTGCAGCTGGGAAACTGCACTCATTCACAAGCACACGCTGGCTCGCAAACGGGAAAAATAAACTCACTTCCGTGCGCAACATGTTTTAAAGCCCCCAAAGTTTATTAAATTTATTAACAAAGTTTATTATGGTCTGTAAAGACCATATTTTGACATGGTAGGATGAAGAAGATCTACTTGGTCTAAACAGTGTCTTCCATGTGTGGTTAATAAACTTGCTTGGGGATGATTAAACTTAAAGTGGTGGGGTATTTCAATGGCGTAGTCTGTAAGAGTATTCTCTCGTGTCTACATGCTCGTTGCAAGCCACGATGTCGGCAGCTGCAATCCGAACGCTCACATTTCTCTCACGCTTTGCACTGTGGTGTCCAATAAAAGCCCTAAAAATATAATTTAAAAAAATGTCATTAAATTAATCGAGGATATTTTTCCTTCAGTAATAAGGAAATCCACCCTGCCAGGGTGTTTTTAAAAAACAAGGATATCATATAAAATAAGTCCTGCTACCATCAATTTAACTGTCTGATGGGTCAGTGTTAAAATCATACTTCTAGAATGTTCTTCGCAAACGTGCAAAGGGATTTGACCCAAGTTTTGCCGTTGTGCCAAATGTGGTCAGGATTTGCTTCAGGAACACCTGAGAATTATTCATGAACTGCATCTCATGCAATTAGTTTTTTTTTTTGCTTAATTTTCATACGTAATGCGAAAGCGCAAAAAGCAGTTTAATTTTGTATCTCCAAATTCAAATTCGGCGTATGATCTGGCCTCAGTCATAATTAACATTCCATCTGTCGTACTGGCTACGGGACAACTAGCTGCTGAAAACATAGCCCTCTGTAGTCCTCAGCCCTCTACCTCCTCTTTTAGGAGGAGGATGAAAGGCCTTTTACATGCTACCACACATAAACAACAGCAATATCCCCTCAGGCATAGTACAATTCTCACAAATCTGGTTCATTGTTTAGATCATTTTTGTTAATTATTTTTTAATGTAATTCCATCTGCCTTGACTTCCAGGTAATTTATGCAAACAGCCTCCTGCTTTGGAATCAATGTGCTACACAGCAAAATCTTCAGTCTTAATTCTACCCTACAAGAGTTTATATGGGTCCACTATTTATCATATATAAAAGACTACAATGTTCAATGTATGTAGATCAAAAAACTGAGTTGATTTAACACTGAACATTTTAACATGTAAAAATCTAGAACTGAGTCTTTTCTAAAGCCATTGATGGGGTGTATCCTCTGATGATGACCTTGGTTATACCAAGTGTAAGACTTTTTCATCTCATTACCTCATTTCAAAATAAAGGAAATGTTTATTTAATAATTCTAGTAATATTCTTTATGCCATATGCAGTCCGCTGTTGAATGACTTTTAAATAAAAATGAAAACTATCAATAAACAAGTTCACATTTTGTGCAAAATAAATGACGGGTGTCTTTTTAAAATAATACGGTATGTATGTCATATGCTGCCCCGTGTTGAGTGACATGTTAAGGAAATGACTGGTGATTTTTATTTGCAGATTAACAGGTCCAGAGGCCATTTAAGATGGTGGAAATTGGGAATATTGCGCACCATTCAGACCAGACGGAGAGAACTTGGGCAGAGGGGTGTGAGAAATGCCGTTTTTTTACGGCTTCTTAGAGGGCGAGTCCTGAAGGCCTTGGCGGTAATAAAGTGGTCAGCCCTGGTCGCCACGGTGACACCACAGCGGGCAGAGCAGGATGCCGCCCCCTTGCCACACAACGGCGGGATCCGAGGCCTTCCAGGCCCCGGGGCTAGACCCAGAAAAGTGGGAGGGACCAAGTGTATTTAAAAAAGCACTTATATCATTTGCCACTAGGGGCAGTATTCAAATTCCCACTAGCTTACCGTCTGTCATTTATAGGGTCACATTTCTTCCCTAAAGTCAGTCACCCACAGGGATTTAAACTTGCATTACAATCAGTATACTCGTAGGGTCCCCCATAGGCACTAGGCTCAGTCGCTTGACTAATCACACAATTAGTGGTTAATTGTGACCCTCAGAAAAAAAGTTAATTAATTTTCCTACCACACAGAGAGAAAGGAAAGTAAATATGGATGGAATGTCAAACAAAAAGGTCAGAATAACCTCGAATGACGTGCATTTCCATACATGCATGCACTCAATGGAAGACCAATCCCCTCGGCAAAGCAGTTTTGGCAGCAGGCTGCTGATATTTTTAAGCAGAAAGGTACTCTACACAGTGCTTCTAAAGAAAGCAATAATGGACCTACTAATAAATGCTTCCACATCAATGCTTGATAAACCAAATTGCCTTGTCACTTTAAGAGGTGGGGAGAATCAGAAACAAGAACAGGAAATGATGTATGGTCCATCCAGTTTTGTAGGAAAGGGGCGGAGCAGGAAAAGGAAGAAAATCCAAGGTAGGCACAGGTAGGCCCAGTGAAAGAAGAATCATCATGGCTCAGCATGGAGAGTGACTCAAAACCACTTCATTTCTGCATCCTTGCTTTCATAGTTCATAATTAATTTTGGTTTTCGTTTTTCCATCCAAGGAAAGGATTCAAACGTGTGTTTAGAATGCATGGGATTGTGAATACAAGGCTGTGCAACTTCAGGTAAATTCAAAACTTTCTCCCCCCTGACTTTTTGCTGAGGATTCATTGAGCAATGTGTTTCTGGACATGTTATTAACGATTTGATTGTTTTATTTGTTTGTTTCTATAATTGATTTGGGAATTTCTTTTTTTGAATCTGATTGTTGGACTTCTGACTGGTGGAGCACTGATTGGTGGAGCTCTTGATCTGTTGCAGTTTGTGTTTATAGTGTTTGTTTCTGTTCTTTGGTTGATCAGTTTGGATCTTTGATATTTCTTTATATTTTTGTGCTTTTCATTGATACTTCTTTTCAGCGCATATTTGGTTAGTTATTTTTCTTTATTTGTTTTTCTCACATACAATATGAGGACTTGTTTTGCTTTAACTTATGTGCTGATTTGGGTGTTAAACAGCAGGTTTTTTTAAATACTTCTTCCTGAAGGCCAGGCCAAACATTTTCCACATACTACTTCTAAAAATACTAAGAATAAATAAGATGTGTTGTCCATGTGTGTAAGCAAAATGCATGCCTTCTTTACGTGGTGGAGTTCACCGCTATGAGGATTGAAAAGCACAAAGGTTGAATTGAAAATGGGTGGTCGTTTGGGGACCGAGACCAACTGTCAATCGGGGACAACACAATTCAATCATAAATGTAACACTTTCACAAAATATCCTGTCACAATCTAACATGCTGTATGCCCAAATTCCACACAGTTCCTTTTAGATGGTCTGTTAGGGCATAACCTTTGAACCCTGAAAACCTCTTCTGAACCCTGTGAACCCATTCTGTCTGATCCTTATCATTCTGTGAGAGCTCCGAATAAGCGCACTTGCCTACTATTGAGTATGCCAGTTGAGTATACTTAAAAAAACAAAAAAAAAACAAAGTGTTAAGTATGCGACAGTTCTGAAAATTGAGTGTTCTTAATATTACATTACATTACAGGCATTTAGCAGACACTCTTTTCCAGAGCGACTTACACAACTTCTTATTACATTTATCCATTTATACAGCTGGATATATACTGAAGCAATTCAGGTTAAGTACCTTGCTCAGGGGTACAACGGCAGTATCCTACCTGGGAATCGAACCTGGAACCTTTCGGTTACAAGTCCAGTTCCTTAACCATTATACTACACTGCCGCCATAAGTATATCATCCCTGGATGATATACTTATTTCCGAGTTTTCGCTTATAACAGTATGGAGGAAATGTGTTGCATACTGCATGTGACTAAACAGTATGCAGTAAGCAGTATACAGTATGCTAGTGTAGTGGGTGTAGTTCGGCCAGTTCACCAGTAAGCACAGTGCAGTGCAGTAAAGCGAAGGCCTTGTAGCAGGTTACCGTGACAACACTCTCGCTGATTGGTAACGAGTTCGCTTTGGAATATTTGGACGAGTGAGAGCAGCGGGGTTCAAATCTCACCTTGGACTTCTGAATAAGCTTCTCTCTTTCTACACTCATTACACTCGTACAAGGTAAACAGGACGAAGTAGATAGTGCTCTGTTTCGGACACAGCCTAGGACTGCACACCTGCACAGTAAAATGTTCAGTGCTAATTCAACTCTAAAAGAGTACACAATAGGGTATATGTATGCTCTGTAACAGTTGATTTAACACTGAACATTTTGAACATAGCAGCCACCCGCATAAGAAACCTACTGGATTATACAACGGCCCTTTTTTAAATGTTTAATATGTTCATTTATACTTGAGACTGACAGCCTGGCAGAGTGCCAATTTTTATGCGATAACGGTATGTCCGTACTTCCATACCCCGCAGTATGTGATTGATTGTCAGATGTTCACCACACTGTGAAAACAAGAAAATAATGGAAACAAATCGTCTGTTTAATCCATTAATTTTTTATCATGTTCATATTTTGAAATTGCATCAGCTGCCATTTTAGCTTTTTCTAAAAGATTTACTGGATTGTCTGACCATTACTGTATCTGCCTCTCTGCTGGTCCCATTCAGGCCAGTAATGTGAATTTACTGCGATGTTCTTCTTCTCTTTTTTTGGCTGATTGGAGTTCAGTGTCGGACAGCATTTAGCTCTCAGTCCTCCAGATGAGAAGGCCGGTTATACAGAGCTGACGTTGTTCGGGGAGACTATGAGCACCTGGGCTGCCATTAAACGGCATGTTAGAAGTTTATAACCCACGAAGCGACACACAAACAGTGCGTTACGTAGCCTGAGTCATCCTGTGGGAAGAACGCAAACGCGGCGAGCAAACAAACACTCTGTTCTCTGGAGTGGCTGAGAACGAGGGCAGCGGGTTTTCCAGGCAATCTCAGCCATAATCTCTGTACCCATTACTTTGTGTTTTTGTGTGTGTGTGTGTGTGTGTGTGTGTGTGTGTGTGCGCGCGTTTGTCCCCAGGAGATAGCGCCCTGCCTGTTATTGATGCCTAAGTGGCCTTTATGGGCCGTGAATAGCTAGGGCCTCGTCGCGACATCTGCGGTATACGGCTCGGAACGTTCTGAATTGAGTCGTTGGCACTCGTTCAGGCCTAAATTACAGGATTCCTTTTTTTTCCCCCCTTTTGTTGGGGCGACACCTATTATCTGAAAGTGGAACTTGAGTCCCGTTGGACGTTGCAGAGAATGCCAGGAAGGGAATACTGATGCACATTGCTATTGCAGTCTCACACAAAGGGATGCCACAGAGCATAGCTTAGCTCCTTATTTTGCATATTATTAGTATTATTATTTATTTATAATAACCACCAATGGCCTGCTTATCAGCAGAAGGCAAACTTTCCCACAAACTTGTGCAGGCCCAGTTTTCATTGCTATGGTATGATGGACCTAAACCATACTGCCGTTAGCTCTTCACTCACACTTGTGTGTGGTTTATGTTCTGTGGTGCTTATGACATCACGTGCAGTGCTGTCACAGGACAGCAGTACCATCGGGGGCTTTCTACTGTGCACAGCCCCCTATTGGACAAACTAGCCGCTTAACCAGCTGAGAAGCTAAGTAATATTTTTCAGTTCAATTCTGTTTGATTTGCATAGCGTAGAGGCAGAGCCCTTGGAGGTATGTAAGTCCAGTCTTGACACAATTTTGATATTGCAAAATGCAAGTAACGCATCTAAAGTCTAAACGTCTAAAGTGTCATAGACCAGCAGCATTCGTTCCCCAACATGCTAATGTTTCTGGCTTCTTCCCGCATGTTGGGCCTGTCGAGGCCTAACCTTTTGTTTTGCTTTGATGAGCTTGAAATACGTCTGTAGGAAGCACTAGCTGCATACTGTATGCACGGGTCCTGGCTTCGAGAAGGGCAGCTTTAGCCAGCAGACTGTGGGTGCCAGACTGACCAGCAGGTGTCGCTGGTGAGCAATGAGATGCAGCCACCCTGGTAGGCTGAATCATTCCCTCCTGTGCCAATTATGCATCGCCCTCATGGGCTCCCAGCCACAGCCTTAACAGATACCAGACTGTGGTGCCCATCCACACACTGGAAACAGAGCCTTAACAGATACCAGACTGTGGGGCCCATCCACACACTGGAACAGAGCCTTAACAGATACCAGACCATGGGGGTCCATCCACACACTGGAACAGAGCCTTCACAGATACCAGAATGTGGGCCCATCCACACACTGGAACAGAGTCTTAACGGATACCAGACCATGGGGCCCATCGACACACTGGAACAGAGCCTTAACAGATACCAGACCGTGGGGCCCATCGACACACTGGAACAGTGCCTTAACAGATACCAGACTGTGGGGCCCATCCACACACTGGAACAGAGCCTTAACAGATACCAGAATGTGGGCCCATCCACACACTGGAACAGACCCTTAACAATATGAGCTTGCCAACAGCTCCAAAATGGGTGGTATGTAGAAAGGGAATCTGATTGGCCCAAAAAATGATGTAATGTGTAATGACCAATGGCGGTGAGCGTGCTACCACAAGCATTCTGTCCTCTGAGGAGGGTAGCATTCCAGGAAAAGCTGTTGTTAGAGAATTTGTACTTCACATTTATTTTTTTGCTCAAAACATAAAAGGGAACGCTGCAGAGATTAACACGAACATGTCATCCCTCCAAATTATACTTTCTCTGTGTGTCTGTGTAGCAAAAACAAACTGTTTTTGAAACTGCCGGATTGTTCATGCATGGGACTGTTACACATTTTGTCTGATATTGCGGTAAAATATTGGCAAGACACACTCATTTTAGCTAGTGTGTTTACAGCTGTTAATTTATGGATGTGATTAACTTTGTGTTTTAATGTTGAAAATTATTATTATTTTTTTTTTGAGTGAGAATGTTTAGTGAAAAGATATGTGGCCAAGTGTTGTTAATGCTGTTTCTGCCAACGCTGTGGACAAAGCCACAGCTTGTCACTTCATTACCACTTTTTGAATATTCCTGAAGGGGTGTGGCCAAAAACTACTTATTTGGGTCGTGCGTGTTGTTTACGCTTCGGCACAATGCTAATGCCATTTCTGCGAGGTGACTTCCCACTTTGTCAACGCATAAGCATTGCTATGCAAAATAAATTAAATATGAATCATCTCAACACTTCATACACAATATTTGGGCACTAAAGTGTAGCATAATGTTTAGAGAATGGGACTTGCAATTCAAAGGTTGTGGGTACGATTCCTATTTCGGGGTGCTACCGTTGTACCCTCGATCGTTGAAGACGTTTAACCTAAATTGCTTCAGTAAATATTCAGGTGTATGAATGGATTGTATGTAGAATGTAATCTGTGAAGGTCACTCTGGAGCATCTCCTAAATGCAAGAGTGTATTATTCACCCTTGTTTGGAGTAAAATATAAAGATTTTCAAATAATGAAAAGCGTGGAGTGCACTAATTACACCGCAGTGCCTTAATTATACTGCAGGCAGCACGTGACATTCAACGAGACGGCTAAATGGGTTAAATATCATCAGTCCAGATGTTTGTGACAGTGTTTATCTCTTGCCTATCAGGCGCCTCTAAGCTGTGGTAAAGAAGGGATTCGGTTTGATGTTATCCAATGAATGCTTCTCAATCCTGCAGGTGTTTGTGTCATCTTTGGTTGGTTAAACACAGCTGGAAAAATAACAGCCCGTTGAGTCATTTTGTTTTGGGGGTATGCCTAGTTCAACATCATTTGAAGTGTTTGTTGTTGTTTTTTGTTTTTTTTTTGTAGCATGAGACATATGAAAGAGGATTTTGGAATAAATCACAGACAAGCTATTTCATCTAAAGCAATCAGATCTCTTTTGAACATATGCATATTAGTTTAATAATCTGTTTAATCTTTTGGATTAAGAAAAGTTGTTTTGGTATTGAGTAATGCTGCGTTTTTGAACATATCAGAAAGAAATAATAAACTGAACAAATTGACAAACAATCAAAAACAAAGAACAATGTATTTACAAATGTGGTGTTTGTACTGTAAAACTACATTTTTTTAATTCTTATTTTCTCTCTCTCTCTCTCTCTCTAGCTCTCTAGCTCTCCTTCTCTCCCTCTTGTTCTCTCTCTCTCTCTCTCTCTCTCTCTCTATTTTCTAAAAATCTTTAAACATAGATTTACGTATAGTTTCAATTGGTACCAACACAGAAACAGTGTGTGGGAATAACAGTTCTAATTTTGGTTTTTGTTATAATTTACCACATTTCAGTAAGTGATTACACTTTATAAGTACACCCTAAAAAGTGTGTACAATTTCTGTTCCAAACACGAAATTACATGATAAATTAATTATTAATATTAATATAAATTAAGTTTTATTTGTGTTTAAAGGGACTTGCAAACAAAATAAGGACAAGTACAATATAATTACTATAATAGAACACAACATCCAATTTCTGTTCTGGCAGACTAACGTAGAAATATGATTATTTGGCAAATGCTTGGTACACATTGACAGAGTCCAAACAAAATCATGGTTTGTGCAAACTAAAAGAAATAAAAAAAGAAAAACACATGTTTTTTTTTTGGGAAAACACAATTAAATCCTGCAGATTTTAACCAATATGAGCCCCTAAAGACTGGATATACGACGTGTATGTGTTTATCTCTAAAGTAGCCTGTGTCTGACATTCTAGATCACGACTGGATACATTTAAAAGTTCAGTATGAAATGTAGGGTTGGCAATGCAGTGAGTCCTTTACTTCCAGTATGTGCATATATATATATCCCCCTTCGGAAGTATCCCTAAGAGCAAGAGTAGTCATTACCCAGCCTGCCTTGGGGGAGGCCTGTACTTTAGCAGCTCCCTGGCTGATCTCAGGTCAGTGCTCTTTGTTAGCGCATTAATTAGCCCCATGTAGGGTTTTTCTCATGGAAATGTGCGCTGATAAGATAAGGCATTCCGCCTCGTTTAGAAGAGCCTGGTGTTTTTGTGTCCACAGCATTATTCTCCTCCGTAAAGTAGTGATAGTGTGGGGTGTGGATTAAAATGGCCGCCCTCACATGCACGTGCGCTCGCATTCTTTTACTGCGTTTGTATCCCTGAATGCGTCGTGCCTGATGCGACCGCAGCGTCGCCTCCGGACGCACGCAGGGTCAACGCCGAGCGAGAGGAATATCGTACGCCTTGCGCCTGAGAAAACGCCGTGGCGGTTATCGGCATTGTGACGGGCGGAGATAGCCCCGTTCCGTGTCGTTCGATGGCTTCCGGGCCTGTACAAAGTAACCGCTGCATGGAAACAGGCATTCGCAAAACAAAAAAAAAGAAGCCACTTTGAGCCGAAAGTGGATCTGGCCCGCTGCCATTA
This sequence comes from Synaphobranchus kaupii, assembly GCA_029718625.1. Taxonomy (NCBI): domain Eukaryota; kingdom Metazoa; phylum Chordata; class Actinopteri; order Anguilliformes; family Synaphobranchidae; genus Synaphobranchus; species Synaphobranchus kaupii. The sequence continues at coordinate 5,159,482 of CM056391.1, forward strand.
CGGCTCTGCTGATTCCACAGCAACAGTGGGGCCCGGGGGAGATCACGGCACTGTGTGGTTGGAACTGGCTGCTTGGCACGCACTCAACCTTGGCAGGCTTTCTGGGGGTGGGGGGTGTTGCACAGACACCATGTGCACTCCACCTGCGGCTCCGTCTCTTGCGCCAAAAGTACTGCAAGCCCCCCCCCCCCCCCCCCCGCTGGCCCGTTAGAAGATGGGGGTTTGGGTGTCGGTGGGAGGCAGGAGGTGCGGTTGCCACGGAAACACTGGAGGTTCTGGGGGGGGGGTGGATCAATAAACCATTCTGAATACATAAATAAAAATGTTCCCTTTGCATTTGTACAGGAAACTGCACCAGTCCTGAGTCTGTACAGGTGAGCATAGCTCTCGCCCTGTACTGCTGATGTCATCAAATGGCGCCACGAGGAAGGCTGACTGCACACCTGTATTATATTACTGTCAAAGGATTATTCCTATTGAACATACTGTAATTTCCCAATTTTCTTTGAAATCCATTCACTTGGATGCAGCATCTATGATTGTTTTATACACACGTTTGAGCTGAGGAAGCGTAGGATACGCCATTTTTTACATTTATCACAGTGCGCACATTCTCAGAATTATTTTTCTTAACCGTCAGTCCAGTCGATGATTCAGACAGATGGGTACATTTAGGAAGCCCACTGTAGCACAGAGACCTGTGCGGCGTTATCATCGCAGTTCAACTCTTCAATCTTTTTTTTTTTTTCCCCTCCACAATTCCCCCCTCATTAAATGCAGCAGATCCGCGGTTTCCCCCCCAAATCCAGCTCCAATAGCGGGGATGCAAACGCAAGCGCTGGCTTTAGCGCACCATCGCTGGCAGACATGTACGTTGGCGGTAAATAACCGTCTCAGTGCATCATGTGTAAATAAAGAACACAAGGGGGGTGGGCATTCAGAAAAGGATTCAAACGGTTCACAGAGTCAGTGACTCAGTGACTCAGTGACTCCAAAAGACAAACAGGAAACACTGAATCAGCTGCATTCACCCTGGCCCTCTCTCTTCATTGATCTCTGGGTTATCCAGCGGGGAGGTGGGTGGGAGCTGGAGCTCACTGCTACCCCTGCTGCTGCTTACCGACGAATGAGCTTCTCCTTCTGGTCGTAGCAGCAGGGTGATGGATTGGGGGGGTTTTCGGGGTGATTATGCGTTGATTGGGTGAGAGGTGCTTGGTAGGGGAGCTGATTATTCTGTTTGGTGAAGCGTAGGGGTGGCGGTGTCAGAGGGGGGCAAAATCTGGCACGTTGTGGGTTTCTTTTAAAATCAGGTTTTCTTCCTCCGGCTCAGGGAGGATTAGCGGGACAGAATCTGGCACCAGCACCGGGCCGAAGGGCTCTTGGGCCTGCCTGTTGTGGGTAGTAAACCCCCTGAATGTGAGCAGGGAGGATCGGGGAATGTGGTGGCCAGGTTCTGGACGTACAGGAGCAGACAGGAAGTGGATGTCTGGGACTTCCTGTCAGACACCAGGTTCTGTGTGATTGTACAGATTCTCAGCAGGTTCTGAGCACCAGTGTTGCCTTCTATCCTTTCTGCATCCTAACTACGGGAGGTTGTGTTGGTAACAGGAGTTTCTGCCGTTGTTTTACGGTACTGAACCGCTCTTTTTGTTGTACTGAACTTGTATATGCTTGCACTCCTTCTCATAAAATGCATAAATTTGGAATCTTTTGGATTCAACGGCAGGATGACAGAAAGGACAATGTTAAGATTATCGAGTGGAGTATCTAGTGAGCATAAAATATCGGTGCCCTCGGTCAGTGGCCATGACCATGGCTTTCTCTGAACTTTGACCTTTGTTTCATGGAATTCTACATACACACACACACACACACACACACCCCGAATATGTGAGATGGCAGCAAACGTTGCCCGTGGGTTTTTTATCAACGGCATGGCGTCCTTCCAGCCGACAGCAGGCGGAGAGCTGTGATTGGCTGCCTGCCTCGTTCCCGGCACCTGGAGTTGCCCGGGGCGACGGCTGCGTTCCGCTGGCACTGCCCAACCTTCTCATGCTGTGGAGGGGGCGCAGAGAATCGCTAAAGCGCCTCCGGGGTAGAAACGCGCTGGCAACCGCCAACAGCCATAAAAACCTATTTTAAATATTACGTTTAAAGTTCGATATTTTCAATGGGTTATTGCAGCTGTTCTTCCATTTCCAGAACCTTTGTGTGCCGTTTCAGAGAGCAGTAGTGTGTGTGTGTGTGTGTGTGTGTGTGTGTGTGGAGGAGAATGTCAGCGAGGATTTTAGGGGCTGACATAGTGACACACTGTGGCTTGCACTGATGTAGGCTGACAGGGAAGGGCTGAACATAACTTAATGACAAGAACAGGCCAATCAGTCCAACAATGCTTCGCCATTTTCCTACCACTAAAGGATACCTGGTGCTCACTGTTTACCTACAAACTAGATAGTATCCAGCACCGTTTGGCTTCTCGCTTTGCTGATTGTGTTCACATTTTATAGTGTTGTTTTATTTATTATTATTTTTTTACATTTAGCCAGCTGTAGTGTCTGTTAAATGCACCGAAGCCAGGGCTAGTCGACTCCAGGTCCTGTGGCCCACAGTGTCTGCAGGCATCTGCTTCAACCACACACTACACCACCTGATTTCACTCATGAGCTCACTTCCTAAACCAAGGAGGCAAAATAATTGGTGAAATTAATTATTGGCTCGTTGGTGGTGAGTGCTATCATTGGTGAAGAGTACTATCATTCCTGGTGAGTGCTATATTTGCTGGTGAGTGCTATATTTGCTGGTGAGTGCTATATTTCCTGGTCAGTGCTATATTTGGCAGACAACGCTGTCACTGGATTCTTCCAAATGATGTTCAACATGCGTATTTTTTTTATTTTTTAAGGAGGTATTTCTGAGCTGTGCTTTGGAATAACAGGCCTTCATTGAGGTTTAAAGAGCCACCCCCCCCGCCCCCCCCACAAGCTCCTACCCCCCCATCCCTAACCTCACCTCTCCCCATTACTGCCACAAACATCTGACCTTTCCTGTAATTAAAGCACAGGGTTTCCCCCGGAGCCGCCTCATCTGCAGGGGCATTAGTACACCCCTGCGGTGGTCAGCCGAGGCCATGGGGCCTATCACAGCTTGGATGCACCTGGACACTGAACCACAAAGGCCTGTGGGGCGTGCCGAAGAGCAGGAAGGGACATTAATCTCCCTAAAACCTCAAAGCAGATATGACACTTTTGGCCCCTTATGTGGGGATTGACCCTGCTCTGGGAGAGAAGGGACCACTAGTGGCCCCCTTGAGGCCTCATTTGGACCCGGATCAGAAAGACGGGGCAGGGGCCTGGGTCGGGTGCCGCTCCTACCTGTGCCCTTTGGGGCATGCCAGCCCCCCCCCCCCCCCCAAATCTCCCAATCTCCAACGGGACGGGGTTTCTGTATTTGAAAAGCTCTGCTGGGTGCTGGCTGATCTCCACTGACCTGCTGGAAGAGAGGGTAATCCCCACCCTTCCCGTCTTCCACAGCCGGCAGGTCCTGGCACAGACGGACGCTGACGTGCTCCTCTGAGATGGCACACAACGTTATATTCCTTTTTGATTCTTCGTTATTTCACAAGCCGCCAAACGGTTTGGCTCAAAGGTGCTAATGGCACTCATTTTGTCAGTATCATATCTAATTCTGAAATATCTGCCATCGATGAAAACCAAAAGTATTTGTATGCAGTCTCTTCTGACCAATTAATATATTTTATTAAAAGCCCTCACATGAAATGGCACTGGAATGTACAGTCATTCTATAGATTGCTGTTTATCATTAATATATTTGCACATTATAAATGGAGAATCTGTGCATGAATAATATTGCACGGGGGTTTGTACTGCAGTATGCAGTATGCCCTAATTCTTTGCACTGTAAACTTTACACAGTATGTAAATATAGTATATATACAGTTGAAGTCGGAAGTTTACATACACTTAGGTCGAAGTCATTAAAACTCATTTTTAACCGCTCAACAGATTTCATGTTAGCAAACTATAGTGTCGGCAAGTCAGTTAGGACATCTACTTTGTGCATGACACAAGTAATTTTTTCCAACAATTGTTTACAGCCAGATTATTTCACTTTTAATTTACTATATCATAATTTCAGTGGGTCAGAAGTTTACATACACTAAGTTGACTGTGCCTTTAAATTTTTTATATTTGGTCGCATATCCTTTGCATGCCATGACTTCCTGATGTCTGTGACCCAACAACATCAAACGACTCTTGATATCTTATTTTCTGGTACTCCTACAAGCGATACTATAACGTCTCTGCATTCGAATGGATCTCTGTGGGAATTGGGGGGGTGGGACTAGATTTAGCTGTAAATTATACCGGAACAGTATGGAACACATGATTGGTAAAATGGCTGTAAGTCAACAAGGGTCTGAGGTATCAAACAAGCCTCAAACCATCATTCTGCTGCCAGATATGCAGTAGATATGGATGGATCACTTTAAGGGTTGTTTCTCCTGACAAATTTAACTATTGAACTCTATGGAAAAATAAGTCAGGAGAAGAAACCCTTCAAGTTATCCATCCATATCTAACTGTATTTCTGGCAGCAGAGTGATGATTTAAGGCTTGTTTGATATGTCAGACCCTTGATGACTTAGAGCCATTTAGCCAACCATGTGTTTCCATACTGTTCCGGTGTAATTTACAGCCAAATCTAGTCCCACCCCCCCAATTCTGTAATAAGCAAGAGGGGTGCTACTTCTATGATGACCTCTGTATTCTACTTTGGGGTCACTTCAGATGAGAAGTCTTCCAATCAAAGAAATCATCACATTTAAAGAGATACCTTCCCTAACTGATAAAAAGCAGGAGAGAACAGGTCTTTCAGGTCCGCCATTTTGAATTATGAAGAAGGCGTAGACATCGCTTGTTCAGTGTTCCTCTGGGTGTGATGAAAAGATCTCTCTCTCAGATGACACACTAATCTGATCTGTTTCACATCTCCCCTATCTTTGCACGGCACTTTTGGGCAAAGATAACCTTTATTCATCTTTTTATGTTTACTTTTAATGGCAGCTCCTGAAGCTTTTAATCGGAGCATTTTCCTGAAGATCAGAGAAACAGGAGCCCGTGTATCTCCTCGCCTGCAGAGAATCTGAAATAGGAACATTAATAATAGAACTGAACTTTCCTTCCGTGTGATTCCTGGTAGATTTCTTTGATGTGCTGATTAAAATTCATCTTATCAAACATGTTGAAAATCAGATATGACACAAAGTGAAATGTACTATCGACTTACAAGCTATGTAGTACTTGTTTGTGTGACAGACAGGTTAATTTACTGTCTTTAACAATTACATTATACATGAAGCATAATTTGGTAGGGAACTGAGCTTGTAACCCAAAGGCTGCAGGTTCGATTCCCACCCACTGCCATTTTACCTTGTAAGCAATGTACTTAACCTGAATTACTTCAGTAGCCTATACATCTTTCTGTAAAAATGGATACTGTGTACAAATGCAGAAAGTTATGTGCCAGTTGCTTGGGATAAGAACGTCTGCTAAATGCCATAATGTAATGCAATGCTACTGCTGTGGCTTCCAGCACAATGACCATTCCTCCGGACAGAACCTTACCAGACCCCTTCAGTGTGAGCTTGTGGACTGCCCTGTTCAATTCAAACCACAAATTTTTTGGTCAGTTTCAAGTCTCTATACCGAGATGGTTATTGCATTGAAAAAAGGAGTGCTTTTTGTGGTTTGAACTGAAGAGGGCAGTCCACAACCTCAGAGTTTTGATTGGAACTGGGCACAATGGTCAGATGAGTCCAACATTGAACATAAAAACATCAGTCATTACCTCTATTGTTCATTTTAACAGCCTTTTCTTCATCAAGTGTGCCAATAATTTTGGAGGGCATTGTGTGTTTTAACGATGGTGATTGTGCAGTTTGAGCACCCTGTTCTTTCATTTTTACAACATATTAAATGCCTGAAATTACCTTTTAAAACATGTTAAAATGAACATGGATCCAACATAACAAGTCTGTCATATGGGTAGAGAACATTTGAATGCTTCGTACCTCAAATCTACTATCTGCTAATTATCTCTAATAAAGCTCCCGACGGGAAACTGCCGATCGCTCTTTTCAGAGAATGCCCGACGGGTGCTCTTTTTAAAAGCATCTCTGCAGCCACGGCTGGCTCAGGAGAGCGCGTTTTCACACTCCCGGTGCCGCCAAAGGGGAGCAGGCGAGCATACGCCAAAAATGTCACAGGGTCCCAGGTCCCGTTCCTCCCCTGAATGATAACTGGCAGCTCTAAACGGTTTTCTAGCGCAGAACACTCACAGAGAGTGCGATTGATCATGCAAATGCGTTGCGCGCGCCCAGCTGCTTCCTTGGCACGCGCCAGTGCCCCCCGTCTCTCTCTATCTTTCTCCACCGGGCTGTGATTGAGCCATTCTCTGCACGGACACAATTAGGCAAGCGCGTTCGCTTTGTACAGCGAAGAACGAAATTAAAAACCTTACTGCGTCACAGGGCAACAATTCAAACTCGAACGAACTGGCCAGATTCGGGAGAAACCTGGACGGGTAAACCGTTTATCCACCAGGGGACTCCATAAGCTAAATTCTTGGGTTTAAAACTCAGGTGTACTTGGAAGGGTTGTATCGCCATCTAGTGTACCTATTCATGTATGCGCGCTCAATGGTTCAAATAATTAAATAATTAAAATGTGCATTATTTGCATTACAGGAGCGAAAGCGTTTTAGAAAAAGAAAAAGAAAGATAACCCGCGCAACTAAAGTCCTGAAATTCTCCCATGTAGCCTAATTGTATGCAGTGTGATTACTTATATATTATATATAAAAGTATAAAATTGTCATTAATAATAATAATAATAATAATATAAAATATATTTTTTATTGTTGATATATTTTTTTCTTTTTAGGTTTTTAATAAAAAATGCACCAGCTTTAGCCTACCTCTCTCTCTCTCTCTCTCTCTCTCACACACACACACACACACACACACCACACACGCACGCACGCACAAATCCCAATTCTGTAACCGTATTGCATATGCAGTACTTTAAGACAGGCGCACTCCTGCTGGTAAGAATGTGCGACACAGCAGAGCAGACTTGGCATCATATCTAAAAGAGCTATGATAATTCTGAACAAGAGCATATTACATTGCTCAGAGAATTAAGTGAACAGAGTCTGGTAAATTAACCACATGTATTCTGGTTCTTAATCGGTGTGCTTCCATATGTTCAACATAGTTAAATATATTGGAGATGGAGCTCAATATATGGCCTACTTGAAAAAATAAACAAAAATGACACATGGTCTTGTTAAAATGTGCATCATCCTCACATAGGCTACTTTCGAAGTGAAGGAGACGATTAATATATATGTATTATAAATGTATATATTATATATATTATAAATACTATAAATGTGTTCTGTCCCTTGTTAGAACTTTCAGAAGCAAACTAACTGAATTATAATGAGCTACTTTTTCTCAGATTGTCTGTTCGTCTGAACAGAAATCCAAATACAGAACCGTAATGTTTGTTTTTTAGACTTCAGACGGAGCGATCCGAGGGACATCTGTTTACATGGCTGTATGGCAGAAGAGACGGCAAGCGACTGAACCGCAAGGTCAAATCGACTGCTGAGGGAAAGATTAGAAGTGATCCGTTTGATTTCCATTTCTAAGGCTGGCACAGAATTTGCATTTTGTTTTCATCAACCATGAGGACGGTTGCGTACCAGTTCTTTAGACACCGTTTGCACGGATGCTGAAACTAATCAGTGAATGCACCAGTAAGCCGAAGTAAAACACATTTGTGGTCAATAAGCTGTTAGTGCTGATTTCTACATTTTAAAGAAATGCTGTACCGTAATCCTACATATTTTTAAAAATGCTTTTTCCCTTCTCCTCAATTTGGGACTTCCCAGTATTTGCTCCACATTTACCTCCATTTTTTTATTCAGGTAAGCACAAATAAGCACATTGCTCTCCTCTGAAGGATGTAATGCCAGCCACCTTTGCAAGTCAGGCCTGCACAGTCTTTATTCCCAGCAAGATGACGAGGGCTGTGCCAGAATCAATGCCCTTCCATACTATTGAGTATGTTAGTCGAGTACACTGGATTAGAAAGTTAAGTAGGCAAAATGTCCTGTAAAGTGTACCTAAAATCCCAGGATGATATGCATATTGTGCAACTGCTATATATTTAAAATGTGTTGAGTAATTGCATAGTCTTGGTGGTAGTAGTACTTGTTTACCGTTTTACTCAAGGCATATTTTTGGATGGGGACTTGGGCCCAGGGCTACTATAGTCAGAGGGACTACGTGTGGTTCATAATTATGAGAAAAGTAATTATATTTTATCAGAGAAGATCAGGTCCAGTGAGCGGTTTGAAAATAAGGGTCTAATAAAAACACAAAAAAATCAATGAGAAAAAATGCATGATTTGAGGACAAGTTTGATTAAATTAAGCAAAATGATCTGCCAGTGGGGTAAAAAAAAATGCACTTGATAAGATTTACTTAAAACAAGGAACATATTAAATTAAGCTAAATAATCTGGAAAGGTAAGGAAATTAAACTTGTTAGAAAAACAAGTTAAGTTTATAAATACCCATTAAAATTATTTTTTTATTTATTTTTTGCTGTGTCCAGCATCAGAACAGATGACGAGAGACCATGGAACCAGAGGGAAATGGTATAATTTACTCTTTACAGTGTTAGTTGTAGTGACCATGACAAGATTCCTGTGAGAGAATAAACTTAAATTTTACCTCTTCAACAGCCATTATTTAGGATGCGCAGTGTTCTGTAGCTATCGCTGAGTGCCTCTCAGATTAAAAGACTTCAGGAAGAAAACAGATGGGACCCAGGACTAATATGTTGGGGTACGCCGTTGGGAATGGAGAGGAACATGCCTGGACCAGAATGTGCAGCTTTTTTTGGGGGGGGGGGGGGGTGGTCGGGTCACGGTTACCAAGGCAACAGTGAGACTGAGAGGGGAGAACTAAAGGGGGGCTCTGGAGAGCTGAGCTCCTGCATGTTTTAGCCGTTCCTCTACTGGGCAACTATAGAAGAGATTTACAATCTGGCTGTTGGTCTGTGTATTTACAACACCAATGTGAATTGAATCTACAATATCACACAAAAAACGTTTTTCAATGGACCACTTTCCCCTGCGAGTAAACTGCTTGAATTGAAAGAAATGGCAATTACCATCATGAAAAAGAAAGAAAAAAAAACAAAACAGCGTGGATAGTGTGGTTATTTCTGCCAGTACTCCTGTAATGAAGTTTCGGAGAGGGGCATTTTCAAACCACACGGTGGGGAATTGGAATGGACGCCATTTTGTTTCATTAGCTCCCGCCACTGCGTTGGTATCAAATGCCCATCAGCTCTGAATCAAACAGAAAGGAAGACCGCTGAACAGATGACTGAGGACTGAGAATAACGACAAACAAACAGAAGAGCAGCATGCTACCGCTAAGCGACTTCTGAAGCAATATGGCAACTCAAACGGGACAGAAAGCGATTGGTTCAAGCGCAGCATTCCCGGACTTGGAATCATACGCCAGGCGGTTGTATGAAAGCGGCGGTTCCCAGCGGTCCTCGCGGGACTGCTGCCGAGACACCGATCCGGAGGATGAAACCAACTTCAGTTCTGCAGATGAACGCACTTGAAAAGCTCATCTGGCAAGCTCACGAGACGTTGATTTTATCCTTCAGAATTGCATAAGGTTATAAGATTATATTTTTTCATACCGGTGTAGCCTAGCCTACTCCTCCAAAGTCCTTTTCACATTTCACCAACTAGGCCACCTTCCAGACCATTGGTCAAATACTTGTATTTGAATTATGTATACTAAATTGAAATTGCATTGTTCAAAAAAAAAAAAAAAAACTATTACACGGTTATTGTTTGGTCAATCATTTAATTATGCAAGTTAAAAATATATATGTTTGAGTACATAAAAATGTAGGTAAAAAATTTGAGGACGGTTTTATTTCCCTTTCAGTTCCTCCATGATGAAGGGCTGTTCCTTTTCCAAAATCCTGTACAGCTTATCTTTTGGTCAATTGGCACAATGACATCATACACAAGCTTTCTACTTTGGTCCCAGCATGTTTTTCTTAGTTTCAGGTTGTAGGCTACACTGCTGATTACTCCCTCTTGAAGAAGGTCATTCTCATGGGTTTCATTTCAGGTCGACCTGGTCCTCATCCCACATTATTGCAGCCTGTTGACAAACAGAAACAGAAAATGTAGTTATAGCAGTTAGCAGTATATACATAATTTAATATTCATAGCTCAAGTGAGTATAACACATGGATTGGGGACAGCGTGGTTAGCTGTGGAAAAATATATGTATTGTGAAGTTTTTATTTTTATATTTTTTTTCCGTATGAGCAGCAATGAGGAAAATGGCTTTTTGAGCGCAATTACTATAGATACCAGCAGAGGGCGACATTATATCCGGTGCTGAGGTTATATATTAACCCAGGCAATTCTCAAATAGGCCTCGTCAAGTCAACGGGTGATTTTGAGTTCAAATTTAGAAAACTTTAAAAGTTGATATCCAAAAATTATCATGATACATTATTTTTGAAGAGAATAAACACTGGGGACATGACTAAAGAGGACTGCAGATTTTTCGAGTGTGGTACAGGCTACATCGCGGTAAAACCTGGGCGGGTGTAGACTACTAGGAAGCGAGAATTAAGGGGATAGTGAGCTAATTTAAGATTCAACCCTGGATTGAAGCTTAAATGAGTCATGAAGCCCACTCACTTTTAATCTGGGTATATTGACATGGCCACTCTGCACAGCTAATCTGCTATGTTCAGGCTAATGGATTGAAACGTATAAAAGCACTGCCCTTTGACCAGTGAACTCCTTAGCTTTGGAAAAAGGCGTCTCCGTTCCATAGGATCCCATAGAGATAAGTGCACTGAGAGAGTCTCTTTGCAGGGCCAGATTATAGTAGTTCCGCAAAACAATTTGAGTTCTGAGTTCCAGTAAAAGATTTGGGGCTTTAGGAGACTGATAAGAGACCCATCCTCCGACTACCACCTCCTCTACTCCATCCCCTGGAAACCGATCTTTGGTTCCTCCCTCCCTCCACTGTCCCAATAGTGGAGAAGACGAGGGAAGCGGCCTTCAAATTCGGCTTCTCCTCCCCTCCGACTAAACATACATCGATGTATCCTACTGTGGAAAGTTTTTTCACATTTTTGGGTGACATCATCGCGCTCACGCCCACAGAGATTTAACAAAAGGCAACAGTGATGATGCGTAGCTATGCCTTATATGAATTTCCCCAAGATAATGATGCCCCCAATGCAAGATATTTAGCCCTAAGTTGTGTGTGCTTCAGTTATTAGCACACATATAGCAGACATAACACCTACAACGGATAACAAAATGCCAGTCTGTTTTTGTGGTTCATAACCTAGGCAACATAAAAATTCAGCAATTTAAGTCGGGGGAAACAGCTTTATTTATTTGCTTGCACATAGCCTAAGCATGACCGCTACCCATTTCACGATGTGAATATGCATAGGCATTAATTAAGTTATTCAACTAATGGTTTCAAAGGAAGTTTTTAAATTTGATTTCAGATGTTACAGTGGGAAATAGGCCTAATTGTTTTTTGATGTGGCCACTGCGATACTATGAACATTGGGAATAGCCTAATATCGCAGATAATATGACGATAATTCGTTCCACTAATCTACGGAAATGTTTCCGAATTTGCCTATGTGAGATGCAAGGAACTGGCAATAGTAGGCTGTAGTGTAGCTACAGTAGGCTAACCTATATGAGGTGAATTAGTGCTCGGTATGTTTCAGACATTGGGAACATCGGGATTCTGGAGAATTACAGTAAATTGTTGTTGATGGATCACTTTAAGGGTTGTTTCTCCTGACAAATGTTCCTACTGAACTCTATGGAAAAATAAGTCAGAAAAAACCCTTCAAGTTATGCATCCATATCTACTGTATTTCTGGCAGCAGAGTGATGATTTAAGGCTTGTTTGATACGGTCAGACCCTTGATGACTTAGAGCCATTTAGCCAACCATGTGTTTCCATACTGTTCCAGTGTAATTTACAGCTAAATCTAGTCCCACCCCCCAATTCCCATAGAGATCCATTCAAATGCAGAGATGATATAGTATCGCTTGTAAGAGTACCACAAATAAGATATCAAGAGTCCTTTTGATGTTGTTGGGTCACAGATATCAGGACGTCATGGCATGCAAAGGATATGCAACCAAATATAAAAAATTTAAAGGCACAGTCAACTTAGTGTATGTAAACGTCTGACCCACTGGAATTGTGAATATAGTGAATTAAAAGTTAAATAATCTGTCTATAAACAATTGTGGGAAAAATTCCTTGTGTCATGCACAAAGTAGATAACTAGTAGTCCTAACTGACTTTCCAACACTATAGTTCGCTAACATGAAATCTGTGGAGTGGTTAAAAATTAGTTTTAAAGGGTAGCCAAGCACTGAAACAACTTATTTTAGTTGATAAGTTATGTATTGGGCCACACCAAAATGCTAGTGATTGACTGTAGTCCCAATCTCGAATGTTCAATACAAAGGTCGATGTTTCTCATTTTGCAATGAAAATTACCGGAATCAATATATACTATAGAGTACTCAAGTGAGTACGTCAATCGTGGGTGGAGTCTGGTTTCGGAAGTAAATTCCCTATGGAAGATAGAATGGGCTTCGGAGACTATCGACTTTCTTGAAATCTGATTATAGAATGAGCCGAAACGTTCCTGGATTAGCCTGTGTGGTACAAGGATATAGACCATATATCGCATGTTCCAAATGTATTTAAAAAAAAATTTGTTTCTGATTTTTCCCCAATTTAGTAGCCAATTGAACCCCTATTCTAATTCAATTTCCCCCCTTTGTAGCAACCGCTAGAGAACCACCGCTACACAACCCTGTCAGCCGGGTAGTAGGAAGGAGGTCGCCACGTCCTCTACAGGGCGCGACTCCTCGAGCTCCTGACCGTGAATCCAGCTCGCCCAGGGCCGCTATGCGTGCAGCGATTCTCTCCGAGCACCCTCCCCCCCACCCGGAAGCAGCCGCCAATTGCTGCTCCCACAGGGCGCCGGCCATGCTCGGATCTGGCAGGACCGGGGCGCGAACCCCGATCCTCGAGCACAACTGCACCGACTGAAGGTCGGCGTTCTTACCGTTGTACCACGCGACGCCCCCCCCCCCAAATGTATTTTTTAAAGTAATGCATTAATGATTGTAGTTCGACTTGTAGTCCACTTTAACGGGACTACATATCCAGTACTGCAACGCACAGGTGGTTCTCCACTAATAAGATATCATCTCGTCTGTCTGCTCTGTGGCAGATGGGAAGTAGGCTACTGCCGCTGAAGACGAGCTAAACATTAGCTTGCTAAGTAGAGAAGCCCGCCACCGACAAGGTCAGAAACTATGCTACAGTTAACCACATAATGCAATTCTAGCTTTTAGTCCTTCAACCTAGCTAAAGTGTTTAAAAACGGAGCTGTGTGCTACTGCTGGCTAACATTATATGACAACGTCTGGAGACAAGGCTGCTCGTTCTGAGGGAATTATGGGACGTGGAGTTTTTAAACAGTGCCAGCGCTGGTATGTTCACAAAAAAAATACTAAAATGTAAAATATACTCGAAGCTGGTCCATAAAAACGACCATAGTTTGCGAACAGGCGTTATATTGAACAATCCGGGAAATTGACGGTAAAGACATAATTAGTAGAAATGGTTTAAAAGTAAGCTTTAGTTAATGTCTACGCTCTAAATGAATGGGGAATTTACTTCTGAAACCAGCGTGACGTATTACTCTATGGGTTGAACGATATAAGAAAAATATGTGGCGTGTCAATGGGAGCCACGCCTCTCTGGTAGTTTGTTTCGTCATCATTTGGTAACGCCCTTTTTATCAGGACATATAAAATAGGGCTGAGCCGAATGCTTCGGAGCTCCGAAGCTTCGTTCGTTGGATTGGGATTCGGATCCTAAATTCAGATTCGAATAGTTTGTTTTTTTCACCTGATTCGGATCCTAAATTCAGATTCGAATAGTTTGTTTTTTTCCCTCAAAAAACAAAAAAAAAAAACTAAACATTTTTCCCCCTCAAAAAAGAAGAAAATTGATGGTTTCCTGGATGTTTGTCAACATATAAGTGTTTATTCTATACTGATTGAGCTTTGAATCGCCTGGAAGTTTATCGAACGTACAAGGATGCGCGGTTCAGCCTTCCACGTGACTTGTCTCGACATTCGCAACGCTGTTGCCCAAAGCCTGAGGTGAAGTTACAAGATGTCAAATAAGTCAGCTGTGTGGAAACATTTTAATATTACCGCTGACGATCCAAAAAAGGTCAAATGGCAAATATGCCAGCAGAAATTGGCATACCATGGTGGAACTACGAATTTGACAAATCATTTGAAAAATGTAAGTAGCCTAATTTATATATCTTCGTCAGAGTAATAGCCTAGCAACATTAGCATTAGTTAGCCGATCTGACTAGGCTACATTTCATGATATAGCCTAGGCTAGCATAGCATGACAACCTATTTCCAAAACCAACGTTTTGGAAAGAAAACAATATAGCCTACACTCGGCTTTAGACTTTTTTTACCCATACCACGCAGTATGTAGGCTACGTGAAGTCTGAAAGTTTAAAGGCCTGCACATAACTGTGAAGACTGCGCCTTATATTTATCTTTTAAATTTATTTTGGCCTATGTTTCATGTCCTGAACTTCTGTTCCATTTCAATGTAATACTTTGTTGTTTAAAAAAAAAAAAAAAAAACGGCTTTTCTTCATGCGCATTACTGAAATAGATGTGAGCGCGCCCTCTACTGGACGTATCGTAACATTGTTTTCAAAGACTCAAGAAAAAAATTCAATTATTTTTAATAGATTATTATTAAAACGAAGCTTCGGAGCATCGGGGAAAATTGCCAACGAAGCTTCGAAGTGTAAAAAATGGCATTCGGCTCAGCCCTAATATAAAAGGAGAAATCAAATTCAAGACGGGCGGTTCGGATCTTTGAACAGTCCTGATTGTGATCGCGTTCTGAGATATCTAATTGTATTGAACCTTTCAAACTTTTAGAGTTTTGATAATTATTTTTTTTTTTAATGGCGTCAGTTTGATCCGTGATAGCCTACTCAGTATTCGTAGTAGTTACATGCACGTTTAACAGTGCTGCCAGTGCCCGCCCCTCTAAACTTGCATTTACCAATAACAACGTATAAGTTTACATTAATAAATATCAGTTACTTGTTTTAATACATTAATCCTGCATTCAACTTGTAGGCTAGGCGATGTAAGCTCGATGTGCGAATTTACAGTCCGCAAGTTCGATTTGTACAACTCGGGGAATTCGGTCACGCACATAATAACTTTTTCCTTCATTTTGGGTTCGCGAAGTTGGTCCGTTCAGTACCGCCCACTCTCTAGCTATTGGCTGCGCTTTGAAAGGTCAGCGACTGGAGGGGTGAAAGTTGAATTTGGTTGAACTTTGAGCGCAGCGGCAGGCAGTGGAGATGCGCTGCGCTCACCGCTTACCAGAGCGCAAAGCGGCAAACGACTCTCCGTTGATATCAACGGCACTTGCCGCCTATGCGCGGCCAATGTGAAACCAGGGTGACTGTGGCGATTTGTCGTTCTTTTTGACCGCAGTAGCAGACGTTCGAGTTCGGAAGAGCAGTTAATTCGATCTCGTTCAAATTATTGTGCATAGACAAACGAAGAGACATTATAGGTGTAAGTATGTGCTATTTTTTTTAAATCACTGTTTGTTCAATTATACCAATCATATTATTTGGGAAATCCCAACAAACCAATAATTAAGTCCTCCATGACAGAACTGGGAATGGGGAAATAAAATTAGAAAAGGATTTATACGTCAAATATTTAATCTGAGTGGTTATCACGCCACATTCCCCGTCTCTTCTGGTCACTTCGCCTGCTTGCCAGTGTACTGAACATTTGGCCTACCTCCTCAGGATGACCTACCAGTAGGTCAGCCTTTCAGTCTAGTCTGATAAACTGACCTACCTGCTCAGGATGACCTACCCTAAAGAAATCATGATAGCTCACCCCGTCAAGTAGGGTAGGACATCCTGTCAGAGGGGAAATGTCTATCAGAATGACCTACCAACTACTATTTGTGCTTAAACCATGGGTAGCACAGCCTGTCAGAGGGGAAATGTCTATCAGAATGACCTACCAACTACTATTTTTACTCATTTTAGAGATAACATTTTAATCTGATCTAATTTCATTTAATTTACCTGTAGAAAACCGCTCTCTCCACCATGAAAATCACGGGTAGGTTAAAATTATGGGCGTGTCCTCTGGAATATTTTTTCCCCTCTGAAACGCACTGTGCATGCGCACATCGTGTTGGTAGGTCATTCTGAGCGGTAGGCCTATTTGTCAGAACACCTGCCTCGCATCGTCATCAAAAAATGCCTTGGGAAGGGAGGGCGATACTCTTTTTTGTGACAGAGCGAGGCCAGCGTATGGAAAGGGCCGTGGTAGCCAGCCATAGTCCAGCCTTGGTTACCCTTTAATGACTTCAACCTATGTGTATGTAAACTTCCGACTTCAACTGTATTAAACATCTTTTATACATCTAAATGGTCACTGGAATAATTCGTTGAAATTAGGTCTAAATGTCAACGTCTAATAGACATCTACAAATATACAGTACCAGTCAAAAGTTTGGACACACCTACTCATAGAAGGTTTTTTTCCGTTATTTTTACTGTTTTCCACATTTTGGAATAGTAAAGACATCAAAACTATGAGATAACACAAATTAAATTATGCAAAAACCAAAAAAGTGTTAAACAAATTTAAAAAAGTCTTATATTTTAGATTCTTCAAAGTAGCCACCCTTTGCCTTGATAACGGCTTTGCACATTCTTGCCATTCTCTCAAACAACTTCTGTGGTAAACGGGTATTCCACAGGTAAACAGGTGATGCCATCATGATTCTGTATAAAAGGATATCAAAAGACTCCTGATATCTTATTTCCAGGTACTCTTAGAAGCAATACTATAACCTCTCTGCATTTGAATGGATCTCTATGGGAATTGGGGGGTGGGACTAGATTAAGCTGTAAATTACACGGGAATAGTATGGAACCCATGGTTGGTTAAATGGCTGTAAGTCAACAAGGGTCTGAGGTATCAAACGAGCCTCAAATCATCACACTGCTGCCAGATATGCAGTAGATATGGATGGATCACTTGAAGGGTTGTTTCTCCTGACAAATTTTCCTATTGAACTCTATGGAAAAATAAGTCAGAAGAAACCCTTCAAGTTATCCATCCATATCTACTGTATTTCTGGCAGCAGAGTGATGATTTAAGGCTTGTTTGATACGTCAGACCCTTGATGACTTAGAGCCATTTAGCCAACCATGTGTTTCCATACTGTTCCAGTGTAATTTACAGCTAAATCTAGTCCCACCCCCCAATTCCCATAGAGATCCATTCAAATGCAGAGATGATATAGTATCGCTTGTAAGAGTACCACAAATAAGATATCAAGAGTCTTTTGATGTTGTTGGGTCACAGATATCAGGACGTCATGGCATGCAAAGGATATGCAACCAAGTATAAAAAATTTAAAGGCACAGTCAACTTAGTGTATGTAAACGTCTGACCCACTGGAATTGTGATATAGTGAATTAAAAGTTAAATAATCTGTCTATAAACAATTGTGGGAAAAATTCCTTGTGTCATGCACAAAGTAGATAACTAGTAGTCCTAACTGACTTTCCAACACTATAGTTCGCTAACATGAAATCTGTGGAAACCCTTTTTATTTGTTTAACACTTTTTTGGTTTTTGCATAATTTAATTTGTGTTATCTCATAGTTTTGATGTCTTTACTATTCCAAAATGTGGAAAACAGTAAAAATAACGGGAAAAAACCTTCTATGAGTAGGTGTGTCCAAACTTTTGACTGGTACTGTACGTTGAAAAAACTTTCACTTTTTAACTATTTTTAGACGTCTATAGACATCTATTAAACATCTTTTAGACCAGAAAATGCTCACTGGGAATATTGGCACATTCACCCACAAAATAACTAAGTTAAATTGTTGGTCTGGAATAAGAAGAGTTTCAGTGAGGTTTTCCACGGCTGATACAGATTTTCACACTCACATAGGCCTTCATGTTCAACGGAGCTGGAGCTCGCAGGCTGGCGCGCTCCTACTTCCTCCACCCGACCTGACAAAGCAGAGTATCATTCCTACCACGTTTGACTGCAGTCACCTTGAAAGATAACTTATGTAAAACTTTGAGTAAGCGAATCTTTAATAACCTTAAAAATATTATAGCCTACGTAAAGTTAAGATAACATCTTATGACCAGTGAAAGTGAAAGTGAAAATAGCATAGTCGACCTATTTCTGTGAGCTGGTCTCTGAGCGGGAAAAAGATGAGATAAAAAGATTGTATTTTACTTACCCACAGTCAAATATTTTGCCCTTTTTTCTAAATTGTCCGCTTCTTCGTTTAGATTAATCTCTCTTAGCACGTGTGCGGTGCCCGAGATGGCACGGGCTTTCGTGAACTTGTTAACTATTCGATTCATTAACAGCGCGTTATTCTCGCGTTCAGTTAGTCCATAACCAATCTTCATTTCGGCTGACAATTTTTGCTTAAATCTAATTAAGTCATCGGCGGAGAGATTGTCCAGCACAGCTAAAATAAGATTATCCATACTTTCCTACAACAAAGTAACACCGCGTAAAAATCGTGTTTGTCGGCTACGCCTGCTAATAGGCTACTGTATAATCGAGCTATGTCTGGTACATAGAGCGTATATAGAACTGGAGAGGCGGGAGGAGCCAGGAGTTGCAGAAACCAATATGGCGTCCAGTGCACCGCACCACTCAGTTTCCCCATAGGCTATAATGGAGAAACACCTGCCTTTTTATATCAAACTAAGCGGTTTACAGTCATATTTTCAACCCAGTTATACCCGTAATACATATAAGAATACGAATCAATGCGTGATTTTACTTGACGCGACTCGATAACGAAGTTATAGCCTCCGTTGTTTCCGTTGTTTTACTCTCCGCGAGTCAACACTTGACTCTCTGGTTGGTCGTACTGAACACGTGATGATGAAGAGCCTACAAAGACCATCTACCAACATGAAAAAGTTGAACGAAATGTAATTACGATACAGCGTAAAGTAGTTGGTGCGAGCAGTGTGCCCATGGAGTTCAGTGATTCAGTGAGATATTTTTTCAGTTAATCAGTTCAATCAATGTTTTTTTGTCTGAGGCCGCTGCAATAAAGTTTATACATACATATTTTGAGGGCAGTGTATTGTTTGAAATATGATTTACAATATGTTTTTCGTATACTTGTCAGTTAGTTTAGAACGAGGTAGCAGATATAATAACGGTTGTAAACCTCAAAATCGATCCAACTCTGTTCACTATTTCTGTTCGCTAACATGAACGTTAGTTGGATTTTTTTTTAAACTGGCGGCAAATGAATCCCCTATCTCCCTCCACATATTTCCTTTTGAGAATAGTAGAAGAGTAAGAAGTCAAATCTATAATACTGGTTGCCTTTTTTTACTCGTTGCTTTTGCAAATGCAAATGTCTAGTAATGCATTAATGAGATAGAAAATAGCCTTTTCTAGTATATAATGAGTCCCTATTTGATAAATAACTAATTTTGTATTTTGAAAAAGAAAAATATAGCTTATTTGTTTTACATTCATATGTACAACAATTACATTTTTCCAGACTCTGTTCTATTTTTGAAACAACATATATTTTTTATTCGAAACTATTATCTGTCCATTAAAAATTGTTTTGCATTAATAGGTGTTAAACTCTATTATCTTTTATTTAATATTTCATAAATAACAAGTTATTTGTTCCAGAACGTTCTTTATAAATACAAAATATTGTTATACTGAATTAACGTGGTGTTGCAAAGTAAGTAGGCTATATGTATTTTTGTTGTTAGTTTAGGGCAGTATGAGCTTAAGGTATGCTGCTAGGAGAAACTGATTTCTTGAGCAACTGAAACTCTTTACCTATATATTTTCTTTTTAAAAATCATAATCATTTCTAGCTCATTGATTTGTAAATGAAATAGGCCTAAATGAAGCCTTTCACTTTCCTTTTTTGATATTTTACTTCCTGTTTCTTTTTGCCTGTAACACGCATTAACATAGTCACACAATCATTTAAATTAATTCATATTAGATATTCAAGTGTATTAATGATTAAATAGTTTTGATAGGGTCCTTTTTCCTAATCTGTGTGTAAATAAGGTCAAATAAATTTATATGTCTGACAAATTAAGTTTTTGTGTCTCAGGAGGGACTACTGTGCTCTGTCCTATGTCGTCAACCTTGTTTGTCAGCCCTGTTATAACAGAATTAACTGGGTTGACAATAACAGGGTTGAGTGCCCTAAAACTTATAGCTAGCCATGTGGTGAAACAAATGGAAAGATAATTGCATTCATATCAGATTTTTATTACATTTTAACAGATATAATTTTACAAAACCCATGTTCTTTTCTGCATGAATTAAGCGTAACAGGGGTGATGAGTTGTGCTTGTCCCCTTATGCCAAAAACCTCTTCTTGCACGCTGTCTTATCTATTTGAAGAAATAATGTAAATTCCTCAAGGTTGTAACACTCAAGGCGTGATGCCATAATTTCCTGCAGTTTTTCCCATCATTATAACAGGGTTGACTGGAATTTGGGGACATTTAAATTATAAAAATTTTTTTTAAGTTAAATCTTTTTTATATTGAAAGTTGTAAATCAAAGTCTTGATTAAGCTCAGGGACATGCTTGACTTGTGACTTTACAAAATGTTTTTAATATCTAAAAAAGACAATAGGATGACAAATATTGAGTGCTATATGAAAGAACAACATACAGAAGTTGAATGAATTATTATTTTCATGTATTTGTGTACCATTTCAGTTTTATTAATCAAAATGTCCAACAGACAAAAGATGTCCTCCAATGCTGAAATGACCCAAAGGTTAATAATAAAATATTAAGAAAAAGAATATCAGATTAGACCATTTTCCAGAGTATATAGTCATTGTACGTAATTGTATTAATTTCTGAGGATCCACAAAGTAAAAGGGTGAGAGAGAATCTTTCAACTTAGGAGTATGCTTTATTTGAAGAATATTGCCAAGAAATGAGGAGTCTCATATCAATTGCTGATACAGCACAAATGTGAACAAAAACTTAAAAGATGTGTAGGCTACAACATATATTCCACAACATATATTCCACAGGTCAGTGACAGCTCAAGAACTGTACATCTTTGAACTGATCATTTCTCTTGCGCCAATTTAGTTTATTTTTAGTTATTTTAAGGAGAATATTCCTGTTGTTTGGATATATATATATATATATATATATATATATATATATATATATATATAGCTAGCTAGCTATATTTTATATATATATCTAAATACATATAGCTAGGCTACTGGACAGTGGCAAGCAAAATTAAGTGACAGCACAATATCATAGCAGCTTGATTACGTTTAAGGGAATCGGTTGTGTTCACAAGTCTTACACAGTTCAGTAACCATGGAAGTGCGAACTACTTTACGACTTGCTACTTGTAGGCTATTCATCAATTGTTCGCGTCCCCACTAATCAGCGAATCAGAGTCATATGTTGAGTCATATTTTGACCAACCAGAGTCTCGTGTTGACTCGCGGAGAGTAAAACAACGGAAACAACGGAGGCTATAACTTCGTTATCGAGCCGCGTCAAGTAAAATCACGCATTGATTCGTATTCTTATATGTATTAGGGTGAATTCAGATAAAGTGGGACACTTTCTGGAATTTTGCCTTCTGGTACCTGTTTCGATATTAGTCCAAGACATTTACACAGCACATGATACAATTCTGAAATCCTCAAGATGTTATCTGACCACATAAAAAGAAAAAATGTAGAAATCTTGCTCACAGGATGCGTGACACACCTTTATATTTCATTTGAGCCACAGCACATTTTTTCATCTGCGTTTGGGAATGTGGGACAGCTCATTAGGTAATTTGGGACACCAATTCTTTATAATAAAACCCCAATAACAAGCTATAATGTAGTACATTGCAATATATTTTAATGGTGCACCATGCTTAAATACACTAAGTAAACATGAGGACCCAAGCAAAAAAATATTATACTTTAAGTATACTTTTAGTACGTACTCATCATGTAGTAACTACTCATTTTGTGTTAAACTGGCCACACTTAGCCCACAAGTACAGGCTAATGAATGCACTAAAGTTGTACTTTTGTAGAACTTCTGTACAACTGTAGTGTACTTACTGTACTTAAGTGTACTAAATTGAGACACGTCTTACAAACGTAAAGTATATTTAAGTATACTAATTCAAAGGGTGATTTGTAGGTATTGGAAATAGAATTTTAAATTATGACTACAGTGTTTGAAATATACTTTAAATAGCATTAAAAGTAGTAGCCTATGTGACAGATCGGTTGTCGGGAAAAGAGTCAGAATCCAGGGCTGGTGAATAATAGTTTTTTTAATGCAATAATATTGTCCAAGCAATGTACAGAGGAAAGCAAAGTTCAGTGCTGCTCATCTGTTGTTCCTTCACATATTTATCAGAAACGGGAAGCAAGGGGCCCCTGCCACGGCCCCCCCCTATCTGTCTCTTTCAGTTCCTTAACGCCGCGTACACACAGCGAGCAACTTCGGTCGCCCAGTTGCCGGAAGTCCATTCATTCTCTATGAAGCTGAGCGATGTTCAGCGACCTGAGCAACTAGAAAACTGAGCGACCAAAATCGGCCGATAAATGTTGCCCACAGTTTAACTTTTTGGCCGACGTCGGCCGTAACAGCCAATCAGAATTCCGCGTTTCATATTTCTCCAAACGACACATAACCATTTCGTGAATAATTGTTCCGTAACCTAGCTAGCTACGTAGCCTAATATTGCCTATCAAACTAAGCTAGGCGAAATAGGGTTAGCAGCGGTAACAGTGAATAATTTATATATTATCATTGTATAATTATCAGCGTCATAACATAACCTTAAAGGATTATATGTGGCTTGTTTTACCAATATCACACTGATCCCAAACTACATGTTGAGTTTTATAGCTAGGCTACATAAATCTATCTAGATAGATTGATAGATTTATGTATAAAACCGCCGGTACTTGCAATTACGTTCGAGAAATAAAAGGGTCTTGATAGGGTTACACAGAGACCATAAGGTTAGTCTTGGCACATTGGATAGATCAGAAAAGGGAAGAAAGAGGCCCCCCCCACCCCCCATCTGTCTCTCTCAGTTCCTTAAATCTGAGGGTTACACAGAAGGCTGGATGTACCCTGTCATCATTTCTGCACAAACATGTGAGTCTTGCTTCATGCCAATTCGACAATGACACACTCCTTTTAGTTTAATGATTACATGCTACGGATAAATGTGCATTAAACATACATTGCAATAAATGTAAAGAAACACTTAAATCAAAGGAATAATACGTGGATTAAACATGTTCTTTAAGCACTTAAAAGATATATATGGTAATCAGCTCAGCATTTTTATTAAGTCCTTTATTCACGGCCCCTCACTATGCTATCAAGAGATAAAATAAATTAGGCTATATACCTTTTATATATATTTATCACTAAATATGTACAACACTAAAGTACAATTTAATTACATATATTTCCAAATGAATTACACATTTTAAGCATACTTTAAATTAAGTATTAAAAGTATAATACACTTGAAACACATTTGGTATACTTAAATTATATTTTTAATATACTTAAGTATACAATTTCTTTCTCTTGGGGAACTTGATAGAACATTATCTCTAAAGATAAGCTCTAAAACTCATTAACTTATTAACAATCATAACATAGTTCATCTTGACAAAAAAATTGAGACCACTGACCTAAATATGACTTGACAGCAATATAAAAAGTATTAGAGTTGCATTACAGTTAATATAGGGTACATTACCACGTACATATGCAAATATTGAGGTTCCCTAAGTATAAAATGGAATAATTTTCCTCCATTAGAATAGCCCACAACACTGTCCCACATTACCAGAAACATGCTGTCCCACATTTCCTGACTGTGTTTGGTAATGTGGGACATATAAGAAATGCCTGAATTAAAAAAGTCTAAACATAATATTTACCACTTTTAAATTTATTTTGTTGCAGAAGTATTTCACATGCATAATTACATCATAATTAGGCACAGTGTATTGTTTACGACAGATTTAGAACCTTAACATTAATTCAAGCAAAAGCTTATGTCATTGACCTAACCATGTATTTTGCCGGGTGACCTTCATATATGAAGCTTGCCATGATCCCCATCATGACATGACATCAATGAAATCATGTGACTTTGATCATGTAGTTTCTCTGCAAGAACCTAGTTACAATTATATTTGATTGGCTCTTGACAGAGCAGGAAATAAACATGTCAAAGCTTAGTTGTCCCACATTACCTGATGTCCCACAATACCTGAATTCACCCTACGGGTATAACTGGGTTGAAAATATGACTGTAAACCGCTTAGTTTGATATAAAAAGGCAGGAGTTTCTGCATTATAGCCTATGGGGAAACTGAGAGGTGCGGTGCACTGGACGCCATATTGGTTGCTGCAACTTCGGCGATAGAAGCAAGCGGTTACGTCCATTCCATGTCATTGAGTTCAGTGGTCTGGTACCGTGTTTCTCGGTTACAACAGCAGAATGGTATCTCATTAGTATGCATAAGCTAGGGCTGTGATAGGCCGAAAACATCACGTGTGAGGGTAGTAGGATATGACGTCACGCGTCCCACTGCTTTTCTTGGCAAGACACGCCCTGCATAGCATTCAAGCGCTAGGATTGGCCAGGCATCCATGCTCACACCTCGGGGTAAAGACGTGGTTCGAAGAGAGCACACGAACCGGAATGTACTACAAAGTCATAACCAAGATATATGTCGAATTCAAAGACCCCCTGGTTTTTGTGAGTTCGTGATTCCCGTACCCCACCCACAACCCCTAAACATAACCTCACAGAAGTTCACGTAACTCGGGCTCATGTCCGAACTGTTAAGATAGTGGCATTTCCGGCACCCTGTTTCTCGGTTACAACAGTAAAGGTATTGTAGGAAGCCGTGTTGTCGGCCTGTGACATACCTCGTATAATCAAGAAATACCAAAGAGGCAGGGGCGTGACTAGGGAGTGGCATAGGGTGGCACGGGCCACCCCTGGAATCTGATAGGCTACCCCAGGTGCCACCCCATATGATTGGCTATCTCCAGTCGAGGCGGGAGCCGCAGGACTACCTGGCTGTGTTCGGAATCGCTCCCTATTCACTATATAGCTAGTGCACTATTTAGGGTATCGGCCATTTTGTAGGGTGTCCAAAATTCAAAATGTCAATTTGGCACCCTAAATAGTCCACTCAATATCCCCCACAATGCACCACAAAATGTAGGGTACAAACTATGTACACTACATGACCGGAGATTTTTTTTTGTCAAGATGGCGATGGCTGAGCCTGCGCTCGTCTACAAATGTAAATATAAATGCAAGTTTCATCTTGTAGCCTATATTAAATCAGTTTAATCGGCTTTATAACCGAAATATAAATAAACGCGGTAGATTAAATAGGCCTATATTACAAAGTGTTAACTATTTTTTTTATTTAACAATTATTACTGTTTAATGGACAATGCAACTTAATTAGCTAGCTAGCTACCTAGTTACCTAACTTACCTATCTACCTACAACGAGACAACAAAAAAAAAACTTTTTACCGTTTCTTGCATGCTTTCTCACCAAGCCGGTGACCGCTGTCACGCAAGCGTTGCGCGTTGCTAAGTAACCTATTCAGACTATGTAGTGTCCGAAATCACCTCCTTCTTTTCCACCAGTGAATCCCTATCTAGTGCCCTATGTAGATTCCCTAAGTAGTGTATAGGGAGGGAGTGAATAGGGAGCGATTCCGAACACAGCCCCTGTTTGACGAGTAAACCAAGCTTCCGTGTATAGGTGCAATTCAGTTTTAAACCTGAGAGGCAGTAATGAGCCAGAGTAGTGTTTAACCTGCCAAAAACCCAGAGAAGAAGATCTTGTCTTCTCTCCAGTTCTCCTCGTCGGACACATACTATTTTGTGACTAAATTGGTGACTTGCAGTAAGCAAACTTAACCGGTGCTCTGCAAGGGAGGAAAGACGAGAAACAAACCAAAACGGAACTGAACAGCCCTCCTAACTGATTCTTCACACCATAGATACGCTATGAACCAATTCAGAATTTATGCAACGCAAAAGAGCACTACTGAGTTGTAACTGGGTGACATTTATTATCTGTGAGTGAATAATAAGTTGGTCAACATTTGGAAAAGTGTCAACTAAATCTGGCTTCCAAAAGATGTTGGGCTGGGTTTGTTCTTGAGGATTTCTCAAAATATTGTAATGATTTATAGCGAAGATGAAATTAGTAAAAAAAACAAAACAATAACAAATTAACTTCTTTTTTTTGCCTTCATAAGTCTAAGTAGTATTTACATTGTACAGATGCCTGTAGTTTCATCATTATGGTTTTGATTGCCAACCAATGTAAAGAAGCCAATTTTACACCATAGATAAATTTAACCCTGTGAAATGTATATTTTTTGGAATGTTTTTTCAAATTCTTAGTCAGTGTTCTAGAACTCCATTGCTTTCAATGACCAGTAGTGATTTTTGCATCACCATTAGAATGTTCAATGAACAACAATCTATAACATTTTTGCTCTTACACCTTAAAGGGTTAAACATGAAATGTATGACAATGTGAACATGCAGGTTTAACCAGTCTCTCAACCAGTTTTGCGTGTATCCCAAACTCAGTAATTAACACATGACGTAATCATTATAGCCTCTGCTCACAGTGTGCCGTGGAGTTCACTTTAATACAAGTGGACAGTTTCAACGAAACTGAATACTCTTTGTCGACAGAGTTCCGTGCCATTGGTCAGGTCATAATAACCAATCGAATGATGCCACGGAGCTCATTAGTCTACCTTTGTCTGTCGGTCTCCCCCTGCTGGTGAGAAAGTGAAGCATTATTTGCATCTTGTCAAGTTGCATCATTGCCTTTGAACAAACGGGAAAATAGTCAAATTGGAAGATGTGGCTTTATTGCTCTTTTTATTGTAACTGGCTTGATTTCACTTACTGTCAGGTCTTCCAATCCAGTGTTCTGATAATACACAGCAGTTGGACAGTACTATGCATGAATTCCATTAAATGTCATTGGAGAGTGAAGTAGCCTATTCTTTCATAGAAAGAAAAAAAAAATTCAAAACATTATTTTGAAGTAATCTGCCCAAAAGTGGTTTCACTCGCATAAAGGTAACTCTTGAAAACCACAGTAAAAAAATAAAAATGGTATTTGAGTGGGAACCTTGGTAGACACCGTTCTGTTCGGTGAAACACGTCTGTAAAAACGATGGTGAACGATAGGATAATTTTTATGACAAGAACTGGTTAATCTAAAAGCTGACTATTTCTTATTAAAGTGATTGTGTTGTGGAAAGCAGGGCTGAGCACCGTGATATTATCAGTATATTCATGGTCTTAGCTTTTTTTTAAAGAACCCAAAATATGAAAATGAATATACTGAATACCATCACAAAGAAGGGGAATTTTGCTCCTGCTTTTAACAACATACGGTGATAGTTATTTTTGGCAATTCTTAAGTCAAACCATTATCAAGAACACTCACAACCCATTAAGTTGATTATTTCAATTAAATGTCACAGATGGGCATTCAAACTTAGCATCAAAAGGAAACCACGAACCTTAAAAGGGGTAATAAAGTGAAGTCTCCGCCCACTTCACAATTTCAAAAGTCGCGAATTGGGCTCGAGCATAGACTGTTTAAAAATATGGACAAAGCCACTGTGACGTCACCCATTGCCTTTCCAAAGAGGGTAGGCGGAGCAAGAGGTCCAACTTCGGGGCTGGAACGACTTTAGTTGCTAAGCTAACTGAAAACACTACTGCGCATGTATGATGACTTCCTCTTGTGCGGACAAAAAATCCAATGGAGAAAAGCGCCAGTTGCGTATCTTTTCATATATCGAAAATCTTTGGCGTTACTCTCGAGAACGAGAGCCATGCAGTGACTGAAAATTCTAGGTGGCTGGAGAGAGAACCCAATTCGGTCGTTCATGGAGATATTCTCGAGTCAGTGACTTGAAATTGAAAAACTGCTCAGTTAATGAGTCCCCTACTATCCTTTTGAATCGTTTGCAAATGCAAACGAGTTGATTAATCTATAGGCTATTTTATTTAATTAAAAATAGGACAATATTTAGCAGTGTGTTACTAATGGATGTGTAGTTTTATTGGTACGGATATTATATCAATTTAGTCGGTCAAGCAGCTGTCATAATTTTATGACACGTAGCCTTTACATCATACACAATAAAATTATATAATCCCAATTATTATTACAAAAACAACAGCAGCAACTACTACTACTACTACTCATCAGCTCTATTTGTATAGCACCTTTCATACAATGTTGATAAACATAATACTTTTCAGTTCAGTACAGTCAAATACCAGTCCAGTATAGTACGTTCAGTGTAAAATCAGCTATGAGAGTTATTTTAACTGTAACAGAGTACCTGTGGTTCATATTGGACTTGCAGAGTTTATTTAGCAATTTATAATTGTGTCCTCTTATTGATAAATGTAAAATGCAGTACTGAAAACGGTCCACTTGGTGGCAGTACACACCAAATATTTTCCATAGAGTAATTATTGAGGCCAACTGTGTGCATTTTTATTAGATTTATTAGAGTAAGTTTTTTTAAAAAAGGCGAAAAAGAAACGGCTTTTCTAAATGAAATGGCTTCAGCCTCTCTTGCTCTGAGTAACCTGTTCAGAAAATAAATTAAATCAAGTGGAAGGATATACTCAATACTGCTATCGATTGAAGAGAAACTACTTAAGGAGTAAATGGATACAGCTCTGTTCCACCCAGGCCTGCTTTAGGCTGCCTTAAGAAGCCATCCACAGAGATTTCACAAGCATTCTAATGCAAGTCCTGGCAATACATTTTACTTACTCACACTCACACTCACACATGCACACAGACACACTCCCATACAGTACATGTGCGCACACGTGTACACACACACACACACACACACACACACACACACACACACACACACGTACACTCACACACACAGATTGCGCTCTTCTTACACATCTCAAGCTGTGCAATTCCAAGGATCGTTGTCAAACCCCTCCCGAGAGATGACCCTCGTTAAGTGGGTTTGAAACTCGATCGTTAGACACCCCCCCCCCCCCAGCATTATCCTAAGCGATTAGCGGCTTCACCTCAGGGGGAGAGATGTGATGGAACAAGCATGTAGTGAAGGATGGCTACTATCTAGCCCCAGTCCCCCATCACCCCAGTCCCCCCAGCCCCCCCATCATCCCCAGTCCCCCCAGCCCCCCCATCATCCCCAGGAATGATTGGCGGCTTGTGATTCAGTTTGTGACTGATCGGTGTTTGGAGGGAGCCCCACAGTGGTGAGGTGTGAGTGATGGTGAATGAGAAACGGTTAGCGCTAAATCCTCAGAATGGTTCCGTGTCCCAACGGTTTGCGAACTGCAGTTCTGCTGTGGACTCTCCGGTGGGTCACGAGATTGGGCGGCAGTGTAGTATAACGGTTAAGGAACTGGCCTTGTAACCGTAAGGTTGCAGGTTCGATTCTCAGGTAGGACACTGCCGTTGTACCCTTGAGCAAGGTACTTAACCTGAATCGCTTCAGTATATATCCAGCTGAATAAATGGATAATATGTAAAAAAATAAAATAATAATAATGCTAAAAAGTTGTGTAAGTCGCTCTGGATAAGAGCGTCTGCTAAATACCTGTAATGTAATGTAATGAGATTGCACACGTAAAAATAGAGGAAAAAAAAACCTGTCTGTGTATTAAACATTTCCCACTCATATTCCCACTCATATTCACACCTGGCTAATCTATCACAGTGCACACGCTCCACTGTCAATGCAGTCTCTTAAATAAAATGCATATTTAAAAACGCTTAAATTTCACGCTTGAACATTTTACATCAGGCTGAACTTTAATAAGGGTTGAGTCATGGCAAATATATAATTAATGGTCTTACAGTTTGGGAACCCCTGCCCTTAGCACATTATGGTCCCAGACCCAGCTAAATTGTGTAATTCTTGCTTGTGGAAGAAGTGCATTGTGGGTAGTTGTCTGAGGACGTGTTTGCCAACATGGTGGAACGGGTCACGCAGGTGGGCGGGTCCTCAGAGAGATGCTGCTGTAGAGAGACCAATGGGAGGCTGCGATTAGGCCTTCACTTCCTGCGCCCCTTACATCCTACTGTACAGCACCCTGCTGTGGCCACGCCCACATCTCTGACTGACAGGGAGGGGCCATGGCAACCACATAACGTGTGCAATGCCAAAAACTACAGTCTGATGTCAGCAGCATAATAATAATAACACTAATAATAGCCGACTTAACAATACATTGACTGATCGCTCTTTCTATGCAGAATAGATGATTAACTATTGACAGGTGTGATGTCATGTATGATGTCATGATGTCATGTATGGGCGGCAGTGTAGTATAATGGTTAAGGAACAGGACTTGTAAACGAAAGGTTGCCAGTTCGATTCCCAGCCGGAACACTGCCGTTGTACCCTTGAGCAAGGTACTTAACCTGAATTGCTTCAGTATATATCCAGCTGTATGAATGGATAAATGTAATAAGAAGTTGTGTAAGTTGCTCTGGATAAGAGCGTCT
This sequence comes from Synaphobranchus kaupii, assembly GCA_029718625.1. NCBI lineage: Eukaryota > Metazoa > Chordata > Actinopteri > Anguilliformes > Synaphobranchidae > Synaphobranchus > Synaphobranchus kaupii. The sequence continues at coordinate 5,190,449 of CM056391.1, forward strand.
GCTAAATGCCTATAATGTAATGTAATGTGTTACAATGAATTGGACCAGTAGCTTTCTTCCTGTCCCCAGACACTGCGACGCATTTTACAGCAAGTGACCCCCACAAACCCCACTGCCGATTCGGAAGAGTGTAGACAACCACGGTTCGCCTCTGAAACACGCGGTGTCGCCAGCCACTTCTATTCACGTTGCAGACTATAGCTAAGCTCACATAGTTCGGATTCGGAGGAAGACCTTTTATATGCGGATTTAACATGTAGTCCAGGGTGCCTGATCGACCAGCAGGGGTCGCTGAAGAGCAATGAAACGCGCACCCCTAACCAACTGAACGCTCCCATTCCCTGGGCAACATGATCGCCAATCGCACATCCCCCTGGAGCTAGCCGCCGCCAGCACATTCTCATCCTCAGGCCACGAAGTGGTGCCTCAACCGACTGAGCCATCTAGCAGCTGTGGCACACTACCATAAATGTACCAGAATGCTTAACGTTGCATTTTTTTCAGAATCATTAGTAATGTTTTTAGGAATGGCTGTTCGGTTATTATGGCTGTTGGCATGGCAACCACTGTCTTTTGTAGAAAGAAATAGCTATTATTCTATTCCCGCAAATTATGCAAATGACCGGAGGCATTTCTTAGCTACAAACAACATTTAGAGACTCTGTTTTGCAAATAAACCCAGACTGTGAGACCAATAACATCATTCATTTTACATTTCTTTCAACCCAAACTCCTGACCATTAATATAAATGTTCCCAAATATATCCATCTAAGATGTGTTTGTTTTCTCATGAGAAATAAACATTGCCTGATATTTAAATGATTTATTAACACAAAGAAAGAAGACCAAAAACTACTTAAATATACTACAAAACTAATGACATCCTTGCACTCATCTATGCAGCTCAGAAGTACTGCCCACAAAGAGTTTTGTGAGCTAATCTTTATGATTATGACCCATCATAAAATTTGTATACAAAATATTAATTCATCAGTAGCATGCTGAGAAATAATGGAGAATTTGTGAGAAAATAGTATTTCTGAAAAGTGTCATTCACTTTGCTGGAACATAGGGCAGATATTGCCTCTTTAGGGACAAACACTGGAAATGAATATAAGGTGCCAATGCTATGGCACAATGCATTAATGCATTGATATATATCTGTCCAAGGCTAAAATAAATATCCTATATGGCGTGATGGTATACAATGGCAGTGACAGAATCACAAACACCTCACCCTTAAACCAGAAACATCTTCCTCATGGTGCTGTTACTTAGCAACACAGCAATTCAATAATATGAGTGGCACTTACCTTTTTTCAGTATCAATAATGCTGCATTAAGTTCTGAAATATTAATATATTCAGTAAGGGATAATAGAGGCGATGGATAAGACTTGCTAATGATAGACTGCTGTCGTTGAGTATTTGAAAATAGTACTTTGATGTTGGGAACTGTTGCAAAACGAGGTCTCCAGCTGTGATAGAAATAATTAAATATTTAAATATCTTCATCTTGTGAAAAATGGCCCTGTTTAAAGCTTGATATGCCAGACTAAAGAAAGACTGATCCTCTTTTTATGCCGCATTATATTTTTCTTCATATTTCATAATTACATGTATGCATTTTGGCCTAATGTGTCTATGCACTAATGTATGCATGCATTTGCTCGCAATTAAAATGGTGTATGTATAAAAATGTAAAAAATAAAAGTGTCTGAAAATCCTAATTATCAAATATTCTATAGTGCCATATGGTAAAATTCCAACCAACCTCATGTCAAATCTTTTTCTTAAAATTTGTGTTGCTTGTAAATATATCCTACATATGTAATACATTTATTATAACAAATGTATTACATATGCATGTTGTTACATATGCTTTTATCTGTTATAAGCATACTTCCTGCCAACACCATGACGGTTTGTTTTTAAAACCGGTAATAAAGCCAAAGAAAACAAGTAAATTAAATCAAGCTGGTGATTTGTGTAGAACTTGAGTGTAATTCAGTTTATTTTATTTAAACCACGGTCAGAATGTGTGCTCTCGGTTCAATCCACATATCTAACATTACCATTAACTAGGCACTATGGGGGAAAAGCTAGAAGCAGGGGGAAAAAACTCAATTTCCCATGATGCACTTCACAATAAATGTCCAATTTAATTAAAGAACCTTGTGAGATAGCTTGTTTAGAATAGAATAACTTTTATTTTCCCTTTAGGTAACTTCAGTTGTAGCCACCAGCAACAACAAAAAAGACATAGACAGTGGGGCAGACCCACAACACACAAACAAACACACCAAATAAAGACATTCAATATCAAATTAAGTGAATTAAAGTTGAATACAGCCATGATTAAAAATAGCCCCCGCTGTCCCGAAATGTCCAGTGTCCTTTAGCAGTCCAACACACAAACTCCGCCTCCACGACTTTCCTCCATCCACACAGTGTTGCGGTCTCTGTACACTGTTGAAACGGAGCACCGAACTGCCTTCCCACTCGTTGCGTCACTCCTCCCCCGCACCATCTTCTCCTTCCCTTCCATTGTTGCCCTTTGAAGACCGCCTGCACTCCCGGATCAGGCCGACATCTTCAACTCCGGTGAAGAGCGATGGTAAACTTTGTTGCTGCAGATCCAACGGACATTCCCGAGCATATGTTGCGAATGCGTCTCCATGGTGACAACCACAAACAAAATTATCCCGACTAGACAATTCGCCAATATCATCAAAACAAGCCGCAGGAGTGCCCCGAAAAATCTCCAGCCCGCCTCCCCGCACCACAACAGATACACAGTGCATGAAAAAAAACAAAAGATAAAAACCCGACACAACAAAATACATTCAAATGAACAGACATGAACACGAGAGACAGCTGGACTACATGTCGCCATTACAGCGCCACATGACGTTTGTGGTTGCTGGGATACTAAAAACTGTTGCGTTGTTCGTTGGAACTAGAAATAATACAAATATACATAATATTGATTCAATTTAAACATGGTTTTGTGGCAGGTTATTCATTTCTCTGGCAAGTAGCCATGATTTAATCGGGATCATTTACAGCGAACGAGTCGATTGTTTCAAAATGAGCTCGTTCAGGCTGATTAAGACCCCTCAGGTTTGTGTCATCATGACGGACTGATTCACTTGCTCTGCTTTATGCCTTATGTATCTGATCTTTACTGGGGTGAATTCACTGAGGGCATATTCAGACTCACTGCATGTCATGGTTCAGACTCACTGCATGTCATGGTTCAGACTCACTGCATGTCATGGTTCAGACTCACTGCATGTCATGGTTCAGACTCACTGAGAGCATGTTCAGACTCACTGCATGTCATGGTTCAGACTCACTGCATGTCATGGTTCAGACTCACTGCATGTCATGGTTCAGACTCACTGCATGTCATGGTTCAGACTCACTGTGAGCATGTTCAGACTCACTGAGAGCATGTTCAGACTCACTGAGAGCATGTTCAGACTCACTGCATGTCATGGTTCAGACTCACTGAGAGCATGTTCAGACTCACTGCATGTCATGGTTCAGACTCACTGAGAGCATGTTCAGACTCACTGAGAGCATGTTCAGACTCACTGCATGTCATGGTTCAGACTCACTGAGAGCATGTTCAGACTCACTGAGAGCATGTTCAGACTCACTGCATGTCATGGTTCAGACTCACTGCATGTCATGGTTCAGACTCACTGCATGTCATGGTTCAGACTCACTGCATGTCATGGTTCAGACTCACTGTATGTCATGGTTCAGACTCACTGAGAGCATGTTCAGACTCACTGCATGTCATGGTTCAGACTCACTGCATGTCATGGTTCAGACTCACTGTATGTCATGGTTCAGACTCACTGAGAGCATGTTCAGACTCACTGCATGTCATGGTTCAGACTCACTGAGAGCATGTTCAGACTCACTGTATGTCATGGTTCAGACTCACTGCATGTCATGGTTCAGACTCACTGAGAGCATGTTCAGACTCACTGAGAGCATGTTCAGACTCACTGAGAGCATGTTCAGACTCACTGTATGTCATGGTTCAGACTCACTGAGAGCATGTTCAGACTCACTGAGAGCATGTTCAGACTCACTGCATGTCATGGTTCAGACTCACTGTATGTCATGGTTCAGACTCACTGAGAGCATGTTCAGACTCACTGCATGTCATGGTTCAGACTCACTGCATGTCATGGTTCAGACTCACTGTATGTCATGGTTCAGACTCACTGAGAGCATGTTCAGACTCACTGCATGTCATGGTTCAGACTCACTGAGAGCATGTTCAGACTCACTGTATGTCATGGTTCAGACTCACTGCATGTCATGGTTCAGACTCACTGAGAGCATGTTCAGACTCACTGAGAGCATGTTCAGACTCACTGAGAGCATGTTCAGACTCACTGTATGTCATGGTTCAGACTCACTGAGAGCATGTTCAGACTCACTGAGAGCATGTTCAGACTCACTGAGAGCATGTTCAGACTCACTGTATGTCATGGTTCAGACTCACTGCATGTCATGGTTCAGACTCACTGAGAGCATGTTCAGACTCACTGTATGTCATGGTTCAGACTCACTGCATGTCATGGTTCAGACTCACTGCATGTCATGGTTCAGACTCACTGCATGTCATGGTTCAGACTCACTGCATGTCATGGTTCAGACTCACTGTATGTCATGGTTCAGACTCACTGAGAGCATGTTCAGACTCACTGCATGTCATGGTTCAGACTCACTGAGAGCATGTTCAGACTCACTGTATGTCATGGTTCAGACTCACTGTATGTCATGGTTCAGACTCACTGAGAGCATGTTCAGACTCACTGCATGTCATGGTTCAGACTCACTGAGAGCATGTTCAGACTCACTGTATGTCATGGTTCAGACTCACTGCATGTCATGGTTCAGACTCACTGCATGTCATGGTTCAGACTCACTGCATGTCATGGTTCAGACTCACTGCATGTCATGGTTCAGACTCACTGCATGTCATGGGAGTCATAAGGGATCAAAACTTATCACAGCCAAATTTGGTGTTAAATCGGCTCTGACAGAGTAAAATTTACTCTGAGTAAAGAAAACCATCAAGTAAAACAAATCAAGTTGAAGTCTAATAAAAATGGTCACATCAACAGGTATGTAATTTAGGCCTCTCTGGAATCTGTTGAATCTAACTGAAATTGACACTGTCCTTACCTGTGCTCAGGTCATACACACCTGCGTGCACACACACACATGCACGCACGCACGCACGCGCGCGCGCACGCACGCACACGCACACTGCGCCACAGCCAGGGGTTCTACAGGCAGCTATGAGTAATGGAGAAAGAGCAGCACTAGGTTCAATCCACATAGGAGGGGGGAAAAAACACCTTTTTTTCCTTCCCACACACGTTCCTCTCAGGGTCACAGCCATCTCGGAGAGAAGATGAGAGCGCGTCCACTGAGCGTGTGCGAACCAGCGATCCGCAACACGCCTGCAGCTTCCCTAGAGACCGTACTGTACACAGCAAAATGCGCATTTAACCCTTTTAGGTGTAGCCTACTGCGATCACAAATATGTGATAAGAATGTTCTTAACTGAACATTCTAATACTGATGTAACAATCACTACTGGCATAGATATCGAACCATATATCTATGCACTACTGGTAACTAAAAGCAGTTCTAGAACACTGACTTGGAATTTAATGAAACAAAACATTCCATAAAATCTACTCTTCAAAGCGTTTTAAAACAATGCTGTCAGTTCAGAGGAAACCCACTGCTTCAGTGACTTCAGACACATCTCACACTGTAATACACGCTAATTAATACAAATGTTCTTTACGGGAACGGGACACATCCCGCACTGTAATACATGCTAATTAATACAAACGTCCTTTACGTGCGTTCATTGATCTGTTTATCTGGGTGGGAACAGGCAGCGGGTTTCATAAATTTGGACTCAGAAATGAGCAATAAACTGTAACGTCTCTTCAGGCATCTCCACACAGACTTATAGAAAAGTAGAAATTACATTTCCATTAATTATTCATGTGGAAGATTATGAAACATGTCAATGGCTTATTTACATTATTTATATTTGTGTAATATTAAAACCCCATGCTTCCCTGTGTGGGTTGTCACATCCAATGCGTCTGCTGGCCCAGATGGACTGAATGGACATGATGGGTCTGTGATTTTCTTGGGTCTGCTCTGTAGAAATGTTCTGGGATCAGGCCCAAGAGGGGAGATGCTGTCTAACGGATCAATAATACCCCACCCGTTACAGTGAGCTCCAGTCACACGCAAAAACCAATAACACGACCAGTGTGATTGGTCATGGTATTTCTTTTGCACCAATCGTTGGTTGTGTTATTAGTTTTGCGTGTGCTAAAAGGTTTTAGTAAATCAGGCCCGTAATGTTTTCTGAGATCATTAGAATGTTTGAAATGCACATCTTTGCCCACAGGAAAACAATGTTTAGCATTAGCCTTCTACAGGCCACTTAACATTTTTTGTTTTTACCTTTTGTGTGTAATTTACTTTACATTTCATTTTTAAATTTTTTTAAAATTTTTAGCGCATGGTATTTCCTTCTGTCTGCGTTTGATTTGCGTAAAGCGAGCCCACTGGGATGAATATAAAATGAGCAGACTGTGTGCTTATTGAACATCTGCGCAGGCTGCAGCCACTGAGCAGTTAGATGCATGGGGGCTCACCTGTGTAGGTGGTGGTTGGAATGCGCCTCCATTATAATTAGATTCAATACAGGAAACTGAGGAGATCAAAAACAAGACCCTGTGATCCCTTAACGCTGCGTGCCACAGTTTTCCGCACGGAAATGACTGTTACCTGTCTCAATTCATTATCTTAATTACATAGTATGTGCTGCCCTCCTGACAAATGCACACACAATTTAATTAAAACACTCGAGTAAGTGTGGTGTGTTTTAAACATGTAATTAATGACATGGAGGAACCAGATCAAAGCACCCAATCGAGAGAAAATAAATAAAACTCTTGATGTAATTTTAACGTGTAAAAAAAATGTTAAATGTTCAGTGCTAAATCAACTGATAGGGTGCATTTTACTTTTATGGAGTTCATGTGATCCCTTGCTGAGTTAGAGTTAAATCAACACTGAACATTTTTTTCTATCAATACAAGGGCCATTGGTCAATTGTAATAAGCACTGTAGGCCTAGGCTACTTTAATTGTAATAAGCACTGTAGGCCTAGGCTACTTTATTGGGATTGTCGTTTATTGTTTTTACTAAACTTTGACACATATACGTGTCTCAACACCTCCCACCAGTCCCCAGCTACAGTATATAAATAGAACAATTATTGGTTTTCTTCCGCACCGTTCAGTGTTCAATGAGCTCTGATAGGATATGTTTTACTCCATTAGAGTACATGTGATCTCTTCTGGGCTCATATAACCTCTGAGAGCTGAATAAACACTGAACACTTTAAAGGGGCTATATATAACAAATGTACTGTACTAAATCATAAAATGACCATGATATGTCGTCAGAGATTACTTCTCCGACAACAATGCTACAGCCAGTATGTTCTCCTTTGAAATTTCCATTCCGGGTCGGAACGTCTGTATTTGTTTTGGCCTGTGTGATTCACTATTCTCCGAGTTGACTCCGAGTCCACTGCCCATTACGAACAACCAGATGTACTCCGGCATTCTGACAGCCGATTTACGAATGCCTAAGCTAAGCTCAACATCGTTTCCATTTAGCTAGCTAGCTAAAGATTTAAATATATATATGTATATAGTTACTCGCTAAACATACCACTAACGTTAGCTTATATCTGTGTGACCGTAAACATAGCCAGCCATGCATCTAGCTAACATTGACAGAGTTATTAAAAATCCACATGAGCTGGTTTATAATTTGCAAACAATAAATAATAAACAAATTGCAAACGTATACATTAGCTGATCAACTTACAGTGTAGGACTCGTCGTCGCTTGTCATTGTCAAAATAGAATAAGCTCGTCTCAAAATATAATGTTGCGCTCGGCTCATCTTGCGCTCGTGTTTGTTCAGTGTCTCGACTCTCTCCAATATTGTGAATTTGGATTGAAGTAGGCTACCCATTTTAAACGCTCGGTGTCAATGTTACATATAGCTCCTTTAAGCTGCTTGCAAACTCCTCCAACTTTGAACAACATCCCAGCATTCCAATGTTGGCAGTTGTATTTAGAATGTTGGAGAAAATGACTGTCAGGTTTCTCTCTGCCCAGCAAACCCTGAAAAAATAACAGGGTTCCTATTAGTAGCCTAGCTTACTCCACCACATTTGTGATCTGAAGACAAAAAAAAAACTTGACCAACAAACCAACAACCGCCAACAGACACCGCACATCAAACAGACGTTGGCGTTTGTTGATGTTTGTTGGGGCAGTGTGCAAACGGCTTTACAGTGAGTGGAGGAGGAGCGATGAGTGCAGTCTGAGCTGAGGGGAGGAGGGAGGTGCTGACTCCATCTTTGCTGTCAAGTAGAGCCGTGCTGATTGCCCGCGAGGCTTTTCTGGAGGAGTTAAAAGTGCTTTTTAAGGAGTTCACAGTTTTAGAGAGCCTAGAAGCCATGATAGAACGGAAACTTAAGACTTGTGACCATGAGGGAAATTTTTTTTTTTAAATGTGGTTGTTTAAAACAATGGGTTATATAAGCTGTGCTGGGAAAAACATTTGTTATAGCTAACGTTACATTGTCAGTTGGCTTTAAGAGCAGCATTCAACATTAATTAATTATTTGCTGTGATAGGTCCCTCATTATATTTCTGATACATTCTTCCCTTACTTTACACGGTCTGGCCAGCGGGCTCTGTATCTTAGATTTCTTCCCGCTGGGGAGCTTTTACCTCGCTTCCTTTTTGGGGGTTCAGGACTAGCTTCTGCCCAAATTTGCTTCTGTTTCTCGTTAAGAGTCTATGTGACATTTCTCTGTATAAAAAGCACTTCAAAAAATGTAATTGAATTGAATATTGTGAAAATGCATTTTCTAATACAGTGTGTGTTGTGAAAGTTCACAGGAAGATTTATGGGTAACCCTTTTTATGATATCGGGGCTTTTTTTTTTTTTGAGTCATTAATTGGGGGGGGGGGGGTTCTGTTTTAGTAACAATTGGGGGTTCTTTTACATTTTTACATGAAGCAATACCTTTGCCAAGTTGGGGGGCAACTTGTGCAGTGCAAGGCTGTCACCGTGATTGAGGTCTACAGGAATTGTGTAGAGTTCACGATTTGTGGATCAGGCACAACACTCATGCACTGAGGACCAGTCCTTCTCTGACACACCCTGCTCCAGCAGTCCCATGCATTTCAGTGACCATGCTGGCTTTTCAGTGTCTTATACACTCAGATATTTTCAACAGTAAAAATATACGAAAACTAGGAAAAATTGATGCATTTTAAAATGGAAATGAGGTGAAATTGTACATGTGCAACTGGAAAGTTAAGCATTTTTACAACTGCAACACAGGGCCCAAACACCTACCCTACGATGATGAATCCTTGTCACGCATTTGGATCTGGGAAACCATTAATGCGATATATATATTTCCAGCCCTGGAGGACTGTCTAGACCCATTCTGCTTTTTGCCCGTCTCACAAAACGGCTGCAGCAGGCAGGGGGAGCAGATGCTTGCTTTGCACAGCAGCAACCGTGCGGAGTAACATGCACGCTTCAGTGCTCTTTCTGAGCTCCACATCTGTCACCACAAACATGCATTCTTTCCTTTTTAAAGGGTGCACAGCTTATTTACCTACCATGGCTGTATGGGTATGCCTCTCTTTCTCCCGGTCTCCTCGTCTCAAATTAGTTATTTCCTTGTGTTTCTACTGAAATAAAACACAGAATAGTTAGTGGTGTTAGCAGTGGTCGATTTGTAAAAAGTTTTCAAGGGGGATGGTGGGGTCTGTGACATCACAGAGCACCATTAACCCAAGGGGGATGGTGGGGTCTGTGACATCACAGAGCACCATTAACCCAAGGGGGATGGTGGGGTCTGTGACATCACAGAGCACCATTAACTCAAGGGGGATGGTGGGGTCTGTGACATCACAGAGCACCATTAACCCAAGGGGGATGGTGGGGTCTGTGACATCACAGAGCACCATTAACCCAAGGGGGATAGTGGGGTCTGTGACATCACAGAGCACCATTAACCCTAAGAGGATGGAAAGGGCCGATGGCAGGTTTACAAAGGGGATGGGTTTTGTTAATTTTTTTTAACAGGGAGGGATGGCATCCACTTGCATCCCCCCTGAAATCGACCCCTGGGTGTTGGGGATGGGGGAGTACGTGTAACTCAGCAGTTGCAGGTTCAAACCCCAATTGGGGCACAGCTGTTGTTCTCTTGGGCAAGGCACGGGACCTCAACTGAACAGTGAACACCAATATTCAGTTGCAATTGTGGCCGGAGGTGGAGGGATTAGTCGCGGACTATCATGGACTCAATGCCCCCCCCCCCTCTCCCCAAGGCGCATTGGCCTTGTCAAGAATGCCTAGAACTGGCCCTGCCCGTATTTATTAGCGGGTGATGGGTAGAAGTGAAAGCTCTATGGTACTACTCAGTATCAAGGTGCTTGGCAAACAAAGAGTTCATTTTGTATTCCGAGGGACATGGCTACTCCAGGCTTCCCTCTCACATGAGTAGTGGTGTTCACTCGATCCTCTTAGTCAGTTTCATAATGAAGTGGAGAGCTTATTTACGCGTTTAAAAAAAAAACGACTGAGATCTGGAATATTGACATGCGTAACCGACTGAAACCAGGAGCCGCTCACAAGTTGCGCCTAAGGTGTGACACAAGGGGTCAAAGGTCGGTAAGATCCTGGATGTAAGGGAACAGGAAGAATGCTGCATTTTGCATATCAAGTTTGATTGTGTCATTTTAACTGGATTATAGGAAGCAATTGGTGGCCGTGCCAAAATAACGTTTTCAACCTGTTGTTCTGCAGTGAGTCCTACTTTTAAATGGACAAATTATATAATATAATGCTTATTTTCAGGATTTACTGATTTCAAATCAGCAGCAAGGCCTTGCAGCTTCCGTGTGTTTGACAAAAATACATCACATGATCACATGGAAGTTGTACCACCTTGTTGCTGATTGGCTGTCTTATCAACCTCCAATAGCTATCAGTGGTGATTTCAATGTTTTCCCGCGAAAGCATTTCACATTGCCTCTAAAGGCGTTACTACCGCAACAGGCATAATTAAACAACCACAAAAACAGATGGAAATAAAGGCAGTAGCCTACCCCACACGGTGGCGACGACCGTTATTGCGTTAAAAAATTTTTTGATAATTATCGAACAAGTATACCTCCCAGCCCTACCACCGTATCTAAGGAACATAACAGAAAACGAATTTTGAAAAGAGAAAAAAACGTTATGTGATGGCGCACTCGTGCAGAGAGGCATCAACGCGGTTTAGAAAGTGCTCCTACGTAAAGCACTCCTCCGCCTGTTCCCGCCAGCTGTGGTTCTGAGCGCTAATTTGCGGCGGATTCATGAGTTTAATCACTCTACGCTGTGTTGAGTGGATCTGAAGGAGACCGCGTTCGAGGAGAGCAACACCTGCTGACGGCCCTGATTTGCATGAAATTTACATCCATTCTGTGCACATAAAAAAAAACCAAAAAAAAAAAAACCCATCCTGGATGGTGAGTCAGTTTTTTATTTTTTTAAATCCTTTTTAAAAAAATTTATAAAGCGTTAGTCGTCACCTGTAATATAATAAACACACGGAAAAGAACTGCGTGACACTAAGTTTGATCATTTCTTTCTGTGGAGAGAAAAGGCGTATTCAGTTCCCACAGTGACTAATAAACAAAGTCCAAAAAAAAAAACAGACAGAAAAAACCTGAGTCTCCCTGCAGGTGTCAAATTACACTGAGACTCCAAAGCAGGTAAATAAGAATGAAGAAGTGCACTCCACCCTGCTGATGATTCAGCAAAGACCAGATGGGATTCTTAGCTGGTCTGTGGCTGGTTATAGCTGGTCTGTGGCTGGTCATAACTGGATTGTGGCTGGTCAAAACTGGTTTGTGGCGTCAAGCTGGTAGAGTAAGCTGGTGGCCAAACTGGCCGACTAGCTGACTATAGGCAGGTCAGCTGATCGAAAACACAGCTTAGCTTGACCAGCTTATTATTAGGCTGGTTTAAGGTTGAATTTTCATCAGGGCAAAGGGTAGATAATAAAAACTGTGTTTCTTTAACCAAACTCCTACTTACAAAACACATTGTAGCCCACCTCTTTGACTCTTCTCACAGTGTATATTTTGAGATAAAAGCAGCATTTAAAAAAAAGAAAAAAGAAAAACAATTAAATTATCATTAGGTCTACAATTAAACCCTAATTTCGACGTTAAACAAGGATTATACTACTGAAGTCGATGCAAGCTGGTTAATTTACAATTCTGCGTTTAAATGTGTCATGCATTCATGTATATATATATTTTTGAAATGGGTCTCTATCTCATCCCTACTGAATAAACCATGTAATAAGCTTACTAAACTCCAAATGTAATTTGTTATGAATTGAATGAATTTTTCATGCCATTTATGATTATGCTTCATTAATCAATGATAGAAAACGGTGCCCTCCTGGTTGTAAAAACTGGGATAAATGAGTGTTGCGTTGGCTCGTTGCCGTAGAGCGCTGGTTCTTGGGAACACTCAAGTGTACGAGGGGAGTTAGAGTTGGCTCGTGAGTCGTCTTCAGTGTGCTTGCTTTGTGCTCTTAAGTAAGCCTTGTGTCCTGTGTTTCTTGATTTAAAAAAACATGGTCTCTCTTCAGCAGCTGACGAGTATTGATCCGGAGTCTAAGGCCGGCCCCCCAAAAGAGTTCCAAATCAATACGATGGTTGGGTTGGGGGAGGAGTCTGAGGTGATGGACAGCTAAGGCTGGTGATAATCAGACACGCCTTATCTTTGGCGTCCCTTCCTCGCGACGTGGAGAGACGTGCCGCCGGGGTAGCCACCGCTTACCTTATGAAAATCCAGCCAAAATAAGACGTGCGCGATTGTTCATCAACTGTTGTTTGCGCTGAACATTGTAACATGACATGACATCATAACGCAATTCAGCCCAACAATGCTCACCATTTTCCGACCACTAAAGGGTACCTAGTGCTCACCGTTTACCTACAAACTAGATAGTATCCAGCACCATATCAAGCCTGGTCTTGAAAACTCCCAAAGTTTATGCCTCTACTACATGATCTGGCAAGCTATTCCACACAGCGACGGCTCTCTGTGTGAAATGATACTTCTTGATGTCTGTGGAATTTACCTTTTGCAAATTTCCATCTATGCCCCCTCATTCTACTGGCAGAACTCAACATGAAGAATCTCTTGTAGTTCTTCTTCTTGTATAAAAGGTTTTTGCTGGTATAAATGGCAGGATCGTGCTGTGAGGTTTGTGCTTCGGAAGGCACTGGGTCCGACGCGCACCAAACAGCAGTTCTGTGCCGTTGCGTCTGCTTTTCGCAGGTAATTAGTTTCCCTACTAACCCTGCCCTGATACAGTGATAGAGATGCCCTTTGCGATGCTCAAAGATAGATAGCACCTCTCGAAAGAACCAAAAACTCTCTCTGTGTTAATTAGCACCATATTTAAGCACCCCCTCCCCAGCCAATTCTTTAACTGGTAAGGTGAAAAGGAGCCGGTTTGCCAAATAGCTCTAAACTGAATCTGTTACAGATCTGTTCCTGTAGGTAAGGTTAACTTTTAATCTGGCACAGATAAAATCTCAGTAACCCAGTTACCCCATCACCCCCCCCCCCCCCCAATAACCTCATCCAAATGCTGACTTTCTTTCTTGTTACCGTTGGAGATTCATGCTGTTGTTAGGAAATGAATAATTTCCCCACCAGATGCTGGGGCCTCAGATGTCTCATTGGAGAACAGAGATGCCATTTTGTTTGAGATGAGTAAGAGTACACGTACAGTGTGATGGTCCTTGTGATGTACACTGGTAATTACTGCAGCGATGGACAGTCGTGCAGAGCCCCAAGATTCTCTGGCACTTCGAAACCACAAAGAAGAAGAACAAAAACAAAAACAGAAAGCAGAAAGGAACAGGCCGGAAGATCCCTGAATATAAAATCATCCTGTTATGTGTCTGTACAAGGCAGTTTCAATGTATTGGATTGCCTTTTACCACACACACACACACACACACACACACACACACACACACACACACACACACACACACACACACACACACACACACACACACACACACACACACACACACACACACACACTGTATATGCGTATAGTATTTTTATATATTATCCTTCATACAAGACATTATATTTTCAACACTGAAATGTTTATTTTCTTTCCAAAAGGAAACGGCTCTACGCAGAAGAAATCCTGGTGCTAAATGAACAGTAACCGTGTTTATATGAGACAAAAAGGGACAATATGTACTCTGTTACAGTTTTAAAAAAAGTACTTCATCAGGGCTGATTTTTATATCAAACCATTTGCTGTGAGGGTCCTATTGAGTCTCTGTTTGCTGACTGATACACAGTAGAAAACAATACACTTCTGCAGCTATGACTCGCTGGGTGGGGATCTGTCAGTTGAGCTTTGACTCGCTGGCTGGGGGTGTCTCAGTTGAGCTTTGACTCGCTGGCTGGGGGTGTCTCAGTTGAGCTTTGACTCACTGGCTAGGAGTTTGTCAGTTGAGTTTTGACTCGCTGGCTGGGGGTGTCTCAGTTGAGCTTTGACTCGCTGGCTAGGAGTTTGTCAGTTGAGCTTTGACTCGCTGGCTGGGGGTGTCTCAGTTGAGCTTTGACTCGCTGGCTAGGAGTTTGTCAGTTGAGCTTTGACTCGCTGGCTGGGGGTGTCTCAGTTGAGCTTTGACTCGCTGGCTAGGAGTTTGTCAGTTGAGCTTTGACTCGCTGGCTGGGGGTGTCTCAGTTGAGCTTTGACTCGCTGGCTGGGGGTGTCTCAGTTGAGCTTTGACTCGTTGGCTGGGGGTGTCTCAGTTGAGCTTTGACTCGCTGGCTAGGAGTTTGTCAGTTGAGCTTTGACTCGCTGGCTGGGGGTGTCTCAGTTGAGCTTTGACTCGCTGGCTATGAGTTTGTCAGTTGAGCTTTGACTCGCTGGCTGGGGGCCTGTTAGTAGCTCTGAGGTACATGGTATGGGAGGGGAGGGTGGACACATGTATTTTCACTCTTAAATCTGCCTGTGGTTAAGGTTAAGGTTCTGTCCTGTGCGGTACTGTGCTCGCTTCTCCAGACTCACTAACCGTTGTTTACAATGTCAGCACGCTCACATGGTGAAGAGGGAGGAGGGGGAACGGCCATTACTGAACATGTCAACCTTTACGTAACTAAGTGAGATGTGGAATTTAACGAGCACGTAATTATCGGAATATGTGCGGCGGGTGCTTTTGAGGGAATATTAGCGGCAATCGCGCACCACTGGGCTCTGACTGAAACGGTTCAGCTCCGTCTCGGCCTACAGTCTCCGCCGTGGTTTAATGCCAAGTCCATTCTGTTTCTGTTGGGTTTACACGCTGCTTTCATTTTCCTGACAATTGGAGCTTTATCTTTACAATGTGTGAATTGCCGCCCGTGAAGAACGGCACAATTGCACATTCGGTCAGCTAAAAAGGTAATGGGTACAGAGATGCATATTAGTATACCTATTGTATTTTATTTATTTCCTGTTAGCTGCCAGTGGAGGGCGCTGTGCATATCTATCTGTGCCGTAGTGCAGTGTGGTGTTCTTGCTGTGCTGGAGTACAGGAAGGCCCCATTAGTGCGAGTTCCCGGCATTACCTGGCTCGTTAACCATGCAGCCGACCCTGGCCTTGTGGGTGCAGATTCAACGGACATTCCCGAGCATAGCTGTGTTGTGAATGCGTCTCCATGGTGACGAGCACAAACAAAATCATCCCCGAATATGCAATCCGTCAATATTATAAAAACGAGCAGCAGGAGTGCCCCGACAAATCTCCAGCCTGCTTCCCGTCCCACAATAGACACACAGCGCATGAAAAAAACCAAAAGACAAAAAGCCTGACACAACAAAATACATTCAAATTAACAAACGCGAACACGAGATACAGCTGCTGGACTACATGTCGCCATTACAGCGCCACGTGACGTATTAATAACCCCTCCTCTCCAAAATGACTAACTCTTTTGCATTGTGTGTGCGTGCGTGCGTGCGTGCGTGCGTGGGTGTGTGTGTGGGTGTGGGTGTGTGTGTTTTTTTTTTCCCCACACTGACTGGTCCAGATCATATTGCTGTGCCTGTGTGTCCTCAGTGGCGCTAACAGCTTTTATACGAATCAAACCGCACTGACTAGCTATCTATCCAGATGCTCGCAGTAAGGTTGTGTTCCATCAGGACACAGAGACTGCTGGTGCTGAGAGAGCTGTTATGGGGGCAGTCGCAAAGAGGCAAAAGTTTTACTCAGATTCATTTGAATCTTTAATGACTCCTCACAGTAGGCCTACAGGCAGTATTGCTGACCTCATATACCTGTTCATTACCCTCCAATGTGCTTTCAGGCAAGACTAAAAGTATGTGTGTGCGTTTCCCATTCTGCACTGTAAAAGAACGCTAATTAGTCACAATGGACCACCAGACCATGTACCTTTGGGCCGTGTCTAGTTTGTATGTAGATGCCGCCAAGTAAAGGATTAGCTTTACTTCCTGTATCATAAGAGTGTGTCTTTAACTCCCTTCCTCTCTCCACCAAAAATGGAGTCTAGTTTTCAATCTACCCATAAAACTGCTCTGTCCTTAACTTCTGATGAAACTGATTTTAATTTCATACCAGGCTTTTGTTATCATTCGCATGTTTCTCCTGGTTCATGTTTTGTAGTTTTTAGTGACAAGCAGTGAAATGACGCCTGTTTTAATGCCTACATCATGTGAAATGCAGGCGTAGCAGCAAAATGCATGCTGTGAATTTGGAAACATACTCTTGTTACACTTGGATAATTGCATTTCTGGCTTCAAGTCTTTTCCTTTTTCCTCTCAGTATTACAGTATTATCCAGAGCGATTTACACAGCATTTTAATTTTTTTAAAAACGTATTATCCATTTATACAGCTGGAAAGTAGTTTGGGTTAAGTGCCTTGCTCAAGGGTACAACGGCAATGTCCTAACTGGGAATTGAACCTGCAGCCTTTAAATTATTTTAAGGTCAGTTCCTTAACCATTATACTGCACTGCTGCCTGTGTATAAATTGGGTGCTCCCCAGTCATCTGTAAGGTTAATGTTATCCAAAGTGAGAGTTTTCAGGAGGCTTGAATATGCATGAGGTCCTGTTAAAGGCATGCTTCAGAGCAGGCTTATGGCTTATGGCCCATACCATTCGACTGCAGTCAAAGGTCAGACCTCAACAGCCTGCTGACACACATTTTTCAACAGTTTGCATGGAGTTTTAAAAGCCTTAGGAAGGCCGCTAAGTATTAATGAGAGAAAGTGAAGAGAGAGAGAGGGCAGGGGAAGAGAGAGAGAGGGCAGGGGAAGAGAGAGAAGGGGGAGAATTAGAGAAAGAGAGGAAGAGAGGTAGGAAAGAGAGAGAGGATGAGGAGAGAAAATGAAGGAGGGAGCGGACTGGAGGACGTGGATGAGAAGAGGACACAGTAGGTGGAGTCTGCAGTCCTCAGTGGACCAGGCGGAGCTCCATGTACATTTACCTGAAGCGAGGGATGGGGGAGGATTGTACTGCATTCTGGGTATTCACTCTCATTGTAGTCGTGATTCTCCGAGCGTGACAAGCTGTCATGTGAAGCTGACACTCAGAACATCCTCTAAGGCAGCATTATGTCAAAAAAAAAAAAAACTGAATTGTGATTAAATTGTGGTTGCCATTCACTGGTGCTGATTCATCCTTGTATTTTTTATTTTTAAATAAAAAGATTATTATTTTAATTTTAATTTTTTTAAGTAGACAGCATTAATATCCCATGTTATTTTAATGTCTTGCTAATCTAATCAGTCAGATGGTTTCTCAGACAACAAACACTTAAGCTCTGTCACATGTTCTGAGGCCAGTTCCACTAAACCCACTTATAGAAAATAAGTGTTTCAACAGTTCAAGTACAAGATCAGTGGAGATGTGCCAAAGCTCCATTCGGTTTAAGGAAGAAATTAAACTTAAATGCATTTTCAATAACAAAGAGAAAGGTTTTAACAAACCCCTGCGTGCATACAGACTGTTAGAACCCGATTCTTACAACCCAGTCGTGCTAAAGGCATTGTAAAAATATGGTAGGCCTAATTCCTACCTGTGTTTGAGGATGAATTATCACAAAGGAACAGTAAAGGAAAATTGTTATATTTAATCCAAAGCAGAAGATTTTCAATATAATTGGTTCCTCTGTTACAGAATGCATGAATATATTTATAAGATATTGATAATTGATAAAAGGCCTAGACTTCTTGTGGAAGTCTTTGGATTCATATCAGACTGCAGTGAGATGTCACGAATTGTATAATTTTCATAAATCTGACTCAAGCTGCAGTTATTTCAAATAAAACCTGACACCATTTGTAACTCTGACATATTATTTAGATTCCGATAAAGGCCTGTGCTCTTAAGCTTTTTCCCCACATCCAATTTCTTTTTTGTCCTTGCTGCCATTTTGTATACTCTGAAAGGTATTAAAAGCAGGAATAATACAGTATATTACAGTAATTAAAATTTTTTAGGTCATACCTTAGACCAAGTTACAGACTCAAGACAGCAAAACATAATTAAAGCAATAAATAACATGTTGATTCTCCCTCCAGCTGAATATTACCAGTCTAAATAAAATCGTTTTCTCTGGCACATCCATTTACTTTTGTAGTTTTCGTAATGGAGTTTTCAGTTTGTATGAATACCTTTAAAATCTATTAATCCCACCAATATTATTTGTATACTCCTTTCTCAATGAAGAAAAAAAATCAACGGCCATTTTGTCTGTGGTGTGGGCCAAAGGCCCTACAGACCGCACTACGTCTCACCAAACGCATTTACAAAAGCAAGCAGTCAATTTTTGGGTTGTTCACCCTGTGCCTTTGGGCAAATCTAACACTGCTGGTGTACATTTAACACCCTAGGGTGTTAAATGTACACACCACCATTTTTGAGGTCTTCATTCATTTGGGATTTTTTGCACCCATCTTACTCAAACGTTGACTGATCT
The DNA here is from genome assembly GCA_029718625.1 of Synaphobranchus kaupii. Lineage (NCBI taxonomy): Eukaryota > Metazoa > Chordata > Actinopteri > Anguilliformes > Synaphobranchidae > Synaphobranchus > Synaphobranchus kaupii. The sequence goes on from CM056391.1 coordinate 5,209,655, forward strand.
ATGTTGACTGATCTATGTTGACTGATCTTTTTTGTTGGAACAATTCCTTCATTTTCATGACCACTTTTCATATTGTGCATAATGTCAGGTTATGGAAATATTCGCGCAGTCTCTCTGTACCTGGAAAAGCAGTAAAGACCCATGTTTCCCTTCATCCGGGTATCTGGAATCCCTATTTCAACATGCGGTAACATTAAAATAAGAGTTTAGAGAATGATGAATTATGAAGCATACTGTTGAACAGGCAGCACGTAGCAGCACGTAGCAGCACATGGAGTTGAACCGAAAGCTTAATGCACTGTCACGTTGTGGCTTGAATTTTATCCTTATGACAGATCAGGATGAAAGGCATTATGGGATATGTGTTGGGGTTTACATTACATTACTGGCATTTGGAATTTGCCCTTTTTTGTAGAGCAACATTACAATGAGAAGACGAGCGCATAAATCAGGGTTTAAGAGCAACAGTGCCCCTAGACGTGGGAGGTAAATACTGAGAAACCACAAATGTGAAATCCGAGGATCGGCTATAAACTAGTTAAAGTGATACTGCAATCGCTTTTCTAAGCCCTTTTTTACAGCTTCAATTTAACTTGGAGCCGTGGGTAGGTTTGGTTATATGACGATGATGCCACAAGGTCATATTATGAATATTCATACGGTCAATGAGTGAAAGGGTGTGTCTTGGTGAACTGACTCAGCCCCCTTCTTGCTCTCTGCCATGGAGCTCTCTGCTCACTTTACTAGCCGAGACTCCACCTATTCTTTACTTGCCGAGACTCCACCTATTTTTATGCTAAGGATTTTGGGACGTCACGAATCCCCGGAAATGCAGCGCATGGTAAGCCGACACAGAAACTCAGACGACACCCACTTCGACGCAATATGAGATTTTCATATAAAAAACCGTTGTGTATGATCATAGTCTAACCCAAAAACATCGGTTTTCAACGCGAAAAGTCTGTTTTTTTACTGCAGTATCACTTTAAACCTGATAGGGAAAATACATGATGGTTACACATTGACAAAACACAATAGGTACAGTTTAGCAAAATAACGACTGCAATGCGATGTGCATCTACGTGGGTTTCAATGCATGTGTGGGCTTTAAGTCCAGGACTGAATTTATGGCATCGACACAAACTCTCTCTGCCTCTGTGATGCTCTTCAAACTGAAAGGCCGGTCCACCCACACCGTTTCTATCCTCTACATCGGCTCAGAAGTCGGGATCTGACCCAGTGTCTCTTCTGAAGAGATCTGGGGAGCCTGCGGGGGTAGATGAACAGGCATTGATATGCAGAACTGAGCTCCTCCCTCTCTGGGAAACCTTATCTGCTCTATTGACGAACCAGGTGCCCTTCAAAATGGCCGCCGGCCTTTTTTTGAGGAGCCCTCACAGGCTTGTGGAGAAATCGAGGCCCCGAAGGAAAACAACATACTTGAGTGTGGTTTTATTGCGACCCAAATATCCACATAATATCCACAACAAACTTTTATTTTCATTCTTTTGTTTGTTGGCTTTTTGTTTTTTTTTGCTGAGGGAAATACTTGATTGAAACTTCAAACAGAGCCATTTCTATAAGATAGACTATTTCAAGTGCTAATGATAATTCCCAATGACTATTATTTCCTTATTTCCCCTAATTATATTGGCTACCTATAACTACATATCAAACACATTACCTCTCGAAGTATGCTGACAGTTAGGCAGCTTTTTCATGCTTTGAAAAGGCAAGAGGTTCAGTAATCAGAATTCACAGCATTCACAATGCAAGTTGGTCTGTGGGCAAAAAATATACGCTTTTAAAAATACTGCAGTAAGAGCCGACTATTTGCTTCAATTTTACTTACAGTAATTCCACAAAAAGGTTTTAAAAAAAGTATAATTAATGTTTTCTGCACTTGTATGTTCATTGATTTTATAAAAAGTGAAATTAAACCCAATCACTTGGATTCTCTTCCCTCTCAAATTTTTACATGACCATGCTATAATTTAAATGGCATAATAAATAAAATGTTAATAACACAAATTAATTTAATCACTACTGAAATCTAAACCCTGCCCTCTAATCGCAGATATCTGAAAATCAGCTGGAATATGCCGTACTCCATACAATCACAAGGACACATTTAAATTTATGACTGTGTCATATTATAAAATATATTATTCAAATTAATATTTATAATATTCAAATATTCAAATATCAACATGACATGACATGAGACACTTGAACAAAGTGACACGCAGTTACTCACAGAGATCGCTATGGCTACGACGCTAGTGATTATTTAGTTAGGTAGTGATAATAACCATTATAGTCTCTCATTCCTACACATTCTCACTCCCAACTCGTCAACATATGGACGCTCGGTCAGGACCCCTTGTCATCACTTTTCAACGCAATGGGTACCCCTATAGCACCATTTTTCTACGTGCAGGGAAGTCCGATAGACTTTCATGGAAGGTTGATGCTAGATTGGATAGCCCGGAGGGACCTGGGCGGGACCCTGGGACACTATCTTAACAGTTCGGACATGAGCCCAAGTTACGTGAACTCCTGTGAGGTTATGTTTAGGGGTTGGGAAAAGGTTGATGCTAGATCAACAACCAATCACAGCAGAGCGTCCTTCCCAGGGTCCCGCCCAACCTTCCATGAAAGTCTATCGGACTACCCTGCACGTAGAAAAACTGCGCTATAGGGGTACCCAGTGCGTTGAAAAGTGACGACAAGGGGTCCTGACCAAGCGTCCATATGTTGACGAGTTGGGAGTGAGAACGTGTTCCTCATTCATAACTATGCACGCATCTTCACTGATCTAAGCAACCGAACCTTCTTAAGTGTAAGAAGTGATATCTATGATCTGTCTACTTTAACCTCTCCTCCACGGCTCCTCGCTCAGTTAAACCTGTAAGAAATTCATGCATTCAACCGTGTACTAAAACATACTCTTTTTTTACAGGCCTTAACTGAAGCACTGAGCAACAGTCCCCCCCCCCTCCCCCCTCACAATTAATTCATATGGACATACAGCCTGGTTCACTCATAGATGCTTCCTTTTGGGACTGGGATCAAATTAAATAGAAGCCCACCCACACTGTTTAAATAACCCGTGGCTTGTCTGTCGCATGTATCGAGACGCTCCAAACATTAGCATTTTAATAACGATGCCTATCTGTAAAAACAAACGCGCTTTTTTACTCTTGTCTATAATTACGGGTCAGGGTTTGAAAAGCAAACATGGCGTGTTTTTCAGTCTCGGTTCCTCTGCAGTGCTACTTTTGGTAAGAATATAATTATAAAATAAAAGATTGAATTTCACAGAAGCGGCACATAACCTCGTTTGCTAATTTCTGGCTCTAATGTGGGTCACTGTGATGGCTTTGGAGAGAGGAGTGGGGCAATGCTCAAAGAATTTAGCTGTTCCATTGTGTGAATAGGCCCCACGGTCTGGTATCTGTTAAGATACTGTTCCTGTGTGTGGATGGGCCCCATGGTCTGGTATCTGTTAAGGCTCTGTTCCAGTGTGTGGATGGGCCCCACGGTCTGGTATCTGTTAAGGCACTGTTCCAGTGTGTGAATAGGCCCCACGGTCTGATATCTGTTAAGATACTGTTCCTGTGTGTGGATGGGCCCCATGGTCTGGTATCTGTTAAGGCTCTGTTCCAGCGTGTGGATGGGCCCCATGGTCTGGTATCTGTTAAGGCTCTGTTCCAGTGTGTGAATAGGCCCCACGGTCTGGTATCTGTTAAGATACTGTTCCAGTGTGTGGATGGGCCCCATGGTCTGGTATCTGTTAAGGCTCTGTTCCAGTGTGTGAATAGGCCCCACGGTCTGGTATCTGTTAAGATACTGTTCCAGTGTGTGGATGGGCCCCATGGTCTGGTATCTGTTAAGGCTCTGTTCCAGCGTGTGGATGGGCCCCATGGTCTGGTATCTGTTAAGGCTCTGTTCCAGTGTGTGAATAGGCCCCACGGTCTGGTATCTGTTAAGACTCTGTTCCAGCGTGTGGATGGGCCCCATGGTCTGGTATCTGTTAAGGCACTGTTCCAGTTATGCCAACTTTTCTCAAGTTCATACTTGGTGGTCAAGTTATGAATGGGATTTGTGTAGCAGTATACTGACATGCAGGTTATAAATGCAATTCTTTAATTGCACCACAGTGGTTTTAATTGAACTGAAATAACTTTCTGTAATTCTTAAACTGACTGTTAAAGTAATCTATTATCTGTGCTGTAGCTTAACATGGTCTGACAACTTGTGAACTACACTGTTGAAAATTAAGTTAAAAAGAACAAAACTACCCTCATTAGCATTCAACATTAAATGAACAACAGCAAAGAACCACAGGCTCTGAACACAAGATGTTCAGTTGCACATAATCAGGTGTACTGTATATAAAAGTGCAAGGAGAGCACCTACTAACCTAGTAGGTAAACTACATATTCACCGGGTTTCCAGAATAGATATACATGTGCCATAATATCACCATATTGCATCAGAGCAAATGTCCCTGCAGTTTTATCAAAAGGCCCTTTCATATGCGTTAATTATCATAATTATTATAATAATACAGGAGAGTGTTAGGTTGATGCTAGATTGGATAGCCCGGAGGGACCTGGGCGGGACCCTGGGACACTATCTTAACAGTTCGGGCATGAGCCCGAGTTACGTGAACTCCTGTGAGCTTATGTTTAGGGGTTGCGAAAAGGTTGATGCTAGATTAACAACCAATCACAGCAGGGCGTCCCTCCCAGGGTCTAGCCCAGGTCCCTCCGGGCTATCCAATCTAGCATCAACCAGAGTATTATATATGGATAAGATGCACAGGCTGCTGGGTAATATGAAAGCACTGGTCCTATGAAGGCACTGTTACAGTGTGTAGATGGGCCCCGCTGGATTAGTAGGGAATGGATTCCGGAATGTTGGGCAAATGACTACACAAAGGACGAAGGCTTCGGTACTAAAGGCTTTCCCAAAAATAATGTTTTTTATGTAGGATACCCTGAAAGGTGCCTCACTCTCAATCCTGTGGAGGTATAGTGTATGCCTGTCTACATTTAACTTGGCAGATGCTAAGCCTGCCATCCTAATGGGCTCATTCAGGTATGACACAATACCTGGGCCATATTCCTCCTAGCTGGCTAACTGAGATAGCTGGTTAACTGCGCGGAGTAAAACCCGGAACAGTGTTTTTGCTAGTACATAGGTATGTTCCATATTCAAGGGGTTTCTGGGTTTTACTCGGCACAGTTAGCCAGCTAAATGAGTTATGCTTGGACGAGGAACAGGGTCCTGATTATGGCGTGTCTTCTCAGGCAAACTCTGTTCCAAGTTGCCAAGGTGTGAAACCTGCGGGGCAATCTTAGCAAACAGCCCTGTCTTAATTTTCTTCCTGGAATCTTTTTTTTTTGTTGTTATGATAATTAAACAATTAGAGTGACAGCTCTATAACTGACAGCTAATATCATCCTGTTTGTTGGAGACAAGATTGATGTGACAGCTAGGTGCTAACTCTAATTTAATTTTGTGTTATTAAGCGCAACTGCTAATCACAAATTATACAGCTGTCACTCCCACATTTGTATTTAAGTTTATTGATGTTTCACATAATTTGCAGCTGGGACATACATTTCTTTCAGTGTCGTTTTAGTCCTGGAATATAATTAGAATGATAATAAATGAATTATTTAAAAAGTAAATGTCATTTGTAAGGCATTTAGTAAAAAGCAGGCTCTCTCCTACAAAATATGTGACGTCAAGTCCTTAATGCCGCAGTCCACCAGTTAAAAACCCGGAACCGCCCCAAATCTGGAACATGGACTGAACTAAAAAGAGCTGTTCCAGGTTTTACTCAGTGCAGTTATCCAGCTAACTCAGTAATCCAGCTTCTCTTACTCAGTGCAGTTATCCAGCTAACTCAGTAATCCAGCTTCGTAGTGTACCGCCCCCCAGGACTGAGATTGCAGATCGCTGTCTTAAAATAAAATAAACCAGAGAATATTAATCGCATCCAATGTGTACGTGACAGAATTTATTTTTACTTCCCTCCTTTAAGATTAGAGTTGAGCAAGTACAGCGTGGCTCAGCATGATCTGTAACAAGTCTCCAACTTTCTGACCTCAGACTTTGGAATTCACTTTAAATTGGCTGGATTTTGAGAAGGCAGAGAGGCAGGAGAAACCAGTGAAGGGGGAATGAGGGTATGTAGCACCTTGGGGCAGTCGGACAGTGAGTCACCCTTTAGAGCACTGCACTCAAACATTCTAAGCGAATGACTCTCCCAACGAGTGAAACCATTTACTGTGACCACACCCCTTTATGCAAATGAACCCCTAACACAGGTTCAGATAAGGACTTTCTAAAAGTGTCAAATGTCAAAATAAAAGCATGCACACATTTGTAGCTTTTGATTTTGTTTATACAATTATATGATGATGAGTCTTGAGTGCTGACCGGGGTTTCCCCCGAACCTTGTGATGTTGTCTTACAGTAGCTACATTGCTGATGATGATGACGACATTATGCATTATAATGTTGTCTGCAACCTTCTGAATTTTCCTTCCACAGCACATGCACACACACACACACACACACACACACACACACACACACACACACACACACACACACACACACACTGAACTGGTTGCTGATTTTAAGGTGAAAACAAACACCAGCATATCCCTGTGGCTCCCCCGCAGCAGACTCAGACTGAGCCCCTTCTTTCACTACAAAACACATTTCCCTAAAAAAGCGAACGTTATTAAATGTGCTTTTCACTATTTGATGTTAAATTGACATTTCCATGTGTAATACAGTTGGATACCTAATGCAAACATTACCGACGCAGATGCCATTCAGGGTGTTCATATATTCACACTGGTCTGTATCCTATCTGAGCTTTTTGCAGCGACACCGTCAATGAATAGTTTTTTGGGCCCAGTGAGGGATAATGAGTACTCGAGCAGCACAAATGTGTTCCCGTCAGGACGCAATGGAAAACCCGCACGTCCGTTATAATCATCACCGTGGTTCTGTGTGTAAAAATAAGAAAATATGATTGCAAAATACGAACCAGATTAAACGCTTCAATTGTTGTTTGCCTGCTGTTGTTGTCGGTTCAGTTCTCTGTTTCGTTTCCAGTGACATCCTTTAATTATCTACTGCTGAGTCTGCTGTTGGTACTAATAATGGGTTTTAATGTGCATGTTTAGTCAAGGATTGTACAAACCAGACTGTTAACCACATATTACTGCATTTATACAGTAGTCTATATGTGTTTGCATAATATCCATATATGCACATGCATATACATTAGTACATGTACACACAGTGCCCTCTATAATGTTTTTGAACAAAAACATATCTTTTTTCTTTATTTGGCTCTGTACTCTGTAATTTTAGATTTATAATCAAACAATTCATACAATATGGTTAAAGTGCAGATTCTCAGCTTTTTTATACAGTACATTTTGTTTTAATGCATTTTGTTTTCACCATGTAGAAATTAGAGCACTTTTTATATATACCCCCCCCCCCCCCCCCCCCCAACAAAATTTGGCGTAAAAAGGTGAGCTCGCCACGTCAGCTTGTCTGACAGAAGACACAATGGAAATAGATTTTATACTTTATTTCTCCAAACAAACCCAGGTTGGTACCTGTTCTAAGGGAGTCTGTACCAATTCATATCCCTCAATATTATTTATACTTTTATTTATACTTTTAATACAAAGATCAATGTTCAGGTTTAATATGGATCTTAATATGTCATGGCATGTCACGCATTCTTGCGTGCAGTGATGAATGACTGTTTTCCAGATCAGGAGTCCTTGACTATACTGTAGTGTGAATACCTATGAAAGATATCACTTACTTAAATACTCTAATGCCTCTGTGCAACAGATGGCAATGTCCAAAAGCGTTCCTTTAAGCAATTATCATTTAATTAACTTTGCGATTAAGTCATTTCAAACCATCCTAACCGGTAGTCCAGGGCATTATATGCCTCGTGTTGACTTTAATCATTTGTTTTTGTCCCTCTAAGCAAGTTTAGAATTACACCTGACAGTTATATTGTTTTACAAGGAAGGAGTATAAAATGTAATTAACTATGTTACTGTAATTGATAACAGTAATACTATATCGGTGTTTGTTATAATTGTGCGGTGATTTATAATTTTAAAGAACATTTTGCATTTTTGCCTCTGCCACATGATCAATCTACTACTTTTGCACTATAATTAGATTACTTTGTTATGCAATTAAACTGTATATAGTAAAAAAAATCTTCCTTCAGTTCAATGATTGTAACAAAGAACGGCTCACGGACAAAGGACATTTACCACTGATTATATGACTACAGCATATGGCACTTGTATAAAATGATTATAAAAATAAGAATGTTGTTTATGGTTATCGAGTTGCAGCATGCAGCTTTTCTTTGGTGTGTTGTGGTCATTTGGAAATCCAATCTAACTCGGCAGACCTGCTGAAATTACCCCACTAAGAGAGGGAAGATGGATGATGGTGTTTCCATAGCGATTGGGTCCTCCTACAGATCTCCATCTGCTTGTGTCTCCATAAATCAAACCCCGCGTTTCCCCGTCCCCCCTAAATAACACGGCAGCCCCATTAATCTGTGACAGTTACTAGGATAGTGTTAGAGGGGACAAAATAACCGTTTTTTTTATTTTTATTTTATTTTATTTTTTTACACTGCTGACTCATGTGAAAATGGATTGATTGACTGTGTTGGTCTCTATAAACTTGCACCCTGAGCCAGCGAGAGAAGAATAGACCCTCCCCCTCCCCTCCCCTCCTTCTTGAGTCTGGTTCCCCTGAACAGGTTCTTTTTGTTTGTTCCACCTTAGGGGTGCGTCCCAATACTCAAAAAATGCACCCTCCTCTCCTCCACTACCACCTTCTCTCCTCTGCTACCACCTCCTCTCCTCCACTACCACCTCCTCTCCTCCACTACCACTTTCTCTCCTCCACTACCACCTCCTCTTCTCCACTACCACCTCCTCTTCTCCACTACCACCTCCTCTCCTCCACTACCACCTCCTCTCCTCCACTACCACTTTCTCTCCTCCACTACCACCTTCTCTCCTCCACTACCACCTTCTCTCCTCTGCTACCACCTCCTCTCCTCCGCTACCACCTTCTCTCCTCTGCTACCACCTCCTCTCCTCCGCTACCACCTTCTCTCCTCTGCTACCACCTCCTCTCCTCCACTACCACCTCCTCTCCTCCACTACCACCTTCTCTCCTCTGCTACCACCTCCTCTCCTCCGCTATCACCTTCTCTCCTCTGCTACCACCTTCTCTCCTCTACTACCACCTTCTCTCCTCTGCTACCACCTCCTCTCCTCCGCTATCACCTTCTCTCCTCTGCTACCACCTTCTCTCCTCTACTACCACCTTCTCTCCTCTGCTACCACCTCCTCTCCTCCACTACCACCTCCTCTCCTCCGCTACCACCTCCTCTCCTCCGCTACCACCTCCTCTCCTCCGCTACCACCTTCTCTCCTCTGCTACCACCTCCTCTTCTCCATTACCACCTCCTCTCCTCCACTACCACCTCCTCTCCTCCACTACCACCTCCTCTCCTCTGTGCCCCGGAAACGGATCTTTGCATTTTAATCTAATATTGCTGTTTGAATGGTTACATATTAATTTGACGCAAACCGCAATGCCAGGTACATTGTATACTGTACATGCTAATACTTGTACTCAAAATGTTCAGGCATACTTCCGTGTAGGAGAGGAGTGGTAGTGGGGGAGTGGAGGAAAGGAGGTGGGGAGTGAAGAATATCGGGATGCACCCCGGGAGTTTTCCCTTGTGTCTGGTGCTCTTGGCTCATGCCTGTTTGGGTTTGAAGGCAATTGTGACAAAACGCTTTGTGTGAAATGCGGAATATGACCTTGGTTTGATATTTCAAAAACGACAAACAAAACTTGGGAAACCACTTAGGTGCTGAAAAATATCTATTAAAGTGTACATCTATCTGTGGAGCGGGGAAGGCTATCTGCACTGCTGTCTGTGTGCTGGCCATGCGTTTCGAGACCAAAGTCTCTTCCTCAGGCGGCATTGAACAGCTTTCAAACCTGGAATGCCAGCACCTATTCCCCCCCTAGTATTATCTATGCATTTATTTAGCATACGCTCTTATCCAGAGCTAAACACAAAGCAAGTAAGACAGAAGGATGCTTAAAAATAATCTGGCTGAGAATGGCATTAATGCAGCCGACCGCAGACACACGAAGCAGAAAAAGTGTTACCTGTGGAGAAGGCTAAGGTGACTCATCTTTGAGTGACGTCAATCCCCGGCACGATCCAACGAACTTAAAGCAGCTGTTCTCTAAAAACACTCCCCACCCACATTTATGCCAGCCGACGTTCTGTGAAGCATTGTTGCCTAGCGATAAGCAAGCATAATTTATAGCGCGGAGGGCAAAAGGTCAGAGTGTGTTATTCATGTTTCATAAGACTGTTGGAGCAGAGATCTGATAGTGGTAAACCAGAGTGCTTGTTTCAGTTTATTTATTGCTTAACTCTCCCTGGCAAAGCCTGCCTTCTGCAAGACCTATCCATCTCCATTGACAATACCACGGTGACTCCTGCCCAGACTGCCGAGAATCAGAGCATCTACTGCGTCCTGTTTACTATGTACTAGCATACTGTACACTGCTTACTGCATACCCTTAGTTACATGCAGTATGCAAAAAAATATCCTTCATAATATTATCTGCAAAAACCTGGAAATAAGTATATCATCCGGGGATATTTAGAACACTCTGTCGCATACCTAACAGCTTTTTAAAAAGTATACTCAACTGGAATACTCAATAGTAGGTAAGTGCGCTGATTCGGACACGGCCCACGTGTGACCCTAGACATGGCAGCTATCTTACACGGCCCACATTGCTGCCATAACATTTCTACCTCAACTCCCTCCTGGCCGGGCTTCTGCAGCACTCTCTCCAGCCCCTTCAGCTCATCCAGAACGCCGCAGCCCGCCTGGTTTTCAACCTCCCCAAATTTACCCATTAATTTATCGTATTTTGTGTTCGTTTTATCTAATTTTTATGTGTTTTTTAAAGAACAGATATTTTTTACCATGGTGTCTTCCCTTTGAAAGTATATTTGCTTTTGAATACTCCACACACCCAAGGCATCCTTTCCATATCACCTCAATTACTTTAGGGAATACCTTAAATATATATTTAAACATTTTAACATCACCCATGAGTTAATAAATAAATAAAATGTGCAACACGTAATTGTGTGGTCTATATGTCGATTAGTCAGCTGATTGAGCTAATCTAGTGCCTATGGGGACCCCATGAGGATATTGATTGTAATGCATGTTTAAATCACTCTGGATGACCCTCATAATAACATGTTATATGTCTGTCATGTCTGGTAATGACTCATGTCATGTCATGCTCATGACGGCATCATGCAGACTTTATGGCGCAAGTGATTTAGCCAAGGCATTCTGGAGGTCATTATTCAATTACAAACGATCTCTCCTGCGATCAATCAATGAACGAAACGTACTGCCGTCACAACACAACAGAATCGGCGGTGAACCTGTGAACCTGTTCCAACACAACACCTTCAGCGATGTTTGCGCCGGGAGATCTACACGGCACATAATGTGCGTCCTGCATTTCCCTGTCCCCCGCCCCCAACTGCCACCGTCTCCACGGTAACAAAGTAAGAACACTCCGAAGCTCTCGGAGTAGCCAAGCCAGGGGAATAATGCACGTAAAGTGTAACCGTTTTTTTATTACATTTTTTTTTAAATCAATAATTTTGTCGCTAAAATTGTGGTTGCTTGTATTAGTGTGGTAACGGCGCATCCATTAGTCCCGGCCTCATGCATAATTCATGTTGTGTTGTTTCATCCCTTTGTGACATTAATGAGTGTTTATCGCGGGAGGAGTTCTGTGACAGGCATGATTGCGCGGTTCCCGAACCTCGCAGAACGCAGAGCTGAACTTGCGCTGGAGTGGCTCGCGGTAATGCTGTTAATCAGGGGTGGGGGGGGGGAGGTGAGGATGACTCACCTTCAGCTGTGTGGGAGAAAAATCCCTCGCACGTGATTGGCCACATCGCCGATCATGCTTAAATTGGGTAGTTACTTTACAACATGTATAATTTATAAATAAACTACATTCAATTGAAGACACAGAGGCGTGATGTTCATAACGCAACTCTCGGAATATAATAAAGGCTTTCTGAAATTACACACCATACTTCATTAGACATAAGCTCTCTGTGTGTGTGTGTGTGTGTGTGTGTGTGTGTGTGTGTGTGTGTGTGTGTGTTTCTGAAATTACACACCATACTTCATTACCTTCATTAAACATAAGCTGTGTGTGTGTGTGTTTGTTTCTGAAATTACACACCATACTCCATTAGCTTCATTGCACATAAACTGGATGTGATGAGTTGCAAGTGCATATGTGTGTGCGTGTGCGTGTGCGTGTGCGCGTGTGTATAAATGCTGATAAATGCTTTCACGAAATGTCTTCCTTTTTTATTTTTTTATTAAGAATAAAATGAATATTTCACATTGTCTGCACCATGATAGAGTACATTTCTTCCCAATTACATGGACTGTTACTGTAAATCTCGAACAGAGTTGAATTTACACTGAATAATCTCTTTGACATATTTGCTGCGTCTTGGGCCTGCCCGACACACAGCAAGTTGAAGTCCAGGCGTTAAAACCTTTCTGTTGCCAAATGAAAATCAAACCGTTGGCTGCAAAATTACTGCTGATCCAACAACGACAAATAGAATTCAGTAGATGAATCGGTGTCAATGTTTGTGTCAGATGTTTGTGTCAGATGTTGAACATTTGTTAAAAATTGGTACACGTACTGGTACACGTAATTGAATGGCTTGCATCAAATACAGGGTGTAATGACAGGAAAAAAAATGAACAAAATATTTAAATTTAGACCGGTGTTACTTTAAGTGAAGCACATGAATGACAACGCACACTATTAATGAGGAGATTCTTCTAAATGGAGTTTCCATTGTTCAAGCCAAAAGACTTCCGACTGCACATTCATTATACAAACCAGTACTGAGGTGCTGACACAGGCCTACTCACATGGACTGTGCTGATCATCAAATCTGCTAGTTACTTTTTGGCACGAAAAACATACAAAAAACTCTGACTGGAGAGAGAATGAGAGAACTGGGTTGAGCAAAACGGTGTTTGTAGTGTAATGTACCCTAATGCACAGCACCATGGGCCTGGGGGTATTCCACAAAGCAGGATTACTGGGTTAGCTGGATAACTGCACTGAGTAAAACCCAGAAAAGCTTTTTTTTAACCGCAGTCCGTGTTCCAGATTTGGGAGGGTTCCGGGTTTTCCTCAGTGCCGTGATCCTGCTTTGTGGAATACCATCCTGGTGGATCTCCATAAATATTTATTCAAATTCTAACACAAGCACGGCACAGTAATGCCAACTTCTTTGTGGAGAATATTTTGCATTGTATAATAAACATGACTGAATGAACGAGTCGATTTGTGTCAAGCATTCTAAGGGAAATTATTATTTCCTTTGTGTCCCCCACCCAAAAAAAGTATATCGCAACATTTCACTGTGCTTTTAGATTTGCCTGGAAACACCCATGTTTTTTTTTTTTCTTTATCCTGTTTTGTGGGACCATAACTACTTTCATATTAAATAAATAAATAATATCTCTATATGGATCTTTGAGCTTGGGGCTTGAACCGTGACTTCCATAAATCCAGAAAGAAGTCTTACAGTAGGCTAGTGTACATGCTATTGAGAGACAGAAGTGAAGTACAATGCCCTACTGTTGGTTCATAATCCATACATATCCCAGACTCTTCTTTCTTTCACTTGGAAATGTAACTTTTTTTTTTTTTTTTTTTGTACAAACAACTTTATAAAAGTTGACCTTTGAAAGCTCGTAATGTTGTAGAGCGTTCCATCGAGGCATAATAATGAAACGCAAACAGGGTTTTCAGAGAAATGAGTGTTTATACAGACATTTTGACCTTTTCGAAAAGCTAAGCTTAATTCTGCCTTGAGCCCTTGCCTTTTAGTTTGCAGTTACTCCTATCGCCACTAGGGGCATACGCGCATCCTCTTATTACCTCTTAGTGTCACACGAGTAAAGCTCTTTTTCTTTCATTCTATTGTACAAGTAGAGTTTACAGGCCCACATTTTTGTGGAGAATTTAATGAAATCCATCCACCCATAATACTTCTTCTCTGTATTTTCTCGTCTAACTGTTTGTTATAGTTTATAATAGTATTTTGAATAGAATTGTAGTGTAGCTGATTTACCCACAGCTTACTGTGAACTACATTCAATGTTCATTACTAGGGATAGCTGCTACTTTATGTGAAGGATGTGCTTTGTCTTATGTGTTCTGTAGTTACTTCAATTATGTTTCTGTATACACTTATTGTATGTTGCTTTGGATAAAAGCGTCTGCTAAATTACTGTAATGTATGTAATGTAAAAAAATTATAATTAAAATCTATATTTATTTTTGGGGTAAGGAAATGACTTGACTTTTTGTCTAACTGTGTGTTTTTAAGGAGAGGTACGATAAAAGTTTTATTCATAGTTTTTACAGAACTGACAGCATAAAGTTCCTATGAATAATACCTCAGTCAGCCGCTACCTTTCTCTGTCCATATCCTCCATGTTGCGTTCTGTCCTCAGTTTGTCCTTTTATTGGAAAGGCACCTGTCAAATTGTTGTGGGTGTCAGCAGCAGAGGGATAAATTCCAGGGGTCAGAAAGTAAAAGTTCTGCCATGTTTTTCTTCCAGCTATGAACGCAGTCAGCTGATTTTACTAATCTCCTGACTGAAGAATTATGCTAATTAGAAAATCCAGGTGATTGGAACCAAATACTGGGGTGGACTTTTACTTTCTGAACCCGGATTTTACAGCGCTGCTCTGCAGCATATGTTAGAAATCGTGTTCATGCCGGGGTCCCCAATCCTGTTCCTGGAGATCTACCATGTTTTCGCTCCAACCCTAATCTGGCACACTTGATTCTTCTAATTAGCAGCTCACCGAGATCTCTAGCTGTTGAATGTGGTGTACTTTGTTAGGATTGGGTTACTTCATTTTCGCTGGCTTTTTGGCAGAAGGCTTTGTGTCAACTTTGTATAAGAAACAAGGTTTGCTATTGGTCTGTCTGTCGTGGGCGGGGTTTGCTCATCGTTCATTTTTGTTAATTCGCTTTGCAAACAAATGTGTCCAGTGACCTTACACACATCCATGTGCACGATTATGTACATATTATTATTATTATAAAATATATTTGAAGAGCTGATCTCTAAGTGCTTTGCAGATTAAAAAGAAAAGTGTTTGAAGTATAAACAATCAAGCACAGCAGTACTTGTACTTAAAAAGCAAAATGCTTTTTACAAAGCAAATCATTTTCCATTAAAAAACCTTCTCATTGAGCATTAAAAGCTCAGAGATAAAGAGTGTTTTTGGCTTCCTCTTGAAAACATCATAGGCTGCGCAATCACTTGTCTTCCCGCATTTAACGCATTCATTACATCAAAAGATAACAATGTGTACTTTTTTTTTTTTTCAAATGTATAAACAGAAATACATTTCCCTTTTTAGTAAAGTAATACATTAATAAACACGATAACTGGAGGTCTCGCACAGCGTGCCGTGTCTCGCTCAAGGTCGAGAATCCAAAATGCAGAACCAGAGGTGGAGGAATAGCCAAATACAGTCAACGTTTTGGACTTAAAGATAACAAAGGACACCAGCTCTGAGCGCTTCAACTGACAGCCGTAAAATGCATATTGACTGATTATTTCCTGTACGCTGTAAATAGATAAACACACCTTAGAACATCAATGCGAATGGTACAGCCCTTTTCCTGTTTTATAAGCAGTGCGCTTAACTGTGTGCTGTACAAACACACCTATTCACTGGGTATCATAAAGTACATTTTCAACAAATCACTTTGTAGTTAAAAGTCCTTAGACCCTCTTTCATGTTACTAAGGGTCTATTTGTACAGGGAGATTACAGCCGATAAATGTGGTTCCGCTTACAGATGAAGTTTTGACTTTCTTTTTTTTTTTTTTTTTTTCATTGAAGTAGTTGGCAAACAGATAACGTGAATGTAGTTTGGTGATAAACCTAAAATATCAATGCATGAAATTATAAATTATTGGTATAAAAATGTACATCAAGTATTTTCAGTTTTTTTTCGTTTTTAAATAATGTAAAATTCTACATTATACATGATGCAGTTATTACGATCCTGATTATTTTTGCTGTCTTTTTCCAAAATGTATTGTTTTTTCAATGTCATTGTGAATCTATGCCTGTAAACATTTTGGGGTACAATTATTTCTATTCAATTCTATTATTGTTTAAGACTGGATTCATTGGTATAAACTCTGTGAGCACACTCCCGTCAGACGCCTCCCTCTCCTGTTTGTAACTCTTCCTGTGGGAGACGTTTTGAGCCTTAAACGCTGCTACGGCTGTTGTTTTTGGAGGGGAGCCGTTTTATGGCCACGCTGCTAATATTTTACAGAGCTACACTCGTATGGTTGCAATGATTACTTTACAGCCCTTGATGACGCCCCCCCCCCCCCCCTCCCTCCCCTAATGATACTGTGCTTTATCAGTGTTTTCCCAGGCCTCCGTGTTTCTCTTCCGCTACCACGGCAACGGTCCCGTCATTAAAACACGGCAGAACCAGAAGACCATGTTCTAACAACAGGTGAACTCCATAGACTCTTGTTCATACAATCACTCACACATGCACACAAACACCCCCCCCCCCCCCCCCCCCCCCCACACACACACACACTCTATACACACACACACACACACACACACACACAACATCAAAGGACATAAGCAATGGGGGTACACAGTACAGAATAATGCTATGGACACTTGCAGGCGCATAGTCTAAACAAGGTTCCATGACATTATAAAGTTGTGCATCCACTACATTAAGGTTGGTAGTCACAATGGGTTTATACTGTGCGCTTAGATCTTTAAAAAGACGATTACAATAATGACAGATTACAATACTGTGTTCGGGTGTTTCTGCTGCCAGCATGACACACACACACACACACACACACACACACACACACACACACACACACACACACACACACACACACACACACACACACACACACACACACACACACACACATGCTTTACTTGTGTCCACAGATTACATTGACAGTGCAATGGGCTCAAATATATACAAGGTTAAAAAAAGATGTGGACACTTTATGGTACACTTTATGGGGCTGATATTTTGTAAATTTGTCACTGAAGGCTTGCTCCATGTACAAGTCAAACAAGCAGCCCACCTCTAAAATATGGACATTCTGTGAGCCCTCATCAACAAAAACAACATCAGGTGTATTTGGGATATCAGAGAATATGTCAGCATTGTGACTGAACCAGCTTGACATCACACGGGCATGCTTGAACTGTTTTAACGTCAGATGGCATTATGCTACGGATTGCAGCTGCTACGAGGTCCACAATACGATAATGTCGAGCAGTATCTAAGCCTTTGTATGTGCTACGTCCATTAGCAACATGTGCTAGTGACTCTAGACGGAGGTTTGAATCAGGGTGTAGGAGACAGTGTGGGTGGTGATTTTCAGGGTACCAAAGAGCAAGGTTATACTTTGTTGGTAAGCACCTGTAGTCTGGCTTTAACTGTGAACATGTGAATGTCCTCCCCTACATATTTAGATATATGGAGTGTGACACAGAGTCATCAGCCAAGTGCAGCGAGTTTCCCCTGTAACCTGAGTTACGTCCAGTGTTGCAGTACTAAAGGTGAAGTACTAAAACTTAAAATATTATAATCTAGACAAGGAAGTGCTGAGACGGGATATTTCCTGCTACTGCAATGAGCTCCGCTACAGTAAATTTACATTTAATTTCACTGGCTTCTCATTTATTACCAAAATATCAGCAGTGCAATAATTTCTGCAAGTCAAAATGGCCGCTGGCTCAGGGCAAGACCGACAGCGTACCATTTGTTCACTAAACCAAAGAAAACGAGCTATGAGAAAAAATAAGAAAATTATGTATTTGCCACATGCTAATATAACAAACCTAAGTGGACTGTGCTAGGTTTAAGCAAATTAAAGGTTCATTTTACCTGCTGGTTTTATTAAGGCAAGATATCTCTCACTCTGACAAATTATGTTACATTACATTACATTCATTTAGCAGACGCTTTTATCCAAAGCGACGTACAGTAAGTGCATACAGAGACATCATCAAGATCACTACAGAACAGACAAGACAAAGCACATCCTTCCCATAATGTAGCAGCTATCCCTAGTAATGAACGTTGACTGTAGTTCACATTAAGCTGTGGGTAAATCAGCAATACTACACTTCTATTCTAAATACTATTATAAACTATAATAAACAGACAGGAAAACACAGGGAACTAGTAAACACAGGGAACTGATATTCCTAGGTTAGGATATCAGTCAAGATGGAGTCTGAAGAGGTGTGTCTTCAGGCCTCGACGGAATGCAGGCATGTTGTGACAAATTGTACTCTCAGTATGAACGGTGGCCTCATAAAAGCTAATTCCTTAAAAAATAAACTACTGAAGTAATGAGAAATGCATTTAAGAGTTGCCACGGTCAATTAGCTATTCAGCTAGTGTGCCTTCAAGCACTTTCTTAATATAGATGTGTACTTTAAAAAAAGAAATTTAATTGCTTCTGCCAGCTCTGGAAGTTTGTCCTTTTGAAATCACATGTTCACATTATGCCATTTGTCTTTAAAATGAAAAACATGCTCACAAAATCTTGTCTGCTCTGTTCATAAGGGGGATCTTAGAAGTATAGTTAAAAAGTATGAACCAATCACCATCGTCAATGTTATATTAGTTCTTACCAACGTACTCTGTGATTGGTGGTGCTGACCTTTTATTAGGTTCTTGTTGGTAGCAGGAAGTTTGAGCGCTTTGGTATGGATGACTAGCCTTCAACCACAGACCTCCATGACCAATCGCCTTAGGCCAAGAAAGCAGAACAGTGAGGTTGAACAATGACACAAACGGAATTGTCTGTGCTGTTCATACGGAGTTGACTATTCGGTCAGTATATGGAATATCTGAATGAAAATCCTTAGAACTGGGAATATCCAGGAAGAGTGTTGTAGCCAAGTCCCAATCCATAAAAGGAGCTTTGAGAAAATTGATAGTTGTTCACTCCTCATAAATTAAAAATGTTACCCCTTTTGAGACTTATAGTACAACGCGGACATTTCTTGTGTTATCGATTTACCCTGCAGTCTGTTTACTGAAACCGTTCAGGTAAGGGTACACCTCACCTGGGAATGGAACCAGCAACCTTAGCCGAACTCCGAATCTCACTAACTGTCATCCATGCTTCATCACTAAAGAAAATTATTATTTTTTTTAACGTTTTCCTGTTTTTCTCCTCAATTTGGAACGCCCAATAATGCTCAGGCTGCAATGCTCATCGCAACCCTGATTGGCCGGTGGTCAGGAATGTGCAGACAAACATATGCTCTCCTCCAAAGCACGTGATGTCTGCCACTGCTACCTGTCGCACCGCGGTTTGCCAGTCATGCTCGCACAGACATGCGCGGGAGGAAGACACTTCACGCGCAGCTCAACACGCAAACTGGTACGGGATGCTCGCACGGCCTGGATTCAACACCATAGCTGCAAACCTGCAGCAACGAGAACCAGCGCTGATGCTTCTACGTTGGTTTCGTCTGATTGGCCGGTGGTCAAGTTTAGCACGGCAAAAGGAGATAGGATGTGTGTACCATAGATATAGAACCATAGATGTGACATATGTCATAGTTATTGGCACAATTTTTGAGACCATACCCAGGTAAGATGGTGGCCAGTAACCATGGTTTTATATCTATGAGCCAATCATCAGCTATCTGGCTTCTGAGACCCAATTATGACATCACAATGGGTTAGAAAGTACATGACACTTTGCCATAGGTTCCTATTATAGCTGTACCCAGGTAAGATGGCTGCCAAATTGTGCCATTTCAGAATTCCAAATGACCATTACATTACATGATATGTCATATCTATGGTTCTATATCTATGGCGTGTACATCAAAAACTGTAGACAGGTGCAAGGTAAGCAAGTGTAAAGAAACATAAGAAAAAAGGATTACCCGCAGATTGACAAAGACCTTTTGGTCGAAACGTTGTGTCTCTTTAGTGCCTCTTTATTAAACACTGATTGTGATCATTCTAGCAATCTACAGTAGTGTGCGGGTAATCCTTTTCCCTCAAGTTTAGAACAGCCCCATGATCTTATGTCTTTTCTTGGTGCAATCTAAGATAATTGCATCATGTAGGCTGCATTCTCAATCTCCATTGGAAATAATGTAAATTAACAACAAACAAATTCCTCTTCTCCAGTAAAATGCTTTCTCTCTTCTACTATGCCTCTGTAAGCAACTGCCTTGCCTGGCATAATCAGTGGCTTAATTGTGTTCTGCGGCCCGGCTTCAGCTCCGCAGGACGTCGTTTTAAAATGATGTATTAAGGCTTTCCTGTCTGAATGGGAGTGCACTTATTGTGGCGTGGGGCTTCATCATTGTGTCTGGAATGGACCGTTTCTTTGATACACTGCGCTCTTCATTTTTATGTTAAAAGGAGAGCGGACAGTCTGCCCTCCTTCCATATATATATATATATATATAGTTTTTTCTTTGGCTTTATTCAGACAGATAAAAAGCGGAGAGGGTAACCGAGAGAAGGGGCAGCCGTGTTGTTTAACGGTTAGAGGAATTGGGCTTGCAACCCGAAGGTTGCAGGTTTGATTCCCAGGTAGAACATTTGAGCTAAAGGTACTTAACCTGAGTCGCTTCAGCAAATATCCAGCTGTATAAATGAATACTATGCATAAAGTTGTGTAAGTCGCTCTGGATAAGGGCCTCTGCTAAGTGCCTGTAATGTAATGTAGTGTAATGTAGTGTAGTGTAATGTAATGTAGTGTAGTGTAGTGTAGTGTAATGCAATTTCTCAGTAAAGCTGAGAAAGGGTCTTGACAGGAATTGAACCCCGGCCCGTTGCATGTTCTTCAGACTTCCGCCACGTCACACCGTGTTCTTCATTTTGTAGAGGAAATATTTGTGCAGAAAGATTTTATTCGGGGGGTGGAAGTTTTCTTGTGATACAGTAAATCTGATGCAATACTGAACAGAAGAGCCGTGTATAAAACGCAACTTTAATAATGCGTGGCATTTATATAGCGCCTTTCTCACACTCAAAGCACTTTACAATGATGAGGGGGAAACTTGCCTCAAACACCACCAATGTGTAGCACCACACTCACACACAATGCTCACCACACATCAGCTGAGGTGGAGAGGGAGAGAAGAATGTGGGAATCATCCCCCCAGTTTAATTGGGGGATGATGAGGTGGCAGATTGAAAGAGCCTGGGTTGGGAGTTTAGCCAGGACACCAGGGAAACCCCTACTCTTTACGATAAGTGTCATGGGATCTTTAATGACCACAGTGAGTAAGGACCTCGGTTTAACGTCTCATCCGAAGGACAGCATCTCCTACAGCACAGTGTCCCCATCACTGCACTGGGGCAACACCACTTCCAGCAGCAACTTTGTTTCCCCCAGAGGTCTCCCATCCAAGTACTAACCAAGCCCACACCTGCTTAGCTTCAGCCATTGAGCAGGAGCAGATTGCATGGTGGTATGGCTGCTGGCTAACTTTAACTGCCCACATGCTCTGACATCACTGCTTCTTATTGTCAAGCTTCCACTAAAATGAGAAGTAATTACAATCTGGTATCAGATTGATTCATAAGTGGCTGTGGGTGTAAATACATTAACATTTAAAACTTTCCTTGATAAGTATTATTAAGAAAGAAGTGTGGCCGTCTGTATGAAACCACCGACATGATCAATAGAAAAAGAAACGACCGTCCATCTGCTTTTGTGCATTTCTGGCGTGCTTGTAGAGAACATTTTGGCCTCTACATTTCCTGTCATTTCAGCCTGCCTGCCACAAGAGGTACCACAGTGGAAATGTGTTTTATGATTTTCTCTTTTAAATGTTATCATTATACCATGTGTCTTCCGAGATATGGGGGATTGTGCTATTTTTTAATTGTCCGATGAAATCAATCTACTGATCCCTGGAGTGTCTGTTAAGGTCAGTGGTCCCGTGAACTCCAGCAAGCGCCAAGACATTTGGCCAAAAAACCTGGTACCGCCAGCTCAAACTCGACCGCAAATAGATCTTTCAGCCAGACAATGATCCCAAAGCATACCTCAAAATCAACCATGAAGCAATTTCAGGAAGGAAAGATGAAGGTTTTGGAATGGCTGTCACAGGCCCCAGACTTTAAATACTATTGTGGGGAGATCTCCAACCGTGCAGTGCATGCAAGGACACTAAAGAATATTTTTTGCTAGTAAGTGTTCTGCAAGGAATACCGGGGAAAGGATTCAAAAGCGAAAACAGCAGGACTTAACTCACGACAGGAAATGAGCCAATTTGAGAAGCTGTAGATCTGCCAAAGGAGGTGTTACTAAGTACAATGTGTTACTAAGTACTAACTGACAGGGTGCTGAAACTTTTCCATGTGCCATGTTCACTTTAGTTTATTATTTAGCATCTCCCATGAATGTTAATAAACAGTAATCGTGCATTAAAAATCACAGAAGGATATCACGTTTATTAACTTTTGTTGTGGTCTGGTCAGCTTCTGTTCACTTAGGGCAGTGGTCCCCAAACCTGTTCCTGGAGATCTACCATCATGTAGGTTTTCATTTAAACCCTAATTTGGCACACTTGATAATACTAATTAGTAGCTCAATGGAGGAGATCTCTTGCTGGTGAATGAGGTGTGCTTTGTTTGGGTTGGAGTGAAAACCTACAGGATGGTAGATATGTTCCTGCTCGACCACTTCGCTCTTCTACAGCAGGGCGACTCGCACTTCCCCCCTCCGTGTCAACGGCTCTCGCTCGTCCCGACTGTGGAGCTTTTCCACCTTAGCTCCTCAGTGGTGGAATGAACTTCCCATTCCCCTACATTCTACTCAAACCCTGCCTGCATTCCGTCGAGGCCTGAAGACACACCTCTTCAGACTCCACCTTGACTGATGTTCTAACCAAGGAATATCAGTTCCCTGTGTTTACTAGTTCCCTGTGTTTTTCCTGTCTGTTTGTTATAGTTTATAATAGTATTTAGAATAGAAGTGTAGTATAGCTGATTTACCCACAGCTTACTGTGAACTACAGTCAACGTTCATTACTAGGGATAGCTGCTACATTATGGGAAGGATGTGCTTTGTCTTGTCTGTTCTGTAGTGATCTTGATGATGTCTCTGTATGCACTTATTGTACGTCGCTTTGGATAAAAGTGTCTGCTAAATAAATGTAATGTAATGTAATGTAATCTCCAGGAACAGGGTTGGAGACCAATGACACATACACTTTGACCAGGGTTAACCAAACTTTTGCATAGGCTCGTTTGATACCGCAGACCCTTGATGACTTACAGCAATTTAGCCAACCATGGGTTCCATACTATTCCCATGTAATTTACTTCTTAATCTAGTCCCACCGCCCAATTCCCATAGAGATTAATTCAAATGCAGAGACGTTATAGTATGGCTTGTACCTGAAAATAAGATATCGAGTCTTTTGATGTCATTTTATACCCAGTCATGATAGCATCATCTGTTTTCCTGTAGAACGTTCCAAACAGGTGTTGTTTTTAACTTCCCAGTGTTTTTTTTTTTTTTTTTGCCATCCCAACTTTTTTGGAACGTGTTGCAGGCATAAAATTATTGATTAGCGTAGCCTATATTTACAAAAAATCAATAAAGTTGATGAGGTAAAACATATATTTTCTTTGTACTGTTTTCAATTAAATACATGTAAAAGAGAATTTACAAATCACTGCTTTCTGCTTTTATGTGCATTTTGCATACTGTCCCAACTTTTTTTGGAATTGGGGTTTGTCGATCTACAGCAGGGGTGTCAAGATCCGGTCCTGGAGGGCCGCAGTGTCTGCTGGTTTTTGGTGCGTTTAAGCACAAGTGATTAATTTAAGTCACTAATTGGCTAAGAAGTCCACACACCTTGTTCTCAATGCTTTAACTGGGTGCTGATTGAAAGGAAACCACAAATACCTGTAGACACTGCGGCCCTCCAGGACTGGAGTTTGACACCCCTGATCTACAGTATCGGCTGTACATGGTTGAGCGTGTGGCAGCTTCTGTAGGCCTTCATGCTTTTGATTTGGATGCAGTCTGATACAGTTTGTGTTCCTTACGTGTGGAAACCGTTAATTGCGTTTTGAAAGCCGCTATCCACCACCATCGCGAACGTCAGCGACTCTGTCCCCCGTGGGATTCCAGCAGCCCTGGGTCTCGGGTGGATGGATTCTGGAGGACTTCAAAAGGATTTCCGTGAGGCACGAGGGGATATATTTTGAGATGGAGAAGCGGAATATGGGTAGAGCAACGACCTGCCGTGATATAAATTAGTGTCTCATTTTCGCACACAGCAAATATAAAGAGAAATAAATTGGGAAATGTATGTACAACTCACAGCTGTTGCATCTGGACAGACGATACTTTACGGTGAAGTACACCTGTGCACTTACAGTACTTAACAGTAGGCTACTTTTGTCCAATAATGTATGACTCGGTTCTACTGTCTTGTGATGCAAGTTGATCAAATGTAATGGTTTCTGCATTGGAGTTGTGGAGGAATTGCATTGACTGGCTAAGATGACATACTGCTTCTACATTCCAAAAGTATTTCAAATGTTGCTACAGGGTTCTTACCTGGGTCCCATCGTTTTTTTATACAGTCTATGGTCCCATCTCGCTCCTATAATCTCTCCTATGTGAGAAATGTCTGCACTGCCTGTTGACACTTCATAATAGTTATGTTTATTAAAAAAACTAGGCTGAAGTACTTTCTGCACCAAGGGGGTAATGGATCTTTTCTCCACAAACATTTTTTATTTCAGTTTTTTCGAGGGAGTATTTAACCTTACTAAAAAAGGGAACTTGGATTTAATAAGGTCTTTTGTAATTTTTGTCCATATTCCCTATTCTTATTTCAGGTGAAGTTTAAAGTGGGGCACTTGTGATCCCACACATAAAGAAGACACAAGCACAGGAACACACTGAAATAATATCAAGGTAGGCTAGACTAGTAGAGGCTAGCCCTCAGAAAACAGGAGTCCCCCTCAGACGTGAGTCCTCCTAACTAAAAAAAAAATAAAAAAATAATGCCCTGTTGTAGAGTTGTAGGCTATCAGCATTTAAATATTGAGTCTTGAAAGAGGTGCCCAAATTCCAATTATTTTAACACTGGGGAGGTCCTACCTCCTCCTTTATGACTAGCAATACAACGATTGGATTGCAATAAATCACTTTTGGTTTGTGCGATATGAGCCCGTTAAACCAAACAAAATGATGTGCTCTCCAAAATGGCTATTTACCTTGCATCAAACGAATGACAGTAGGCTACAAGGTATGCTGAAGTCCGTTTTTTAAGGAAAATATTCGGGCAAGTTTTCGCTTTCGACCTGCGTTAAATATTTGGCAACTCGTGAAAACGCATAAAACCCGTTGTACGCCTGTGCCCAACGTTTTGTTTATTTAGACAAATACAGGGAGTGAGAGAACAAAGTGTAAACTTTCAAACGCCGTCATAATTTAACAACTTCATGGATTATTGCCAATGTTTTATTGTGCAATAACCCATCTACTTCTCTTTTTAGCATATGTTACACGTATTTGTGTACGCTCAGTATCTGGGGAATAGGTTAGGCTATTCTGGTGAATCAAGAACTACAACGTACGTTAGCGTTTGGCCATTTCAGGGCTTTTAAACCGTTGGCAGAGCTCATACCAAATGCTAGTATTGCACGCGTGGACATCAAAGATTAATGGACACACTTGCCACAGCCAGGACTGGGTTAGTGATTTTATTATGCGTCGTGACTCGTGTTGTTTTTTTTTCTGTCACCTAAATTAATTCTGCCTGCGCACACCTCTCCACCTCCCTCACCCCCTTCAGTGCTACTACGCCTGCAGTTACGAACAACCACCCCCAGCCAACCTGTTAAATTGGCTACTTCTGTCGCCTCATAGGCTTAGAATCTCTTTTTCCCCCAGAAATGCATGTTATATCGCAACAGCACACTGCATTCAGCTAGCCCACGAAAGGCGTTATCTATTTGAAATATACGCAGGGGAGTTAGATTGACATTGGGTCTGTCCGTACGCGTACAGGAAAGGCTTCCTGGACCGAAAACAAGAAGTTTACATGACCAATCGACCGGCTCGACCTCGGGAGAAGGCGGGTCTATCCGTGCTGTATGTTAGGTTGCGCTCAGCGTTGGAGACAGAAATGTAGACAGTTGGAACAGTAAATCTGGAAGACCTTGCTCTGTTGAAATTTGTATCACTACTTGCTCGTATCTTTTACGGCACAGGCTGAAAGACATCGGAGAGATAACAGCGGCTGCCCACTTGGGGGAACGGTAAAAGTTTGGTGCACAAGGACTTAATTGGATCGCATTCAGCTACAGCTCAAATTTGATTGAAACACCACGCTTGGAAATGTCTGAAGAAAATAAGCCGAATGATGATCCGAAGTTGTCAACGACGGACAGGATGGTCAAATGTAAGTTGTAGCATACATACGCTGCTGCATTGCACTGCTCGTATGAACCATTCATTTATAAGCTGCGATTGAATGCGATCAAGTTTACAGTCACGACTGCTGTTGCCACAATTAATGGGTGGATTGCAGTCTATTCGTTTTTTGTTATTGTTGTGAGTGCAGTCTTAAGAAAAACGGATTGCAGAGTAAAAAAGGGTGTAGCTAGCAATATTGGCATTTGTAGGAGGTAGCGGTAGGCTATTTAGCTGATTATCGTCCACTGATTTGAGGCGTTGTTAAAATAGTGACTTTGGATTTCGTGGTGGTTTTGGTTACCTGTATTTAATTAGCATTTATTATACTGTTTAATACCCTTGTTTCAAACGGTCTCTGCCGTGGAGTGCATTGCGCGCTGTCTGCTGGTTTTGACTTGGGCTTAGGGCTACCTCCTACGTTTGCTTGCGAGCATTTTTTCCAAGTGTTGCTCTACTAGCCTGGCTACTCCAGGTCATTTTTCGTGGTGTCATATTGTCGCGACAGTGGATGATCTAAGCGTGTTGCACGGCTAAATCAATATGCAGCGTTTTCTCGCCCGAGTGCTGTTTGTGATACAAGTTTTAAGAATCCACTATTGGGCTGCAGGCTACTGGACCGTGTGACCACGGTTTAACTTCTCCGGTCTGCCTTGTGAGAACTTCGTTTGAAACAAACATATTGGGATTTGCTATCATGCATATTCTTTCTAGTCGGAGAGACCAGTCTCATACATTTCGATATAATCGGCCATTATTGTCTTAATTTGATACCTTTATTTATTCATGCACGAGA
Organism: Synaphobranchus kaupii; assembly: GCA_029718625.1. Taxonomy (NCBI): domain Eukaryota; kingdom Metazoa; phylum Chordata; class Actinopteri; order Anguilliformes; family Synaphobranchidae; genus Synaphobranchus; species Synaphobranchus kaupii. The sequence goes on from CM056391.1 coordinate 5,237,197, forward strand.
TATGTAGCAATTGGCTATTTTGATATTTGCGTCTAGCGACGGGTGTAAAGCTTGCATAAAGGCTACGTTGACATTTTGTCCCATATGTTGGCTCTGCCCGTAGGCTATACGATGCTAGAAGTAGCCTATTAGCTAGTGTCAATAAATATAGGCTAGTGCAACCTATTGCTCTTAGAAGCGCACTGCAAGACGCCTGTACGAATATGAGCAATCTTACAATGTGTATTGGGTCAAACACGTTGTGTTGCGGGTTGAAGTAATGAACAGTTTTGCAGATGTCTGTAGTTTTTAAATCTACAGCTCTGTTTGAGGTTTATCGTCCTTGCGTGTTGCGTGACTGCCGCATATCAGACTTGGCACAACTGAACTGCACAATGCAACTTGCTAAGCTGTAGTTGCGGTGCCCATGTTTGACCCGTGCAAAGAACACCGTTGCTTTTGTTTAAGGGAATGAAAAAGCCACACTACTTTAAGGCAATGGGGAACATTCAAGCCGTTGTTATTTATTCCACTATTTATTTTATTCAACTATTTAGACTATTGGTGTTAACTGCTATGATTAACCGTTGCATATGGAAAAAATACAATAAAAATAGTTCCCGTCTTCTAATATACACAGTGTGGAGTTAGCCAGAATAGTTGAATGCATAGGCGGGTCATACGTGTGGCATCAAAGCCATTTTATTACAGAATCAGTACCTCTGAAGATTGTCTTGGTGTGCTTCCTGCATATTTTATATCTTACATTACATTCATTCTTTTATCCAAAGCGACATACAATATCTAACTATATCTAATACAAATGTAAATATATATTTAAAAAAACACAGGAAAAAAATTAATCATAATGGAAAGGTAATTTGTCATGTATTTTTTCAACTCTGATTTATTCTACAGGACTCAAACAGCATTACTCAGTTGATCTGGTAGATGTTTACTTTATAAGTGACAGCAGAAGTGTCTGACCTGGTTTTGAACCAGCAACCTCCTGGTCATAATTTTCACTTTTCCAACTGCTGCACCAGCTGTGCCTCAATCAATGTGGGCCGACTCGCCTTTCTGGGGAAGCCCCTGTGTGGAGACGGCCAACTCGGCAGTGCCCCCCCCCCCCCCCCATTCCTGATGGATGGCAGAGTCGTTTTTAGACTGGAGTGTTAAGTAACATTGCATACGTCCGCACAGTTCAATGTGGCGGCCTGCAGCAAATCTCTCTCTCACTCTCTCTCTACTGTTCTCTGTCTTAATTTCAAAGTGCTTTATTGGCACTTCTGTCACCAAAGCAGGGGCAACATAATAAAACTATGTACAATATGGATGATATTATAGATAAAATTTTTTTATAAATAATGGCTATAGCAGAAATGACTGTAAGGGATGTTTGGTATGTGTATGTGTGTGTGAGACTCTTTACCTCTCTTTACTTTTCATTTTGTGTCTGCCTCTCAATTTTGAATGTCTCTATTGGCAGGACATGCAGTGTGTTACCAAAGCAAACGTTACAAAGAACAACAATAAAAACCCTCTATCCCTCTCTACCACTCTCCCACTCTCTATCTCTCTCTACCTCTCTCCCACTCTCTATCTCTACCTCTCTCCCACTCTCTATCTCTCTCCCACTCTCTATCCCTCTCTACCTCTCTCCCACTCTCTATCTCTCTCTACCTCTCTCCCACTCTCTATCTCTACCTCTCTCCCACTCTCTATCTCTCTCCCACTCTCTATCTCTCTCCCACTCTCTATCCCTCTCTACCTCCCTCCCACTCTCTATCCCTCTCTACCTCTCTCCCACTCTCTCTCTCTACCTCTCCCACTCTGTCCCTCTCTATCTCTCTACCTCTCCCACTCTCTCTGTCCCCCCCTCTCTTTCTCCTTCTCTCCACCCTCTCTCTCTCTCTCTCTCTCTGTGCACCCTGCTGCTCTCTACCTCAGAGGATTGGGGTTCTCCTCAGATAGCCCCTCCCCCCAGCACAGGAGTAACTCCTGCAGCTCATCCTGGATAACCCCCCCCCCCCCCCCCCCCCCTCAGCTCTGTAAGCTGCCAAAAAGGGCGTGCCGGCACTGCCTCACTCGCCGTGGGCCAGTTCCCGTTACCAAAGTGCACCAGTGCCTGTGTCTGCCTGCTTCCCCTCTGTATCGGCTCTTAATTGATGAATTGAAGTCAGTACCTGTACAGGAGGGAGCCAGAACGCAGAGAGTGCCCGCTGTGACTCAGCTAATTCTGCCCGCTGTGACTCAGCTAGTTCCCGCCACACCTGCAGACTGAGATCTCACCAGCAGGGGTCGCTGGCTGTCCCTGGTTTTACGCGTGTCTGTTGAGCGATGATGCGGGGGTGGGGGGGGGGGGGTTGTCATCTTTTGATTGGTTGAAATAAGCCAGTGATTGACAGCTTATGGTAGCTCCTCCCCTCGTGGGGGATTCATGATATGATTAGCCTGACGAGCTAAAGTCCCCAGCAAACTGAACTATCCACACTGTTACTGCTTCTCTCTTTGCCCTAAGGGGCTGAGTTTAACATGGGGACCCCCAGAAAGCATCACTTTGTCTCTGCATGTTCCCAGAGGGGACGCTTTTCGGGGGTGGGGGGCATGGGTTCCCCTTCTGGTGGGTTGGGGAGTGTGTGTGCATGTGTGGGAGGTGGGGGGTGTTTTAAATGGCATTTGACATGCGTGTTCTAGACTGTCGCAGGCCAACCTGAGGGCAGAGAGCTGGAGCATTGTGATTGGTGGTTGAGTACTGAGAGCAGAGAGATGGAGGATTGTGATTGGCGGTTGAGTACTGAGAGCAGAGAGATGGAGGATTGTGATTGGCGGTTGAGTACTGAGAGCAGAGAGATGGGGGATTGTGATTAGCGGTTGAGTACTGAGAGCAGAGAGATGGAGGATTGTGATTGGCGGTTGAGTACTGAGAGCAGAGAGATGGGGGATTGTGATTGGCGGTTGAGTACTGAGCAGAGAGATGGGGGATTGTGATTGGTGGTTGAGTACTCAGAGCAGAGAGATGGAGGATTGTGATTGGCGGTTGAGTACTGAGAGCAGAGAGATGGGGGATTGTGATTGGGGGTTGAGTACTGAGAGCAGAGAGATGGAGGATTGTGATTGGCGGTTGAGTACTGAGAGCAGAGAGATGGGGGATTGTGATTGGCGGTTGAGTACTGAGAGCAGAGAGATGGGGGATTGTGATTGGCGGTTGAGTACTGAGAGCAGAGAGATGGAGGATTGTGATTGGTGGTTGAGTACTGAGAGCAGAGAGATGGAGGATTGTGATTGGTGGTTGAGTACTGAGAGCAGAGAGATAGAGCATTGTGATTGGTGGTTGAGGAAATCCCTCCTCAGTGCAATGTGAATGCAGTTCCTCCTGTTATTCAAATTGCATATTTTATCCAATCAAAGACTGGTACCTAATTACAATGAAGCCATCCATCTTACACCTTCAACTGTCTACACACAACCAATCCTGCGCTGTTTTACACTAATGTCAACCATTGCCTACTCATTGGGTGGAGGGCTAGGCTGAAATAATATCTTAAAGAAGCTTAGATGCTGTTTGCCTGTTGGCTGCATTTAAATTGGTACTGAATGCAGCAGCGCTGGAGTGATCATGTTGCCAAGTGGATTGTTGGAGCCTGTGTCTAAGTGATTCTCATTAGTCTATGAAAGGCAAAGAGAAAGTCCTGGTGTGGCACCGCAGTGTATAATTTTGGTTTGCTGCTTCCATTTAAAAAAACAAAAAAACCAGCATGCAATGGTTAACCACTGATTCATTTTTCTAGGAAAATAGGAACATTTTTTTTACTCTCTCTAGGAAAAACGGAGTGAGTTTCGTAACCAGGAATGAATGTAAAGGTGGGGGGGGGGGGGGGGAGTGGGTTTCCGTGAGGAGGAGAGGGGGAACTGAGGAAGGGACGACTGCACGACCGGCTCAGTGTGACTCCAGGATGCAAGTGCATTGTTCGGGTTGGTTGATTGATCATTTGGTTTGGTCTGTGCCTTCTCCCCTGAGTACCCCAAAGTTGGAGAGATGGGGGACCCCCTGTCTTTAATGGACCCCGTAAGACTTTCGGACATTCTGGAGGGAGCGTGCGGAGCTGGCCGTACGCGCTGTGCGATCAAACGCTGGGGTTTTAAACGGTCGCCATCATGTTTAATGTAGACGCCAGCATAGGGCTTGTGGCTGTGTGTCCCTGCTAACTCCAGAGTAGTCTCAACCTTGCACTGCCCATGTGGTTTCTATTGAGCAAATACAGGGGTTCCCACCCAAATCTGGTCCTGGAGAGACACAGGTTTCCAAAGTTTTTGGTTCCACCCTAAAATTAGCACCCAATTCAGGCCCAGGAAACTGTTGGCTTTAATGGATCAATTTAGTGCTGAGTTACAACATAATGGAGCAGAACCCTACGGCTCTCCAGAACCAGGACCAGGGCTGGGGACCCCAGCAGACCCTGCGGCTCTCCAGGACCAGGGTTGGGGACCCTAGCAAACCCTGTGGCTCTCCAGGACCAGGGCTGGGGACCCCAGCAGACCCTGCGGCTCTCCAGAACCAGGGCTGGGGACCCCAGCAGAACCCTGCGGCTCTCCAGAACCAGGGCTGGGAACCCCAACAGACCCTGCGGCTCTACAGGAGCAAATAATACAAAAACTATTTAAATTAATTCACATTTAACTGTATACGTTTAAACATTTAAAATGCATAAATGTTCAGTCTCTGGAACTGTGCCTCTGTCACATAATGATGCCAGTACATCAGGATATAATGGTACTGTGGAATTGGGACAAATGTCCCATGGTAACTCTCTGGAGGAAGTGGCTCCTAATGAGCTCTGATGCTTGGAGGCTGGGGTTCAGGTTTATATGCTGAGGTTGTGAGTTCTCTTCCGCTGACAGTAATGGTGCAGGAATGAGATGTCGGTGAAGGGAAAATATTTTCACAGGGTACCCAGAAAATCCCATTGTTTTTGGCTAGTGTTAACTTCTGATTGACTGCAGGACAGTGTGGCGGTGTTCTAGAACTCCATTGCTTTCAGTTACCAGTAGTGATTGTTGAGTGACATCAGCATGAGAATGTTCAGTTAAGATTTAAGAACATTCTAATCACACATTTGTGATCATACACCGTAAAGATTTTAAACTTACTTTTATCAGTGGCTGTTAGGCATGCAAGATCACAGCAGTGTTTCTGATGCTGTACACACTGGATGGAAGCATAAATCTCAAAGTGTTCTGTTTTTGAGACCTTATAAAGGCCTTTTCCCACCACAGCTGAACAGAATTAATGTGTAAAATGCGTCATGACATTTACCTTCACAAGGACAGAGAATCAGGCCAAATCAACAAGACTGAATGGTAGCTATAAAAGCGAGGAATGGCTTCTGTTTCTGTAAACTGGGTGTTGACAGTGTTTCCTGCTTTTGTTAAGAGTTGATGTGATTGGTTACAAAACATTTGTGACATCACAGAAAGCTGGGATGGGGGGAGTTGATCTCTCTGGGTTTGCAGTGGAGCAGTATACGACAGGGAGGAGCTAATGAATGCTAATTTGAAGTGTTTAGAAACAGGTGTTTGCGTTGTTGGGAATTAATTATCCAAGCGAGAGACAATCCCAGGGATATTTTATCTGTGATTAGTGTAGGGTTAGTACCAGCTGTGGAAGGTCCAGGGGTCAGAAAGTCCTGCCATGTTTTTCTTCCACCCATGACCTCAGGCAGCTGATTTCACTAATTGGTTCTACCTCCCAGCTGAAAAATTGTGCTAATTGGCAAATCCTGGTGAAGAAAATACTGGGCTGGACTTTTACTTTCTGAACTTGGATTTTCCACCTCTGGTTAGTAGTTAGTGATGTTGTGATTAGTGAGGGTTAGTTGTGTCATCTTGGCACCGAGTACAAATATTTATTACTGTGATTCAGTTTGGCTGCACTCGCACACATTTAGTTTGTGTGCAACATTTTTTAGATATATAATTTGCTGTCGATCAGAAAATCGGTTCACCCCTGCCTAACTTCGTAACATCTGGAGAAGCTACAAACGAACGAGCGTAGCATTTTAGAAATCAAAAACAGAAATGAGTGTGCGACAGAAGGATTTGGTGCGGCAGGAGTCTGCAGCCATTAACTTGGGCAAAGTAGTCCTGTGACACTGCATGTATCAGAGATAATGGCTGTGCCTCAATAGGGTGTCAGCCAATTGCTAGAAATTGGCTGACACCCTACTTTGTCCACTATACAGGGATCTAATGGACCAGTTGAGTCAGCCAATGAATCCTCAAGTGATCACATGACTATGGGCCTTTTCTTTTTAAAAACTCCCAAAAGCTCTTAAGTATTTTATGGCATTGATAATGAAAATGATTATTTCATGCAGTAAGAAAATATTAGTACTCAAGAGCTACTTAACATATACTTAACATAATAAAAGGAGTATAAGTGTAAATGCAAGTACAAACAGATAAAACAATATGTCATTATCATATAGCCAGGTTATATGAATAAATATGAGAGGGCAGGCTATTCCAAAGGTGCTCGGTACGAGCCCTGCTGCCTGCTGATGGTTTTTTAATCCTCCGGTTCATCAGGAGTGCTGCATTCTGGGATAGGAGAAGCCTTGATGGTGTGTAGGGGGTAATGAGATCTGACAGGTAAGATGGTGCGGGCACGTGTAATATTTTGTATGTTAACAGGAGTACCTTGAAGTCCGCTCTGGCTGGGATTGGGAGCCGATGCAGAGAGGTCAGGACACGGCTAATATGACCTTGCTTTTTTGGGCCCGGGTTAGAAGTCTTGCAGCAGCGTTTAATACGAGCTGGAGTTTACCAACGCTACATTTGGGTAAGCCAGAGAAAAGGCCGCTGCAATAGTCAGTGTTTTTTCAGCATTCGACTGCAGGAAATTTGACGTCGTTCCATCCTTTGGCGACGATTAGGCATGCCTCTAGTCGCTCCAATCTTTGGCGATTGTTTGGCTTGATGGAAATGTAGAGTTGAGTTTCATCAGCATATGGGTGGAATTCTCAGTCATGTTTTTAGGCCTTTTTGTTTGTGCGCTGATTGTAAGTCACTCTCTGCATAAGAGCGTTGCAGCTAAATGCCTAAAATGTTAATTATGTAAACCATTGGCTTAAATTTCCGGATCCATCTTTAGCTCCGTTCTGTCCTTTTTAATCTGGTCTATTTGTGCCGCTGGTGTCCCACGGCACTGGGGAATGAACGCAAATGGGAAGGCAAAGGTGATGCCAACTAAGAACATTTCGCTTTTCTATGGATAGCGGTTATCGGTTAGCTTTCCTCTGGTGGTAAAAACGTCTATATCTGCAAAGTCATGACGTGCTTCGTCCCTGTGTGACTTACCTCTGAAAGCGCATTAGGCATGTATGACTTTGCTCGGATTAGATGGGAATTAGTCTTTGTTTTGGGTTTTAGGGCACAGAGCCAGCTAAAGCTGTGAAATTGGTAAGATTAAGTTGTATTTAAAGGGATAAAGGGGTGTGTCATTTGACTCTGTGCATGGCCTAGAGTGTGCTGCACTTCTCTGTCTATGTAGAGTCGGGTAATTTGTCTGGTTTGGCTGCTTTGAGCTCTTGCACCTTCCGTCAAAAGCACTGGCTCTGTCAAACTCTACAGTGTGTCCCTGTAACACTCTCACACTGGAGCAGACAGAGAAACAAGACTCCACAGGTTTACACTACTGATGACTGACAAGTCAGACTGGCTTTAAAAAAAAAAAAAAAAAAAAAAAAAAAAAATTCCAGTAATAACATGCAAACTTTGTTTAGTCGGTATCTCTCCATTTGCTTAGACATATGCACTTCATGGATGTCTTGCACAGTGATTTATTTTTTGTGGGAGGAGTGGGAGAACATTGAGTACGTCTTCATAGCGAGCTCCATTAGTGTCATGTAGCTCACAATGCTACTCTACATCACATTAATTTTTAATGTTGTTTTGTTTTATTATGTATGTATCTCTGCCTCTGCTGCTGCTGCTCTATTGTAAAACGCATTAATCACAGGGGTGACTTGTATTTGTTTGCTGCTTTTTGACAGAGAAAAGTGAAGCAGAGTCCATAACTTTGCTCACATTCAGAGATCAGATCTGACTGGTGTTCAATCGTGTTAACTCACCCAGTGCATCAACACACTTTAATAACAGACTACAATAACACGCTGCAGTTACACACTTTAATAACACAGTTCAATAACACACTGCAGTAACACACTTTAATAACAGACTTCAATAACCCACTGCAGTAACACATTTTAATAACAGACTCCAATAACACGCTGCAGTAACACACTGCATTAACACACTGCCAGTAACACACTTTAATAACAGACTTCAATAACCCGCTGCAGTAACACACTGCATTAATGCACTTTAATAACACACTACATTAACACTACATTAACACACTGCAGTAACACGCTGCATAAACACGCTGCAGTAACACACTTCATTAACACACTAGCTTCAGTAATGCATTCTATTTGTGCGTGAGTATGTGCGTGTGTGTGCATGCATGTGTATGTATGTGCATGAGTGTTGTGTGTGTAGGTGCATGAGTGTGGGTGCACGTGTATGTGCATGTGTGTCTGTGCGCGCATGTGCATGTCTGTGTGTGTGTGGGTGGGTGTCGGTGTGCGTGTATGTGCATGAGTGTGGATGTGTGCGTGCCTGTGTCTGTGTGTTTGTGGGTGGGTGTCAGTGTGTGTATGTGCATGAGTGTGTGTGTGTGTGTGTGTGGGTGGGTGCATGTGTATGGGCATGTGTGTGTGTGCGCGCACGTGCGTGTCTTTCTGTGTGTGGGTGGGGTGTCAGTGTGTGTGTGTGTGTGTGTGTGTGCATGAGTGTGTGTGTGTGTGTGTGTGTGTGTGGGTGGGTGCATGTGTATGGGCATGTGTGTGTGTGGGTGGGTGTCAGTGTGTGTATGTGCATGAGTGTGTGTGTGTGTGTGTGTGTGTGGGTGGGTGCATGTGTATGGGCATGTGTGTGTGTGCGCCGCAACATGCATGTCTTTCTGTGTGTGGGTGGGTGTCAGTGTGTGTGTGCATGAGTGTGTGTGTGGGTGGGTGTCAGTGTGTGTGTGCATGAGTGTGTGTGTGGGTGGGTGCATGTGTATGTGCATGTGTGTGTGTGCGCACGTGCGTGTCTTTCTGTGTGTGGGTGGGTGTCAGTGTGTGTGTGCATGAGTGTGTGTGTGTGGGTGCATGTGTATGTGCATGTGTGTGTGCGCGCACGTGCGTGTCTTTCTGTGTGTGGGTGGGTGTCAGTGTGCGTGTATGTGCATGAGTGTGGGTGTGTGTGCGCCTGTGTCTGTGTATTTGTGCGTGGGTGGGTGTCAGTGTGTGTTCAAAGCTTAGGCAACACTGTGCATCTTACCCATAAGCCACCAGGGCTTATTCTGGCTGTTCCATTAGAAATACTGTGTACTCTGCCTAATATTTCAGTTTGATTAGTTGCATTGTGTTACAGGCAGGAAGCATGAGCCTGCAGAGCTGGCGTATATCATAAAGTAACTGTTGCCAGTAAATTTAGCTTTTGGAGCTGTGGTGGTGTAGTATAGCAGCTCCTTGCCATCCCATAATTCTCTTCTTTCACTGGTCACAGCAACAGCAATGCAGGGCAACAAGGCCCAAAATATTTAGAAAAATATGATCGAAGGCCAGAATTTTATTTGTAGTTTTTAATAAGCATCTGTCGACAAAGAAAGTGTAAGTATAAACGGTTACCGTGGTGCTTACTCTAGTCATGGAGAGATATGCTGGCACTTGGGTTGGTTCTGGAATCGATTCTTGGGGCGATTCTGCCCTTGGACGGGCTTTGACTAGAACGCCGTGTTTATGGGCCTCATCCAATCATACTACTGGATGCTTAGGTGGTTTACAGACAATGTCCAATCATAAACGTTGATGCTTAGGTGGTTTACAGACAATGTCCAATCATAAACGTTGATGCTTAGGTGGTTTACTGGTCGTGATGCTGGCTGGAGTTGTAAATGTGTGGAGTAATTTTTTTCAAGCAATAGCAAATTTAGATTTTTTAAGAGCATGTTAAAATGTTTTTATTTTTAGTTTATTATTTAAAAAAAAAAAAGACCGTAAGGCTAGACACTCCTACCCTGCCAGTGTCATCAAAAACACTAAAAACGTTCTTCAAAACCCAAATAAACATACACACCTCTCTCTGCCCTGGGGTGAAATCCAGAGAACATTCTGGAACCTTAATTTTCAGATTTTTTGATAAAGAAATGGGATAATTTGGCGTAATTTGCAGTCAGGATAGTCCAGACAAAAGGTACATTTATAAAATGAATAAAATCCTTTGAATTTAATTGCAGTTTTACAAATTATGGTTTTGAGCATTTTCTGTCTATATTTTCACAATGTATTATTAAGTTGATAATAGCTTAGTGAGGCATGAGTAACAGTGGCACACAGATAATGCAGTAAATCCACTGACACGCCCATTTTTATCAGCAATTTACCTCCTACTTACAAATAAAAGCACGGCTAAAAAAGGCCTTCTGGTGCAGAATGTCCCGTCTGAGCTTCTATCTCCCTAAAGCCCTCTCGGTCCGCATGAGGAAACGCGGCGCTCTGTACGAACGACGGATGAGGACACATTTGGCTGATGGGGAAGCGGTGTTCCTTAGAATTTGGGGGGTAATTCTGTCGGGACGTTGGCGGTGCGTGAAACGTTGGCGGTGCGTGAAACGTTGGCGGCGTGACGTTCGGGTTTGAAAAGGCGGGCTGTTGTTCTTCTCGCTCGCGGGGCGTGGCGGGGTGACATGTAGGAGCAGCTTTTCTCACAAACGGCCAAAGCGTGCTCCGACCTGACTGGAGTGGGGCTCAGGGCCGGTGGGTAGGCCGGGAGGCCGGGACCTGACTGGAGTGGGGTCAGGGCCGGTGGGTAGGCCGGGAGGCCGGGACCTGACTGGAGTGGGGCTCAGGGCTGGTGGGTAGGCCGGGAGGACGGGACCTGACTGGATTGGGGCTCAGGGCTGGTGGGTAGGCCGGGAGGCCGGGACCTGACTGGATTGGGGCTCAGGGCTGGTGGGTAGGCCGGGAGGCCGGGACCTGACAGGATTGGGGCTCAGGGCTGGTGGGTAGGGCCGGGAGGCCGGGACCTGACTGGATTGGGGCTCAGGGCCGGTGGGTAGGCCGGGAGGCCGGGACCTGACTGGATTGGGGCTCAGGGCTGGTGGGTAGGCCGGGAGGCCGGGACCTGACTGGATTGGGGCTCAGGGCCGGTGGGTAGGCCCGAGACGTTCACCAGTGCTTAAAGCCAGCTGCACATTCTATGTGTGCGGCGTGTGGGGGGGAATTAGGGAAAATCCCGCCTTTGGTTGGCGGTAATTACGGAGTTTCATTGTGGAGTGAAAGGGAGGGGAGGGAGGCTGTAATTCCCAATAGGGGGCATTGTGTGGTGTCGCTTGTTGATGTGAAAACAGTTTAAAGGCTTTCGTGATGCCCGTTCATCTGCTGTGTCTGCAGGCTACGGTACGGCGCTCTCTCCCTCGCTGTCAGGGTTATTGATAAATGTGCATTAGCTTTAATTGTCGGAGGTTTTTGACGGTTTCGCAAGCGGTCAACTCACAAGCTCCGGAAAAATGTGCTATGCGTTGTTGCCCCCTACCTCAGATTCTGGAAAGTTCCCTTTTGGTAAAGCTGATGGGGCCACAGTGTCTGCATGTTTAATTCCAGGTTGATTTGGCAAAATCTTAACCATCTATTCTTTTTGATATATTATCTGACGAATGAGCAGTGCACCAAGTAAAAACGACGCTTGAGTGGTTAGTTCATTTCCATGCTGAGCTGTGCAAGGAGCAAGCTAATGTTACTAGCTAGCACCACGGAGGGATGGATAAAAAAAGTGGAAGAGGGATAAAATTGGTATAGGGATAAGGAGAGTATATTTTACGTTTTAGTATTTTTTTGTGAATATACCAGCGCTGGCACTGTTTTAAAACTCGACGTCCCATAATTCCCTCCGGACGGTTCAATTAAGTAAAATAGCCGAATTAGCAAGGTGGTATGCACTGCCAAAAATGTCCAGACGAGATGATGATATCTGATTGGTTGAGAACCACCCGTGCATTGCACTAATGGATATGTAGTCCGTTAAAGTGGACGACAAACCGGACTACAATCATTAAATCATTACTTTAAAAAATAATAATTGGAACATGCAATGTATGCTCTATATTCTTATACCACACAGGTGAATCCAGGAACGTTTCAGCTCATTCTATAAATCAGATTTCAAGAAATTGTCGATAGTCTCTGAAGCCCGTTCTATCTGTCATAGGGAATTTACTTCCGAAACCAAACTCCGCCCACGTCTGTAGTACTCTGTTGTCTTGCTGTAGTGTGCAGGATGCTGGGAATTATTTCTGCGTGTGATGGAAGAATGCACAGTGCATGCAGAGGGGCCCTGTAGTAGTGTGTTAAATTGCGCTGTTTTAACCAAAGCATGCTGCAAGATCTGGAATTGCATTTTACATGTATTTTCTACGGAAGCCGATGGGAACAAAACACAACGACAAACCGGAAAACGCACAGACTGGTGCAAAACACAACGACAAATCGGAAAACACAAGGACAAGTTACAAAACGCATCAACAATTCAGAGAACAACTGCAAATCAGAAAACACAACGACAATTCAGAGAACATCTGCAGATCAGAAAACACAACGACAATTCAGAGAACATCTGCAAATCAGAAAACACAACGACAAAACCCGAAACACATTTACAAATCACTTTACGGAAAGAGTAGGTACTAGGCCTACATGAGGGGAGATTGTAGTCTCCTATATTTTCCACCCCTTTGCAAACCGATTCACTTTAAAGAAAGTCTTGGTCTTTCAAAGGAACTGATGCATGGCAGATATCTCACTGAGGTCTCTTTTCCCCCTGTCACAAACCCAAGAATTGTATCTTCAGACCAAAAAAAAAGTGCTTTTCGTTTAATTTCACGAAGCCGATTGGCTGCCCCCCCCCCCCCTCCGCCTTCAAGAGCCAGCCAATCTGGTGGGGTTCAGAGGTATCTGTTTTTTTTTTTTTTTCCCCCCCAAGATGGCAGTAACTTTAGTGGCACAGAAAGCCGGCTGGTAAATTGTTATTCTTGGAGAAATGTCTGGTGCTCTGTTTCTTAATAACTTTGACTATTTATTGTCTAAGATTAGCCAGTTGAAGCGGCGCTTGCTGGAATCATAAAATGGCTCCTTGCTCTATCATTATGGCCATTTCTCTTAATGGACCACTCCCAAAGCCAATGTCCAAAGTGTGCGCTTACTCAAGTAGAGAGGTAATTGCATGTACCCATCTGGCTGAACCTACATGGTGGATAAATGCCGGTATTTTTATTTTTTTTAATTTTTTTCCCTCTCCTCACGAGCTGGCCTTTCAAATGCTGCGTTTGATTGAATATTGATCTGTATTTGATAGGTACCGGCTCTGAATTCACTGTGAAAGAAATGCATTAGTACTGAATGATAACGCTATCGCTCACTCTTCACTAGCATCTACTGCTACAAATTATTTTTTTATTCTTTTTAAATTAAGTTAATTGTTCTTTACCCTAAAGCTATAAATACTTCAAAGTGTACTACCTTTACCTGCATTTGTTAAATATTAAGCAAAATATGAAAGAATGAATAATATATGAAACAAATTAACTAGAAGTACATTTATTTGTTTGTTGTTGGCTACATGCTACATTCTCACACTGCAAAAAATGTCTGTCTTAACAAGTGTTATAGTCTTGTAATGAGACTTAAAATCTTTTTTTCTAAAGTGGGAAATATTAGCTTGTTTTAACTTTTTGCTTGACAGGTGAAATTCTTCCCCTGGCAAATCTTGAAATGAGTTAAACTATCTCACCCCACTGGCAATCTTTTTGTCGTATTTAGCAAAAAAGTAACAGAAATAAGATTCTATGGTCTAAATATCAGATTAAAATGCTTGTTAAGATTTGGTTTTTGCAGTGCATACTTGTATTTGCCCCATGTACACAGTTATTGTCTCTTAAAATCAGAACAGCAGGCCAGTATCACCTCAGCCAGTGATGAGCCGCTGACTCCGGTTGGAACAAACGTACTGCACGTACAATGGACCACCACAGTCAAGAGGGATTGGGCCTCAACACGAGTTGAGATTAATTTCTGTGGTGTTCACCATCTGGGATTGGAACTAGCAACCCCCAGGTCATGAGCTCCTCAGTGCAGAGCTGCACAGTGGCATGACATTTTGTGACACCTGACACATTTTGTGATGGCACAGATATTGTATATGCTGTCCAGATATAGAGTAAATACACTGTCTTTGTTTCTCTGTGCTTTCTAACATGTCTGCACCCCCCCTCAAACCTGCAGCCACATCGGCACTATGGCAACGCACGGCTCTCGTTGGGAGCGATGATGATGATGATGATGATGATGTTTTGGCGAGGCGGTGTTGGAGAACTAACACGGGGCCGGCACGTTCCACAGCCAACGCCCCTACAAATGGAGAGACCCTAGAGCCAGAGAGCCAGCAATCCCACAATGCATCGCTCCTTTTGCGTTTGTAAACAAATGAGTGAAGTGTCTCAGTGGCGTGGCCTGTAAGAGCACCGTCCACATGCTCATTGCGAGCCGCGACGTTGGCGGTTCGAATCTGGCCGCGCGACCTTTGCCCCATGTCTCACTCCCTCTCTCTCGCTCCCCATTCTTCCTGTGTCTCTACACTGTGCTGTACATACCCTCACATACATACACACACACACACACACACACACACTCTCTCTCTCTCACACTCCCCATTCTTCCTGTGTCTCTACACTGTGCTGTACATACACACACACACACACTCTCTCTCTCTCTCTCACGCTCCCCATTCTTCCTGTCTCTCTACACTGTGCTGTCCAATGGAGCTGAAAAAAATGTTTTTAAATTTTTCTTAATTTACTGTTGTCTGCATTTTGTATTGCCGTTGTAGGGGCAAACATTTGAAGTTGGCCTAAGCTGGAAATGCTATGTATCAGATTATTGTTTTACACTATATAGCCTATGTCAATATGTATCCACCCTTGTTAAAA